>OY856415.1:489955023-491155023 GCA_963693085.1 Alisma plantago-aquatica
CTCGCTTTTTCTTATCTTCAACGTCAGTCGATCTTCTCTTAACGATTTCTAAGAGTAGTACTCCTTAGACTTCGACGTTCCGGATCTCAGACTCCTCATCATCCTATATCCTTCATGTCCCCGTGTCCTTATGCACTTCTTTGCTTGGTCAGACTTCTGGACGATGGCCTCCGGGATGGAATAAGGGAGAGATAACTCTCGACCGATGAAGATAGAAAGAACTGGGGGTGTAACGGGTTAAACACTATCTTTCCTACTCTATGATAGTACAAGGATTATGATCTTCAAGCTGGAGCTTGCTTCCTACACCTATGGAATTAACTCGCAAGAATCATCTCCATAAAATGGAATCTGGAATAGAATTAGGGAATCGAGACTCTGCTTCTT
Source organism: Alisma plantago-aquatica (assembly GCA_963693085.1). Classification (NCBI taxonomy): domain Eukaryota; kingdom Viridiplantae; phylum Streptophyta; class Magnoliopsida; order Alismatales; family Alismataceae; genus Alisma; species Alisma plantago-aquatica. The sequence continues at coordinate 489,955,411 of OY856415.1, forward strand.
TTATTGCAAGACTTAATGTACATACATAGCTACTCTTGGGACTCTCTCCAACTCCGAGTGAGTCTCTCTACTACTCTTCGAGAGCTTATATAGACGCTCTCCTCATTACATTGATGCTTACATTCTTTTTTTCTTTACATGGTTGCCGCACACGTGTCCGGTGGCAAATGTTCTACTTTTTGAAATCTTTCTCCAACGCACATCTGTCCGGTGGATAGCTCTTTGTCATCTTTTCTTCTTGCGAATGTCTTCTTATGTCATTGATGACGTGCTTTCTTCTAGAATTTTTTTACCGGCTCGTGCTGCTGTGGCTATCTCTTTCCATCTTATCTTGACATACGGGGCATATTTTTCCTTCATGTCTTCTAAGTTGGCAAAATATATGCTGACATCTGTTGCTTGATCTGATTTGTCCGGTTTCTATTCTTTTTAGAAACTTTTCTAAGTTGATTTTTGTAGATGTATTAGCTCTTCTTGTATTGGATAAAATAATTGTGTTATCTGAAGCTTTATGAAGCCAACTTCAGTTTTCATTAATTAATTTTTCCAATATTTGGCAAAGGACTTTTAATCCTAGTGCCCTTCTTGTTTCAACAAATTTCTTGTTAACCTTGTTCTCTTCAAATTCTTTTCTGTACTCTGCGTCAATTTCTTTGACGTATTCTGGGGAAGATACCCCAATTTGAATGCAGTGTATTGGACTGAATTTCTTTAATTTTTCCCAGTCCTCCGATGCTGAGAAAATCTTGATATAAATGTCACTAGTAGGTTTTACTTGTGGACTATTATTTTTAAATTCTCTAACTGCTCTGGCAATATCTTGGGGCAGTCCTTGTATTTCCCCAAGGTCTTGGCTTAAATATATTAAATTTGCTGCTCCGATTCTGAAACAATCTTTGATGATTCTTGGATCAACTCCTTTGTCAAAGTTAATCCTGGGATATATTCCTGTATGATCCGGAACACATGTTTCCGTCATTTTGAGATTGTAAACAATCTCTAATAAAGTTCTATATTCATTTTTATTTTTTGTTAAAAACTCTGCAAGACTCAATTGCAAGTCATACTCCTGCTCGTTCTGAGATACCCGGAATTTGAATATCTTTTCGGGCATCAGTTTTATATTTTCCGCTTTGTTGCGGGATTCTTTCTCCGAAGATATCATAATCTTCACTGTTAGGCGGGAACTATTTTATGAAGAAATAGTAGTTTGAAAACTGCTTCTTGCCGCTTGGCTACTTTCTTTCTCCGAGGAGATAGTATTTTCAGCTGTAAAGCTGGTCTTAGCAGTTTTAAAGCTGCTTTCTTTTGCCATCAGGCTTGTATTTTCAGTATTTTTTCTGACAGAATCAGAAATCTGGAGGGATATGTCTATCGGCCTTTTACCTGTCATTTTATCCGTCCTTGTTGTTTCTGATCCTTTTTGTTGAATCTCCCTTCTGAAGCAGTTTAAATCTGCAATTATTCCTGCAATGTCTTGTTTACTTTCTTCTATGTTATCAATAATTTTATCTTGCTTTTGGATCATCTCTACTAATTCTACGTAATTTTCTTATAACAAATTACAATTTTGTTGCAGTCGAGCTTCCAATTCTGCAAGTTTTTTGTCAACCTGCTCCATTGTATTCTCTTGATGAAAAATCTACAAGAACGTTAGTTTCTCCTTTAATAATTTCTATATCAAAAATATATTTTTCAAAGAATGTTTGCCATCTACTTAGTCTTTTATATTCTGGCGTGGATGGTAAATTATTTTTAATAAAAGCTTTTACCTGGGTATTATCAACTCTTACTAGGAATTTTTTCGGTAATAAAAAATAGGAAAACTTTTTAATTCCCTTTTTTAATGCTAATAATTCCTTTTCGTTTGAGTGATATCTTTTTTCTGTATCTGTAAATGTTACAGATGTATATCTGCATATTTTTTCCTTTTGTTTGTCTTTCTTTTTTAAGACTGCTCCCCAAAATTCTTCTGAGGCGTCGGTTTCTATTATTAAGTCGTCATTTTCTAAAGGAAGATCTAATCTTGGTAGATTTTTACATTTTTCTTTTATGAATCTAACATGATTTATGAGTTCCTCCGTCATAAGAAAAATAGTATTTTTCTTTAATAGTTTTTGTAAGGGATTTCTTAATTTTGCCAAATTTTCTATGAATTGTTCAGCATAATTTAAACATCCTAAAAATCTTTGTAATTGTTTTTTATCTTCTATTTTATCCAGAAACATAATAATTTTTTCTACAATATGTTCTTGTAGTTCTATTCCGCTTGAGTCCAACTTTAGTCCTAAGAATTCTATTCTGGATTTACAAATTTCTGTTTTCTTTTTAGATAATACTATCCCTGCTTTTTGGCAAAGAAGGGAAAATATTTGTAAATGTTTATAATGTTCTTCCTCATTTTTACTGGCTATTAAAATGTCATCAACATATACTAGACAAAAAGATTTATATGATTCAAATACTTTGTCCATTCTTCTTTGATAGATCTGCGGAGCATTTTTTAATCCAAAAGGCATTACCGTCCATTCATAATGTCCTTGTGGAGTACTAAATGTTGTTAATGGTATACTTTTTTCATCTAATCGTATTTGGTAAAATCCCGATTTACAGTCAAATTTTGAATAAATATTTTTTCCTCTTGTCATATTTATTAAAGTTTCTTTATGTGGAAGAAAATATCCGTCAAACTTAGTATGTTGATTTAGTTGTTTGTAATTAACTACCATTCTAGCTTTTCCTCTTTTAATTTCTGCATGGTTTCTTACCATGAACGCTGAACTAGAATGAGGGCTTTTTGATTTCTGTATTAATTGTGATGTTTCTAATTCTTGTAATTGGGTACGGAATTCTTCAATATCAACATGATTATATCTCATGGGTTTTACTCTGATTATTTTATTTTCATCAATTAGTTCGATTGTAGCCCATTCTTGACTGATATTCCAAAGGACTAATGGATTATCACTATAGTTCTTTTCAAATAATGCCTCAATATCTTGTATATTGAGTTGTGCAATGATTCTCCCTGTTATTGGTTGGTTTTTATTTGTAATATAATCACCACGTTTGTTGTGAAAATTAAATTTATTTCTTTTATATGCTTTTTGTACTCTTTTTACTGTAATCCAATGATCACAGGGTGTTAATAACTGAATATAATTTTGATGTTGTATATATAATTTAAATTTTTGTGTGAAGTTATTTCCTAATAATATATCTTGTTGCGCATATTCAGGAGTATAGAATGGTGGACATGTAATTATATAATTTCCTAAAATAATTTTAGGTTTTCTAACTCCATGAGTTAATTCATGTCTTTTTCCCGTAAAATCTTTTCCATATAACGTAGGTAGTGTTGTGATATATTTTTCAGAAAAACATTGTCTCCGAGCAATGCAAGTCCCTGCACCTGTATCTAGGAATGCATGAAAATATTCTGTTTTATATTCTTCATATATAATTCCTGCTACTATATAGACACTATATATACTAGACATTGTCTTTTTTCCAAAAATATTCTTGATTAATATATGTGAAATATAATCCTTCTCTTTTTAAGGAGAATGGTTCCATTTGCTGTAATGCACTCATTCCTAATATAATTTCTATGTCGTCATTCCTACTATATGATTGTACATAAAGTATTATGTCAATTTTTATATTTTGTATTTCAATTGGAACTATGGCTTGATGTGTAATTTCATATTCTTGTCCATCAAAATTCGTATATGCATAGGGTGATCTTATAGGTATTTTTTCTATATAAGGTATCATTCCTTGTTGGATAAATGAAGCTCCTGCCCCTGAATCTATTAATATTGTAGTCATATTCCACGCTTGTCCATTAAAATATTTTCCATATAATTTATAGTTTCTATCATTTCTATTGTCTGCTAGAATTCTTAAACTTGTTGTTCTTTGCAAGTTTCTTAATGTTGGTCTTAATCTTCCATTAAATCTATCCGTGCTTGCTCTAGCTTCTTCTATTCTATTAATACTTCTTGCAAGAAGTTTCCTGCTTCTTCCTGATATTCTTCTATTATTTCTTCTTCAGTCTGATTCTGTGTCTGAGAAATAATAGATTGATCCATCGGATTGTTCATCATCAGTTATTTGGAAAAATTCTTGGATATTTTCAATCTCAGAAAGTTCTTCTTCTATAATTTCTTCGAATTGCTTTTGATTAATCTTCTTAGATCCTCTTTTTAGACATTCACTAGCATAATGTCCTATTTCCTGACATATAAAGCATTTACATTCTTTTGGTTTCTTTTTATTATAATTGTTCTTTCTTCTGTAATATTTTTGTTTCGGTTTAGGTTTAAATCCAAACCTTTTTCTTTTCTTGAATTTATATTTGTTTCTTTTATTGTACCTCATTGGTTCGCATCCTATGATTATTGGATGAGTTAATTGGGAGCAACAAAGTCCTTGTTTTACTACTTTATTTGTTTTTCTACTTAGTGTGGCTTCTGCACACCATTCTTCTAATTTTATTCTTAGAAATTCTATTCTTCCTCCTAATGTATCTTCTCTTTGTCCGATATATTGAGGATATAATTGCATCGCTTTAAATCCCCATGGATCGGGTACCTTGGAATAAAATAAGTTTAATAAACTCTTACTGGTAACATTTTCTTTATCCGTTCTATCATATATTTTATAAAATATTCCTGAAATTTACATATATATTCATCAATTCGGCACATATCACAGAGTTTTAAGTTATATAATAAAAAGATAAATCTCTGTTTTTCTTTTTCTGTGTCTTTATTTACATTCCACGTTTCACCTAAAAATTCTCTTCTTAATTCATTTTCATAGTTATTTACCACTTGAGCTAATGTGGTTATTGTTCCTTTTACTGCTTCTTTGTCGTTGTCAATTAATCCTTTCCACCAATCTGCTATGATTCCTTGGAAGGTTAAATGACAAAATCTAGCTGTTGTTTCTACATCATAGCTCTGTGATGTTATTGATAAATATGTGGCTTTTGCCCATCTTGTTATGGCTTCGTCTATATTTCTTACACAATTTAATTTTAAATAAATTCCGTTAGCACTAATATATTCTTGATTCATATAATAAACTGGGGTTTCTATAGTAATATTACTTGGTCTTCTATCTGATGCCCAGTTTATTCCCTCGTATCTATTTCTGTCAGTAGGTTTTCTCCTAAAACTAGGATTTGACTGGTATATAGTTCTTGATTGTTCTGGTATCTCATCTTGTCCTCTAGGGATTGTTGTTGGCATGGTAACCTGGCTTCCAGAACTTTCTTCCTGTAGTGGTTTCATATTTACTGTTCTAACTTTTTCCGTTAATCTTACTATTTCTTGACTTAGACTGTCTAATTCTTCTGCTTCGGCTTCTAAGTATCTATTTTCTAATTGTTCGATTTTAAAGTCGTCTGTTTCTTCTATCTGAAGAGGACATAGACTTATCTCATTTCCACTTGTTTGGAATAGGTTTATTTTTTATAAACATTCGTTATTTTGTTCTTCATACAAATATTCTATTGTTCTTTGTAATTCTACTATCATTTCTTGGATCTTCTGAAAGTTCTTCGAATGGTTTTCATAAACTTGTACTTCTAATTTCTTATACATATTATTCAATATTAACTTCAAATTCCAGATCTAAAGCTTCGTATATGTTATTATCTTCTAACTCATGAAATTCGTTCCTCAAAATTTTTTCTTTGTATTTTAAATCGTTACATGGCTCTGATACTTCCTACACCTATGGAATTAACTCGCAAGAATCATCTCAAGAACATAAAATGGAATCTGGAATAGAATTAGGGAATCGAGACTCTGCTTCTTTTATTGCAAGACTTAATGTACATACATAGCTACTCTTGGGACTCTCTCCAACTCCGAGTGAGTCTCTCTACTACTCTTCGAGAGCTTATATAGACGCTCTCCTCGTTACATTGATGCTTACATTCTCTTGATAAAAAATTGTTATGGCTTCGTCTATATTTCTTACACAATTTAAGTTAGATGTTGTTCCGGGTATCTGCAGGAGTATATTAAATATACTCATGCTCGTTCTGAGCTTCTTCTATTCTATCTCCATTTGTTAATATTCTAGTGCCCTTCTAATTAAAAAGTTTTCCTATTTTTTATATATTTTCTGAAGAAATAGCAGTTTGAAAACTACTTCTTGCCGCTTGGCTACTTTCTTTCTCTGAGGAGATAGTATTTTCACTTGCAAGAAGTATTAATAGATAGAAGATTATTTAATAGAGTAAGAAACACTGAACTAAGATAGAAAATTCTGATGGATTTAGAACATCAATTTTTGAGAAAATTACTCAAAGAAAATATATTTTTTATTACGGAATAACTAATAGAGAAATGCCTATGCAAATAGAATATACTATAAATAGAATAAATATACCTTTACTTAGAAAAGAAGATTTAATGAGGAAGATGGAAAAAATAAAAGATAGATCTAAAATAGGATGGATTCACATAGGAGCTATTCAAATGATGATTAAAGCAACTTTTAGAGAAGGAATAGATTCACCTATAAATATTGTATTAATGGATAATAGGATTAATGATAGAAGAGATGCTACGTTAGGAATATTACAGGGAAATCTTAGTCATCAGAAATTAATCTTTAATATTTATCCAAAAATAAGTGTAAATATTAGAGATAATAATATAAATAGAACCTTAAGCTTAATACAGGATTTTCAAAGAACAGAATTCATAAAAAAAGGATCCATTCCTTACTCGATAACGTATATAATAAGCTATGCTCTGAGTAATACACATCATTCTGAAAAATTTGAAGATAAAGATATTATAATACTTCCTAATATATTCAAAGATATAGGAAAAATTACTAAGCCAAACATAATTTTAGAAATAGAGATACCAGAAAATATAAACATAGATGTTTCAGAAAAACCCTTGGTAACAGACAATAAAATTCCAAGAATATTACGTTATGAAGGAAATCAGTTGTTATTAACAAATGGAGATAGAATAGAAGAAGCTAGAGCAAGCACGGATAGATTTAATGGAAGATTAAGACCAACATTAAGAAACTTGCAAAGAACAACAAGTTTAAGAATTCTAGCAGACAATAGAAATGCTAGAAACTATAAATTATATGGAAAATATTTTAATGGACAACAAGGGTGAGCGGGTAGCTAACCGCGCAGGTATTAAAGATGAGTATATATATATATATATATATATATATATATATATGGCTCATCTTCAATACCCGCGCGGGTAGCCTGATTTTCCGCTACATGTACATCCAAAAGTGTAACTATATGATACACATAAGTAACTCTAAGATCAAAAGTGTAACTATATGGTACACAAAAGTAACTCTAAGAACAAAAAAATAACTGCGCAGAAAATATACAGTCAATAAATGTACGGACGTATTTTTTAATTTTGGTGGGACAAATGATATTATTTTTGGATGAAATTTTTTGGGGAGCTAGATAAAATAGTCTTCTACAATTACGGTTTAAAAAAAAAGTGGTAGAAAAGTTGTGCGGATAGCTACCCGCTCAGATATATATATATATATATATATATATATATATATATATATATATATGGTACTGTAATTAGACTAACCGTTCCCTGAAGCGGTGGCATTAATTGTAAATAATCAGCTTCCTTCTTTCGCCGGAATCCCGTCACTCCATTGGTTTCTTTGCAATGGGCTTTAAACCCTCCACTCCGGTTCGACAATCATGGTGATAGCAGTCCTGAAGCAGCAGAAAATCCCGTCGCTCCTGCTCGACAGTAGCCCCTCTATCCCTACGATGGCAGCGGATCCTCATGTCAAGCAGAAGTGCATGGTATTCAGTGATGAGATGTTGACCCACCCAGATCTGGGAGATGATCCGGACAGAGGTGGACATCGTCATTATTTTCTGTACAGACTGTCTACTGTTGCGGACGGCGATGGTGGTGGCTTTGGTTATGTTGGAATGGTGGTGGAGGGAGGCACCGGAACCCATCGCTCTGGTCCATGCCGGCGCAGAGACCATGATTAGAAATGATCACGATCGTTTGATTAACACTCCAGAATCTTATACTCATTCCTCATGACGCCGATCAAAAATGAAAAATTTTCGGTAAAAGATGTTCACACGGACAGTGGCGTACAGGAATAAATAACAGTGTTCTCATTTTACAAACATCCTTCAGAGGTGAATTTTCTTGTCCATGATTCAGCCACAACATCAAACGCCAGTCTACTATTTTGATCATACTTGTTTCCCTATTTCTATGATCGTGGAATTGCTTCTCTCAGGAATAATTCGAACTTGGGGTTGGCGTGCTTCTAGGTCGGAAAGGAAGAAGAACACCTCAGCCGCATACATTGTTCTTGTTAAATTGGCTTCTTTTCTGTTGCATCTGGAGGAGGGATCTACGTAGATAAACAATGTAATATTTCGGCAAGCAGGCTTGACTTTAATGTGCCAAATCAAAAATTACAACCAGGTAAATCCGATCACAGAGGGGCAAGAATCTGCTGTTTGTCATGGTTGAAAGTTGTATTATGCTGACGCATAAGAGCCGTTTGATGAAATGTTTATATGATTGCCCTACAAATTGCCAAAGAACCTGAATCTTGCAAAAACTAAAATTTGTGGTGTCCTGAGATCAGTTTTTGTATGAATTGTAATACTACATTTTTATAATAGTAAGACTCAATGTGATAATTTTTCCTTCAGTAAAAGTTTCGATGTTTTTATACACGCAACATGACTGAAAGCACATGGTGGGTGCTGAAATGGGGTCAAAACGTGAAAACTTTTTAGATATTTATTATTAAATATGATATTTATTTTCAAAGTTAACATATCAGACAACCAATTCAGGAAATAATTGTTGCTCAAATTTTATTTCTTGTTTATGCAAAAAAAATTAGTGAACGAAGTATTGATGGTTTATAACCCACTTGGCGCCTAGGGGTTAATCGTGATCATCTCTACCAATATCATTGCCTGAACAAGTGCATAACTCTTTGAGTCGTGGGCATGTAAATAAGTAGCCCGAAGGAACAAAAAAATAACATAAAAATGAATGCAATTATAAATTTGAACCGACAATTAAAAGTAACTATATGACTATCCAATTGTTCACGATCAGTGTTGGTATAGGCAATCACAATGAACAATTTGGTGATGGGGTTGTCGATGTGCATCTAACGATAGTGGCATCATAGGAGGCAAGAGAGCCATGTGAGACGGTCAAGAGTGTTGGTGATGCAGGCGTTGTTGTCTTAGGAGGCTGGACGAGGTGGACACAATGTATGATATGCAGACGCATACACATTCACATATACATATATTTGGAAATTTTGTATCTATTAGCTACTAGATAGAATAGTTAGAGTAGTGATATACATTTCTTATGAAGTCATTCATACACATATACATTGGGACGATGTGAAATATGAGTGTAATATAAAGTAACAATACATATTAAGTAAATATAGTGCATAGAAACCAACTATTTTACATAAATAATCACTATTTTGCAAAAAAATAATGAATTCACACATAATGCAACATGTCTTCATCGTAAGTAACAAACAAATATAAAAAAGTTATTATTTGTTACAAAATATAAATATTTGACATGAAAAGTATGTATCTGATTCAAAATGTTATAAAAAAGCAAATATTTGACAACATATGTCATTGTTTGTCAAAGTCACCCCCTTCCAAAAGTAATCATTTGTCAAAACCGCATGACCTTGTCCGCGAACACCTACACATTTATGATTGTCTAATGTAGTATGTCACTTTGGTGACCATCCACCAATACTCATCCACTATATACTACCCTCTCATCCTAGATTTGATCAACCCTACAATGTCCATGGACTTTACTTGTGAATTGTAACACATCAGGAGTCTTCTTAAAACACATAATGATATATTTGTAGCATGTGATGTTTCCTGAACAAATGATGCAGTAAATGAATGAAATACTTTCAGGTCAGTGCAATCCAATCAAGAATATATGTTTTAATAGATTATATAGAATATACATCACCTGGAACTAAAAGAATGAATACAAGAAGTTCACCGAAAAGTATCTATGTGGTGTACAAAGTAACTATGTGGTATTGAAAGTAACTATTTGATCGAAGAAGTAAAAATAAATCATAATAAATAAAAAATCGGTTGTTAAAAATAATACAAAACAAAAGTTATAGAAAAAATATATTGGTGGTCAAGTATAATGTTAAATATAATGCTATATGCATTGTAAGTAACTATTTGATCCAAGAAGTAACATTGGATCACTAGAAGTAACAAATTGGTTATTAAAAGTAATACAAAATACAAGTTATAGAAGAAATATATATTTGTGGTCAAATGTTACTTTGAATGACCTTCACACATGCAACACATCTTAAATATACGATAAATATTTATTACGTTTACTAATTAATTTGTTACTTTTGACAGTTCAATGTTACTCTATGTGTCAAATAATTACTTTCTGTACACCGTAGTTACTTCATATGTCTCATAGATACTTTATATGCTATATAGCTACTTCCTGGTGAACTATCTTAGACTAATTTAATAATTATATTCATTTTATTTTATAGTTACAAATTTGAATGCCTACGTCCTGAATATGCTTGAAATAGGATTTCAAGAACAAGAAATATTTATCTAAAGATGTTCATGTACATAGCTAATTTAAACGTACAAAAAATATACATTACTTTTAATTTGTTACATTTGACGACCCAATGTTACTTTTTGTGTCAAATGGTTACTTTTTGTACGACGTGGTATCTTTCTATGCCATACTGTTATACTTTCTAATGAACTTTTGTAGTTATAAGTTTGTATCATGATGGGTCAAAAAATTTCTTAGACCACATGAAAAAGTGTTGGACACTAAGGCTCTTGGGGCATTTTTAATGTAACATATGGTGTGGTCGGTACTAACTCGGACTCAACCGCCAATGGGTTGGGAATTGGTGGGGCTTAATTTTTGAATATCTATGCGAGTCAAAATAAATATGAATCCTACAGTAATGGTCGCAGTGGGTATGGGTATAATTTCACAAAATAGTCCCATAGCCAACCAAGTTCACCAAAAAGTAATTGTAGGACACACAAAGTAACTATTTTGTATGGAACGTAACAATGCGACACAAAAAATAATATTAGGACATCAAAGTAACAAATCAATTACTGGAAGTAATAAAATATTATAGATTTTAGAAAAAAAGTATTTTATACATTAAATGTGTACTGTGTATTGAAAATATAGCAAAAGTGATACTAAAGTGCATGATAAAATGTATTAAAATGTAATAAATGACCAGAAGAGTAGAGAAAGAACATGGAGATCTGTCGTTATTTTCATTACAAAGTTGTCATTCTTGAATATGTGGTAGTGAGATAGATCGAGGCAATTTTGACAATTCATGTAGTTGTAAAACGATAAACATCATTAGACAAACATAAGGGATGATGATGAATGATGGCCTTTGACGAACTCTACCCCGGCAGATCAGATGCCTGTCTATCCACAGACTCATTATCGTCATCAGCTTCTTCCACAAGAAAACCAGTGACCATCAGACGACGACTCTTCCCCATCGGAGACACCCCTGCCCATCATATGCCCTTACAGCTGCTGCTGCAGGTGCTGCTCGTGCCTTTGGTGTTGGAACTCTTCCCTGAAGCCTGAATCAGTATAATATGACTATGTGTTAGTGATTGATTGTAATTATCCTTCTTAAAGTGATTAAATGTGACTATGAAATACTCTCTTCTTGTGCTGAAACCATGATATGATGATAGTTGAGCATCATAGTTTGTGCTATGCTAATCTTATATGTCACATGTGTGATTGATGCTCTGTTGAGCCTTGTTTTAAGGCATTGAAAGACAACGATGATTATGCAGGAATTGATGAGATGGTCATAATGACCTTTGGGCATGTTTGAGCCCTAATTGAGGTGATATCCTCTTTATGTTCCAATAAGGGTTAAAACCTTGGAACTTGTGATAAGATATTGGTATCTTGTAAAAGTATGATGATAAGTGTTGTCCATTAATTTGCAATGAATGATAGCATGTGGTAATGTGATTAAGATTTATATCTCAAATGTTTTATATCTTTTGAAGTTGTTATGCATATACTCTTGTTAGAGAAGAATTAGGGTTTGAATATCCATTTGTATGATTTAGCCTTAATTCACCCAATTGGCATAACTAATCAAGTGAACCTCTAATCATGTAGTACCATGTGCCATAGATCCATTGAGTGTCAGAACTTTCCAGATGGTGAAACGAGTATTCCTAAGGGAAATTCGGAGCACATATTATTGAGTATGCAAGGTACAAGTGATTGTGTGTCCTTGTCATCTTGATTCAAAGTTTTGAGAATGGCTGTGGTCATACCTTGGTAGGAGAATGACTATGGCCATGTCTCAGATATGTGTATATGATGTGATTGAGGACAACTGTGGTTGTACCTCAGATGGTAGGGTATGCGTACCCACCTCCTTTCACTAGTGTTGTGACCTATACCAAGGATGGACTAGGTTGTTAGAAGCTTGACCTTATGTGTCGTTGTGGCAGACCCGTACTGACCGGGGGTGGAGAAGATCTTAGGAGTCCGACTCTTCCTTGATCTTGTATGGCACTGATTTCAATTTAGTAGTGGTCATTTGGGACTGGAGTGGTATTTCTCAAATCCCTCAGGGCAACGTAATAAAAGAAGTGATACCAGTTGTGTAGTATAATTGCCAGGGTTTAATACGTATCACATTGGTTGATTAACCCTTGTCTTGTTCTTATACTACATAGTTCTTACATGATGCTGACTTATGAAAATTGTGAAATTCTACTTGATGTTACAACTTATTTGCTTAACTGCTTAGTATGCTTAAATTGTTCAATCTATTCATATTGCTTATTCAATACCCCTAACTACTCAATGTATTTACTGTTAATCAATATATGTTAGAGAGATTTATATCTCTCATTGGGACTGGATCTCACCCGTGGGTCACCACATTTTTTTAGGTGGTCATGGGCAACGAGGTCGAGGTCGTGCTATGGAAGAGAACCAATCTGGTGATCAATAGATTTAGAAGGTTGGTTAGTTGTAGATGTTAGTAGTGGAGTCCTAGTGTCATCCTTATACTCTCAAGTCTAGGTATGGGATGTGTTTTCTAGATGATATACTCGTATCGACATGAGATTTTGGTAGTGTGCCAATGTTTGTAAATATATGGCATGTACATGTGAAATATATTTTGTATACAGGATGTGACTAAGGTCTTTGGACCCATATGTAAATACTTGTTACAGTATATGAGAATGGAATAGTGGACCTTTTGTAAATGTTCTAGAATTCATTTACACTGTTGGAAATTGTTTTAATTATCCCGCATTTTTTACTATGTGATTAATTAGTATTTGATCGTATTTTGTGTTTTGAGTAATCTCATTTCGTAAAATCGATACATACGACTGGCCAAGAAGAAACCATCAATTTCCGTAGGTTGAGACTTTACATGGACGAATGAGAAATAAAAGAGGGAAATAACACAACTCTTGGTAATACTTAAGCCACATTTTCCTCTTTAAGAAAAATAATAAATGGAAGTGAATCCGACATGGCACCACCTATTTTGGGAAAACCCAGCTCTACTTTTTGTATTCTTTTGATTTTTATCTGTTATACTTGTTGGCCCCAAACGCCCAGATTAATTTGGCAATGTTTACTTCATAACAATACCTTCCACTAAAGAATCATCTATTTGTGCAACATAAAAGGAAATAGGATATCGAAAAGTATCGGAACGAACATTTTTTTATGTTAATTCCTACATGACCTGAATTAGACATTTGTCTTCTTCCACGTTCTCGTGTTCTATTATTATTGGAGAACCAGACAAGTTTATGCAAATGTGTAAACAAATCCAATCAGGCTAAAAGAGGCACCCATGCTTTATCAATTTGGCAAAAGATCCACCAAGGCAAACCCCGCCTTTTCCGCCCTTTTTGTTAATTATAAGAATGACTTTAGAATTCAATGACATGGTACACTTATCTAAATGCAGAATCTGTATGAACAAAAATGTAGTGAATTGTGATGGAAAGTTAAAGAAGAAACTAATGAAGTTATTATTATGGTCTTTAATTTTTATTGTAATTACATGTGGCTAACCCAGATTGAATGAAATACACTAAAATTGGACTTTGATGGATGTTAATGAGAAGAGAAGAATTATATATCAGGTAAATTAAGAATGATTGGTTCCAACAATGTAATGAACATGAATTGCAAGAAGTTGAGACTAATGAATATAAAATGAAGGAAAAAGATGGGAACTAGTAGATGAATCTAAGAACCTAACTCTAACCCTAAAATGATGAGTTACATGATGCTAATGAAAAATTATCTCAAACAAGGGATTAAGGAATGCACATAACTGTAGTTGAATGTAATTAAAAGATGAGGTACAAACATTTGAAATGATTTACGAGAATGTGTTCTTGGATTGTGATTGTTTGATAGAATATGTGTACTATGAGAATGGACTATTTTGATGTACTTGAAATAATAATTGACATGTGTTGATTAGTAACCCTAACAAAAGAATGTGAAATAAAAGAAGAAGATAACTAAGTGTGTTATGCATGGAAGTTTTTTTTTTTGGAAATAGGTAAATATATTGCCAAAGGAACATGTACATAAGCCAGGACCTACAAACTACATAAACATGTACTCGAGGTTGTTATCTACAAAAACCCCAATATCTATTGGCTTGCTCGGACAGGCCCGAAGCAAAGCCCTTTCTACCTTTAAATAACCTACTAAAAGTGCAAGCTATTTTCTCTATAATTTGTTCTTCGCTGCAGCTCTTTCTTCCATGCTTTCTATTGTTCCTCTCCTCCCAGACATTATAATAAACACCAGTTAAGCATAAACCTCCGAAGGCTATGTTCTTTTTGTCCTTGAGTTTGGGCTCCAGCATGGTGATCAGAACTGTTAAATTATCACCAACGAGCTGACCCCATCCACTTTTAAGGCTAGCGATAGACCAAATTCTTCTAAAAAATTGCACGTCCCAAAAATATGACTATGGCTCTCATCTTCTCTGTTACAGAGCACACAAATGATGTCCACCTGTAGCCCCCAACGAGCAAGCCTATCCAAGGTAGGCAACCTGTTCAAGATGGCTTTGTACGTGGTTGTGATCCACTTGGGGATGTGCTGGTGGTTCCAAAGCAGATTGCACCAACTCACATCATCACCGTCGAAGGTGTTGATCCATAGTGTTGCCCATGCATCAACCAGATAGGAAATACCATTACCATCAACACTATACGAGTGCTGAATGTCACCCCAATGCAAACACATGTTCCTCCAGCTGCGAGAGGAATGGCAATCGAACCCCTGCTGAAGGCCAATATATCTTCGACTCATCCATTCAGTCCAAACATTATCCCTATCTCTAAGGAATCTGTCAATTCTTCTACCTTTGCTTTCCTTGATATAGTTAACCGGGGAGATTAAGTTTAGCCCACCCTTACAAAAAGATTTGGCGATGGAGTCCCAAGCAACGCCATGCCCCCTACCTCTCCAGATAAAATTAGCTATAAGCTTCCTCATGCTGTCCGCCGTAGGGTGTGGGATGTCACACACTTCATACTAGAATCTGACCATCGCCTGGAGGACCACTCTTGTAAGAAGAAGTCTGCCCACCATCGAAAACCTTAGAGCACCCCAACCATCGATCTTACCCCTCAGAAGATCAAGGCATTGCACATAGTCAATGGAAGACCCTCTACCGCCTGCCACAGGAGCTCCGAGATACCTGAACGGAAGGCGTCCAACTGTGATCCCAATAGCTTCTCTGAGCCTACCTCTCCTTGCATCACATGATCGAGAAAGATAAACTCTGGATTTAATGGTACTTATGTATAGACCAGAAAGGTACCTGAACCTGATAAGAATTCTTTTAAGCACCATCAACCTGTTAGCATGTCCAGTTGTGAAAAGCATAACATCATCAGCGAAGATTAGATGGGATTTGACTTTAGTATTCTTGAATTTAAATGGTTTGACTTTATTTCTTCTTTCAGCTTCATTCAACATGGTTGTGAGCCCCTCCATGACAATGGTAAACAACAAGGGAGAGAGGGGGTCCCCCTGTCTAAGCCCATTGGATGCGGTGAAGAAACCAACAGGGCCCCCATTTAGCAGAATGGAAAAGGGCGTAGAAGTCACACACTGAATGATGACTTGAATCCATCTTTCATTAAAGCCAATCGATCTCATAATATCCCATAAAGTATCCCATCTGACGTAGTCGTAAGCCTTCGTAAGATCAACCTTCACACAGGCTTTTGCATTGCTGTGAATGGTTTTGAAACCAGTCAAAAACTCTGCCGCCAGCAGCGTGCTATCAGAAATCTTTCTACCTTTGATGAAGGCGCTTTTCTCTTCAGATATTATGCGAGGAAGAACTAACTTCAAACGCCCTGCAAGAAGCTTGGACACAATTTTATATAGCACATTACAACAGGCGATTGGTCTATAGTCAGTAATGTTTTTGATCATATTCTTCTTGGGTATAAGTTTAATGAAAGAGTGGTTCACAACCCATACCAGACTATGACCATTCAAGACCCATCGGACAGCTTTGATGATGTCGTTCTTGACCAGGTACCACATTCTATGAAAAAATCTACCATTCATACCGTCGGGCCCGGGATCTTTGCTAGCATCAATGGAAAACACTGCTCTTTTGATCTCTTCTTCATCTGCAAAAGCACACATCCTAGCGTTCATAGCATCATCAACTCTTTTATCAGGTAGTAGCTCTGTGTAGTTACTTCTGTGCCTATCTTCCTGGTTATACAGCTTGGTGAAATAGTTTACAACATTTAAGGCCACCGCTTCTCTAGCATTAACTACTTGTCCTCTGTCATCCATTAATTCATGTATGGACTCCTTCAACTCCTTCTTCTTGACGGCCCTGAGGTATATTCTTGTATTTCGATCCCCATCATTAACCCATTCCATCCTGCTTCTTTGCCAGTAGTACATTTCTTCTGCTTTTCTCAACTTCCTCAATCTGTCTTCAGCTCTTTCCTCTTCTATGATCAGATCATTATTAAGGGGATCTTGTCTTATCTTCTCCATGGTAGTCTTGTAGATATAATCAGCTTCATTGGTCAGGTTCTTAAGATTACATTTCTCTCTACTCCATTTTTTCAAAGCCTTCTTAGTATTTTGAATCTTCTTTAGAGCTATGAACATATCATTTCCTTCTACATTAATGTTCCAACTCTTCTCGACTACATCTATAAAGCCAGGCCAATCACACCACCAATTAAGAAACCGAAAAGGTCTCCTAATAACTAGCTTATCGGTAAGCTCTATTTTCATCCACGAGTGATCGCTAAGAGGGTCAGAACCCATCTTAATATACGAATTAGGCCACAGGTTCAGCCATTGTTCATTAACCAGCCCTTTATCAATAATACTAGCAATCCTATTCTTCTTTTGCTTGTTGGACCACGTAGTGCACCCCCCACTTTATTTAGTTCCATAAGCTCAGCTTCTTCCACCATGCTATTGAAAGCAACAAGAACCCTTTCCGGAACCCTTCTGCCTCCAAACTTTTCATCTGCTCTTCTTATGTTGTTAAAATTGCCAATGAAAAGCCATGGGATTTCATGTTGGGCAGTCTCCGTGAGCTTTTTCCACATACCGGCTCTATCACCTTCAAGCCATTCCCCATAAATGCCTGACATAATAAAAGTAGCACCTCCATGATTACAGCAAGACACCGTGACAACCTGATCAGAGGAGTTAATCTCCTCAATATTCCATAAGTCTCTCTTCCACCCTACTACTATACGCCCTCCTTCTCTTTGGTTCAGATTTGAAAAGGACCCCCATCCTTCAGGAAAAGAGTCCCCACTCTATCACTAACACATCTTCTGATCCTGGTTTCCAGACACACCACAAGAGAGACATCAATCTCATTAATAGCTCTCCTCAGTTCCCTTTGGCTCCCCACCAACGAGGCACCTCGCACATTCCAAGCGAGGATGGACATTAAGATTCTTGATGAGCCCCACCCCCTGTATCAGGGCGGGTGTTTTTCTTTACCTTCTTTGTTGTGTTCCTAGTCTGCCTTGGACTCCTGATGCACCCTTGCTCGTTTGTCCCAATATCAACCTCATTCAACTGGTCCAGCAACGAGAAAGGATTAGCATCTCCCTTATCTTTAGTTTCTTTGCTAGGCTCACTGGCCCCCAGACCACCAGCAGCCAGTATTTCCCCTTCTTCAGCAGCTCCAGCGATGAAGGCAGAAGCAACCTCTGTAGCAGAATCCATCACAACATCAGCCTTAGCCCCAGCCGTGTCTGCAATAGCCTCAACAGAAGGTTCCTCCACTATCACCACTTTGGAAGCATCCTTTTCAACAGCAGTAGACACCTCCCCCGTCACCACTTCCATATCCTGCCCTCCCACCTTCTCTTTACCTTTCCTAGACCCCAGAGGAGGTCTAGACTTACCAGCATGGCTAGGCCTACCCGGGGGCCGGTCAGGTATGATAGTAGGAGTGCTACTGCTAACCTTACTTCTCTCGCCAGGACATCCACCTCTGCTATGCCCGAAAACCTTGCAGGAGCTGCAGCGATCCGACATGGCTTCATACTTAATCTTCACTTCCCATTCATCGCCGTTAGGCAATTCCACCATGACTTCTGGGGGCGGCTCCTTATCTACTGAGATGTCGACGCAGAATCTCACGCAGCCTAGCACCGACCCATCAGATCTTCTATCAATTGCTCGGGGGACCCCCACGGTGTGTGCTATGACAGTACTGGCCCGAGTAGACCAGTGCTTTCCCACATCCGGGAGAGAAACCCAAACTGGCGCGGTGGTGAAGGCAGCTCTCCGGGTATCAGCCTGTGGAGTCCATTTCCGGACCAGCACAAGCTGATCATCGAAAAACCAAGGGCCCTTCAACATAGCGGCGTTGCGGTCAGTGTCATTGGCGAACCTGGTGAGGAACAAGCCACCGTCGAGTGAGAATAACTCGAGCTCACCCTTTGGTCGCCAATGCCTAATCATCCATCCCTTGAGTTGCAGGGGGTGGCACTTCTTGCCCAGGATTTGCACGATAGCTGAGTATCGGTGATAATCCTCCATCTTGTCCATTATCGGGTCGTTGAAGCGAGTCCACACCCTCTTGTCCCCCGCCTTTAGAAACGAGGTCTTAGGGTCTGCCGCCACAGAGCCGCAGAGCTTCGGAGGAGGGCCAGCTACAGACCTCACCCAATCCCGAACAACAATGACATCAGCGTCAGCTGCGAACCAGTCATCAGTCTTCTCGGTGCTATTGGATCCAACAGGTTGGGTAGAGGCGGAGGGGGGCGGGTCGCCCCCAATCGCCATGGAAGACGCAAGCTAGCCTAGGCGGAAAAGCAAAGGCGTGTATGTGAAATAGGGTGATCTTTATGCATGGAAGTTATTTGCATGTACTGAAATTGGATGGAATAAGTGTATGGTGTATCATACATCTATTATGAGTATGATGAATGATACTATATATCTATATGCTTTTAATGTTGCTAGTTCTAATGTCTCTATGAACATTTTTTGAGAACTGTGATATAGAATGAACTGATACAAAATATCACTACTAAAAAAATGGTTTTTACAACAGTTCATTTTTCCATTTTATAACGGGTGTCAACTGTTGTATTAGATCACGTGGTCTTATGTGGGGGTTCTTTATACAATAGGTGTTGCACATGTTGTAATATATGTATTTTATACAATAGTTAATACATGTTGTAGTTCATTGAACACACATGTTGTAATAGGGGTGTTGTATACAACATGTTGAGACAAAAGAAAAATACATCTAGACACAAGGTTTTGAACTTGAGACCACTTGAAATGATTTACAAGAATGTGTTCTTGGATTGTGATTGTTTGATAGAATATGTGTACTATTTTGATGGACTATTTTGATGGACTTGAAATAATAATTGACATGTGTTGATTAGTAACCCTAACAAAAGAATGTGAAATAAAAGAAGAAGATAACTAAGTGTGTTATGCATGGAAGTTATTTGCATGTACTGAAATTGGATGGAATAAGTGTATGGTGTATCATACATCTATTATGAGTATCATGAATGATACAATATATCTATATGCTTTTAATGTTGATAGTTCTAATGTCTCTATGAACATTTTTTGAGAACTGTGATATAGAATGAACTGATACAAAATATCACTACTACAAAAAATGGTTTTTACAACAGTTCATTTTCCCATTTTATAACGGGTGTCAACTGTTGTATTAGATCACGTGGTCTTATGGGGGGGTTCTTTATACAACAAGTGTTGCGCATGTTGTAATATATGTATTTTATACAACAGTTAATACATGTTGTAGTTCATTGAACACACATGTTGTAATAGGGGTGTTGTATACAACATGTTGAGACAAAAGGAAAATACATCTAGACACAAGGTTTCGAACTTGAGACCACTTGAAAGTAAAGCACATCTCAAACCGCTGAACCAGTTTCATTTTATGCAACACATATATTCTTTGTTGTACATATACAACAAATGACGTGCAAACCTATTGTGTGATTGTGGTCTATTACAATGAGTACTATTACAATAGGTGAAATCCTGTTGTGTAATTATAGTATACTACAATGGGTTATAGTATGTTGTGTAATGATGGCCTATTACAATGAGTTAACATATGTGACTATTACAACGGGTAGAGCATGTTGTGTAATTATGATCTTTTACAACGGGTTAGAGTATGTTGTGTAATGATGGTCTATTACAACGGGTTAACATACATGACTATTACAATGGGTTAGAGCATGTTGTGTAATTATGATCTTTTACAACATTTTAGAGTATGTTGTGTATGATGATCTATTACAACAAATTAGCATACGTGACTATTACAACGGGTTAGAGCATGTTGTGTAATTATGGTATTTTACAACGGGTTTGAGTATGTTGTGATATTACAGTCTATTACAACAATTTAGCACATGTTGTAGTATCACATATACTACAACAAGTTTGGCCCGTTGTATATAACTTGTGTTGTATAAAATATATAATTCACAACACACAAATAGACTTGTTGTAAAAGATATGCTAACTACAACCCAACCAACAGAACTGTTGTGTTTCTCCCGTTGTAAAAAGCATTTTCTGTAGTAGTGTATGTTGAGTAGAAGAGATTATTAACAAGTAAATGGTGACACATCTAGTTAGGTTCCCTGAACACCGTGAGTTTCTCCCGAGGTCCACACTGGGAAACAAATCAGATCTCCTTGTAATAATCGATGAATTATGAGAATGATTTTTGGAGTGTGGATTGAGACCTTAAAGGTTAGACCACCATGATTTAGGAGTGAGTCATCTGGAGTGGATCTTGCCCTAAATCCTTGTGAAAGTCTATGTCCATGAGGAATAGACATTGATGAAATGAAATATGTGAAATATGAAAAATATGATAAATGTTGTGATATGTGGTATACTATTTTGTGGGTTCCTATCTCGTGTACTCGAGATGAGGACGTGAGCCCCATTAGGCAACCCTGCAGTGGCTAGGGTATGTTGTTGATATCTCAGGATGGACGACTAAACCTTAAAATAGTGATGGTGAGTCATTGAGACGATAATAAGACATGGTGACTTCTACTTGGTGAGGCACAAGCTAAGTAGTTTTAGGGCAATTGAATACAAGTTGTGCTGAATATGATTTGAACGTTTTTTACATTCTTTTTAGTGTTATCTCTTGATTTTCCATTGTTGATTATGTTTCTTGTTGTGGAAAATAATCATTATGTTATAGATATTATTTGTTTCATATTTCAATGTCTTGTTGACAAGTAGTAAATGTTGGAATTTACATCCACTCTGAAGGTGATATAAAGTTGGATTTGGTCTATGTAATTACCTTATCTATTTGATTAGATTATTTGTAAACTATACTTAACTAGATGCTAGAACTATCTGCTAGACTTTTTATTATCTATAAGTTTCTTTTAAGTTCATATACTTAATTTGGTGTTGATGCATGTACTCAGCTTGAGTGGGAGGTATCCACTCACTGAGGCTCCATATGAGTTTCATGAGATTGTTTCGAATGTTTTAAGGTATACTACTATTTAGAGAAGAGTTCATAACAAAGAAGCTGTAAATAGAGGAACAATCTAGATATCCCTGTACACTCTCTTTCCCAGATGGGTAGTATACAGAGTTTGTTGATTCTCATACATGTAAATGTTGTAAACTGAACTGCGCATGAGACATAAGATTTGTTTTTGGTTTTTATGGAGTTGAATATGAGTTGTGATGCCTTAAAGTGATATTTGTGATGTGACATTAGTTTGTTAAAATTGTGAAGAATGAAAAAGCAAAAAATTATATGTGTTTTTTGCATATTGTTTTTATCATATTTGTCAACAATGAAGTGTTTTGTTTCTTAATCGGGGTTTAGGATTAGGGTTTTTTCCCTAATGATTGGCATTTATGCTGATAAAAAGAGAGTTCCCGACATTTAAGATCTTGTGTGGTCGGTTCAGCCTGATATAAATGTTTTGACGACTTCTTTATAGAACTCTATAATGAATTGAAGTTATGATTTTATTCAAACATTGGTGTGGTTATGCTTCATTTGAGGTAGTATTATGATATTTTTGTCCTCATTGAACCTTAATTGTTATCACGATTAGTGGTTAAATTGGAAATTTAGTCTAATATCACCCTTGGTGGGCTTAAACCCAAGGTAGCAGGTTAGGGTCATGTTAGTTTTGTTCTGTTATGACACATATTCCTCTTGTTTATCCTGCTATATTTGAAATCCAAAATGACCCTTATGGTCCTCAAGTGAATTAAAACTATGTATTGAGTGTTGGTCAAGAAGAATTGTTTCTTGTAATTCCCTTTTATATCAGGTAAACAGAAAAAGAAACCTGATACGGAAGAAGTGTGGGATGACCAATTGCTATATTCCGAACATGACGTGAATTAGATAGTTCTTTTTTGTTATATTGTAGATGGGTTTATGGAGTTGAGTAAAATCGATACATACAACTGGCCAAGAAGAAACTATCAATTTCTCCAAATTGAGATTTTACATGGACGAATGAGAAACAAAAGAGGGAAATGACACAACTCTTGGTAATACTTAAGCCACATTTTCCTCTTTAAGAAAAAGAATAAATGGAAGTGAATCTGATGTGGCACCACCTTTTTGGCAAAAACCAACTCTACTTTTTGTATTCTTTTGATTTTTATCTGTCATACTTGTTGGCTCCAAACACTCGGATTACTTTGGCAATGTTTACTTCATAACAACACCTTCCACTAAAGAATCATCTATTTGTGCCATTTTTTTATTGCCTAAAAAATCTAGAAACATAAAAAGAAATAGGATATTGAAAAGTGCCAGAATGAACAATTTTTTTATGTTAATTCCTACCTGACGTGAATTAGACAGTTGTCTTCTTCCGCATTCTCATGTTCTATTATTATTGGAGAACCATAGGGGTTTATGCAAATGTGTAAATGGATCCAATTAGGCTAAAAGAGGCACCCGGTTTTTATCAATCATGAAAAAGATCCACCAAGGCAAACCCCACTTCTTCCGTCCATTTGGTTTCGAGGAAAGGAAAGGGAAATTCAAAGCGCATGCCCGCCGCTGCGGATGAAAGAAAACAGAACAAATAAGGAAAAAACTTGCAATGGTAGGAAATACTAACAATGATATGTGCTTCTATCCTATATGCAACTTTGCCACTTTTACCTTTTCTCTCAAGGGAAATGAGGAAATTAAGCCGGTTGAATTGAAGTGGCATGACTGTGTTTAGAAAGGTTGTTGGCCTCAAACCTTCCAATTAGTCTGACGCAGTGGCGGATCCAGAAATCTACCATAGGGGGGGCTGAATTACTATGAGTAGTGACGATGAGGAAATTAAAAAGAAAAATACACCTAATAAGTGTCTCATTGTCTCCAACATATAAAATAAGCTATTTGTAAAAAAATCTAACATAAATGAAATGATAAAATTCACTATTCAAAATAATAAATTTGTTTAAATGTCTAAGGTCATAATTAACACATTATTTGACATGTCTTTCAGATTAAACAACTAGATGATCAACAATATAAACATAATTCATGATCACTTGATCAGTGCAATGTGTATACAATTAGCAATGCGTAAGAAAAATAATAGTTATATTAAAAATGGGAACAAGATCATCTTTTAAGTGGAGAACAAGTATTAAAATATAATTAGCATCATTTAGTGGATGATGTCATACTTGGAAGACTCAAAAAATTATAAAAGTCAAATCTTATACTATAAAGGATATAAGTATAATGTACTTGGTATATTATAAGATCTTGACACAATGATTAGTTGAAGGAAACTTCAGAAAGAAAGAAGAAGGAAAATATTTAGTGTGGTTGTATGAACAACATATGATGGAGAAGCACATTGGGAAATAAAAAGTGAAGAGAATGAAGACGAAAGATTCATGTGTATTTTTTATTTAAAAGTTGAAGAAGAGAGATATGAAAGAAAAAATTATATATTTTTATTAACTTCCATTTTACATGTCATCCTCATTTTTCTCTCTCTATTTGATTAAATTTATATTTACTAGATGAATTTTCTCACATTTTCTTCTCCTTACCCCTTGATTTATATATTTTTCTCTACTCATTTTTTTACCTTATGCCAATTCAATCTTCTTCTTTTCTTTTATAGATAGAAATATTATCATTATCTTCTCAAGTTCTTATAAATTTGTAATAATTGTTATTTGTCTTAAAACTTATAATATCTAAATCTTATGTAACTAAAAAAGTTTGTGAAATACCATGTAACAATAAATATTATTTGGATCTATTTCTATATAGTAATATAGATCTTTTCTTAATTTGAAAGTGATTGATTATTAAAAGTTTGAAAGAAAAATATATAAATGGAAGGTGATAGTTGTGCATGTATGGTTATCATTTTTCCCAATGGTGTATAATTATAATTGAGTGAACTTACTCAATTTATAGCTAATAATATTTGTTAATTAATAAGTCAACTATATTACATCAAATTTCAGTTAATAGGTCAACAAGATGCATGATATATTTTTATAAACTTTATTTTTTATAACTACTTTCATCTTTTAAGGGTACATATCCCCTTCACATTCAAGTAGTGGAGACAATTTGTGTAAGTCTTAGCACAATTAATATGAAACTATTAAGAAAATTTTAGTAGGATAGAAACCAAATATATGATTTCTTAAACTCAAAATTGATGACATACATATTAGGATGGTAAATTTTATAATTTGTGAGTATATAAGACACATAATCCACAAATATATTAAGTTTGACCATTAAGTAGTTCATACAAAGAAGTATGATAGGATTGACTAAAATCATAAAATTAAAAGTTGCATTTTTTACGGTGTAATGATTTTTTTAAACAAAATACAAATCTATACATGGTATCATAATAATAATAAAAATATTTTTTGGAGGGGGGCTTCAGCCCCGGCAACCCCCCCTCTGGCTACGCCCCTTGTCCGACGGTGATTCTTTTATTCCACCCTCTCCACTAGAAGAATCAATTCTTTATGTTCTTTCTACTAACGAGTAATATAAAGGAAATCTGTAAACAACAAAAGAAACATGATTCGGGAAAGTGTTGAGAAGATGACTTTGATTATTTCATTCTTACTTATGTAAATCTCACAGATCGGGCATTACAAGAAATGATTCTTCTGTGGGTGAAGTATTACGGCTTCAACACCAGCTAAGATCCACCATACAATCTACAGTCTGTGTGTGAAGTATTACATCAGCTAACATCCCACTCTCTATCTTCTCTGTCATTGTCGATGCCAGGGCATTAGGGGTGAGAAAAACCCTAGTTTCCATTCCTTCGTCAACCACTCCCACGCCCTAGTTTCCAACTACTTTCTTCTAGTCGGAAGCGAGCCAAGGGGCTCGGTTTCAACACCAGCTAGTATCCACCATACCATCGGTCAAAGTACAGTCCGTGTGTGAAGCTTTTATCTCAGCTAGATCCCATAGGAACAATGGTACAGTCCACACCGTAGGTACAACCCTGAATGATATCTCTTCTATAGAGATTCCGGAATATGAATCGTACAATCCACCCCATTTTTATCGGATGAGAGTGTCCCGAAGAGATTCATTTCCTCCTGTTTCCTTGCTTGGGCACGTGATGCATCTTTAAATGATGTAGGTGGTGGGGAGCACGCCGGTCAAAAAATTATTGTGCAGGCATGCCCGGTCAAAAAGTAAATGTAGAGGAGTGTATCTCTCTCTCAGTCCGTGTAGTTGCTTCATGTAGCATTGGGCGGGAAGGCCTGTCTAAATAGAACCTACCAACAAATATTACCCAATCACATCTCTCTCATATTTTCGTTCTCATTATTTCCTTCACCTACCTAAACATGTCTGGTCCGCAAGTCAATGAGCCATATTTTACTTTCCCCTACCACATTCTCCCTCGCAGTGATGGTGATGATGATGAAAACCATAGGATGTCGGATCCGAAATACCTATGTGAAAAGACCCTTTCTCAACCGGACATGGCTTTCCTAACCCTTTACCTTGAGGATAGAGCGAGTCATTGGTTTTTTGCCCGAAAAAAACCAAAATAACCTACTTTTACTAACTTATTTACCACACTAACCTAGTTTCTGAAAAAGCACTAGAGGGGAGGTGAATAGGGTTTTATGAATATTTTAATAATAATTTAACTCAAACAACCAATCACCACGATATTGGACAAGGGGACAAGGATTTAGAGTGGTTCCAACCTTAGCAAATACTAAGGCCGTCAATCCACTACCTGGTTGCTTACCCAACCGAGATTTTGAAAGAATCAAATTTTATTACCTTGCAAGGACTTTACATAAAATTACAATTCTTTCACCAAAGCCTTCGAACAACCTTCACCTAGAAGTAGTTGCACCAACTTTGAAGCAGCCTTCTTGAAGTAACTTCAAGCTCCCCCTTGAAGTAGCCTTCCTCTTGAAGTAGCTTCCCGTTGCAACAGTCTTCTTGAAGTAGTACGAAGTCCACCTTCTCCACCGAGAAGAACTTTCTCCAATCTGCAGCCTCCAACCCTAGGAGTAGCAAGGAGAATACAAAAAATACAAAGGAACAAGAAGAAAAAACAGAAATTACAATACCACTTGTAGCTCAAGGCTTGATTTGCCTCTATCAAGCATATAGATCTCCTAACCAATGAATATTGCAATGTAGGTTTAGTGGATAGGAGATGCTAGCCTATAGGACACGAAATTTGGAGCAAGGAAAATAATAGTCAATGGTAGTGTTGCTCAATTGCTCAAAACAGATTGTGAATACAAGTGTATGCTCAAGGATTGCTTAAGTGTAGCATTGGTATTTTTAGGTGTCCTAAGGCATGTCCTATTTATAGGAATGGCCTACAAGTGCTTAAGGACGTTCTAGACACTTTCTAGGGGGTTCTAAGTGCTTAACTAGCCGTTAGGTACACTTTAGTTGCTTTAGCAACGACTAGTTAATTAATTCTGAAAGTGTTGTAAGAACTCATCTCGGTCGAGGAATTGTCGACCGAGACACCTACTCGGTCGAGGGTTTGTCGACCGACAAGCTCTCTGGAGCAAGTGTTTGCAACATTCATCTCCAACTGCCAACTACCTTGTCAGATGTGTCTAACGGCTACTTGGGTCTTTCTCGGTCAAGAAGTTTGTCGACCGAGGGTATCTCGGTCGAGGAGTTTGTCGACCGAGATTGACCCTGTTTCAATGTTTCAAACTAAGTACTAAATGTGTGTATGAGTGTGCATGTGTGACACTATTGAAGGGGATGACCTATCTAAGTGTAGTGATTAGTTAGGGAAGATCTAACGCTTGATTTACATGATGTCTAAGTACTTGTACATTATATGTTTGTACAAGTTTTACAATTGATTACATTCATGAAATAACAATAATTTAAGCATATAGATTTCCCAAATCTTTTGCCATCCACCTTATTCCTGCAACACTCAAGTAGCACATTAGATCGACAACAATGAAATGTTTGTCATCATCAAAACAAAGGGATTTATCATAATGTCCAATTTAGCCAACAATCTCCCCCTTTTTGAGGATGACAAACATTTCCTAAATATAAAATAAGGAAATATAAAATATGTGAGTTTCATACCTGAAGATTACCTTTTGTAGCCATTCTTGTTTTGCAAGTGAGTGCTGGCCGAGATGTTATGCAACTCATTTTTAATTTTATGTTTTTGAGTTTATATTCTTTCTCCCCCTTTGTCATTTCAAAAAGATATCCAAAGATAATCAACTAGTATGACTTTGTGTTATTCTTTCTAGATTTTATGCTTTGCTCCCCCTTAAAGAGATATCCAATTAAAATAAAAGGATTAATGTAGGCCATTTATTGTCAAATTTAGCCACAATTTGTTTCTCAATCATTTACAAAGGATGTTAAGCCTTGAAATGATATGAGTTCCATCTAAGTTCATGGCATATGTATATTGATTTCTCACCCATTTTACAAGGGATGTTAAGCCCTAAAAATGATATGAGAATCCTTTTATGCTTAGAGTTCATGAAAAGTATCTCTAATCAAAGGCACGTGATGTTAAGCCCTGATTTGTGTAGAGAATTCCATTAAGAACAAAATATGTATCATATTCATGAATATTGTAGATTTCTTTTGTTCTTATAACTACTTTTAAGGGTACTAAGGTCATAATAAGTTTCAAATGATGTTTTACAAAGTTTTGTAACCTTCTTAGTCAAGATGATTTGTGTGAGATCCCCCTTAATTTTATAGTCAAGAGAATTTAAGGATTCTGAGGGCACAATCATTAGATCATAGTGAGTTGTCTTTTTATGAGAGTTGTGCACTAAAACTCATTTTAAATCAAGATACTAAGATTTAGTGTATTAAAATGATACACAAATAAGCATAATGTCAAGCTTATTTTAGGTCGCCCTTGACTACGACCATAGCGCCCCTTGGTCAAATTTGATTTCAACCAAGAGGCAATTTCTGCAGATTTACAGTTTAAGCACTTTCATTGAATTACACATTTATATTAATATATGTGAAATATAAAGTTTTTATGTAATATGATCAAATGTATATGAATTTGAAGCATTTTGAGTGATACCTATTTTGAAGAAGTTTTATCAATTGAAAGCTTAATATAGGCATCACAATGAAGTCTTTATCTTTAATTTTCCTAAACTGTATGTTTTACATTCATTTTGAATGATATCTCATAAGCTTTGCCATAGGTACATAAATATCAATTACCATTTCTTTTTGTACCCACATTTTTAGATTTATCATAAGATTCTTTAGAGACATATATCCTTGAAGGCAAGATTAATATCTTAAAATCAAGATTTTTCTTTTGATTTCTTAGAACAAGCAAATAGATAAAACATTAATATTTTTGTTCTAAGAGACACTGTTTGTCTTGTCATAGCATCATCATTCACAATAATCATTATCTATTATGTCAAGATGCATTTATGCTATGGCATTTTCAATGATCTTGAATAGTATCCATTCATGGTTTGTATATATGCATCACAAATTATTTTAGACAAACCAATGAAACACAATGATCATGGCACAAAAAGAATTATGATAGAAAAGTAGAAGCATATCCATAATACAATGATCAGCATATAAATGCAATAATTATGATCATTTAAGCTAAATTTCAACACACATGGTTCCTATATAGATATACCAAGAAGTACTTAGGAAAAACCATGTGGATTATGATAAAACAGTAACTTCCTTGATTAAACCCATTCATAATTTTCAACTTTAAGTCAAACCATGTAGAGGATAATACCAAGATAATTTCATTTATGGTTCATGGATTTTCAAATTTAAGACAAACCATGTAAATGAATATGCTTAATAAACTTTTTCAATAAATGAATAAGGTTTGTTCAAAATCAGTCTTCATATAACACTTTTGCAATATGTTTAAGGATTTCATATAGTGTTATATCTTAATTCATGATGCAAAAGATCAATATGTCTTGTTTCAAGGATGATCTCCAAGATTTATTCTTGATTAAAGCACTTTTTATTATTGCTGAATTGATAACAAATAAGAAACAACAGAACATATTTTCCAGACTTTTTCTTGGTCGAACAATTTGTCGACCGAATTATTTTCGGTTGAAGTATTTCTCGACCGAGAATGTTTCTGCAGATTTTATTCAGCAATCTGTATGTTCTAGTTTATGTGTTGTAATACTTTGTTATTCAATTGTGTGAAGTTGAGATAGATATAAGGTTACTCAATTCAAGATTATTGATCATATCTCAGACTTAATTAGTGCATATACATTTTGATGTCACAATGATATTTATTCTTTTGATTTTCTTAGAACAAATTATCTTTATCATTCTAATGGAAATTTTAAGATAGACTATTTATGCTTAATCATCAAGAAAGTAGCAATTGAAATTTAATAACATTTGAATTTTGAAAGAAAGCATAATCAATTTCAATTTGCATACAGATCATAATTTTACAAGTTGTGGTTTGCATCAAGTTTAATAGGGATGTTATTAACATATATGTAATGATGCAAACTACTAATATGCTTGAGAAATTTGTCTTCAAGATATGTGACTTATTTTTCCAATCAAGTATGTCTACTTGTAGTAAGAGTATATATTTCAGTATCATTTTTCTTTGCAAGCATCATTTTTGCAGCAATTTTAGTAAAATCTATCTTTTTCTCTTGTATACTTGATAATTTAATCACAAAAAGTATTTAGTTTTGATGCTCATATATTCTTCCTTTTGATTTGGATCATTCAAATGTTTAAAGTACAAGAATATATAAAGTTCATTATATGCTTAAGTTGATTGTGATTTAAGTGTCTTTTATTTAAACAGTCTTGCCAGAGTTTTACTCGGTCGAAAAAGTTTTCGACCGACATTGTCTCGGTCGACAATTTCTCGACCGAAATTGTTAATGTTTCTGTATTGTTTTCAGTAATTGTTTCTAAATAAAACATATATCACTTCCAATTCAATTATGCAATTTAAAACTCAGTTTAGTTGAGATAAAACATATGAATATCAAGGCAACATGTTGATCATATCTCAACTAATATTATTCAAATCTTTAGATTTTAAGAGCCCTAATTAAGACAAGTTTTCAAGGATGCGTCTCTGCAGATTTGTAGATTTAGAAATTTTAATTACTTGAATTAATTTGTTATTTCATTATGTTAAGTTGAGATAGACATAGAGATATACAACTAGAGTCTTTGGTCATATCTCAACTTAAATTTATTCATTTAGTTTGGGGGTTTTGGAACCCATACTAACTCAACATCCTTTTTCTTGTATGGACATGAGAAAGAATAATGTCCAAGACGCAAACAATAGTGACAACATATGGAATCAACATCATATCTCTTTCTATGATTTTGTTCAAGGTTTTTCTTGAGTATGTATTTGCCTTTGGGTACATACATAGATTGAATCTTTGGCACTTGTGTTATTCCCCAACTAGGTTTTTGATAAGATTTTCCTTTAGGCTCATATCCTAGTCCTCTCCTTCCAATTTGATGATAAGAATTATTTAAAATTTTATCAAGAGTATCATTGTTACTCAAACTATTAACTTTTTGTTGCAACTTAACAATCTCATCCATTCTTTTATTTATGTCTAACTTTGTTTGATCTAGATTAGATAACAAGGAATCTCTTTCTTTCACTATAGTATCATAATCTAGATGTGTACACAGAACAGGTTGTTTTTGAAGATCATTTACTTGAGTTTGCAAATTTAACTTTTCTAGAGAAAGAAGATTGCAATTTGCTTCTACAGATTTTAGCTTAATATCATGACCTTCAATAACCTTTTTGAGATCTTCATTTTCAGATGAAAGAGCAAGAAGCTTAGCATGTAACTCATCATTTGCTTTATTAGATTTTTTTAATTTCTTCTTGCACTCAATATATTTATTATGTGTCTCTTCAAGACTAGAAACTAGCTCTTCTTTAGATAAATAAAAAAGGCTTACCTCTTCTTCTTCTTCACTTATTGTAGCAATAAGACATTCTTTATGCGTATCTTCCTTCTTTGACCTCCACAGGTAACCAAGTGTTGTGTGGCTTGTTCCTAAGCACCAACTGCAACTTGTTGAAGATTGGTCCATACTTTTCCTTTATTTGCGGTTGTAGACACCACCACCCTTCATACTTCAAGACTCGATTAGAGCTCCTTGAAGCCCGCTCTGATACCAATTGAAAAAGCACTAGAGGGGGTGAATAGGGTTTTATGAATATTTTAATAATAATTTAACTCAAACAATCAATCACCAAGATATTGGACAAGGGGACAAGGATTTAGAGTGGTTCCAACCTTGGCAAATACTAAGGCCGTCAATCTACTACCCGGTTGCTTACCCAACCGGGATTTTGAAACAATCAAATTTTATTACCTTGCAAGGACTTTACATAAAATTACAATTCTTTCACCAAAGCCTTCGAACAGCCTTCACCTAGAAGTAGTTGCACCAACTTTGAAGCAGCCTTCTTGAAGTAACTTCAAGCTCCCCCTTGAAGTAGCCTTCCTCTTGAAGTAGATTCTCGTTGCAACAGCCTTCTTGAAGTAGTCTGAAGTCCACCTTCTCCACCGAGAAGAACATTCTCCAATCCGCAGCCTCCAACCCTAGGAGTAGCAAGGAGAATACAAAAGATACAAAGGAACAAGAAGGAAAAATAGAAATTACAATACCACTTGTAGATCAAGGCTTGATTTGCCTATATCAAGCATATAGATCTCCTAAACAATGAATATTGCAATATAGGTTTAGTGGATGGGAGATGCTAGCCTATAGTACATGAAATTTGGAGCAAGGAAAAGAATAGTCAATGGTAGTGTTGCTCAATTGCTCAAAACAGATTGTGAATACAAGTGTATGCTCAAGGATTGCTTAAGTGTAGCATTGGTATTTTTAGGTGTCCTAAGGCATGTCCTATTTATAGGAATGGCCTACAAGTGCTTAAGGACGTTCTAGACACTTTCTAGGGGGTTCTATGTGCTTAACTAGCCGTTAGGTACACTTTAGTTGCTTTAGCAACGACTAGTTAATTAATTCTGAAAGTGTTGTAAGAACTCATCTCGGTCGAGGAATTGTCGACCGAGACACCTACTCGGTCGAGGGTTTGTCGACCGACAGGCTCTATGGAGCAAGTGTTTGCAACATTCATCTCCAACTGCCAACTACCTTGTCAGATGTGTCTAACGGCTACTTGGGTCTTTCTCGGTCAAGAAGTTTGTCGACCGAGGGTATCTCGGTCGAGGAGTTTGTCGACCGAGATTGACCCTGTTTCAATGTTTCAAACTAAGTACTAAATGTGTGTATGAGTGTGCATGTGTGACACTATTGAAGGAGATGACCTATCTAAGTGTAGTGATTAGTTAGGGAAGATCTAACGCTTGATTTACATGATGTCTAAGTACTTGTACATTATATGTTTGTACAAGTTTTACAATTGATTACATTCATGAAATAACAATAATTTAAACATATAGATTTCCCAAATCTTTTGTCATCCACCTTATTCCTGCAACACTCAAGTAGCACGTTAGATCGACAAGAATGAAATGTTTGTCATCATCAAAACAAAGGG
The DNA here is from genome assembly GCA_963693085.1 of Alisma plantago-aquatica. Lineage (NCBI taxonomy): Eukaryota > Viridiplantae > Streptophyta > Magnoliopsida > Alismatales > Alismataceae > Alisma > Alisma plantago-aquatica. The sequence continues at coordinate 489,989,219 of OY856415.1, forward strand.
ATTTATCATAATGTCCAATTTAGCCAACAGTTTCTAACATATTTCCTAAATAACCTAGTTTGAGTCAGAAAAAGAGACAGTCGTCGCCACATGGCGGGCCTCTCTTTAGAGATGCCAGTCTATTTGGCATCTTCAAGGAGAAGCTGCCACGTGGAGTGACAACATTCAAATTTGTTTAATTTTTTTTCAATACTATGATACCATGTACTATTTGAATAAACTACAATAATGCTAATTGTTGATATGTAACTAATTATTTGTCGACATTGAATTATACATATATCATACATTATTTGAATATAATTCAAAATATTATATAATTTGATTTAGATGGAAAATAATATAATAAAAAAAATATAATATATATGACATATAATTGATATGTTAAATATATGATATACGTTTATATTTTTGTATTTATATATAAATGATATATTTAATAATATATATTTTTTTAAAATTTGTATTCATATTTATCTGCTAATCGAACATACTGTATTATATAGAAAGATATAATATCATATATTACTATAGTCCATACAGAAAATATGTGAACAATTATTACATGCATATATTAATGAAACCAATTTTTGGCACAAAAATATTAAGAAAAAATATGCATTGAAATATTTTTATAAAAATCAAACATAAATTACTTGCACATTATTTGGAAAATATATATGTTTCCAAATTTCTCAGTTTTAAAATTACAAATTTATAGTCGCTATAATTAAGTAAAAAAATATACCCTAAAAATCCTATGTAATGTGAATCATAAAAATTTAAATAAAATTACTATATTCTATTATACAATATGAACAATGATTATATATGCCTACACATATTAATAAAATATATTTTAAAATAAATATGGTTATATTATCATTTAGTAAATGTCAAAATTTTTTGCTATTTCATATATTAAATTATTATATATATTGAAAAATTATATCTAATATGTATACTACAAGATTTCCCAAATAACCTAGTTTCCAACTACTTTCTTCTAGTCGGAAGTGAGCCAAGGGGCTCAGTTTTAACACCAGCTAATATCCACCATACGATCGGTCAAGGTACAGTTCGTGTGTGAAGTATTACCTCAGCTAGATCCCACATGATCAATGGTACAATCCACACCACAGGTACATCCCTGAATGATATCTCTTCTATAGAGATTTCAGAATATGAATCGTATAGTCCACACCATTTTTATCGGATGAGAGTGTCCCGAAGAGATTCATTTCCTCCCGTTTCCTTGCTTGGGCACGTGATGCAACTTTAAATGGTGTAGGTGGTGGGGAGCACGCTGGTCAAAAAATTATTGTACAGGCACGCCCGGTCAAAAAGTAAATGTAGAGGAGTGTATCTCTCTCTCAGTCCATGTAGTTGCTTCCTGTAGCATGGGGCGGGAAGGCCTATCTATATAGAACCTACCAACACATATTACCCAGTCACATCTCTATCATATTTTTGTTCTCCTTATTTCCTTCACCTACCTAAACATATATGGTCCGCAAGTCTATGAGCCCGATTTTACTTTCCCCAAACACAGGCTCCCTCACAGTGATGGTGATGATGATGAAAACCAGAGGAGGCCGGATCCGAAATACCTGTGTGAAAAGACACTTTCTCAACCGGACATGGCTTTCCTAACCCTTTACCTTGAGGATAGAGTGAGCCGTTGTTTTTTTGCCTGAAAAAAAATCAAACTAACCTACTTTTACTAACTTATTTACCACACTAACCTAGTTTCTAACATATTTCCCAAATAACCTAGTTTGAGTCAGATAAAGAGACAGCCGTCGCCACACAGCGGGCCTCTCTTTGGAGACGCCAGTCTATTTGGCGTCTTTAAGGAGAAGCTGCCACATGGAGTGACGACATTCAAATTTGTTTAAATTTTTTTCAACACAATGATACCATGTACTATTTGAATAAACTACAATAATGCTAACTGTTGATATGTAACTAATTATTTGTCGACATCGAATTATATATATATATATATATATATATATATATATATATATATATATATCATACATTATTTGAGTATAAATCAAAATATTATATAATTTGATTTAGATGGAAAATAATATAATAAATTAAAAATATAATATATATGACATATAATTGATATGTTAAATATATGATATATGTTTATATTTTTGTATTTATATATAAATGATATATTTAATAATATATCTTTTTAAAAATTTGTATTCATATTTATCTGCTAATCGAACATATTGTATTATATAGAAAGATATAATATCAGATATTACTATAGTCCATACAGAAAATATGTGAACAATTATTACATGCATATATTAATAAAACCAATTTTTGGCACAAAAATATTAAGAAAAAATATGCATTGAAATATTTTATAAAAATCAAACATAAATTACTTGCACATTATTTGGAAAATATATATGTTTCCAAATTTCTCAGTTTTAAAATTACAAATCTATAGTCGCTATAATTAAGTAAAAAATATACCCTAAAAATCTTATGTAATGTGAATCATAAAAATTTAAATAAAATTACTATATTATATTATATAATATGAACAATGATTATATATGCCTACACATATTAATAAAATATATTTTAAAATAAATATGGTTATATTATCATTTAGTAAATGTCAATTTTTTTGCTATTTCATATATTAAATGATTATTTATATTGAAAAAATATATCAAATATGTATACTACAAGATTTCCCAAATAACCTAGTTTCCAACTACTTTCTTCTAGTCGGAAGCGAGCCAAAGGGCTCGGTTTCAACACCAGCTAATATCCACCATACCATCGGTTAACGTACAGTCCGTGTGTGAAGTATTATCTCAGCGAGATCCCACAGGATCAATGGTACAGTCCACACCGCAGGTACATCCCTTAATGATATCTCTTCTATAGAGATTCTGGAATATGAATCATACAGTCCACTCCATTTTTATCGGATGAGAGTGTCCCGAAGAGATTCATTTCCTCCTGTTTTCTTACTTGGGCACGTGATGCAACTTTAAATGGTGTATGTGGTGGGGAGCACGCTGGTCAAAAAATTATTGTGCAGGCATGCCCGGTCAAAAAGTAAATGTAGTGGAGTGTATCTCTCTCTCAGTGTAGTTGCTTCCTGTAGTATGGGGTGGGAAGGCATGTCTATATACAACCTACCAACACATATTACCCAGTCACATCTCTATCATATTTTCATTCTCCTTATTTCCTTCACCTACCTAAACATGTCTGGTCTGCAAGTCTATGAACCCGATTTTACTTTCCTCTACCACAGGCTCCCTCGCAGTGATGGTGATGATGATGAAAATGATATAAGGTTGGATCCGGAATACCTATGTGAAAAGACCTTTTCTCAACCGGACATGGCTTTCCTAACCATTTACCTTTTACCTTTGGATAGAGTGAGTCGTTGGTTTTCTTGCCCGGAAAAAACCAAACTAACCTACTTTTACTAACTTATTTACCACACTAACCTAGTTTTTAACATATTTCCCAAATTACATAGTTTGAGTCAGAAAAAGAGACAACCGTTGCCACATGGCGGGCCTCTCTTTGGAGACGCCTGTCTATTTGGCGTCTTCAAGGAGAAGCTGCCACGTGGAGTGACGACATTCAAATATGTTAAATTTGTTTTTCAATACTATGATACCATGTACTATTTGAATAAACTACAATAATGCTAATTGTTGATATGTAACTAATTATTTGTCTACATTAAATTATATATATATCATACATTATTTGAATATAATTCAAAATATTATATAATTTGATTTAGATGGAAAATAATATAATAAAATTATATATATAATATATATGACATATAATTGATATGTTAACTATATGATATACGTTTATATTTTTGTATTTATATATAAATGATATATTTAATAATATATCTTTTTAAAATTTTGTATTCATATTTATCTGCTAAATGAACATATTGTATTATATAGAAAAATATAATTTCAGATATTACTATAGTCCATACAGAAAATATGTAATCAATTATTACATGCATATATTAATGAAACCAATTTTTGGCACATAAATATTAAGAAAAAATATGCATTGAAATATTTTTATAAAAATCAAACATAAATTACTTGCACATTATTTGGAAAATATATATGTTTCCAAATTTCTCAGTTTTAAAATTACAAATCTATAGTCGTTATAATTAAGTAAAAAATATACCATAAAAATCTTATGTAATGTGAATCATAAAAATTTAAATAAAATTACTATATTGTATTATGCAATATGAACAATGATTATATATGCCTACACATATTAATAAAATATATTTTAAAATAAATATGGTTATATTATCATTTAGTAAATGTCAATTTTTTTTGCTATTTCATATATTAAATGATTATATATACTAAAAAATTATATCTATTATGTATACTACAAGATTTTTTCCTTGATATTTCTCTAAATAAATAATCACTTTGGTGATACATGCATGTAATTATTAGTTATATATTCCTTATACGGAATATATTAATATCTAATATATGCTTTCCTGAATAATAAAATTGCATATCTATTTAGCATGAATGCATAAATCATAAAGATATATTATTATATATGAATACACAAATATAAATGTAAACTGTATATTTAACATATGAGTTACATGTCATATATATGTATATATGTATATATTATATTATTAATATTATTGTACTATTTTCTATTTAGAGGATAATTATTTAAATTGTAATCAAATAATATATGATATATATTACAATTAACATTGTTCATATTGTATAATAGAATATAGTAGTTTTATTTAAATTTTTCTGATTCACATTACATAAGATTTCTAGGGTATATTTTTTTACTTAATTATAGAGACTATACATTTGTAATTTTAAAACTGAGAAATTTGGAAACATATATATTTTCCAAATAATGTGCAAGTAATTTATGTTTGATTTTTATAAAAATATTTCAATGCATGTTTTTTCTTAATATTTTTATACAAAAAATTGGTTTCATTAATATATGAATGTAATAATTATTCACATATATTCTATATAGACTATAGTAATATTTGATATAACATTTTTATATATAATATAATCTATCCGATTCGTAGATAAATATGAATACAAAATTTTAAAAATATATATTATTAAATATATCATTTATATTTAAATACAAAATATAAACGTATATTATATATTTAACATATCAATTATATGTCATATATATTATATTTTTAATTTTATTATATTATTTTCCATCTAAATCAAATTATATAATATTTTGAATTATATTCAAATTATGTATGATATATATATCATATATATATAGATATATTTATATATATATATATATATATATATTTATATATAATTCAACGTAGACAAATAATTAGTCTCATAACAACAATTAGCATTATTATCGTTTATTCAAATCGTACATGGTATCATATTATTGAAAAAAAATTAAACAACTTGAATGCTGACGTTCCACGTGGTAGCTTCTCCTTGAAGACGCCAAATAGACTGACGTCTCCAAAGAGAGGCCCCACCATGTGGCGACGACTGTCTCTTTTTCTGACTCAAACTAGGTTATTTGAGAAATATGTTAGAAACTAGGTTAGTGTGGTAAATAAGTTAGTAAAAGTAGGTTAGTTTGATTTTTTTTCCTTTTTGCCCTTCTTGAAGAAACCAGATACTCTCTTTTGCATGATGGGATCCCCATTCTACTCGAGTCCCCCAAAATGTCAGTACCTTGTAAGTTGGTTGCGAAGGATAATTAACCTGTAATTTCTCTATATTGAAGACCTCGATGAAAATGCCTGGACCAATGTTGTAGCTTCCAACAACTACGATGTGGGTACAGAGTTAAAGACATACGAGGGCAAAGATGGCTTACGCCGAATAGTCGTTGACGATGATCCTGGGAAGGTTCATTATATATCTTTTTGTTATTGCTGTTTTGAATTTTTATTTTTGCCAGTTTTCCTTCTGTATTGTTGTTGGTTAATTATTGTTCAATAAAATCATTACGTGCTAATTACGTTTTTTTTAAATGGTAATTCAGGTTAGTGATGAAGATTTACAAGAGGAGGAGGAGGAGGAGGAGGATAGAGGAGGAGCAGAAGAGGGAGCAAGTGGTAGCCGGACCAGCAAGAAGAAGGAGGAGGAGAATGGAGCAAGTGGAAGTCAAGGCAGCAAGAAGAAGAAAATATGTTGATTTTAAGATAATTATCTATTCACTAAGTTGTTGTATCGGAAACTTCCCGAATTTATGTTGTAATAGTATTAGTAACTCAAGAGACTTCTTATTAGACTATCATATTATGTCCTGGTTTAACTATATTTGTGGTTTGCTATTTATGTGAATATATGGTGCGTCGGGGTGGGCCGTCTTGGTGGGGATCATCTATTTGTTTTTTTTGTAACAATGACAGGGCGACGACCTCTCTTGCGGAATCTGTGATCTACGTGTGCTGCAACCAGAAGAGGATGCGTGAAGCCGGCGGGAGGCGACCTCTCTTGCGGAATCTGTGATCTGCGTGTGCTGCAGCCAGAAGGCGATGCGTGAAGCCGACGGGCGGCGACCTCTCTTGTGAAATCTGTGATCTCAGTGGCGTAGCCAGAGGGGGGGTTTCGGGGGATGAAGCCCCCCTCCAAAAAATATTTTTATTATTACTATGATACCATGTACATATTTATATTTTGTTAAAAAAATTATTACACCGTACAAAATGCAACTTTTAATTTTATGATTTTAGTCAAACATATCATACTTCTTTGTATGAACTACGTAATGGTTAAACTTAATATATTTGTGGATTGTGTGTCTTATATACTCACAAATTATAAAATTTACCGTCCTAATATGTATGTCATCAATTATTAGTTTAAGAAATCATATATTTGATTTCTATCCTACTAAAATTTTCTTAATAGTTTCATATTAATTGTGGTAAGACTTACACAAATTGTCTCCACTACTTGAATGTGAATCTCTATAAAACTAAGGGGTATGTACCCTTAAAAGATGAAAGTAGTTATACAAAATAAAGTTTATAAAAATATAACATTCATCATGTTGACCTATTAACTGAAATTTGATGTAATATAGTTGACTTATTAATTAACAAATATTATTAGCTATAAATTGAGTAAGTTCACTCAATTATAATTATACACCATTGGGAAAAATGATAACCATACATGCACAACTATCACCTTATATTTATATATTTTTCTTTCAAACTTTTAATAATCAATCTCTCTCAAATTAAGAAAAGATCTATATTACTATATAGAAATAGATCCAAATAATATATATTGTTACATGGTATTTCACAAACTTTTTTAGTTACATAAGATTTAGATATTATAAGTTTTAAGAAAAATAATAATTATTACAAAATTACAAGAACTTGAGAAGATAATGACAATATTTCTATCTATAAAAGAAAAGAAGATGATTGAATTGGCATAAGGTAAAAAAAGAGTAGAGAAAAATATATAAATCGTGGGGTAAGAAGGAGAAGAAAATGTGAGAAAATCCATGTAGTAAATATAACTTCAATCAAATGGAGAGAGAAAAATGAGGATGACATATAAAATAGAAGTTAATAAAAATATATAATTTTTTCTTTCATATCTCTCTTCTTCAACTTTTAAATAAAAAATATGCATGGATCTTTCCTCTTCATTCTCTTCACTTTTTATTTCCCAATGTTCTTCTCCATCATATGTTGTTCATACAACCACGTTAAATATTTTCTTTCTTCTTTTTTTCTGAAGTTTCCTTCAACTGATCATTGTGTCAAGATCTTATAATATACCAAGTACATTATACTTATATCCATTATAGTATAACATTTGACTGCTATACTTTTTTTGGTCTTCCAAGTATGACATCATCCCCTAAATGATGTCATATTATATTTTAATGCTTGTTCTCCACTTAAAAGATGATTTTGTTCCCATTTTTAATATAACTATTATTTTTCTTACGCATTGCCAATTGTTGCACATTGCACTGATCAAGTGATCATGAATTATGATTATATTGTTGATCATCTAGTTATTTAATCTGAAAGACATGTCAAATAATATGTTAGTTATGACCTTAGACATTTAAACAAATTTATTATTTTGAATAGTGAATTTTATCATTTCATTTATGCTAGATTTTTTTACAAGTAGCTTATTTTATATGTTGGAGACAATGAGACACTTATTAGGTATATTTTTCTTTTTATTTTTCTCATCGTCACTACTCATAGTAATTCAGCCCCCCTATGGTAGATTTATGGATCCGCCACTGTGTGATCTGCGTGTGCTGCAGCCAGAAGGGAATGTGTGAAGCTGACGGGGGGCGACCTCTCTAGCGGAATCTGTGATATGTGTGTGCTGCAGCCAAAAGGGGATGCGTGAAGCCGGCGGACGGCGACCTCTCTTGTAGAATCTGTGATCTGCGTGTGCTGCAGCCAGAAGGGGATGCGTGAAGCTGGCGGGCGGCGACCTCTCTTGCGGAATCTGTGATCTGCATGTACTGCAGTCAGAAGGGGATGCGTGAAGCCGGCGGGCGGCGACCTCTCTTGTGGAATCTGTGATCTGCGTGTGCTGCAGCCAGAAGGGGATGCGTGAAGTCAGCGGGCGGCGTACAACCTGATTAGCATACATGTTCATAGACTTGTAAATTTATTTATTTTCCAACATGTAAATGTAATCCAAGCTGTAATAATTCATGTTGTAAATATACATGTTATTGTTGAGAAATGTTATGGTTGTATGTTCATGAATGTGTATTATGCTTCCGCATCGCTCTCTGAAACAATTGTCTAACGTTTTCGGATTTGTCCTCTCGAGCCTTATAAGTCTCGAGGTGGTAGAATCCAGGGACGTTACAGTTGGTATCAGCCAAAAGGGGATGCGTGTACTGCAGCCAGAAGGGGATGCGTGAAGCCGGCGGGCGGCGACCTCTCTTAAGGAATCTGTGATCTGCGTGTGCTGCAGCCAGAATGAGATACGTGAAGCCGGACCGGCACCGAGGAGCGTAAAGGACATCCTCAAATGGCTCCCACTGGAGCCCGCCATGATCCTGCCCAACGGTTGTTGGTCAGGCTCAGCCATGATCCTTCCCAACGGCCTCCTGGCGATCCTCTACACCGGTATCGACCCAGACAACCGCCAGGTCCAGAACGTCGTGTACTCGAAGAACCTGTACCTCCGTGAGTGGGTGAAGCCGGACTACAATCCGGTCATCCTGCCCACCGAAGGCATCAACGCGTCGGCGTTCAGGGATCCAACGACGGTGTGGAGAGGTGAGGATGGGATTTGGAGGACTGTGGTGGGGAGCAAGAGAGGGAAGAGGGATGAGGCGGTGCTTTATAGGAGCAGGGATTTTATCAACCGGAAGAAGGCCAAACACCCTATGTATTCTAGATTATCAAATCCAATAAATGGTTCTCACATCTTTTTCAGCATCACTTAAAATATAATGCAAACATATTGTCATTGAAATTATGCCTTCATGAGGAAAAATTTCAGCGCAAGTTTGGGGCCATTGTAGTTGGTATTTATCATCAAGAATGAGCTCAAGTTCGGGGTATTTAAACATGACATCCATATGCGTCCATACTTATCACGCCAAGGCTGATGTCGAATGCATTTATGGTATAATCCTTCAACCCAATGATGCCACACGTCCTCGTGTTAGCACTCTCAGTATCTACATAAGTACAAAGAGTCATTTGATATGATTGAGCATATCAAATAGTAGCATTAGTGCAAGACAAGACATAAGAGACGATGCATCAATGGTTTTATTACATAGCAACGTACAAAAGGGTGATTCAATTGGAACTCGCATCCTCAAGATGACCAGATATGTGCAAAACATTGAGGGACTAGTCTTCCCCATCCGAGTCAAGATCTTGAGTACCTTCTCCCACAATGTAGCATTTTGTGACAACTAAGTCCGCCTAGAATGCTATAGACTACTTGTGTCATCTAGGCTACAATCATTTTAGTTTGTTGGTGAGGCTAGTCTTTTACATGTAAGTCCAATTCTTTCAATTACAGGTTAGTAAAATGCAATTATGGTACGTTGTGCACTAAGGCCCGTTGTCCGCTTTTTTTTTACAACTAGTGTGATTTTATGAAACATGGACTGTTTTGAAATTCTAGAATTATGACTAATACTATAATTTTCATAGAGCCTATTAGCTTGACGAGTTCCTTGATATGCCTCCTACAATTGTATAATGAAAAATCTCGAGTCGATACTTATCATCTAAAAAACATCCCCTGCCCGGACCTGAGAGTACAAGGATGACTCTTATCATCTAACCCATCATTTTCAACTCATACAAAGTCAACAACCATCGAATCATGGTCACTAGTAGGACCATCAATCCACATACTAAGCACCTACTTAGCTTCATTCACTTCAACAAGTATAACCATTGGTTTTCTCAAGGTATAACAAAAAATATTCATTCATAGACTAAGTAAAACCATCGAGATATGAACCACTATTTGGTTTATCATTTCATAGAGGAACCATCGGTTGTAGGATATAGTCCAACCAACAGTTGTAAACTCTAGGCTCACCATCGGTTGTGAGGTATGGACTCACCATCAATTGTGAGATCTAGTCTCACCATCGATTGTGAGGTCTAGACTCACCATCACTTGTGAGCTCTAAGCTCACCATCAATTTCAAGGACAAGAGGAACCATCGAGTTTGTTACTAGTAAAACCTTCATTTTATAGAGCCAACCAAACCATCAATTGATCACTAGGTGTACCATCGATCTACCACTTAAAGAAATCAGCACACAAGTAGCTAGGATAGACATTAGTTGTCATGCTAGGAGGACCATTGATTGTTGAAACTTGGAGAAATCAGACTTTCACCTCCAGAGAAAATCATCATTTGTTAGGGTTTAGATAACCATCATTTTGTCCAAAGATGAAAGCAACATAACCATCAATTCTAGAGCTCCACGAAACAATCAAAACTATAGCCAAACACAAACCATAATTTCCTTGAGAAGCTAAACCATCAGATCATCAAGCAAGCAAGAAAAAAAAATCCATTTTACTAAATAAAATTCATCATCTTCACTACAAGGAAACCATTGATCCTAATATATGCAAAATCTAGAGCTTCTACTATCAAGGAGAAATGTGCACAAGGTCTGGGTGTAAATTATCAACAATTATCAACACCAACACTATTTATTGTACTCAAACCTTACACAAAGTTTCATCGTTATACTAGTTACTACATTATAGTGCAAGTTCTTATGGTTAGCAAGTTAAGAATAAGCAATAAATTTGACGAAGGTTATATGACTCGCCTAAATGTTGAAGATGAAGATCCAAATAGAAAGGTAGCTCAAGAAAAGAGAGAATAAACCCTAGCTTGAGCACTCCACACGTCCAAGCTAGCTCCTTTCTCCATGAATAAGGAAATCCTAGGTCAAAGAAGCAAGAAAGAAAGTGTTCATCAACCTCTAGCTCAAGCTCCACCGTGAAAGCCATGAACCAGACCATGGAGGAAGAAATAAGAAGGTAGGGCAGTAAGGAAAATGAAGAAAAGAAAGATATCTTACTCACCCAAGCCAAGAAGCACAGCAAGACAGTTCTAAACGACCAAGAAGAGGGTAGATCCAAACCCTAGGTGCATATGCAAGCAAGATCGTCCAAGCTTCTTCTTCTTTGAGCTACTTCCAGTCTACCAAGAAAGAGGGGCAAGCTTCAAGAAACAAGGAAGGAGAGAGGATATCTCAAGAGCTCGTTTGAATGGAAAGAGAGAGGTATATAAGGCTTAGGGTGAGAGAGAAAGATAGGTAGAGGCGTCACGACATGCATGCCATGTGTCCAAGCCAAAACCATCTTGTCCATGCAAAGCAGGTCAACCATCGAGTATTGAAGCTAGGGTGACCATCAAATCAACCCCAGGAGAACCATAGACCTCCAACACTAGGTGGTCCATTAGATGTTGCCTTCACTTAACCACCAAAAGAAACCATGGAACCTCCATATTGTTGCACTTCACTTAGTGATTCATTGACCTTAATGCCTTCAAAGAAAAGCCATAGGATCTTGAGTACCCCATGATGACCATCAGATACCAACACATAAGAGAGAACCATCAGATCCCATCCTCACTAGGGTAAACCGTCGAGTTAGGGTAATTAGGTGCAAAACCCTAGTCTCAACCCTAACGTTAGGTGTCACCACTAAACCAAAGGTGCAATATGACAAATACTTGAATTTTCATAGAACTTAGTTAGCTTGACGAGTTCCTTGATATGCCTCCTACAATTGTATACTTAAACATTGCATTTCAAATACATACATTAATTTGTCTAAACCTTTGTTTTTTATGAATGGGGAAAGCCATGAATTTAGAAATCATTTCCTATTTTTATTCTACATTTGCACGGGTTTGTCTCTTTATCATTCTTTCTTACAAGTAGTTGGGCAATTTTGTCGCGATACCATTCATTCTCACAAATAGTTCACGATTTTGACTTCTTATGAGCAATTGCACGACTTTGATTATCTCATGAACTATTTAGATCTTGGTTGGTCTTTTGGTGAAGTCAAAATTTTGTCTTACATGCATGAGTTCCAGAGTGAAATGGCTCGGCATGTTGAAGCTTTCATTACTTTTGCATGAGTGCCTAAGTGAAGGAAATTTTCATTAGATTGAGGTAGATAACATCTGCTACTAGATTTTGAGTACCTTCTCCCTGAGTGTAGTATTTTGTGACAACTAACTCCATCTAGAATTCTATATACTACTTGTGCTATCCAAATTACAATCATTTCAATTCATTGGTGAGGCTAGTATATTGCATGTAAGCTCAATTCTTTCATTTATAGGTTATTAAAATGCAATTATGGACAATTATTTCATTTATAGGTTAGTACTCAAATCCATGCAAGTCTATTACATGTAAGTCTGATCCTTTCATTATAGGTTAGTACTCAAATCCCATATTTTGAGCACGTTCTCCCTAAGTGTAGCATTGTGTGATAACCAAGTCCACCTAGAATGTTATAGACTACTTGTGCTATCTAGACTACAATCATTTAAATTCAATGGTGAGTCTAGTATATTATATGTAAGTCCAATTCTTTCATTTATAGGTTAGTAAAATGCAATTATGGCACACTATGCATTAAAACATGTTGTCCATTTGTTTTACAATAAGTGTGTTTTTATGAAACATGGGTAGTTTTGAAATTCAAGAATTATGACTAATATTAGAATTTTCATAGAACCTAGTTATCTTGACGAGTTCCTTGATATGCCTCCTACAATTGTGTAATTAAACATTACATTTCAGAAACATACATTAATTTTTTGAAAAACCTATATTTTATATGAATGGGGAAGGTCATGAATTTAGAAAACCATTTTCTATTGTTATTATATCTTTATACAACTTTGTCTCTGTATCATTATTTTGCACAAGTAGTTGCACGATTTAGTCTCGATACCATCCATTCTCACAAATAGTTTGCAATTTTGTCTTCTCACAAGAAATTGCATGACTAAAATATTGTCATGAACTACTTAGATCTCTGGTTGGTTTGTTGATGAAGTCAAAATTTTAGCTAACATGCATGCGTTCCAGAGTGAAATGGCTCGACATGCTGAAGCTCTCATGACTTTCATTACTTTTGCATGAGTGCCAGAGTGAAAGGAAATTTCAATAGATTGAGGTGGATAATATTCGAGCGTAGTTTTTGAGCACCTTCTCCCTGAGTGTATTATTGTATGACAACTAAGTACACATAGAATGCTATAGACTACTTTTGCTATCTAAAGTACAACCATTTCAATTCATCAGTGAGGCTAGTCTATTACATGTAAGTACAATTTTTTATTATTCATGAGTGATCATAATTAAACATATATTTTGGAACTAATACACCAGGTATATATGGAGATCAGTAATTTTTAGTGACTAAAGATGAACTCCTCTGGTCATGGGTTTTTGGTATCAAGTCAAACTCATGTGTATATGTTAGATATGGAGTGTTGAATTAAATGCTTTGAGATTTACTCATGTATTGTTATATAAATGTCACAATCACATCTCAAACTATGCATGGTTTTTGTTCCTCTGACCATAAGTCACTAAAATGATCACAAGATGATGAACACACATTGACACCATTCAGTGAGATCTTGACGAAAGTCTTCACAAAGCTGATAATTGAGTGTGTTGAGAGTAATGGTGCTTATAATGAGGGATGAAGATAGAATAACACCTCCCATTTCATATTAGAAATTTTTTATGACCTTGATGAGTGAGACTACAAAATGTGTTACCATGAAAATGTGAGTATGTATAGAGATTATGAGCGTATTTTCATTCATCGGTCTATCTAAACATGACAAGGACTTTTGGTGCATGCCTCAAGTTAATTATGAGCATTCAATGACAAATGTATTTCTAACACTATAATGATTAATGAGAAACAGTTAAGTTGATGTCCAATTGATCCTACTGCTTGTATGACAAATTTCTATATCTAAACATCACTTATTTCTTATGGGATATTTATATTTATTATATGATTCAATGAGAATGTAGTACATGTTGACCTAAGTGTTGTACAGTGTCCATATTTTGAAAATGACTTAACCATTCCATTCATATCTAATATGTTTATCTAAGATTTATTTTAGGCATTAGGTACATGAAAAGGATCAAATTAGCCAAGCCCTAGCTTGCCCTAGTTAAAGTCAAAAGAAATGCAAATGCATTTTTGTGGAAATCACTTCAAACCTCATTAGAACAATTTTGTAATCATTAGTTTGATGATATGACTTGTAACTAAGATAAGAAAAAATCAGGGACACCAAGATCCAATGTTTGACCACTCAAAAGTCAATTTGGAAATCCCCTCACATGGACTTTTTCGATCAAGTTACCAACTAAACTGATCCATCTAATGGATTCCAGAATTGATGGAATCGATCGAGTTATGGTTCCATAGAACTCGACCAATCGGCTTGTTGACCAAAGTCAAATAGATAAACTGGTCGAGTTTCCTCAGGACAAACTAGACCGATCGTTTGAAAGTTGGCGTTGTATTTTAGCTGATCGGTCGAGTAACCTATGTTGAAACTCGACCGATTGCACTATACAAAAATATAGATGAAGTGGATCAGACCGTTAGAGAGTTGGTGGGATCGAAAAAAGAGTCGTTGCCAAGTGCAAACCGGCTAGTTTTTGGCCCAAAGTGTTCCCACACTTAAATGAACACCCCCATCTATATATAGGACTCCTTGGGCTTCATTCCAAGGCTTCCCTTGCTTGCAAACCTTGCCTAGCTATAGTTGAGAGTGTTCCACTCACTTGAGCCCCTTTCTCTCTCTTACTTACAAAGCATTTCATCCATATCGAGTGAGATAGAAAAGATGTATGAGAGTTACTCCATTGTAAGCTTGTAAAGTTCTCCATCTCTACTTCCCAATCCCCTTTCTTTAAGAATCCAAGATTGTGAAGTCGTCTTCAAGTGAATGTGAAGCTGATGCTCCTCTTCAAGGCTGAAGGTTGAGTGAAGATCATCTACAAGTGAAGGAGAAGATCAAGGCAGAAGATCCAAGGTGATTGGTGGGTAATTCCTCAAGGAAAAAAGACTTGGTGCACAAAGGGGAGATCCTTTGTGAAGGTGTCCAGCTTGTGTGCATGAGTGGGTAAGACTTGTTTTAGGTTGAAGACCATCTCTTGGATAGGTAAGTACTTGATTGTAAGGTTGTTGGCTCCCTTGGCCTTAAAGGGAAGTTGGCTATCCTTGTGGAAAAAAGGAAGGTCATGTTGTAAGTATTATAAGTGAATATAAGAGTGCAATGGTTTTAGAAATCTTAGAGTATGACCTCTCTAGGTAGTGGATTGACTATCTTCTACTTTGAAGATTAGGAACCACTCTACATATCTTGTTAATTATGCATGTTTCAATCTCTCTTACCCTTACTATGTATGTTTAGATATAACTTCAAATTGCCATTAGATTTTTTTTTGGTCGGCCAAAACTCATGCTGTTCTTTTTCTTTTTTTGAAAAGGGGATGATATTTACAATGCATCCATTTCCAGATTAGGAAATGGGAAAAGAAAAACTATACATTTGTATACAATCAAAGAATGTGAGAGGAATAAGAATCCCTCAGATCGCTTTCCAGAGGAGAAACTTCAGTAAATACGACTGGTATCATGAAAGAAAGAAAGATATAGGAAATGAAGACCAAACATCACAGAAATATCTCATAAGCTCGCTCCATAATATCGCACCAGCAAAAGCAGAGAACTATTTTTACAAGAGTATAAAAGTTCTGATAATAAACAGCCAGGTGAGACAAGAACTTTAGATGGAGGTTTCAGCTCATCATCCCAAGATCACAAACAGCCAGATCTCTCTTCATTTAAGAAATAAACAACCATAATACCACACCTCCAGACTTCTAAATCAACCTCCAACCTTCTGAACATTAGACAACAACAACAACTAGGACCTGTCCAACCTGATAGATCCAGAAAAGACAAGGAACAAACATAAATCTTATGTAAACATCTCTAAAATAGAGACGGCCTCAGACCCACGAGCAGAGAATTAGCTATCCAATTCCACATAGCATAGTCTTCCTCCAACCTCTCATGAGAGCCAACAAACCAATCGGGATCACTTAACAAAAAACAAGAAGCTTGATACTCAAACTTTACAATCTTTACATATCTCAAACTACTCATAGAAAGTCTCCAAAAAAAGAATCCTGAGCTATAGAGAAAAACAAATCACAGAAGATATAACAACCATAACTATATAGAACCCAGCCAAGATAACTCCAGATTCTAGCTATCTCCATAAAAGAGACCCAAACTGAGCATAAGAGAACATGAGAAAAACATGCAAAGCCATCATAAAGATGCCATAGAACAAAAGAGTGCACAACAAGAAAAACACTAGATATAGAAGGAAGCTTAGCTTGATAGGATATCAAGTTCAGATGTAATCTTTTTCTAAAGGACATTGACATTACTGTTGATACTATGATGTATTTTCCTATTTCTTTCGAGCCACACATGATAAGGAATAAGCATGCTAATAATTCTTGCCTTCTTATCTTTGATATGAATAAAATCATCCCAACCTTCGGGAATAAAAGCAAAAAGTCTGTTATCAACATCAAAATTCCAAAGGTTTTGAGTGAAAGTACATCCAAAAAAAAAATATGAACTATATTTTCATAGTCCCCACGACAGAGAAAACACATAGACACTACTAAAATACCTTTCCTCCTTAAATAGTCAGAAGTGCATAACATATTCAACTTTGCTTTCCACATATGGACCAGGCTATTAATATGACTCTTACAGCCCCAAATCCAACTGAAACCTTCATCTTCAACTTCTTTCATTCTAATGGCATTCCATACATCTTTAAACTTGACCTCTTTACTACTGTTGAAGGTGATGTGATCATCTTCTTCAGAAGAAATATGAATACCATTAACAGTCTTTTCCAGAAACAGAGAGTTTCTAGACTTAGGGATATCCCAATTCCTATTAGTAATGATTGAGCTCAAATTGGAGTCAGAGAGAATACCTGCATTGATGATCATGTATTTATTAATATAATAAGAAAGAAATCTTTTGTTCACCCAAGGATCCAGCCATGACTTGAAGGAATTCCCAGATCCTATTTTAAAATCAATATGAACAAGAGCTTCTTCTCTGAATTTGAGGAGTTTGTTAAACAACCATGAATAATGAGAAAATTGAGGAATACTCCAAAAAGTACTTTTCCTTAGATACTTTTCATTAATCCATTTTACCCATAAAGAATCTTTCTTACTCTCCACATTACACATATTGAGAATAATGCAAGCATTCACCACCTATTTACTCTTCCTTAAACCCATACCTCCCTCCTTTTTAAGAAGGGTAACCTTTTCCCATTTCACAAGATCAATATTTCTTTTATCTTCAGATTGCCCCTACAAGAAGTCCCTACAAATTTTATCTATTTCTTCTAGAGTAGAGGAAGGAATGGGAAAAGCAAGAACCCAATAGATATGCATAGAGGAAAGGGTTGATTTGACTAACTCCAATCTTCCCGCAAATGAGAGACATCTTGCTTTCCATCCCTCTGTTCTTTTTCTGATTCTGTCGAGGAGGCCAACAAAATGAATCCTTTTTAATTTTCCAGTGAAAAAAGGAATACCTAAATATTTAGAGTGCTCCCAAACACCTTCCTTCACATCTAACGATTCAACAATAGATACTGTGTTAGCACCCTTGCCACAATAGACAGAACTTTTGGATAAGTTAACACTCAAACCAGATTTATAGATAAATTCATCTAGTAAAGACTTGATATTTGAGACATTTGCTCTTTAGAGTTAGTAAAAATCATCAAATCATTAGCAAAAATGATATGTGAGCATTCAACATTTTTTAATGCTTGAATAGGATGAATCACCTTCGACTTAAATCTGATCTTCATCATCTCTGAAAACCCCTGCATAGCTAAAACAAAATGATATGGTGCTATGGTCACCTTGCCTAACCCATTTTTAGGGAAGATAGGGCTAGAAGGTTCACCATTAACCAATATTTGATAAGATGTCGAATGAAAGATACAATCAATCCATTTGATCCATTCAGAGGGAAACCCCATATTATTAAGGACTGAGAAAAGAAATTTCCAATAGATCGAGTCATAAGCTTTAGTAATGTCAGCTTGTAAACAAATATTAGAATTATTAGCTTTCTTGAAGTCACTCAAGATTTCATTGGATAAAAGGATGGCATCTTTTACACTTCTCCCTTTTACAAAAGCACATTGATTCCAATCAATAACAGTAGGTAGAACAGATTGAAGTCTATTTACCAAAATCTTCACAATGATCTTGTAAAAAACATTGCATAAAGCAATAGGCCTCCAATTGGTTAACAAGGAAGAGTCAGAACTTTTAGGCAAGAGGGAGATAAAGGTCATGTTTGCCTTTCTAAGCATGCTACTATTATCAAATAATTCACAGACAGCAAGATGAACATCATCACCAATAGTTGGCCAAGCTTTTTTAAAGAAAAACCCATTGAACCCATCTGGGCCAGGCAGCTTATCTTCATTAAGATTCGCGATGACATCATAAACTTCTTTTCTGGTAACTTTCTCAGTAAGCATGATAGAATGGGCTTTAGAAATACGTGGACCAAACCACTCACCCTCCCATACTCCTCCAACTAACTCTTTGCAAAACAAATCAGAGTAAAACTCCAAAATAGTATTTTTTATAATATCTGAATCATAAGATCTTTACCCAGCTATCATGAGACTTCTTATAGAGTTTTTGTTTCTTCTGGTCCTTAAAGATGAATAGAAGAACTTAGAATTTGAGTTACCTTCTTTCAGCCATTGAATTCTTGATTTTTGTCTTAGGAAAGATTCATCCACAACAGCAGCCTCCTTAGCAAGCAGTCTAAGTATTTTTGCCTCTTCTCTTTTATCAACATTCAGTGGATCTAAATCAGTAGCTTTCTGGGCCTCAAGAGCTAAAGCATTTTGCACGTTCACATTTTCAAAAATATCCCTACAGGATTTCTTATTCCAGGCTCTCAGTCTACATTTATGGTTTTCCAACTTCCTGTACAATTTGAACATGGCAAAACCTTCAACCTTAGTCACCCATGCTTCTTTTAAGATATCATTAAATTCAGAATGAGAGGCCCAACTGTTGATAAATCTGAAGGGTGAACTGTACTTTTTTGGTTCACCAATAAACATGCTAATTCTTCTATGGTCACTCACAGTATTAGAGAAAATTTCACCATGGAAAGATTGAAAGTAGTTCTGAAAATCAGAATTGAAGAGGATTCTATCGATTCTAGAAGTAATAAAATCACCCCCTTTTTGACGGTTGTCCCAAGTGAAAAGAGGCCCATTAAGTTCAAGATTGAATAACCCACAGTCTAGGATACAGTTATTAAAGTCTTCCATCGACTTTTTTGTTGGAGGGTGTAACCCAAATTTCTCCTCTAGTTTTCTCACAACATTAAAGTCTCCCATAAGCATCCAAGGGCGATTAATAAGACTATGGATTCTCTCAATTTCCTTCCATAGATTAACTCTATTACTGTCATCATTCTGACCATAAATTGCATAGAGAAAAAAGGAACATTCATCGCATTGAACAAGAGCATGGACCATCTGATCATTTTCAGAAATTGTAGAAATGACACAACTTTTAGGTTTCCAAAGAATAATGACTCTTCCTAGCACATGGGAATCCGAATTAGCAACCCAGTTGAAGCCATTAATTTTTTTTGAAGATACTTCACCATTTTATTGGGCCTGAGTTTAGATTCATTGATGATTATGATATCACTTATTGATCTCCTTAGTTCCTCTTGGACACTTAGAGTTTTGTTACTAATACCTCTGACGTTCCAAGAGGTTATATGTAAGGATGTATTAATTTTTCAACCTGGGCTGTTGGGATGACAGCCTCAGCATTTTCGTTAATAATCTCTAAGCCTCCAAATTTACTAGACATAGGGGAAAATAGAGAGTTGGCAACTTTGTGATAAATTCCCACTTGCACTTTTCTTTGACATTTTTTTGGGGGGGACTTGGAACTCTTCTTTTGGCTTGCAATTTCTTTAGGCAGAACATTTTGACACGAAATGGAATTACCAATAGGTGAAATATTGTTGAATATAGGAATTAGAGTGGATGGTACAGACCTTACCCCCTCCTCCTACATAGCTTGAGCACCCTTGGCCTTCATGATTAGTTCCAAATTGTGTATATTAGCTAGTTCATTAATGCATACTAAAGGCACATCTTGATCAATTTCACATGGGGCAGTATTTTTAGTAAATTCTAATTCAGGTATAGTGTCGAGAACCTTTTTGTCTTCCTTTCTTAACACAATATTTTCTATATTTTTCTCCTTCCAGACATTGGATGTAGGAACATGACACATTTCCCGATTAGCAAAATGATTTTGAACAAGTTTATGTGATGGACCTTGAACATGAATAGGATCTAACGATATACTTGACTGAGAACAAGCTTCATCTCTGACGTGTGAGATTCCTTCAATAATAGCAGAATCACTTGACTCATTCTCGGGAGCATAGTCATCATGTCCATAAAGGCCACATAAAGAACAACTATAAGGGTACCATTCATATTCAACATCTATCACCTGATCAGAGCCTCCATTGCTTAGAGTAATCTTTTTGGGAAACTTAGATTCGCAAGACATAAGCATCTGTATTCTAGCGAAATCTAACCTTTTGTAGCTTTTAGTTTGAAAATCCATACTCCATGGAGTACCCAGAAATGAACCTATCCTCTCATACATTTTGACATCCCATAGTTTGAGGGGAAGGTTGTGCAACCTCAGCTAAACTGGTACCTCCAACAACCTAGCCTTCACCATTTTATCTCCCAACTTCCATTTCCTCAGCACCATGGGCCTGCCCGCCACATACCAGTCTCCCTCCAGAGCATACTGCAGATCGGAAGCTTCAACAAACTTGATGACAAAAAAACCATCACTTCTGCGGAAGATTTCAAAAATTCCTTTGGGATTCTAGAGCCTGTTCATATGATCTACCAAGGAGGGAATATGAGGAATGAAATCTAAAATGTAACCCACTAGGCAGCGGTTCCATTTCTATGCATTTTCTATAGCCTCCTCCTTCGGGTATAGAAGCTTCCTATTAACAACCTAAATCTCCTTGCAATGTAACAGTAATGGACCTTCCCTCTCGGTTTTAGCCAATGCCCGCCAACTTGAGGGTTTGCCAGGATCAGGAGGAGACAAAGGTTGAGAAAATGAGTAATGATCTTCAATTGACCCTTTTATCTGCCAGTGTTGAGCAGGCTCCCAGGGAGGTGGATGGCGGTGTTTCGTCGCCTTCCCAGTCGCCCAACCTCTAGACATCATCGCCCTTCATGTAGATTATATAGTGTAAGTTAATTTCCATTAGATATTGCTTCTATCTTGATATAATTTGAAGGTATAACTTTTCTTGTGAGAATTTTTGAAGATCTATTCACCCCCTCTAGAGCCATTATATCCAATAGTGCATTGATCGTTGGGTTACATAGGATATCTAGAAAATAGAAAGAATATGGTCCTTACTTAAAATATAAAAATTAACTAGTAACCTAAAAGTTACTTTCATGAGCTTGGAGTTGTACTGAGACAATCATTGATGAATTTGGGAAATTAGTCAAGATATGTCTAGCTCATGGATTTCACAAATTTGAGATAGGTCATGATCATGGGTTTTCCTAATCCTTTAAGGGACAAATTTTCTACCTTGATGGTTCTTTTGAAGCCTTAATTTTGCATAGAAAATTATATATATATGAATGTAGGAATGGTCTGGTTACCAAATAAGTTCATTATTTTCTCTATTTCCTCATATGAAAAAAATCCTAGAGAACAACTATAGAGGGGGAGAATAAGAGTTTAACACTTTATATGGGCTGATAGTTAGTACTAAATATGTGATAGGCATGATTGTTGGTATCCCAAATTACTATATGGACATCTAAGAACATGCATACCTAGAATAAAAATACGTTCATCAAGTGACATAATATCATCATGATCTAAGCCTTCATCCCAACCATGTTGGGTTCATCCACATGGATCCTTTGTTTCCATTCAGCTCCATCATGGGTCACATTTTGATCGAGATGTAAAGATTCAAAATCTCTCTTTACAAGCTTTCCCCATGTTAATTTAGGCCTTCCTCTTCCTCTATGAACTGTTCTTGACTCAATAGCATTGCTTGGTATACGCACATTAGACGGTATGCTTTGCACATGTCCACAACATCTGAGTCGGCCCTCACGCAACTTATCCTCAATGCTCGCCACCCCCACTTTATTCCTGATATAATCATTTTGTAGACAGTCTTTTCTTGTCTTCCCACACATCCATCTTAGCATACACATTTCAACCACATTCATCTTGTTGAGACCTTATTTCTTCACCGTACAACATTCACTCCCATAGAGCATGGTTGGTCATATAGTTTTTCTATAAAACTTGTTTTTTAGTCTGAGAGGGATCTCCCATCACATAATACTCCAATTGCACTCCTCCATTTCAACCATCATGCATTGATCCTATGAAAAATGTCATTTTGGACATCCCCATCCGTCTGAATAATAGAATACATGTAACCGAATTTATCATATTTTGATATATCTACTCCGTCCAACTTGGCTCCACCATTTACACTACGAGATTGGCTTAAATTGCTATGCATATACTCAGCTTTGCTCCTACTAATCATCAATCCATATGATTCCAACACCTTTATTCAAACTTCAACTTTATCAATCAATCCATCTTTCATTTCATCAATCAACACAAAATCTGAAATCACCATGAACTCTCTCATATCTAGAATTGCTACTCCCCACATGGCCATTTAGATCACTCCCAATAATAACATTCTCCTCTATCAGTATTCTCTGCATCAACTCATCCATGTCATCCCAAAAATCCTTCTTAGCATCCTCAGTAAGGACAACTTGGGGGAACAAGAGCTAATAATGTTGAAAATCTTTCCCTCAAGGACAACCTTGATAGATATGATTCCATCACCCATTCTAGTGATCTTGACAACATCATCCTTCAACATCTTATCAACAATATACCTACGCCATTTCTATGTTTATTAATACCTCTATACCAAATCTGGTACCATGTGTCTCCAATCTCTCTGCAACGTTCTCCTGTCAACTTGGTTTCCGAAAAGCAAGCTATATTGGCTTTTCTTCTAATCATGTGATCCACTATCTACAAAGATTTTCTTGTCAAAGAGTCAATATTCGAAGTTCCAACTCTAATTTTTTTTTGTTGAACTTGCTTCTTTACCTGCCTTTGCCGAAAATGTTGCCCATGTACATTTTTCACTGCATCTGGGTAATGATGCGGTGGGACTAGCTTCTTTACCCACACCCATCGAAGGTGTGAAAACGCTTGCACATTTTTCACTACATCTGGGCTATGATGCAGCAGGAGTAGCTTCTTTACCCACACCCATCTAAGATTTGGAAACCCTTGCATGTCCTTCAACACAACAGGGCGTTGTTGTGTCCAAACCTCTTGCATATTAATCATTGCACCCAGGTGCTGATGCAGTGCGGTAGAGACGCTCCAATGAAATTTTTATAAGGATCCATGTTATAGCAAGAGTGTGTGAACAAGTGAAATCACCTCTCTACTAAAAATTTGAAGAATAGAACCTCTAGTCAAACATACCCAAAATATATGTTGGAGTGGGTGTAAAATTTTCAAAACTTTATTAATGGTATTCAAAACAACCAAAGTATAGCAGTGCAATAGAACATTGACTATATTCAATTCTCATAGGGTTATAAAAGAACATCTAAAACTTACATACAATGGTACATCATAGGATCCATGTAGAGGGAAATTTAAACCCCATCAAGATTGTCTCTGAGCTTTAACTATTTAAGCTATGTCCATATCTTTAAGCCATGTCCTCCATATCCTTCACCTAGGGTTGGAAGCATACCCCGGCAAGAAGAAAAAATAGATGACATCAACAAAGGTTGTTATGTGCATATTAAAAAGTAAATTGAGCAATACATGGAAATAAAGGACATAAAATAAAGTGAAGCTTCCCATAGAAAAGAAAAGTACCACCCTAGTAGATATCAAGAGAAGAGAATCACAATAAAATGATACTTGCCATAAACCACATAAAAAGATTGTTCCATATAAGCATCCACTACCATGGTGGGAAATGAAGCACAATAAGAGAATGTATGGAACACACCCAACAATCATCATCAATAACTTGCATGCATGTGAGATAAGCATAGCCCTAGAACAATATAAAGATAAAGGCGGCCAAGGCTTCACATTCTTAAAACCTAATAGAGAATGACACACTGCCAAACTCCCAATATATAAAGTTGAGCTAAGGCTTCACATCCCTGAAACTCAGGTATGGGGCACCACCACCTCCATCCCAAAAATAGGGGAACACCCAAAAACCAATGCAATTACACTACTCTAGTGCTACTGAAATAGATAGCATGTAAAATGTAGAGGCAAGTAGAAAGTATAGTCAGAATTATACAATGTTACCATATCACAATGGACAACACATACATCCACATGCAAGTGGGAACAAGATATCACATATCCACAAATAAACATCCACGTCACAGTGGTCACATATCATCAACAAGTCTGACATGCACCAAGGCACAAGATAGGAGTCCATGAGAAAATCACATGATCACAACATAAGATATTTCACAAGAACCATGATAACAAAATATAAGAGCAATGTGTATAGGCTATTGTCCATTAGACCAGGAGAAAGAGAATATAGGTGAATTGCACAACATGAAGTTTTAGTGGATATAACAAACAACATGAGAAAGGAATTGCTCAATATGAATAATACAGTTTGCAAACATACCTTAATGATGTGTGTATCATGTTTTGGTCCACACCCTAGATCCAAATAGAATATCTCTTCACCTAATTTCATATTAGATGTAAATCATAAATTATTAATTAATGATTATATTGCAACCCATGAAGATAGTACTATAGTCCCCATCTACAAGAACAAAGGTGACGTTTAGAGATGTACAAACTACAGATGTATCAAGATGATGAGTCACACAATGAAGCTTTGGGAGAGGATTATTGAGCATAGGTTAAGATCTATAACGCAGGTATCAAACAACCAGTTTGGTTTCATGCAAGGAAGATCAACAACAAATGTTATTTTGCTGATAAGGAGGCTTATGAAGAAGTATAGACAAAGCAAAAGAGATCTTCATATGGTATTTATTGATCTAGAAAAGACTTATGATCGAGTACCCAGAGAAGTATTATGGTTGGTTTTGAAGAGAATGGGTGTGCCTATCCAATACATTGACTTGATCAAAGACATGTATGATAGCTCTACTACAAGTGTCAAGACTCCTGGAGGAGAGACACAAACTTTTCCTATCACAGTTGGGGTACACCAAGGATCCACACTCAGCCCATATCTATTTGTTCTTGTTATGGATGAGTTGACAAAGAATGTTCAGCATGATATTCCTTGGTGTATGTTATTTGCTGATGATATTGTTTTAATTGATGAAACTAAAGATGGATTGAATGATAAAGTTGAATGTTGGAGAAAGGCATTGGAATCAAATGGATTGATGATAAGCAGGAGAAAACTGAGTATATGCATTGCAATTTTAGCCAATCTCACAGTGTGAATGATGGAGCCAAGTTGGATGGAGTAGATATACCATAATGTGATAAATTTTTTTACTTGGGTTCTATTATTCAAATAGACGGGGATGTCCAAAATGATGTTTTTCACTGGATCACTATAGGATGGTTGAAATGGAGGAGTGCAACTGGAGTATTATGCGATCAGAAGATCCCTCTTAGGTTTAAAAGTAAGTTTTATAGAATAGTTATACGACCAGCCATGCTCTATGGCAGTGAATGTTGGACGGTGAAGAAACAAGGTATAAATAAGATGAACGTGGAAGAAATGTGTATGCTGAGATGGATGTGTGGGAAGACAAGAAAAGATCACATGAGAAATGACTATATCGGGAATAAAGTGGGGGTGGTAAGCATTGAGGATTGAAAAACTACTAGAGGGGGGGTGAATAGAGTTTTTGAATTATTTTAACAATTTATTGAATTCAAACAACCACAATTGAAATTAGAAGAAAGAGACAGGTGTTTAGAGTGGTTCCAACTATAGCAAATACTATAGTTGTCAGTCCACTACCCGGTTGCTTACCCAACCAGGATTTGAAAGTATTTATTTTATTACCTCTCGAGGATTTATACAAAATACAATACTTTCCTTTACACCCTTTGAACAGCCTTCACCCTGAAGTAGGTGCACCAACTTTGAGGTAGCCTTCTATGAAGTAACTTCAAGCTCCCCCTTGAAGTAGCCTTCCTCTCTAGAAGTAACCTCCCGTTGCACCAGCCTTCTGAAGTAGCTCAAAGTCTCCTTCTTCGCCAAGAAGATCTTCACCCTCTCCAATCCGCAACCTCCAACCTATGAGTAGCAAGGAGAGTACAAACAATAATAGGGAACAAGAAAGAAAATAGAAATTACAACTTATCCTTTATAGCCCAAGGCTTGATTTTCCTATATCAAGCGTATAGATATCCTAACCAAGTATGTGAACTTGTGATTGCAGTGGGTAGGAGATACTAGCCTATAGGACACGAATTATGAGCTAAGAAATGAAATGGCCAATTGTCACAAAGCTCAAATTGCTCACAAACAGATTGCACAAAGTATGCTCAAAGGTTTCTCAAGTGTAGAAAGTGTAAACAAGTGAGTTTAGGTGTCCTATGGCTTGTCCTATTTATAGGAATGGCCTAAGGATGCTTAAGGACGTTCTAGACAACTTCTAGGGGTTTCTAAGTGCTTAACTAGCCGTTAGGTACAAATTTGTTGCTTTAACAACGGCTAATTAATTAATTCTGCAGTTGCTGTCAGAGACCATCTCGGTCGACAAATGGTCGACCGAGACACCTACTCGGTCGAACTTTTGTCGACCGACAGGCTCTCTGGAACAAGTGATTTGCAACGTCTTTCTCCAACTACCAACTAACTTGTCTGTTGTGTCTAACGGCTACTTTGGATCTTTCTCGATCGAGAAGATTGTCGACCGAGAGTGTCTCGGTCGAGGAGTTTGTCGACCGAGATTGATCCTGTTTCAAGGTTTCAATTTAGGCACTAATTATGTGTGTGAGTGTGCATAAGTAATCCTATTTGAATGGGATGACTTGTCTAACTGTGGTGTTTAGCTAGGGATAATCTAACGCTTGATTTACATGCAATTCTAAGTACTTGTACATTATATTTTTGTACAAGTTTTTACAACAGTTATTACATTGCATGAAAATATAAATATGTAAGCTTGTAGATTTTCCCTTGTTTCTTTGTCATCCTGCACACTCAAGTGGCTCGTTAGATTAATAAGAATGAAATGTTTGTCATAATCAAAACAAAGGGATTTATAGATGTCCATTTAGCCAACAATCTCCCCCTTTTTGAAGATGACAAACATTTCCAAAATATAAATAAAGGAAATATAAAACATATGAGTTTCATACCTTTAGATTACCTTTTGTAGCTTTTTCTCTTGTGTATAAAATGTGTGCATATTATTCCCCATGAATTATGGAACATGAAATCCATATCATTTGGGAATATAGCAACTTTCAATGTAAAGCCAAGAGGTTATTTATGAAACTCATTAATTGAGTTTGACATAATTACTAAGTTTTAGTTTTATATTTATCTCTCCCCCTTTGTCATTTCAAAAAGATAACCGTTAAGAATAAAAACTCCCCCTTAATTAGATGTCCCATCAAATCTAATGAAAAAGATGTCCATTTAAAAGCCAAAGTATCATGATGCGAAATAAGAGTTTTTGTTTAAGTAGCACAAATATCAAAGAAAACATCTTCCAAAGGAGTGATAAGCAATTGCTTCCTAATTTTGTTAAATTGATCTAGTGAAAGTGGTTTTGTAAAAATATCAGCCAATTGATCTTCCGTATCAACATGATGAAGGGAAACATGATTTTTGGAGATGTGATCCCTTGAAAAGTGATGAAGGATTTCAATATGTTTAGCTCGGCTGTGTAAAATAGGATTGTGTGCTAAGTTTATGGTGCTCGTGTTATCACAAAAAATAGGCGTAGATGAAAGATTAAAACCATAATCGCTTAACACTTGTTGCATATAAAGCACTTGAGCACAACAAGACCCGGCTGCCATATATTCAGCTTCAGTTGTAGATAGGGCAACCGTATTTTGTTTCTTGCTAAACCAAGATACTAAAGCTCTCCCTAATAAGAAACAGCCACCACTAGTACTCTTGCGATCAAGTCGACAACCAACATAATCCGCATCAGTATAAGCTTTGAAATCCAAGGATTGTCCTTTTGGATACCACAAACCAAAGCAAGTAGTGCCGGCTAGGTAACGAAGAATTCGTTTAACTGCTAGAAAATGAGAATGCATAGGTTGTGATTGAAATCGAGCACAAAGACCAACGGAAAACATAATGTCCGGTCTAGAAGTCGTTAAGTATAGCAAACTACCAATCATGGCTCTATATAAGGAATCATCAATAGGTTCCCCATTTTCATCCTTATCAATTTTGATAGAAGTAGCCATAGGAGTAGAAGCATGTTTGCATTGATCCATCCCAAAACGTTTTAAGAGTTCTTTAGTATATTTTTCTTGGCTTATGAATATTCCGGCAGGTGTTTGCTTAATTTGAAAACCAAGAAAGAAAGTTAGTTCACCCATGAGGCTCATTTCAAATTCTTTTTGCATAATATCACTAAATTGTGTGCATAATGAATCATTAGAAGCTCCAAAAATAATGTCATCAACATATATTTGCACAACTAGGAAATCAGATGTATATGTTTTGAAAAATAAAGTAGAATCTGAATTTCCAATAGAAAAACCATTATCAAAAAGATATGTCTTGAGCCTTTCATACCAATTTCTAGGTGCTTGTTTTAAACCATAAAGTGCTTTCTTAAGTTTATAAACATAGTCACCTTTTTCTGGAATTTCAAAACTAGGTGGTTGGGCAACATAAACTTCTTCTTGAATGATGACATTTAGAAAAGCACTTTTGACATCCATTTGATAGAGTTTGATGTTTTTATGGGCAGCAATAGCTAGTAACATTCTAATGGCTTCAAGTCTAGCTACGGGTGCATATGTTTCATCAAAATCTATTCCTTCTTGTTGATTATATCCTTGTGCTACTAACCGAGCTTTATTCCTTATTACTTCTCCTGACTCATTTAGCTTGTTCCTAAAAACCCATTTAGTTCCTATTATGGTTTTATCTTGTGGTTTAGGAACTAAATCCCATACATCATTTTTAGTGAATTGATTCAATTCTTCTTGCATGGCTATCATCCAATAGTCATCTTTAAGAGCTTCAGATATCTTTTTAGGTTCAATGATAGAAACAAAAGCCATGTTTGCAACATCTTTAAAGGAAGAACGAGTTTTGACTTTATCATTAGGATCTCCAATAATTAATTCTTGAGGATGATCTTTAATAAGTCTAGGTGTAGGTTGTGGTTCAACTTGGTGTTTATTTGTAGCACCTTTCTCACTATCGTTTGGTATGTTTAAATTTTCGAATTGATTAGTGAGATCTATGATTTCTAGATTTTCAGATTTGGATTCTTCATGAAAAGAAACATGAATAGATTCCTCAACTTTTCTAGATATAGTGTTATATACTCTAAAAGCTTTGCTAGAAGTGGAATATCCCAAAAAGAATGCTTTGTATGATTTTGAGTCAAACTTATCTCTATCATCTTTGGTATTTAAGATATAGCATGTGGAGCCAAAGGTATGAAAATAGTCAACTCTAGGTTTCTTAGAATGTATTAGTTCATATGGAGTTTTCTTTAAATGAGAGTGAACAGTTACTCTATTTAGCACATAGCATGCAGTGTTTACAGCTTCAGCCCAAAAGGTTTTGGATGTGTTATGTTCAAGCATCATAGTTCTAGCCATTTCTTGTAGTGATCGATTTTTCCTTTCAACTATACCATTTTGCTGTGGGGTGCGTGGAGCAGAAAAATTATGAGTGTATCCTTGAGATGTACAAAACTCTTCAAATGTATGATTTTCAAATTCCCCACCATGATCACTTCTAATGGTACATATTTTATTTTGTAAGAGATTTTCAATCTTGGAACAAAATTGCATAAAAACATGAATAGTATCATCTTTAGTTGGAATAAAATGTACCCATGTATATCTACTATAATCATCAACAATAACAAAACAGTATCTCTTACCACCGATTGATTGTGTCCTCATTGGTCCAAATAAATCCATATGAATTAATTCTAATGATCTACTGGTGCTAAGTACATGTTTTGATTTAAAAGATGTTTTGGTTTGCTTTCCCATTGTGCATGGTTCACAGTTTTCAACTTGATCAAAAGATAAAGTAGGCAATCCACGAACAAGATCATATTTCACTAACTTTTTGATAACATGTGAACTAGCATGTCCTAGCTTTTTATGCCATATTTGTAAGGTATTGTCATTTGCAAGCAAGCATTTTCCCACTACTGATTTCATAGAGTTAGGTTTAAGAATATAAAGATTTCCAACTCTATTTCCTTCATAAACAACATTTGTAGTATTTTCTATTAATAACTTGCAGCAAGTTTTGTTAAATAACACATCATAACCACTATCACATAATTGGCTAACACTTATCAAGTTATGGTGCAAACCATCAACAAGTAGAACATTTTAATTTCGAGGTTTGTACCAACATTACCTATTCCAACAATTTTGCCCTTACCATTGTCTCCAAAAGTGACTGTTCCACTTTTCTTTTCTTCAAAGGTTTGGAATGCATCCTTGTTTCCGGTCATATGTTTGGAACATCCACTGTCAACCACCCATTCCTGCATTAAAATGTAGATTTTGGTACCCATGTGATGGTCCGATAGGGTTAGAATCATTTAAATACAGATTTGTATAAAAGTTCTGAATCAGAAGTCCAGTCGGTCGACAATTGTTCGACCGACATATGTCTCGGTCGACAATTTGTCGATCGAGAAGATTACTGTAATACAAAACCAGAAAACACAGAAATGTAGCTCGGTTGAACAATTTTCGACCGAAATAATTGTTGTAAATTTTGATATGTTACAGACATTGGTCGGTCGACAATACTTCGACCGATTAATGGTTCGGTCGACAATTCTTCGACCGACTAAGTTTCTGTTTTAGTACAATAATGCAGAAAATTTCCAATGAGCATAAAATCTTTTGTTTAGTTGAGATAAGACAATATAAATAGCAAGATGGAGCTTTTTGGTCATATCTCAACTAAATTTTATTTGACTCTACTAAGTTTGAGGTTTTGGGACCCAAACTAATTCGGAATCCTTAGTTTTATAAGGGCATGAAAAGGAATAGTGTCCAAGACGTAAACAAAAATGGCAGGTAATAGAGTTAACTTCATTTCTCTTTCTAGCCATTGTGTTCTTGGGTACAAACCTAGTTTGAGTTCTTTTAGGTTGATTTTTCTTTGGAGCGTATCCCAAACCTTTTCTTCCGTTGAAAACAGTACCAATGCTTAGAATGTTATCAAGTATATCTTTTCTTCTTAACTCATGAAGTTCTCTTTGCAGCTGAGCAATATTATTCATTTTCTTGTGTAAATCTTTTCTTGCTTGATCTAAATCAGATAGCAATGAATCTCTTTCTTTTATAACATTTTCATAGTCTAGATGGTTACACAAAATAGGTTGAGTCTGAAAATCTTTTAGTTTAGCTAACAAGTCAGTCTTTTCTTTAGAAAGGAGATCAACATTTGTTTCTAGAGTGAGTAGCTTTCTAGTGCAATCATCTAAAGATGTTTTTAAAGATAAATTCTCAAGATCTATGTTAGTCTTTTCAGAAGAAAGATTATCTAATTTAGCAATTTGCTCATCATTTGATTTTATAACCTTCTTTAGTTTCTTCTTGAAATCAACATACTTGTCATGAATTTCTTGTAGACTAGTGACTAACTCTTCTTTAGAAAGATCAAGTAGGCTTACCTCTTGAGAGTTTTCATCATCTTCTCTTGCCATTAGACAATCCACGGTTTCTTCTCTGCTTTCACTGTCACTTGATTCGTCCCATGCAGCTTTATAGGCTTTTTCTCCCTTCTTCTTGTGTGAGCTTTTCTTTCCTTTCTTTGCTTTAGGACATTCATTCTTGAAATGCCCTTTCTTTCCACATTCAAAGCACCTAGGAGGGGTAGAAGAAGAGTTGGAAATTTTGTTAGATTTAAATCTTTTGTATTTCTTACCATTTACTATCAAGGCTTCTTCTCCCTCTTCTTCACTTGACTCCTCACTTTCTTGTGTGACAGCTTTTGAAGCTTTTAGAGCCACATCCTTCTTTTTTCCTTGCTGAAGTTCACGTGCTCTTCTTTCTTCCTCTTCTAGAGTTGCTTCATGAGCTTCTAAGTTGCCAATAAGTTGCTCCATTTTCAATTGAGTGAGGTCGTTTGCTTCTTCAATGGCTGTCACCTTTGGCTTATATTTTGGAGGAAGTGAACGAAGGATCTTTGATACCTGATCTTCTTCAGGAATAGGTTTTCCTAAAGCACTTAAACCATTAACAATAGTAGAGAATTTTGCAAACATTTCACTAATTGATTCATTAGTATCCATACGAAAGTGTTCAAATTTTTGTTTAAACATGCTAATCTTGGAATTTTTGACTTGGACTGTACCTTCATAGGTTATGGACAGTCTATGCCAAATATCATATGCTGTGTCACAATTAGATATTCTATTAAATTCTCCTACCGAAATAGAACAATATAAAATGCTTACAGCTTTTGCATTCATTTGGGCCAGCTTTACCGTGTTTGCATCCCATTCCGCAAATTCGTTTTGAGGAAGCACATATGGAGTAGATACCATTCTCCATAAATCCCAGTTGATGCCTTGGAAGTAGAATTGCATCCTTCTCTTCCAATATTGATAGTTTGTTCCATCAAACGCTGGGGGCCTAGCAACAAGTGTCCCTTCAATGTTGAGGTTGTTGAGTACTCTGTCACCCATTTCTTCAAGACCTTGTTAGGGTTCCTTGAAGCCTTGCTCTGATACCAATTGAAAAACTACTAGAGGGGGGGTGAATAGAGTTTTTGAATTATTTTAACAATTTATTGAATTCAAACAACCACAATTGAAATTAGAAGAAAGAGACAGGTGTTTAGAGTGGTTCCAACTATAGCAAATACTATAGTTGTCAGTCCACTACCCGGTTGCTTACCCAACCGGGATTTGAAAGTATTTATTTTATTACCTCTCGAGGATTTATACAAAATACAATACTTTCCTTTACACCCTTTGAACAACCTTCACCCTGAAGTAGGTGCACCAACTTTGAGGTAGCCTTCTATGAAGTAACTTCAAGCTCCCCCTTGAAGTAGCCTTCCTCTCTAGAAGTAACCTCCCGTTGCACCAGCCTTCTGAAGTAGCTCAAAGTCTCCTTCTTCGCCAAGAAGATCTTCACCCTCTCCAATCCGCAACCTCCAACCTAGGAGTAGCAAGGAGAGTACAAACAATAATAGGGAACAAGAAAGAAAATAGAAATTACAACTTATCCTTTATAGCCCAAGGCTTGATTTGCCTATATCAAGCGTATAGATCTCCTAACCAAGTATGTGAACTTGTGATTGCAGTGGGTAGGAGATACTAGCCTATAGGACACAAATTATGAGCTAAGAAATGAAATGGCCAATTGTCACAAAGCTCAAATTGCTCACAAACAGATTGCACAAAGTATACTCAAAGGTTTCTCAAGTGTAGCAAGTGTAAACAAGTGAGTTTAGGTGTCCTATGGCTTGTCCTATTTATAGGAATGGCCTAAGGATGCTTAAGGACGTTCTAGACAACTTCTAGGGGTTTCTAAGTGCTTAACTAGCCGTTAGGTACAAAGTTGTTGCTTTAACAACGGCTAATTAATTAATTCTGCAGTTTCTGTCAGAGACCATCTCGGTCGACAAATGGTCGACCGAGACACCTACTCGGTCAAACTTTTGTCGACCGACAGGCTCTCTGGAACAAGTGATTTGCAACGTCTTTCTCCAACTGCCAACTAACTTGTCTGTTGTGTCTAACGGCTACTTTGGATCTTTCTCGGTCGAGAAGATTGTCGACCGAGAGTGTCTCGGTCGAGGAGTTTGTCGACCGAGATTGATCCTGTTTCAAGGTTTCAATTTAGGCACTAATTATGTGTGTGAGTGTGCATAAGTAATCCTATTTGAATGGGATGACTTGTCTAACTGTGGTGTTTAGCTAGGGATAATATAACGCTTGATTTACATGCAATTCTAAGTACTTGTACATTATATTTTTGTACAAGTTTTTACAACAGTTATTACATTGCATGAAAATATAAATATGTAAGCTTGTAGATTTTCCCTTGTTGCTTTGTCATCCTGTACACTCAAGTGGCTCGTTAGATTAATAAGAATGAAATGTTTGTCATAATCAAAACAAAGGGATTTATAGATGTCCATTTAGCCAACAAGGATAAGTTGTGTGAGGGCCGACTCAGATGGTACATACATGTACAACACAGACCTACCGGTGCGCCTATACG
Organism: Alisma plantago-aquatica; assembly: GCA_963693085.1. NCBI lineage: Eukaryota > Viridiplantae > Streptophyta > Magnoliopsida > Alismatales > Alismataceae > Alisma > Alisma plantago-aquatica. Next base: position 490,024,509 of record OY856415.1, read on the forward strand.
AAGCAATGCTATTGAACAAAACACTATAAATAGAAGAAGAGGAAGGCCTAAATTAACATTGGATGAGCTTATAAAGAGAGATTTTGAATCTCTACATCTCAATCAGAATATGGCCCATGATAGAGCTGAATGGAAATAAAGGATCCATGTAGCCGACCCCAACATAGTTGGGACTGAGGCTTAGATGATTATGATGATGATGATTGCAACCCAAGAAGATCACCTTTTTATTAAATACGAATTAGAATATGAAAACATCACCAAATGATTTAGTAGATTCTCTTGATTCATAAAACATATCTTTTTTTCCAATTTGGAGTTTATATGATTAAGTTACATTTATTATAAGTTTTATACATATATTTTATTCTCAAAAAATCTTCATTTAAAAAAATATTGAAATCAGACTCCAAAAGTATTTTTAATAGATAGAGAATATTTTTCCAATTTTAAAACATATTTATTTATAATTTTTGGACCAGTAGATTAAAAAATATGAATTTTGCAAGATGAACCAATCACAAAATTAGAAAAACCAAATCAACATGGAAATTGAGAGAGATGAAGAGAGAGAGAGAGGTTGGATGGGCAAGGAGAAGCTTATCTGAGAGTTTGGGGGGGGGGACTTCATTTGTTGTTTGTTTATGAAACTAACTAGCCAATCATGAAGAATAAGTGATAGAGTTGTTTACCTGAGGTCCAACTGCGCTCCGAAAAATATGACGTCGGGGAGAGGTGCCACAAACTCAAACTAAGAATCACGTTCGGCGGTGGGTGAAATGACGATGCAAGATGAAACCAAATCAGGGACACCCGAAGCCACCCATGCAAACAAGGATTAAATTGAGATGAGAGGAGGTTCGTAAGACAACCGAGGAAGATCGGGATAGAGGTATTTATAAGTGGGTATGTGTGAGAAATTGTTTCAAAAGACTTCAAAAAAGTTTAGGCGTTTCTTGTATTTTCCATTTTAGGCTCGATATAGGGTATGGATATATGCAGAATTAAATTTGCAATCCAATGCAAGTTTTTTCATGAAATTTTGTTAAGAAACCAGAGAGTTATGCCCAAATATCAGACCTTGGTCTACGGTTACTGTTTATGCGGGCTGGTGTTTCCTAATCCGAATTTTGTAAAGTGTTGATTAAATTTTTTTTCTCTCTCTCTTCAATTGAAGGTACAAAAAAGGTCCAAATTAAATGCAATTTGATACCTAGACTAATTAGGACATGTAGAATCCAATTTTGTTATTAGTTTTCTCTTTTGAAGACTTTTACTATTTTATTTAATTCTTTTAATGTAAATCACATTTTCTCTTTCCTAATGTAATAGAGACGTCTAGAATTATGTAAAATTGATGAAACTTCACCCACAAGTTATATTAAGTGTGTTGGACATGAAATTTCTATTATTTTCACTTTTTGATGTCATTTATTATTTAATTAATGTTTTGAAGGTTCTACACACTTTCTCTCTCCTAAACTTACACTTATATTTTAAGGTGTCCAAATTAGATGAAAATTGACATGTAGGCCAATTTTGATATGTAGATTATGATTTTGAAGTTTGTTTCCACTTTTGAGGTTTATTTTTATGAGATATGTCATATGGCCCACTAATGTCCTGTCAACCATTTATTAATCCAATTAAGTTCTTTATCATCATATTACCACCAAATAAGTTATGTGATATATTTTAAGTATACATTATTGTCCTAAGACTAAGTTGAAAACATTAAGTTACGTTACAGTGATTTATACATGCATTAGCTCATTAGGATTATTCTAAACAACTTTTTAAGTCTAACCCTCAACCTTGTTTGACTAAGCCCAAAAGGTCAAAGTTCTTGGATAGGGTCCAAGACCTAGTATGTTATAGCACTCCACCCCTTAAAAGGATTTTTCATCCTTCAAATTTATTGATCCAAACATCAAAAACCACTACTCTCCACCCCTTAAAAGGTTCAATCTAACAAGTGAAACTAATCAACACTTAGGGTTATCCACATATATTTTAGTTGTAAAAGTTTTAGAGTTTTATATTGTTCATTGTCCAACTAATAAGTCAGAACCATCTAGGGTTGAGTTTTAGGTGCTTGTGTCTCTAACCTAACAAACCTACATAAACATCCAAAAGTCAAAGGGTAGGTCAACTACACCTTTATATCAATCCTAGTCACAACTCCAAAGTTAAACTAGGATTATATTCCATTCTATGATTTCACTATCCATATCTTAGAGAATCTTCATTGTGACTTAGTTCAAGAAAAGTTTCGATAAAATTCAGAAAATTTTGTACATATAGTTGTGTAATTGAAAATTTATTTTCTTCAAAAAAAACATGCAATATAAAACAATGATGAGCTCAAAATCAAAGCGGAAAACAAGTCACAATTTATCCTAAACAAAGTCTTCTTAACCTACTACTTCCTCATAACCTAATTGTATCCTCAAGTCAAACCTTATAGAATCAGAGATACAAATCATCATCAATCAACATGGTAGGGTAACATAATCTAAAACCTCATCATGTCAAGGTGTGCCTAGGGAATTCTAGGGAAAACATCTCACCTAAGGGTGGTTATGCATGGAAAAGGTTCTACTAGGGAGGCAAAATTGAAATAATCAGATTCCGACTACCATGGGCTCTGATACCATGTTGTAAAGAAGTGAAATCACCTCTCTACTAAAATTTTGAAGAATAGAACCTCCAGTCACCTCTCTACCATGGGCTCAGAAAATATTCCTTCAAAAAATATTGAAATCAGACTCTGAAAGTATTTTTATTAGTCAAAATTCATATCTTTTAATCTACTAGTCTAAAAATTATAAATAAATATATTTAAGATTTGCAAAACCAATCACAAAATTATAAAAACTAAATCAGCATCGAAATTGTGAGAGATGGAGAGAGAGAGAGAGAGAGAGAGGTTGGATGGGCAAGGAGAAGCTTATCTAGTGAGTTTGGGGGGAAACTTCGTTTGTTGTTCATTCATGAAACTAACTAGCCGATTATGAAGAACAAGTGATAAAGTGGTTTACCTGAGGTCTAACTACGTTTCAAAGAAATGTGACGTCAGGGAGAGGTGCCGCAAACTCAAACTAAGAATCACATTCGGCGGTGGGTAAAACGACGATACAAGGCGAAACCAAAGCAAAACCACCGAAATCCACCCTTGCAAACAAGCATGAAATTGAGATGAGAGGAGTTCGGTAGAAAACCGAGGAAGATCGGGGTAGATGTATTTATAAGTGGGGATGTGTGATAAATTGTTTCATAAGACTTGATGTAAAATTGTAGGCGTTTATCGTATTTTCTACTTTACTATCTAAATAGGGTATGGATAGATGCGGAATTAAATTTTCAATCCAAAGTAAGTTATTTCATAAAATTTTATTAAGAAATGAGAGAGTTATGCCCAAGATACATGACCTTGGTATGTGGTTATTGTTTATGTGGGCTGGTGTTTCCTAATCTGAATTTTATAAAGTGTTGATTAAATTATTTTATTTTTCTCTCTCTCTTCAATTAAAGGTACAAACAAGGTCCAAATTAAATGAAATTTGATGCCTAACCCAATTAGGACATGTAGAATTTGATTTTGTTATTAGTTTTTCCTTTTGAAGAATTTGCTATTTTATTTAATTATTTTAAAGTAAATCACATTTTCTCTTTCCTAATGCATTAGGGACGTCTAGAATTATCCAAAATTGATGAAACTTCACCCACAAGTTAAATTAAGTGTGTTGGATACGAATTTTCTTATATTTCCACTTTTTGATCTAGTTTATTATTTTAATTAATGTTTGGAAGGTTCTACACACTTTCTCTCTCTTATTCTTACACTTATATTTTAAGGTTGTCCAAATAAGATAAAAATTGACATGTAGGCTAATTTTGATATGTAGATTATGATTTTGAATTTTGTTTCTACTTTTGATATTTCTTTTTATGAGATATGTCATATGTCCCATTAATGCCCCATTAACCATTTATTATTCCAATTAAGTTTTTTATCATCATATTGCCACCAAATAAGTTATGTGACATATTTTAAGTATATATTATTATCCTAAGCTGAAAACATTGAATTACATTAGAGTAATTTATACCTGCATCAGCTCCTTAGGATTATTCTACACAACTTTTTAAGTCTAACCCTCAACTTTGTTTGGCTAAACCCAAAATGTCAAAGTTCTAGGATAGGGTCCAAGATCTAGTATGTTACAACACTCCACCCCTTAAAAGGATTTCGTCCTCAAAATCTATTGATGCAAACATCAACAACCACTACTCTCCACCCCTTAAAAGGTTCAACCTAACAAGTCAAATAAATTAACACTTAGGGTTACCCACATATCTTTTAGTTGTAAAAGTTTTAGAGTTTTATGTTGTTCATGTATCCAACTAATAAGTCAAAACCATCTAGGGTTGAGTTTTAGGTCCTTGTCTCTCTAACCTAACAAGCCTACATATACAACCAAAAGTCATAGGGTAGGTCAACTACACCTTTATATCAATCCTAATCACAACTTCAAAGTTAAAACTAGGGTTAGATTTGTTGGATCTAAGGGCTCTAGAGGGGGGTGAATAGAGCTTCAAAATTTCTCACTAAAACAAGTTAGACCTTCAAATTATATCAAAGATAAACCAATATGCAAATTGTAATTTGAAGTCCTATCTAAGCACACATAGCAAGGATGAGAGAGATTGATATGCAAGAAACAAGCTATGTAGAGTGGTTCCTAATCTTCAAACTAGAAGATTGTCAATCCATTACCTAGAGAGGTCAGCTCTAGGATTTATAAGACATTGCACTCTTATATTCAATATTATAAGACTTACAAAGGACCTTCCTTATATGGTACAAGGATAACCAGTTTCCCTTTAAGGCCAAGGGATCCAACTACCTTACAAACAAGGACTTACCTATCGAAGCGATGGTATTCTACCTCAAGAGGGCTTACCCACTCATGCACTCAAGCTGGACGCCTACACAAGAAGCTCCCCTTGATGCACCAAGCCTTTTGCCTTAAGGAATTACCCACCAATCACCTTGGATCTTCCGCCTTGGTCTTCTCCTTTACTCATAGAAGATCTTCACACCTTCTTCAACCTTGAAGAAGAGCAGCAACTCCTCCTTCACTTGGAGAAGCCTTCACAATCTTTGGATTCTTGAAAAAATGGGATTGGGAAGTAGAAGTGAAGAAATTTACATGCATACAAGGAAGTAGCTCTCATACATCAATCCTATCTCACTCATGGATGAAATTCTTTGCAAGTAAGAAAGAGAAAGGGGCTCAAGTAGCTGGAACACTCTCAACTATAGCTAAGACAAGTATTGCAAGCAATAGCATATGTGAGAAACCTTGGAATGAAGTCCAAGGGGTCCTATTTATAGTTGGGAGTGTCCCTTTGAGTGGGGGATCACTTTGGGCCGAAAACTAGCCATTTTCCAAGTCACAACGACACTATTTTGGATCCTACCAACTCTCCAACAGTCTGATTGTAACACCCCACTTTTCATTACATGTATAAATCATTGAGCGGAAGCACTTTACTCAAGGGGGTGTCACAAACATGATATTCATTTGCAATTTGAATTAATGAAACACTTTGCATTATGTAAATCTGATTCATACATAGCTTTTTGGCAAAAGGAAACTACATCAAATACACTTAATCTGCTTTGGTAGCAAGACCATACATGATGTAATGCTATCTAAAATTTGGATCATCTTGGTAAATGGCACCCCACTAGGTCTTTTCTTCTTGAAGATTCCTTGAGCTATCCCTTGCACTTCTTGCTCCTAAGCTTTCTCCTTACCTACGGTCATCACGCCCCCAGACATGCATAAAACCAATGGTAAGTGGAATTGAACAAATTATAATATAAAGAAAACTTGTAAACTGAAAATAGACTTTGAACATTAAACATTAAACATTAAACATTAAACATTAAACATTAAACATTGAAAAGACATACAATTACTTTTTAAATTCTCTTTTATCTTGACCTATATAAGGATCCTCGGGTTGCACATAAGTGCCTCTTCTCTTATGCACCGAAGTGCCTCTTGGGTTGCACCGAAGTGCCTCTTGGGTTGCACCAAAGTGCCTCTTCTCTTATGCACCGAAGTTCTTCTTAAATTTTGCTCCGAGGAGCCTCTTAATGAGGACCTTATATAAGCTATCTTTTACATTATCTTTCTCTTGAAAACTCTTGCTTTTCTCTTAAAACTTAAATTTAACTTTACTCTTAATATTCATGAAGATGATACCATAATATAAATAGTAAAACATTACATTCCATTCATCACAAGTTCATTGACTTTAAGCAATAAAAATAGATAGCACATTCAAAAATTCATTGCATACATATACATAAAATCAACCATTAACTATGTTCAATTAGCATGGACCACTTACCTTGCACTTGGGGAAAGCCTGATTTCTCTTCCTAGGTTCAGTAAATCCTACTCACATCCTTGGGGTTTGAAAACCCTAAGTGTGACGTCTGAACTCATAAAACACGAGATTAACTTAAGCGGAAGCGATTAACTAGCAGCGGAATTACTGAAAATTTAAAACTTTTTCATAAAGAAACATGATGAGTCATTTACAACTGATTCATCATTACATCTCTGTAATAAACACATCTCGAGAGTTACAAACATCAATTGCTTGTTAACTGTTCAAGCAAGATACAAAATCTCGAGGCATTATGCCAAAATCTCATATCTATTTAAAACATCTAAAGACTCCTAGGACCTGAGAGTACAGAGACGACACATAGGACATCCTATATAAAAAACATGACAGACAGTGTCTCCACCTGAGGGTCACTGCTGTCCCCGATGTTGCTGCTGCTGCTGCTGACCCACTATAAGGTTTCTTCCTCTTCTTCGGCGATTACCTAAAAATTTTAATCCCACAGGGGTGAGACAATTGAATAATTGTCCCATCGAGAGTTATAACTCTTTGCCAGAAGCTTTGTTATTGCAAGATTAAGATAACAATGAGTAATAGAACTATGTTTATTTAACAGCAGGCAGTACACTGAATGAATCAGGTAGAACAGTATTTTCTATACAATTATTTCAATTATAACTTAATTGAATGACAAGACATATATCAATAAGGAATATGAAGAATATGCATACTAGTTATTTAACTAGAATCATTATAAACAAATTAACATCAATCATTGTTTCTCGTAGTTCAACCTAAGCAAATATGCTACACGGCTGATTAAGTTTTTCAAACATATTTATGCCCTGAGGAGATGAGTTACACCTCTCATACTCCAACCGACCATTACTAAATCGCAATCAGTACCATACATAGGTCATCAGAAGAGCCAGATTTCTATGACCTCATCATCCTCAGTCAGTGTGAGGAACAACATGCAGGACATCTTATGTCTCTGCCATAATAGCTTTCCAGGGTATTCTGGCAACTTCGCTATTAGAGTTACAGTGGCATGTTGTACTCTCTTCGCCATCGAGGGATTTCTTATTTATCTCTCATCGATGCAACATTAACAACATCATCGGGAGATTAGTGATACATCATCCCGGCATAAACATATAATGAAGGATTGAGAGATTAAATGTACATCTCACATCAATTCCTACATTAGGAAGTAAGGATATTCACATCCATAACCCCCACATACTCAAAAGTATGTTCTCCAGGAGTTCCCTTAGGAAAACCTATTTCACCGTCATTAAACTTATGACAATGATGGATCTATGGTCAGGGCTCTATATGATATCGTTATACTTGATTATTTAAGTACATTATGGCATTCTTTTAGCATCAGGCATGTTTTCAAACATAAACCCTTAAAACAATTTCTATAAAGAAAGAGTACTAATTGTATCAAGTTCATTTCATATCCAGTTATCATTGGGATATCAATCCCTAACCATCTCATCATTATGATTCAAGAACATGGGTGTTCAAACCCTTAGATCATCAAAACACTGGTTACTAAGTAACATATTGATGACTTGATAACAACACAGATATTTCTCTTAGCTCATACAGCCTATCAATTTCATATGTTACCTATTACTCGGCAACATAACATATCATTTCTTTCAAAGCTCATAAAGTTCTCTTAATGAATATGACATCATAACCCTTACCTGGTTATGATCACTTCTTCATAAAGACATGCATGATTAGCACAATTGATAACATGCACAATTTTTCTATATGAGCACAGTACAAATTATTTCCTAATTCAATCATAGAGTTTCATGCTTAAAAGCATAACTCAGAATTAGGGTTTACAGTTCACATCATCACATTTCCCTAGATTAGGGTTTACTATTCTCATTACATCACATTACCCTAGATTTAGGGTTTACTATTCACATTACATCACATTACCCTAGATTTAGGGTTTACTATTCATATTATAGTGAATTAAGATCATATCATCATCATGTATGAGGATTTCTTTCATTAATGCCCTCAAATTAGGTTAAGATTCATTAACCATCATAATTTGGGTTTCCATGATCTTACTAAGAAGGATCATACCCTAATTAGGTATACTCATACATATTAGAGGTTTATTACTTGATTATCATTCATATATGAAGTCTTTTCTTTCCTCTTTCTATTAGATAATGGTTACTTCCCTCTTGATTAGGTTAAGTCGAATCATCTTTGACAACATAGGTTATGTCATCACCATTATGGTCATTAGGGTTTACTTGATCAAGGGGTACTAGTCACACTATTCTTTCAAGGGTACTTTTGTAATGTTCACCATTGACCTTATCATGCATCAAACTACTAATTACCTGATCCCTTAATTACTTTAGGTATCAATAAGGTTTAGGTTAATCAACTGTTAAACCATCTTAACCTTTAAAGCATCAAACATTCTTAACCTTTTTAAACCTCAAACGGTTTTGCACTTTCAACCCCCAAACGGTTTTGAAACCGTTTGGTGGTGTTGACCGTTTGGTCTTGTTGACCGTTTGGCCAACTTTGACTTTGAAACCGCATGAACAACATTGATCTTGAAACCGCATGAGCACCAAACGGTTTGGGATCGTTTGGTCCCAAACGGTCTTGAGACCGTTTGGACCCAAACGGTCTTGAGACCGTTTGGTCCTAACCACCTCAAAACCAAATGGACCAAAAAGTATCTCAACCATTCCAATTGAGTTAGGGTTTCCAATGTTGAACCCCTCAATCAACCATGGACTTGTTAGCCACTTATCAATTGAGTCAATTAGGTCAACCCCCAACTTATTTGACACTCAATTGTCCCTCAATTGATCACCTAATTAGGGCTTGGATCAATTGAATTAGGGTTTGGAATCGATCACCCTTCAACATGTATCAACATGGGTCTAATTGATGTTGAACCATTGAACCATTGTTCAATTTGGTCATGACCTGACCCCAAACGGTCTTGGGATCATTTGGATGACCTCCAAACGGTCTTGAGATTGTTTTCTCAAGTCCACATCAAAAACTAACTCAACCTATTAAGGTTTGACTCATAGATTTGATCATTAGGTTACTAATCGATTATATTTCAACTTGTTGTCTTTCAATTTTCAACCCCTTAACCTTAGTCAACCCTAGACCTTCAAACGGTCTAGGGATCATTTGGACATCCTCAAAACGGTCTTGATACTGTTTTCCCATTATTGTATCAAAATCCAAGTCATTCACTCAAGGGTTGAACCCTAGATTTGGTCACAAAATCAACAATCGATTAATCAATAACTTGATATCATTGGACCCTCAATTGGTCAACCCTACTTAACCCTAGACCTCCATATGGTCTTGGGTGATCACCAAACGGTCTTGAGACCGTTTGGGTGATTCCCAAACGGTTTTGAAACCGTTTGGGCCACTCAACCCAAACTTCAACATGATTGACCCATTGAAATCAGCAATAGACCCGATTAGGGTTTAGATGACTAATGGGCCTTCAATTGGTGATTTACTTGGAGTTACTTGATGATTTTTGGTAGATAATTAGTTCACATTGTTTAAAACAGATATCCAAATGGTCAACACCTGGTCAACGTGTCCAAATGGTCTTGGACCATTTTCTCTCAAACGTTCTTGGTTGAAACCGATTGCTTTCAAACAGTTTTGAAACCGATTGCTCCAAACGGTTTAGCAAACCGTTTGGACAAGAGGTGGAAGACCGTTTGCTAAAGTAGAATTGTGGATAACTTTGGAAATAATGACATCATCTCCTTCCTCAAGAATAGGGACTGTTCTTCACGGATTTGCTAGCAAGAACACTTAGAAGTGTCTAAAGAAGAAGAACAAGCAATGATTCTAGGAGAAGAAGGTGCAAAAACAAAGCATAAGGTTTAGTGTTATAAAACCCGCCTTTGGTCTGATCCAGAGCTCCAAGATCTGTTCCTTTAATGGTGGATGAAGCTCCAAAGGTTTTCCAAGGTCCGTTCTTCAAGATTTGGATGGAGATGAAGGCTAGAAAGAAGAATTGTGTAAGGAAGACTACTAAACCAACCTTGTATTAGAGTTTTCTCCAAGAATTCGAGCTGGGTGATGATCAAAGCTTACCCAAACCAGCTTGGTCATCCTCCTCTGTTCCTGATATTCTCCTTAGTCAGCCAAAGCAAGAAGATGAGAAAAGAATCTAAGGGAAACGATCCCTTGTTTTGTGTAAAAAGGGTGCTTCTATATTTTTGGGTATTTTCAAGGCAAAGGAAAAGATTATTTATTTCTTTTATTTCTTAATCATTTCCACCATGGATTGCTCCCTCCATGGCCACGTTTATTCATCCTTATCACATGCAAAACTTCTCCCTTATCCAAGATTAAAAGGAAAAGAAACCAAACACCTTACTAAGTTGCATATATAAAAGGCCATTTTGCTTACAACTTGGTTATTTAAATATTAAGGTTATCTTTCTTACTTGATCATTCAAATGAGGTGCCCTCCTCATTTACTTTACTCTACAAGATGCCAAGAGTCATGAAAGATACTATAGAGGGTATATTTTACATGTTGGACCCCATGTTTTGGGTAAATTGCACTTTACACCAAAACTAGGTTTTAAAGCACAAGGATTGCTCTACAAGCTATATCTTGGTGCTCAGGCTTGTGGAATCCATACCACTACACCATATTCATTCTTATGATGTCTCATTATCAAAGGAACACCTTAACATGTGCAATTTGCAATTTAACCCCTCTAATTGGGTAATTTGCACTTTAGTCCATATTTAACAAAATAATATTGCAACATTGTTCAAAAAGGACTAAAATTGAAATGTAGCTTCCTCAAAAGCTTTAATTACATTTCATAAGATAAACACAAGCATCTAATCACTTAATTAGACAAAATACCTAGGGTTAGTTGATAACCCATGTCAGGGATGTTACAAATTATCCACCCCTTACAAGGATTTCGTCCCCGAAATCAACAAAACATATTAAGAGAAAAGAGCAGGGTATTTCCTTCTCATCTCTTCCTGTATTTCCCATGTGGCTTCTTCAACGCCACGGTGATTATAGAGGATTTTCACAAGACTTATGTCTTTCTTTTTCAGCTTTTTAATTCTTTTATCAAGAATAGACACAGGTCCTTCCTCATAATATACATCATCATTCAATTGTACTTCCATAGGTTGCAGAACTGATTCTGTGTCAGGATGACATTTCCTAAGCAAGGAAATGTGGAACACAGGGTGTAACTTTTGTAACTCTGGTGGTAACTCTAGCTTATAAGCTACCCTTCCAATCCGTTCAATGATTGGATAAGGCCCCATAAACCTAGGAGCTAACTTCCCTTTCCTTCCAAATCTAAGGAATCCTTTCCATGGTGAGACTTTAAGGTACACTCTGTCGCCAACCTAGAATTCTAAAGGTCTACGACGTTTATCAGCATAAGATTTCTACCTATCATGTGCAGTCTTCAACTGTTGTTGTATTACTTTAATCTTCTTGGTGGTTTGCTGCACAAGATCAAGACCTAAAAGTTGATATTCACCGGTTTCATACCAACATAGGGGTGATCTACAACGTCTACCATACAAAGCTTCATAAGGTGCCATGTCAATGCTATGTTGATAGTTGTTATTGTAGGCAAACTCTATCACGCTTAGATGCAGATCCCAACTCCCTGTAAACTGAAGAACACATGCTCTAAGCAAGTCTTCTAAAGTCTGTATAGTCCTTTCTGATTGTCCATCAGTCTATGGATGAAAGGCTATACTAAAACTTAACTGTGTGCCTAAGGCTTTATGAAGTCGCTCCCAAAAATGACTCGTAAACTGAGGACCTCTATCAGAAACAATGGTAATTGGGACTCCATGCAGCCGCACTATCTCATTGACATATAACTATGCTAACTTCTCAGCAGAATAGGTTGTTTTGACAGGTAAGAAATGTGTTGTCTTTGTCAACCTATCAACTATTACCCAAATGGAATCATATCCTTTGGCTGTCCTGGGTAGACCAACAACAAAGTCCATGGTTATATGATCCCACTTCCATTGTGGTATGGGTAAAGGTTGCATTGTTCCTACAGGCTTCTGGTGTTCAGCTTTAACTTGCTGACACACAGGACACCGCATAACGAACTCAGCAGCGTCTTTCTTCAAACCAGGCCACCAATACATATCTTTCAAGTTTCGATACATCTTGGTGCTTCCTGGATGGATAGCATACATCAAAGAATGAGCTTCTTCTAGGACTAATTTCCTCATGTTATCCACATCTGGTACTATCATCTTACCATGATAACAGGCTACTTGGTCATCTAAGTCATGGAAACCTTCTCGTTTCTCACTACCATACTCCGATCTGATCTGTTGAACTGTAACATCATCTTGCTGTGCCTCTTTAATGTGCTGTCTCAAAGTGGGTTTTATATGCATCTCGGCTAACAACCTGGATAACAATGATACTCTTAACTGTACATTGTTTTGTCTTAAAGAGATAAGCATATCCCTCCTAGGGCATACCAAGGAATTCAGTTGTGCTCTATCTAGGGCTGGTGTTGTTGATTTCCTACTCAAAGCATCAACAACTACATTAGCTTTCCCTGGATGATAATCAATTGTGCAATCGTAATCTCTGATTAACTCCATCCAGCGACGTTGTCTCATGTTAAGCTCATGCTGAAAAAAGATATACTTAAGGTTTTTATGGTCTGTGAAAATCTGAAACGTCTCTCCATAAAGATAATGTCTCCATATTTTCAAGGCATGGACTACAACAGCTAGTTCTAGATCGTGTGTCGGATAATTCTCCTCGTGTTTCTTAAGTTGTCGAGAAGCAAAAGAAATCACTTGTTTATCCTACATCAACACACATCCAAGTCCATTCTTAGAGGCATCACAGAAAACTATATACCCTTTTCCTTGTTCAGGTAACACAAGCACAGGTGCACTTGTCAACTGTTGGTATATGTATGCCCGTAGAGCCATCCCAAGCGATTGCATGGAGTCGGATATTAATTAATCAATTAATGTGATTATTTGGTTAATTAATGAATTCCGAAATATTCTAATTAATCCACGAGTGTTTTAATTAACGCAACGTTTCTGTTTACCGATGGGTTTAGGAAACCCTACTTCTCTTCTTATCCTATTTAAAGGAGGATAGACGGCCGATATCTATATAAGATATAGAGAGACGCTTTTAGGTTATTCTCACGCACGTAAACCTAGCCGTCGTCGTCCTTAGGAGAGAAAGGAGAGCAACGCGCCGCTAGCACGCCGCCGCAGAGACACGCTCCTTCCCGCCGGCTTGAGAAGCGCGACGTGGAGTTCCGTCCATCCGCGTGGACGAAGTAGAGACGCAGACGCCTTGACGCCTGCGTTCGGAGGACGTCGACGACCACCTGTACGTGCTGCGAGCAACGTACATCACTGCCGCAGAGGAGCATTGCCGGATCAACCTGCGACAGCGAACAGGAGAGAAGATCCGTCCGTGTTTGACAAGCAGTGTTGCACCGTCGTGCAGCGGGACATCGCCGGACTTGCTCCGCGATAAGGTATATCCCGCAAACCTATTTCCGAATACGCTGTTATCGACGAGATCCTGTTACGGGTTGCGTGGATTTTATCGCTTCCGCCGCGCATGTTTTCTCCACAAAACCCAACATCAACATCTCCCTCAATAACTGAAAAGATTGTTGACACTTATCACTCCAGGCAAAAGGAACATCCTTCCTGGTTAACTTAGTCAAGGGTAAGGCTATGGAACTGAAGTTCTTAATGAACCTTCGGTAATAGCTTGCCAACCCTAAGAAACTACAGATCTCTGTTGGTGTCTTTGGCTGTTCCCATTGTAGAACAGATTCTACCTTTTTAGGATCAACACGAATGCCCGAGACAGATATTACATGTCCAAGGAAAGAAACTTCTGGTAACCAGAACTCACATTTGCTAAACTTAGCATATAGCTTATGCTCTCTTAGCAAAGTTAGAGTCTGGAGAAGATGTTGTTCGTGCTGCTGAACATCTCTACTATAGATCAGAATGTCATCTATGAAGACAACAACACACTGATCGAGAAAAGGTCGAAAGATCCTATTCATGAGTTCCATAAATGCAGCTGGTGCATTAGTTAGTCCAAACGACATAACCGTGAACTCATAATGACCATACCTTGTCCTAAAAGCAGACTTAGGTATGTCACCATCCTTAATACGGAGTTGATGATATCCCGACCTCAAGTCTATCTTTGAGAAGACGGTTGCACCATGCAACTGGTCAAAGAGATCATCAATCCTCGGCAAAGGATACTTATTCTTTATTGTTACTTTATTTAACTGTCTGTAATCAATGCACAACTGCATTGATCCATCTTTCTTCTTAACAAAGAGGACCGGAGCACCCCAGGGTGAAGTACTCGGTCAGATGAAACTCTTCTCAAGCAACTCTTGCAGTTGTTTCTTGAGTTCTTCCATCTCAGCAGGCGCCATCCTATACGGTGTTTGTGCTATAGGTTGCGTGTCTGGGATTAAATTGATCTCAAAATCAATTTCCCGAGCCAGTGGTACACCTAGAAGTTCTTCAGGAAATACATCTTTAAATTCCCTGACTACCGGAACTTCAGCAGGGTTAGGACTCTCCATGGTAGTATCTACCACATGGGCCAAGAATGCATAACATCCTTGCCTCATCAGCTTATCAGAAACCATAGCTGACACAAGACAGGTGGGTAGGATCTTTCTCTCTCCTTGAAAGATCCATGTGTCACTATCATCAACAAACATAGCTTGCTTGGATTCACAATCCAAGACAACCTTATACCTTTCTAAGGTATCAATCCCAAGGATTATATCAAATCCCTGCATCTCAAGTGGTATAAGATCCACTTGAATGTGATGTTCAGAGAAGAAGAGAATGCAGGGAGAACATACCTCCTGCAACATAGCAGATCCCCTTAATGGAGTTTCTAACAACAAACTATCTGCTCTATGACTTATAGTCAGATTGCAGTCAAAAATCACTCTTCGAGTGATAAAGGAGTGCGTAGCACCAAGATCTATTACAACAGATACAACGCAATATGTAGACATATCAGAATATAACAATTCCATCTGACCTGCCACAACCCTAGGGTTGACCACTTCATCAGGTGGATTTATTGCGTAGAATCTTGTCATTGCTTGTGGTTGATTCAGTGCTCGATTTCCTGGTGCCGATGACCCAGCTTGGGACGCTTGTCCACGTCCTCTAGCATTACCTGAAAAATGTCTTCTTTGAGAACCTTGCTGATTCTGCCTTTGAGGTTGAGTCACACTCACTTCTCTGGCTCTGCAATCCTTCATTAGATGTCCCATCTTACCACATATGTAACAATTTCTGTTTAGATGTTGTGGTCTGGGTGGTCCTCTAACCGATTCAGATACTGAGCTATGGGCTCTTCTTGGTGGTAAACTTTGTCCTCTACCTCTATTTGGCGTCCACTGCGTCTGGTTACTGAATCTAGGTGGTGGTGTAGGCGTAGAAAACCTAGGTTTCTTGAAATCTTTAGATGAAGATCCTTGGAACCGGGGATACATCCTCTTGTTCTGGGTCTGTCTCTTCTCTGCCACAGACCTTTCTACCCTTCTGACAGACTCTACAAAGGTAGCAAACCTTTCTCTATTCTCTAGGGCAGACACAGGAGTAGTCAACTCATCGTTTAATCCTTTCTCAAAATGCTTGATCCTTTCCTCTTCTATAGTCGCCATGTGCAGACAGAACCGCAAAAGTTCCATGAACTTAGCCTCGTATTCGCTAATGTTCATTAAACCTTGTCTTATCTTCTCAAACTAAGAGATTTTCTCATCCAGAAACGTCTTAGGGAAGTATCTATTGATAAATTCTCGTTGGAAAGCTTCCCATGCAATCTCCACTCCAGGCCTCTTCTGTTCTTCCATGGTCCACCAATGACCAGCACTCCCCTTGAGAAGATATACAACATGTCTAACCTTCTCAGCTTCTGGGATGTTCAGGATTCTAAAGGCCTTCTCTAGTTCAGTTAACCACAAGTCAGCATCTGCTGGGTCAGTTGTTCCAGCATACTCTATGGCTCCAACTCGGTGAAGTCGTTCAAACGTCTTGCTGATTCCTTATCCTTCAGGATGGGTAGGTGCCCTAGGTGTAGGTGTAGGCATCCTATCAGTCATGTGTGTCATGGCAGTCATAAACTGCCCAAACATGGCTTGGACGGCTGGGTTCCCCATGTCAGTTGGATTGAAATGGGGTGATTCAGGCATAGGTTCTTCTCTATCTTGGTCTCTTGCACCTCTTCTGGGTGCATCGACACTACTCTCTGCAACATGTTCCTCGTGTGACCCAGACATCTTTAGTTCTATCTTCTCCTACTGTACGAGCAGGAGACACTATTAGATATATGGGAAGACACTAGAACAGACTCAACTACCTATGTCCTATGTCTCTGTAGACTCAGCGAACCTACAGCTCTGATACCACTAAACTGTGACGTCCGAACTCATAAAACACGAGATTAACTTAAGCGGAAGCGATTAACTAGCAGCGGAATTACTGAAAAATTTAAAACTTTTTCATAAAGAAACATGATGAGTCATTTACAACTGATTCATCATTACATCTCTGTAATAAACACATCTCGAGAGTTACAAACATCAATTGCTTGTTAACTGTTCAAGCAAGATACAAAATCTTGAGGCATTACGCCAAAATCTCAGATCTATTTAAAACATCTAAAGACTCCTAGGACCTAAGAGTACAGAGACGACACATAGGACATCCTATATACAAAACTTGACAGACAGTGTCTCCACCTAAGGGTCACTACTGTCCCAGATGTTGTTGTTGCTACTACTCACCCACTGTAAGGTTTCTTCCTCTTCTTCGACGATTACCTAAAAAATTTAATCCCACAGGGGTGAGACAATTGAATAATTGTCCCAGCGAGAGTTATAACTCTTTGCCAGAAGCTTTGTTATTGCAAGATTAAGATAACAATGAGTAATAGAACTATGTTTATTTAACAGCAGGCAGTACACTGAATGAATCAGGTAGAACAATATTTTCAATACAATTATTTCAATTATAACTTAATTGAATGACAAGACATATATCAATAAGGAATATGAAGAATATGCATACTAGTTATTTAACTAGAATCATTATAAACAATGTAACATCAATCATTATTTCTCGTAGTTCAACCTAAGCAAATATGCTACACGGCTGATTAAGTTTTTCAAACATATTTATGCCCTGAGGAGATGAGTTACACCTCTCATACTCCAACCGACCATTACTAAATCACAATCGGTACCATACATAGGTCATCAGAAGAGCCAGATTTCTATGACCTCATCATCCTTAGTCAGTGTGAGGAACAACATGCAGGACATCTTATGTCTCTACCATAATAGCTTTCCAGGGTATTCTGGCAACTTCGCTATTAGAGTTACAGTGGCATGTTGTACTCTCTTCGCCATCGAGGGATTTCTTATTTATCTCTCATCGATGCGGCATTAAAAACATCATCGGGAGATTAGTGATACATCATCCCGGCATAAACATATAATGAAGGATTGAGAGATTAAATGTACATCTCACATCAATTCCTACATTAGGAAGTAAGGATATTTGCTTCCATAACCCCCACATACTCAAAAGTATATTCTCCAGGAGTTCCCTTAGGAAAACATGTCTCACCATCATTAAACTTCTAACAATGATGGATCTATGGTCAGGGCTCTACATGATATCGTTATACTTGATTATTTAAGTACATTATGGCATTCTTTTAGCATCAGACATGTTTTCAAACATAAACCCTTAAAACAATTGCTATAAAGAAAAAGTACTAACTGTATCAAGTTCATTTCATATCCAGTTATCATTGGGATATCAATCCCTAACCATCTCATCATTATGATTCAAGAACATGGGTGTTCAAACCCTTAGATCATCAAAACACTGGTTACTAAGTAACATATTGATGACTTGATAGCAACATAGATATTTCTCATGGCTCATACATCCTATCAATTTCATATGTTACCTCTTACTTGGCAACATAACATATCATTTCTTTCAAAGCTCATAAAGTGATCTTAATGAATATGACATCATAACCCTTACCTGGTTATGATCACTTCCTGATAAAGACCTGCATGATTAGCACAATTGATAACATGCACAGTTTTTCTATATGAGCACAGTACAAATTATTTCCTAATTCAATCATAGAGTTTCATGCTTAAAAGCATAACTCAGAATTAGGGTTTACAGTTCACATCATCACATTTCCCTAGATTAGGGTTTACTATTCTAATTACATCACATTACCCTAGATTTAGGGTTTACTATTCACATTACATCACATTACCCTAGATTTATGGTTTACGATTCACATTATAGTGAATTAAGATCATATCATCATCATGTATGAGGATTTCTTTCATTAATGCCCTCAAATTAGGTTAAGATTCATTAACCATCATAATTAGGGTTTCCATGATCTTACTAAGAAGGATCATACCCTAATTAGGTATACTCATACATATTAGAGGTTTATTACTTGATTATCATTCATATATGAAGTCTTCTCTTTCCTCTTTCTATTAGATAATGCTTACTTCCCTCTTGATTAGGTTAAGTCAAATCATCTTTGACAACATAGGTTATGTCATCACCATTATGGTCATTAGGGTTTACTTGATCAAGGGGTACTAGTCACACTATTCTTTCAAGGGTACTTTTGTAATGTTCACCATTGACCTTATCATGCATCAAACCACTAATTACCTGATCCCTTAATTACTTTAGGTATCATTAAGGTTTAGGTTAATCAACCATTAAACCATCTTAACCTTTAAAGCATCAAACATTCTTAACCTTTTTAAACCTCAAACGGTTTTGCACTTTCAACCCCCAAACGGTTTTGAAACCATTTGGTGGTGTTGACCGTTTGGTCTTGTTGACCGTTTGGCCAACTTTGACTTTGAAACCGCATGGACAACATTGATCTTGAAACCGCATGACCACCAAACGGTTTGGGGTCATTTGGTCCCAAACGGTCTTGAGACCGTTTGGTCCGAAATGGTCTTGAGACCGTTTAGACTCAAACGGTCTTGAGACCATTTGGACCCAAACCGTCTTGAGACCGTTTGGTCCAAACCACCTCAAAACCGCATGGACCAAAAAGTATCTCAACCATTCCAATTGAGTCAGGGTTTCCAATGTTGAACCCCTCAATCAACCATGGACTTGTTTGCCACTTATCAATTGAGTCAATTAGGTCAACCCGCAATTGATTTGACACTCAATTGTCCCTCAATTGATCACCTAATTAGGGCTTGGATCAATTGAATTAGGGTTTGGAATCGATCACCCTTCAACATGTATCAACATGGGTCTAATTGATGTTGAACCATTGAACCATTGTTCAATTTGGTCATGACCTGACCCCAAACGGTCTTGGGATCATTTGGATGACCTCCAAATGGTCTTGAGATCATTTTCTCAAGTCCACATCAAAAACTAACTCAACCTATTAAGGTTTGACTCATAGATTTGATCATTAGGTTACTAATCGATTATATTTCAACTTGTTGTCTTTCAATTTTCAACCCCTTAACCTTAGTCAACCCTAGACCTCCAAACGGTCTTGGGTGACCCTTAAACGGTCTAGGGATCATTTGGACATCCTCCAAACGGTCTTGAGACCGTTTTCCCATTATTTTATCAAAATCCAAGTCATTCACTCAAGGGTTGAACCCTAGATTTGGTCACAAAATCAGCAATCGATTGATCAATAACTTGATATCATTGGACCCTCAATTGGTCAACCCTACTTAACCCCATACCACCAAATGGTCTTGGGTGATCACCAAACGGTCTTGAGACCGTTTGGGTGATTCCAAAACGGTTTTGAAACCGTTTGGGCCACTAAACCCAAACTTCAACATGATTGACCCATTGAAATCAGCAATAGACCCGATTAGGGTTTAGATGACTAATGGGCCTTCAATTGGTGATTTACTTGGAGTTACTTGATGATTTTTGGTAGATAATTAGTTCACATTGTTTAAAACAGATCTCCAAATGGTCAACACCTGGTCAACACGTCCAAACGGTCTTGGACCGTTTGCTCTCAAACGTTCTTGGTTGAAACCGATTGCTTTCAAACGGTTTTGCAACCGATTGCTCCAAACGGTTTGGCAAACCGTTTGGACAAGAGGTGGAAGACCGTTTGCTAAAGTAGAATTTTGGATAACTTTGGAAATAATGACATCATCTCCTTCCTCAAGAACAGGGACTGTTCTTCACGAATTTTCTAGCAAGAACACTTAGAAGTGTCTAAAGAAGAAGAACAAGCAATGATTCTAGGAGAAGAAGGTGCAAAAACAAAGCATAAGGTTTAGAATTATAAAACCCACATTTGGTCTGATCCAGAGCTCCAAGATCCATGCCTTTGATGGTGGATGAATCTCCAAAGGTTGCCCAAGGTCCGTTCTTCAAGATTTAGATGGAGAATAAGGCTAGAAAGAAGTATTGTGTAAGGAAGACTACTAAACCAACCTTGTATTAGAGTTTTCTCCAAGAATTCGAGCTAGGAGATGATCAAAGCTTACCCAAACCAGCTTGGTCGTCCTCCTCTGTTCTTGAGCTTCTCCTTAGTCGGCCAAAGCAAGAAGATGAGAAAAGAAGCTAAGGGAAATGATCCCTGGTTTTGTGTAAAAAGGGTGCTTTTATATTTTTGGGTATTTTCAAGGCAAAGGAAAAGATTATTTATTTCTTTTATTTCTTAATCATTTCCACCATGGCTTTCTCCCTCCATGGCCAAGTTTCTTCCTCCTTATCACATGTAAAACTTCTCCCTTATCCAATATTAAAAGGAAAAGAAACCAAACACCTTACTAAGTTGCATATATAAAAGGCCATTTTGCTTACAACTTGGTTATTTAAATATTAAGGTTATCTTTCTTACTTGATCATTCAAATGAGGCGCCCTCCTCATTTTATTTACTCTACAAGATGCCAAGAGTCATGAAAGATACTCTAGAGGGTATATTTTACATGTTGGACCCCATGTTTTGGGTAAATTGCACTTTACACCAAAACTAGGTTTTAAAGCACAAGGATTGCTCTACAAGCTATATCTGTTCAGGCTTGTGGAATCCAAACCACTACACCATATTCATTCTTATGATGTCTCATTATCAAAGGAACACCTTAACACGTGCAATTTCCAAGTTAACCCCTCTAATTGGGTAATTTGCACTTTAGTCCATATTTAACAAAATAATATTGCAACATTGTTCAAAAAGGACTAAAATTGAAATGTAGGTTCCTCAAAAGCTTTAATTACATTTCATAAGATAAACACAAGCATCTAATCACTTAATTAGACAAAATACCTAGGGTTAGTTCATAACCCAGTTCAGGGATGTTACACTAAGCATCATGTTCATAACATTAAACATATCAATCCATGTTCCATTTATCACCTAAAACCCTAATGTTGATACAATTGTATTCTTATTCTCAATTTAGGTCTAATATTCTCTTTTTATCCAAAAAGATCAGACTTTGACTATTAGGATCGTTTAAACAAGTGATGGAATTAAATCCATGAATCTAGGGTTTTGATGCATTAGATCATACTAAAGTAAGCACCTTTATGCATTTTTGAAATAAGAAAAATTATCAAGTGTCAGTTATATTTTATTTGTGTTCCTCTCATTTTACTGATCAACTTTCATATAAAACTTATTTTGATCTGACCATCCTAGCAATTTCTACGAATTTTGCAATATTACTCATTAATGGGCCAATGACTGACTGCCACCTCAGTGGCTAGCTGGGCCATGGCCAATGGGCTCGCGTCATCAAGGAGGCCCATTCTTGAGTGGTACTCACTGAGTTCGGGTGAAAAAAAATGAGAAAAGGGCAAAAACACCCTTACTTGTGCTGAAGGGAGTCGGGGGCATGGAAGTCTTTTCACCCGAGGTTGTCTTCAACCTCAGTGGTTCCTCAGTCCGCAAGGAAGCACCTTGGGAGAGTCAACTGGACGGTTGACACTGGGATACCGGAGCTCAGAGAGGAAACCGAGGGCACTGGGGCCTTCGCCTTGACAGGACGAACTCGACGACGGCTTGGATTGCACATCTTCTTGGCCGGAGCAGTGAGAACTGAGAGGGCTTCTCCTCGCCGGAAAACATGGAACATCAGGAGGAGAAAAGGGGTCTAAGCAGTGAAATTGAGGTCAGAGAGGAGAAGTTCGGACTCAGTTAGTACCTCGCAAACAAAATCTGGGCCTCACAGGGGATTCTACCCCACGTGAGGGTCTGCGCTAATGAGGGTGGCCGGCGGCCAAATTGTAGATTGGGCAAAATCTATGTAGCTTGCCAAAGGGGATAGAACTAGGGATGGATCCGTGCGGAATCACCTTGTGGATGCATTGGGAGGATTTCTAGGTGTGCTCGTCAACTAGGGAGAGAGGGATTTGTGAAAGATTTGTTGTTGTTACAGTTCTTGTTTCCTAAACTACCCGAAGGTGAGTGATGATCTTCTGATCATTAGATTCTGATCCAAAGGTCAGAGAAGCACGCGACAAAATAAAAGGCAGGAACATAGTTTCCCTTTCGAAATAAAACTGTGACATTTAATGCATATTTCCATAACCCTTTTTATTTTATTAAAACTAGTAAAATTCATATCTATCACTCTATTAATCTTTTCAATCCCAAATTTTAAAGGGAAGTTCCTAACAGTTATATCTACGTTTGGGAGAGATTTGAGATCAAAATACGAAAGTTAAATGCCTTTTTCTTTCCCCTCAAGAAAAAGACTTATTTGATTTATTTAAGGCATTAATTAATGTATTTTCCATCCAAACTTGACAAGTGACCCTATTTCATTGTATTATTTGTTTAAGTAAAATATTTGAACCAAATCTAATTCATTATTTTCCTTTAACACCTTCTTTCTAGAAAATTCCACATTGTTCTCATTTAGTCATTTAACTTTAACTTTAACACATTAACTAATTAGATATTTTGAAAAGGACTTTCCTTGGTGAATCCTAGAGCCAAAATTCGAGATTATAATTGATTATCCATGTCATATATATTTCTTTACCCTTTTGAGAAACTATCATGCAAGGAGGAAAAAAAAAGTAATTGTACCTTCCCCTTATATTAGAACCATAAAAAGGAAAAAGGACAACTTTATGTGCAAGAAATCCATTTCGCATTTATATATTTAAATTCCAATTCTTTCCTATTTCTTTTAAACATTTTCAAGGATAGGAGAGAGAGAAAGGAAATCAAAATTTGTGTATTTAAATTAATTGTAATACATAATGTACATATGAAAGAGGAAACATATTTTGGGCCTCACTTTTATCTTTTTACTTTATCATCTTTTTAAAAAATTTGTTTCATGGTCTTTTTGCAATAAGGACCTCAAATATTTTTATTTAAGAAAAGCACATTTTAAGTTTCAAATTACTCTTGAAATTTGGGATGTTACAATTCTACCCACCTTAAAGAAATTTCGTCCTCAAAATTTTCCTTAGGCTACTACCCGCCTTAGGGTTCTTCTTACCTCTTCATTGAATGATAATTAACATTTCAATGTTCATTAATGTTCACAATTTTGCACAAAATAAAAGTATGTTCCATGAGACATTTTAATTGTATAAAACCTTAACTAATCATTCCTTTGGTTTCCTTCTTAACTTTACTTAGGGCTTATGAAACTAAACTTAGCACTATATTTAAGACTTCTACCTCAACTTTGTCATGGCTTTCTAACATTAGGTGTAGATGACAATCTATTTTAGGCCTTTTGTATTGCCCATCTTTTTGAAATCCCCAGGTAGGTGTTGATCAGGCACATACCCAACGATGAGAGATCCTATTGTGCTACCCTTCACCAACCTAATAGTACACATGTCCCATACCACACATACTATTATGAAGGGGAAAGATACACAATAAGTCTAATGCTTATGACATCCCTCTACATTTCTCACATGGTGTGCACCAACCAATGAGATAAGAGAGGATATGCCACTAGCTAAGATTAGGTCAATACCTAAGATCTAATCTAGATATACACCTATCCCTAATGTAAACTTCTACTCTAGGGTTAAAACTCTTACTATCTTAGGGTTTGATACTCTTCCTTGGGTTTCCTTCCAATACCTTATTCTCATATCTTCATTCTAGGGAAACTATGTGAATCTTATTTGCCTAGTGGCCATTTACCAAATTGCTCTGATACCATATTATAACACCCCACTTTTCATCACATGTATAAATCATTGAGCGGAAGCACTTTACTCAAGGGGGTGTCACAAACATGATATTCATTTGCAATTTGAATAAATGAAACACTTTGCATTATGTAAATCTGATTCATACATAGCTCTTTGGAAAAAGGAAACTACATCAAACACACTTAATCTACTTTGGTAGTAAGACCATACATGATGTAATGCTATCTAAACTTTGGATCATCTTGGTAAATGGCACCCCACTAGGTCTTTTCTTCTTGAAGATTCCTTGAGCTATCCCTTGCACTTCTTGCTCCTAAGCTTTCTCCTTACCTGCGGGCATCACGCCCCCAGCCATGCATAAAACCAATGGTAAGTGGAATTGAACATATTATAATATAAAGAAAACTTGTAAACTGAAAATAGACTTTGAACATTAAACATTTAAAAGACATACAATTACTTTTTAAATTCTCTTTTATCTTGACCTATATAAGGATCCTCGGGTTGCACATAAGTGCCTCTTCTGTTATGCACCGAAGTGCCTCTTGGGTTGCACCGAAGTGCCTCTTCTCTTATTCACCGAAGTGCCTCTTAAATTTTGCTCTGAGGAGCCTCTTAATGAGGATCTTATATAAGCTATCTTTTACATTATCTTTCTCTTGAAAACTCTTTCTTTGCTCTTAAAACTTAACTTTAACTACTCTTAATATTCATGAAGATGATACCATAATATAAACAGTAAAACATTACATTCCATTCATCACAAGTTCATTGACTTTAAGCAATTAAAATAGATACCACATTCAAAACATTCATTGCATACATATACATAAAATCAACCATTAACTATGTTAAATTAGCATGGACCACTTACCTTGCACTTGGGGAAGACTTGATTTCTCTTCCTAGGTTCAGTAAATCCTACTCACATCCTTGGGGTTTGAAAACCCTAAGCATCCTGTTCATAACATTAAACATATCAATCCATGTTCCATTTATCACCTAAAACCCTAATGTTGATACACTTGTATCCTTATTCTCAATTTAGGTCTAATATTCTCTTTTTATCCAAAAAGATCAGACTTTGACTATTAGGATCGTTTAAACAAGTGATGGAATTAAATCCATGAATCTAGGGTTTTGATGCATTAGATCATATTAAAGTAAGCACCTTTATGCATTTTTGAAATAAGAAGCATTATCAAGTGTCAATTATATTTTATTTGTGTTCCTCTCATTTTCCTGATCAAATTTCATATAAAACTTATTTTGATCTGACCATCTTAGCAATTTCTACGAATTTTGCAATATTACTCATTAATGGGCCAACGACTGACTGCCACCTCAGCGGGTGGCTGGGCCATGGCCAATGGGGTCGCGTCATCAAGGCGACCCACACTTGAGTGGAACTCATTGAGTTAGGGTGAAAAAAATGAGAAAAGGGCAAAAACACCCTTACCTGTGCTGAAGGGAGTCGGGGGTAGGGAAGTCTTTTCACCCGAGGTTCTCTTCAACCTCCGCAGTTCCTCAGTCCACAAGAAGGAACCTTAGGCGAGTCAACTGGATGGTTGACTCTGGGATACCAGATCTCAGAGAGGAAACCGAGGGCACTGGGGCCTTCGCCTTGACAGGACGAACTCGACCACGGCTTGGATTGCACATCTTCTTGGCCGGAGCAGTGAGAACTGAGAGGGCTTCTCCTCGCCGAAAAACATGGAACATTAGGAGGAGAAAGGGGTCTAAGCAGTGAAATTGAGGACATAGAGGAGAAGTTTGGACTCGGTTAGTGCCTCGCGAACAAAATCTGGGCCTCACAGGGGATTCTACCCCACGCGAGAGTATGGGCTAAGGAGGGTGGCCGGCGGCCAAACTGTAGATTAGGCAAAATCTATGTAGCTTGCCAAAGGGGGTAGAACTAGGGATGGATCCATGGGGAATCGCCTTGCGGATGCATTGGGAGTATTTCTAGGTGTGCTCGTCAACTAGGGAGAGAGGGATTTGTGAAATATTTGTTGCTGTTACAGTTCTTGTTTCCTAAACTAGCCGAAGGTGAGTGATGATCTTCTGATCATCAGATTCTGATTCAAAGGTCAGAGAAGCATGTGACAAAATAAAAGGCAGGAACATAGTTTCCCTTTCCAAATAAAACTGTGACATTTAATGCATATTTCCATAACCCTTTTCATTTTATTAAAACTAGTAAAATCCATATCTCTCACTCTGTTAATCTTTTCAATCCCAAAATTTAAAGGGAAGTTCCTAACATTTATATCTACGTTTGGGAGAGATTTGAGATCAAAATACGAAAGTTAAATGCCTTTTTCTTTCCCCTCAAGAAAAAGACTTATTTGATTTATTTAAGGCATTAATTAATGTATTTTCCATCCAAACTTGGCAAGTAACCCTATTGCATTGTATTATTTCTTTAAGTAAAATATTTGAACCAAATCCAATTCATTATTTTCCTTTAACACCTTCTTTCTAGAAAATTCCACATTGTTCTCATTTAGTCATTTAAATTTAACTTTAACACATTAACTAATTAGATATTTTGAAAAAAGACTTTCCTTGGTTAATCCTAGAGCCAAAATTCGAGATGATAATTGATTATCCATGTCATATATATTTCTTTACCCTTTTGAGCAACTATCATGGAAGGAGGGAAAAAAAAGTAATTGTACCTTCCCCTTATATTAGAACCATAAAAAGGAAAAAGGACAACTTTATGTGCAAGAAATCCATTTCGCATTTATATATTTAAAATTCCAATTCTTTCCTATTTCTTTTAAACGTTTTCAAGGATAGGAAAGAGAGAGAAAGGAAATCAACATTTGTGTATTTAAATTAAT
Source organism: Alisma plantago-aquatica (assembly GCA_963693085.1). Lineage (NCBI taxonomy): Eukaryota > Viridiplantae > Streptophyta > Magnoliopsida > Alismatales > Alismataceae > Alisma > Alisma plantago-aquatica. The sequence goes on from OY856415.1 coordinate 490,052,109, forward strand.
TGTAATACATAATGTACATATGAAAGAGGAAACATATTTTGGGCCTCACTTTTATCTTTTTACTTTATCATCTTTTTAAAAATTTTGTTTCATGGTCTTTTTGCAATAAGGACCTCAAATATTTTTATTTAAGAAAAGCACATTTTAAGTTTCAAATTACTCTTGAAATTTGGGATGTTACACTAATCCACTTTTTCTACATTTTTCATATAGTACATTCGGTCAAATTTCAATAAAGGTGACTCGACCTATCCACTAGTAGACAAGGAAAACTTTCAAATTATCGGTCGAGTTTGTCCTGGGGAAACTCGACCAACTTGCCAGTTTGACTTTGGTCAGCAGTCAATTGGTCGAGTTGGAAACCTGATCGATGAATACCATTCTGGGAATCCATAAATGGATCGATCGAGTTTATAACTTGACCGAATAAGTCCCTGTGACGGGATTTCCCGAATGATGTTTGGTGGATCAAACCTTGGATTTTTGGGGCCCTGATTTTTTCTCAACTTAGTTACAAGTCATATCATCAATATAAATGATTACAAATTTATTCTAAGGTGGTTTGGAGTGTTTTCCACAAAAGTGCATTTGCATTGTTTTTTACTTGAACTTGGGCAGTCTAGGGCTTTGCTAATTTGATCCTTTTCATGTACCTAATGCCTAAAATCAATCTTAGATAAACATATTAGATACATATGAATGGAATGGTAATGTCATTATCAAAATAAGGTCAATGTACAACACTTGGGTCTACATTCTCCCCCTTTTTGATATTGACAAACCATTCCTCAACATATTGAAAAGGATATGAAAGTTTATACCTTTGCCTTGTGAATTGTAGGGTTTTTGTATCAGAGAAATAACATAGAGCATTTTAATTTTCTCCCCCTCAATTCATGCTTACCTATACCTACATGGTTAGCAATTATACAAAACAAACACAACACATATACATTCTATATGGTCCTAAAAGCAAGTCACACGATATAATATGTTTGACTAGAAAAGGATCATAAAAACTATAAACCAATATGGCTGAGGCCATTCCCCCCCCCCTTTGTCATCTCAAAACGGCAGGGAGGTAAAAAGAGCTAAAAACCATAAGTCCTCTCCCCAAAAAGATAGATAAAGGATTAAAAACATAACTCCACACATCAAACAGAGATGAGGAAAGAAACATGCAATCCAATTTCATAATCAAAAATATGAATAACATACCACCAACTCATAAGAGATATATATAACCAAAGAGTTATTAGTACATAAGATCAAGATTACAACACTGAAACATGTCTCAAATACAATCCATCGATAAGGAAGCAAAACATGATGAAGAAAATAGTACAACTCAAAAAATGTGCTTAGATGACTTAGTATAAAAGATCAAGAAAGATAACAATCTAATCAGCTACTAGTGACTAGAAACTAAAACATCTAAACGTATAGGTCATCTATATCAATTGGGTCTTCATCAGGGGTAGCTTCCTCATGCTCTGGCTCACAGTCCTTGTCCTTGTCTGAGGGAGCGGGGAGGACATCAAGAGCATCATCACTTGAAGCGCTGAAAAAGCCATCATCATCATCAGAGCCGACATCAGAAGTGTCGTCAGCATCCTTGGTTGCCTCATCATCCTGATATGGCATCTCCGTATCAGAAGACAGACTGAAACCACGACCAGGACAATGGGCATTCTGCTCATCCCATGACATGGCAAAGTCAAAGAGAACCTTGGGTAGCTCAAAGGTGGGAGAATTGGTGTCGAGACTGGCTAGCATAGAAGCTAAGGGGCCAGCTGTTAGAGCCAAAGGAGGGTGAGGGGCAGAACCACCAATAGAGGTATGGGCACTGGAAGAACGGGTGGTGGCTCAGGGTAGAAGTGACCATATGTATAGGAAGTATATTCACCACAGGGATATGGGCGGTAGGTAGGTAGGGATGTGCATAGGATAAATTCATGATGGACATGATTGAACATATATCCTGAAGCAGGTGCTCTTGAACCTAAAGGTTGTATGCCTATTGATGCATCATGTAGCCCATGAGGGTTTCATTTGATACATTAAATGAGGCACGATTAGGTTGGGAAGGCGGGGGTGGAGGAGGGGCCTGGGTGGAGGAAGAGGCTCCAGGGGTAGAGATAGAGGCTTTAAAGGAATTTTTTATTATGGTTTCACTGATGCAAACTCCTTTGCGAGAGGCTTTGTAATGAAGGTCATGGAACATGTGTTTGCCAGTGGAAGTGGAAAAGAAACCACAGATCAAGGCTGAGTAGGGAGGATGGGTGCCTCGAGTATTCTTCTCGGAGTGAAAATAGGTCATGTGATGAAGAATATAACGAGACCATTTGACTCCTATGCTCTTTAAGAGACAATACGTAATCACCGCAGAGTTCTCTGCAATCTCTGTTTCATTTTTCTTTGGATGGACATTGCAGTTTACCACTAAGGCGACTAGCCTATTCTTGAGATCTAAGGAAGAAGATGAAATGGTGGATTTATTCCCATATTTTGCTTGAGGCTTTTTCAAGTACTCATGAACATCTCAAAGATCAATTTCATAGTGCTTGTAAAGCGACTTTGGGTCAAGCATGTCAAAATACATGGGGTGTTCTTCCTTCCAAGTATCGGTCTCTTCAGTTCCATTGAAGTAGGACTTCAATGAAATTTCAGAGATTGTGAACCAAATATCGGCAATCATGGAGGATAGAACAACCTCAGTATTAGGTGGGGGCACGATTCTATCATAGTTCCATGTCAAACTTGCATAGAATTTGTGGACATCTTTGTTGCTAACAAGAGCATTTTTATAGCAATGGTGCTCTACGCACAATGCACTAAAGTGGTGATTAAAGAAGAGGTTGGAAATCTCGGTGATGATCTTAGGATTGGTGAGATAGGTCTCAAACAAAGCTCATAAAGGAAAGAGATTCCTTGGGAGGAGATCTCTATACCTAGAAAGAGCTTCTTGAGACACAAACTTGGTATCATCATAAGAAATCAACCTAGGGGCGGATGAGGTTGAGGGAACCTCACTAGGGGCACCTCTCTTGCACCTATTGGCCATGCAGAGAGAGAGATAGACCTAGAGAGGGGGAAAGATCACCAAAGGAAGGTTATAAACTACCTAAAAGGTTGGGGAAGAATCTAGGGTGGAAGGTCTGGCTAGGGATAGGGATAGGATGGAGGAGGTCGGGCTAGGGTTGAGAGAAAGAGTGAGTCAGATAGAGGTTTCTGTCGACTTTGCTCTAGTTGAGAGGGAGAAAAGTCGGCCAAACCTATTATATTTTGATTCCATCCCGACAATCGGTCGAGTTGGAAACTCTGTCGATCAGCCTAAAACTCAACTCTCGGCTAGGGATCGGTCGAGTTGCAAACTCGACCGATGAACAACTCGACCGATTCAAGTTTTGTTGGAAATTTAGATTTTCTAATTTCCACCCAAACCAGCGCTAATAAAAATTATTTTTCTAGTTCATTATGTATTTTAGACATACTTAAGCACATATGACTCATCCTTGGGTACTATTTGGCGATAAAACATGCATTTTTGAAAAACTACCCAAAAACAAGCAAAAAGGCATGAAACTAGAGAAATAAATCACATTCAAGCATAAAAAGAGATCATGATATGAGAAACAAACATATAGTCAAGATAACCACTAGCTAGGAGACATGTCAACATCATCAAGAGAAATTATAAGCCTTTTAGTTCTAATAAAAATAAATTGCTCCCTAGCTAGAGGTTTGGTGAAAATGTCCGCCAAGTGATTTTCTGTGTCCACATGTATGATATAAATATCCTTCTTGACAATGTGGTCACAGAGAAAGTGATGGCAAGCCTCTAAATGTTTAGCTCTACTATGCAATATAGGATTATAAGACAAGTTAATTGCACTAGTATTATCACAATAGATACGAGAAGCATCATAAAACACATTAAAGTCTTGGAGCATTTGCTTCATCCATAAGAGTTGGGCACAAAAACTATCAGCTGCAATGTATTCAGCCTCGGTGGTTGATCGAGCCACTATGCTTTGTTTCTTAGATAACCAAGAAACTAAGCATGATCCTTGGAGGAAGCAAGTGCCACTTGTGTACTTTCTTTCAACCAAGCAGCCCGCATAATCCGCATTACTATAAGCTGTAAGAGTAAAGTCCCTTCACTTAGGATATCATAGACCAATGTTTTGAGTTTTGGCTAAGTATCTTAAAATCCTCTTAACAGCTATAAGATGAGATTTGCTAGGGCTTGATTGAAATCTAGCACACAAACCAACACTAAACATGATATCAGGTCTAAAATGTGTCCTTGATTCCATGGAGTTAGTCTCTCATGAGCCTAGTGTCCCAATTCTTGTGAAGAACAGGAACACATAGATAGATGCCATATGCAATTGGATCTATCTTGAATGCAATGTTATGTACTTATCCTGTTATCTCATATGTATTAGACATGATGAGAAGATATCTAGTAATCTCGTATGTATTGGCCATGACGAGTAACTCCAGAATTGCAATTTACAATTGAGATGTCATTATTTTTGCTTTAGATAATACATCAGTATTTGTTTTCGTTGTTGAGTTCTTTTTTCGTTGTTGAGTTCTTTTTTCAGTAAGTAATCATCATATATGGTATATGAAACAAATATGGTGTGATGAACGACAAAATGAAACACATGTAAGTCTCATTATGTATGCTTCGAATAACATAAATCCTCTCATTCGTTGTATTTTTTTCAATATATAATATCGTACTGTAATTTTTTTTGGAATAAAAGTATAAAGTAATGATTTTTTTATTATAACAATATCTTATTTCCTGATATAAAGGCCGAAGTCGAATAATGACTTTACACATTATACCGAGTTGTACAATTTTCTGTTTTTGAGGGTTACAATGAAAGTCTTACTCGAGAGTTGCAATTTGCAAATGAGTAACGATAGCAATCATTTTGACTTAAAACGTTGCACTTTTTTTGTTTGGATATTTTTTTTTTTCTAAATAACTTTACATTTTTTTATGTTTGGATATTTACGCCAAAAATATGTAGCACGATATTGATAACCAGCCCACCTTCTCTCCTACCTGGCTGACACTCGGCAGACTGCCTCCTCGGGTGCCGTCAGTGCGAGGTAGTAGTAGGTCGTTGTATTTTTTTAAATATATAATATGTTATTGTAATGAGCATGTATATCATTTTTTGTTTGGATATTTACATATAGTAGGGTTGTACTATATGTAACTTAACAAATAACATACACACATACAACCCAAGGTTCAAAAGTAAACCTGGTCTCTTACAACATGTTTGAGATGTTCTCTATCCTTGGAATGGTTTTGCTCCCGTCTCGTGGAATACATCATCTCAAAATTCACATAGAATTTTCAAGTGAGTGATGGGTGTTTGGCTGGCATCACGACATATATTATCTAATCATGTAAAATCCACAAAACTAGACAGAGTCCCCTCCTCCTCATGGTTATTCCAGGCCGTAAAAAATCATGCCTAGAGTTATATCACGAGATAAGGCATATGCCATGATGCATGCAATAGTATAGATCAATACTTGCTTGATCTCATATTTCTTGGAAAGATTTTTTTTTTCAAAATTTGTTTATATCAGTTAGATTTTTTTAATTGATGCATAGCTTTTTATGAAAGAGTCATGCCTAGAATCAAATAAAAAATATGTATATTATTATAGTTAAAGCTAGAACCTCTTCATGATTATGAATTTCCAAGGAAATGAGATCCAAGATTTATATTTTATTTCCACTTGTTATTTTATGCAAATAAAAGGATTCATTAAAAGTAGGAATCCAATGAAATTCAAAAGTTACTTGGTTATAGATCCTTGTTCACAAATCCGGGTTAAGGTCCACACTTCCATTATATTGTACACCAAGGAAAAAAAAGTGTTTTCGATTATACATGAAGTACAAGAAAATCAAATTGAGAGTCTCAAAGATACTACACATTTTCTCATTTTTACTTCTTTTATGAATGAATGCATTACTATTGAAAACAAAAGGGTACCATGCAAGTAACGCAATAGTCCCACCCCTACTATTTCATTGCTACTTGCTACATGGGTTGATAGCCCCTAGTTACAGGTTGGTGCGGTGACAATCTATTATATCGTGTTGTCTCTCTCACATATAGTTATTGCCGCCATGACTTCCCACTGAAGCCCTGTCCAAAATGTCGGCAGGATTCACGCTATTGTGGGTCCAGAAGAAAGTGGACAATTTTCACTTTGCACGTATAAACTACAAACTACTACAGTTGTACATAAGTTGGTCCACACTAATGGACCGGATTGGATCGACAACTCGATCCCTCATATAACTCGTCCAGTTCGATTTCATGTCCATCGTTAGTCTGTTATTTTGTCTAAATTCAATCAATAGTCTAATCTGGTCCAAAATCGGTAAAAATATAGACCCAATAATGTAAAAAAATCATATATATTAATTAAATCTAATATTTAAGTAGGATTGTGGGGGGGGGGGGTTGGAATACATTATTTATGACTCTAGAATTTATCAATATGTATATGAATATTGTGTCGACAGAGCGACATCATTATATAAATAAATATCAATAACATTAGCCATTGGACATATATAATCACTGAGTAGTTGAATATTGCATTACATTGTGGTGACGAAAAATTGAAAGAACTTTATATTTTTGAGTTACATTGTTAATAAATTAGCATATTGCATATTAACTATCATATAATCTATTTTTATAATGATTATAAGTGTGAATATTTTTTATGTTATAATTTATGACAATTAGTCTTGAACGTGCAATTATATGTAAGTATTATATTAGTAATTTTTTTTATAGTTTCATAACAATTTACTCTCTCGAGTTGTAAGAATCGAAATGTATATTTTGATTTGTATTATCAAACTCAAATGATTTATTTTATATTTTTTTATTACATGGCTCCTTCATATTTAATAATAAAATTTATGAATATAATTTATTCTGAAAATTTGTTGGTCACACGCAAAGGATATAACACTCCCCTCATGCAAGGTCGGTCAGGTGTTTTTTTGGGAGAAAAAATTGATTTGGGAGTGTGATGTGACAGATATTAATTGATTGGTAGGTGAAGGGGTTGTGTAATAGATAAATAAATATATTTTATTTATAACTTTTGAACCGTGATGAATTTTTTGATGAAATAAAAATTGTTGGATTTAGAAAAATACATTCCAATAAGACTAATTTTGATACATTTTTGACAAAAAATAGTGGTATGTCCAGTTGATGTGATGAGAGAAAAAATTGATTTGTTTATAATTTCTAAACCGTGATGAAATTGAATGAAATAAAAATTATTAAATTTGTAATAAAAAATACATTCATAGAAGAGTAGCGTTGATATACTTTTGAGGAAAAGATATAAAAAAGAAGAAGAGGGAAGTGATAATAGAAGATTAGAGAGAAAAGTGGTGCCTAAAAATTTTATAAATATGTGCCCAAAAATTAAATGCATGAAAATAATAAGTATGCACCAAAAAATAGCTAAAGGCGCCTAAATATGACTATATAGCAAACAAAAATGACTAAAAAGTACCCAAAAATGGTGATATGCCCACAAATAATTGAAAAATGCCTAAAATGATTAAATAACACTTAAAATGATTAAACAACAACCAAAAATTGTTAAAAGAGCCGCCGGACTCTAGACAAAAAAGGCCATTATGAAAGGCCATCAGCCTAGGTCAGACGACCCCAAAGGACCAGACATAAACCACCCGCTAAAGCAAACGGTAAATAAGACAAGCAGTCAAGCTGGCAAGTTAGGGATACAGGATGTCAATGAATATTTATGGACGTCAATCAACCATCTTTCGGTGTCAATTAGTCATTTATGAGCGCCAACAAGTTGTTGTTGGGTGTGAAGTACCTTTACACCCTATTTAATGTGTACAACCATATTGAGGGCATCATTAAGTTATTCTTGAGTAACAAACAAACTTACTTAGGCGTCTTACATTTATTTTTGGTTATCAATTACCTTAGATTTGATTTATCGCGTATAATATTTACTTGGACGTCATTTTTATACTTCTAGGTATCAATGAACCATTTCTGGGCGTGGATTAATCATATTTGAGTGTCAATTATCCATTTCTAGGTGCCATCAAGTTACTCTTACACTCTATTTAATATGTACAACTATATTTGGACGTCATTAAGTTGTTCTTGGGTGTCAAGCAAACCTGTTTGGGTGTCATTACATTATTTTTGTTTGTCAATTACCTTAGATGTGATTTAGCATGTACGATACTTACTTGGGTGTCATTTTTATACTTTTGTGTGTAAATGAACAATTTTTGGACGTCAATTAATCATCTTTGGGTGTCAATTAGTCATTTCTTAGTTCCATCAAGTTATTGTGGGGTGTGAAGTATCTTTACACCTTATTTAATGTGTACAATCATATTTGGGCGCTATTAAGTTGTTCTTGGGTGTCAAACAAACATATTTGATCATCGTTACATTATTCTTTGTTTTCAATTCCTTAACTGTGATTTTATGCGTACAATGTTTACTTGGGCGTCTTTTTTATATTTTGGGTGTCTATGAACAATTTATGAGCGTCAATGAACCATCTCTGGTTGTCATTTAAACATTGAGTGTCAATTCATTTGTGTATTTAGTAATTTTATTTTTTTCTCAAAAATATATCAATATTAGTTTTGTTGGATTGTATTTTTCATAACGAATTTAATAATTTTTATTTCATCAAGAAATTTATTAAGTTACAAGTGAAACAAGTTTATTTGACTATTTACATAATTTGCATCAACTACTCAATCAATTCACGCCACGTCATTCCCTCGGACTGTAGTTGGGGAGATGGTATTGGTAGCGGTTTGGGCACGCGACAACGTGTGAGAGTACCCAAAGTTTAACTCAATTTATTTGGTCCCCGTGTGATATTTGACTTTACCGGTTCAATCTAAGAATTAGGCAATTCTTGTGAATTTTCTATAAACCGAGTTTTCGTACAATCCAGTCCGAACTGGTCCAATCTGAGTACTATAAACTGCTGATCTCGAAAATTATCTAATCATGAGTATATGTGTGGGACGTGTTGATTTTGCTTTGCACATATAAACTGTTAATCCAAGAAATTATTTAATCATGAGAAAATTTCTGCGTGAGCATGTTCCTTTCTCCACCAATTTAATGAGTAACTTGCAGGCACGTCTTGGCTCCGATCCCATCGGGAGTAAACCACAGTTTTTTGTGTTAGTTAAAAATATGTATCCGGTCGTTGGCTGAGCGAAAAGACATGTTTTGTGCCGCGCACGTCATTTTCCATCCAATTATGAATGCAATTGAGTAGAGAGTTCATTTTTACTGTGACGGCAAATGGTAGAGAAACCACGCCCAACAGTTAGACACGGACAATGTTATACTTCACATTGCCAAAAAAAAATCTCAAAATCAAGTTTGAAAAGGATAATCATGAGAGCAGATCGATAATTAGACCCTGGCCAGAACTGTGGCTTGACCACGAGCACCACGCTGGGTCTAGTTAGTGAAGCTGGGTTTTAGGCACAAAAATGTTGATTTTCAGCCCCTTTGAGGCCCTTCCAAAGAGATATTACATCACGTCAGTCCGTAAAGTTGTGACATGTCGTGAATCTCCAGATTTGGCCACTTGGCCCCAACGACTACAGAAATAAGCCTTGCAAAGACGAGCCTCAAATACTACACAAATAAGTCTCGCAAAGACAAGCAACTCCATTCAAAAGTCTTATGATGTAACCGTCCTAGTTCAAATCTTGCACTTGCAAGTAGTTTTGTTGTTTCTTCCGTAAGTATTGTGGCAAAATTAACATGATGTTTTGTGTATGAGCTTAAATCCTTACTCACGTAAGTAAGATATGACTGCCTGGATTAATCTTACTCCAGCCATAAATATTTAGTGCCGCCAGGCTGACACATGCGGCAAAAAATTTACTTTCTGTCAATCCCAAGACTTCATCGCTCATCACGAAAGGATTCACCAATCATGCTTCAGACCTCGTCTTGAGATTGGAAAACCCTTGGCACTTTTTTTAGTGTGATGATTTGGTTGTTGAACTAGTAAAACAATGACATGTGTTATTAAAGATGCATACTGAATCAAACATAGATATACAAATAAGCTTTAAAATTAGAATAGTTTTTTGCTATGGACTATGCACATAATCACACTCATCGAAATCTACCTGAAAGGCGCTAAAAGTTACCCTAGCAAGCAATATAAACATCGGAGGTCCACGAGTAACGTCCCACGGGAGGCCATGATATGAAAAGATAATTCCAAATAAATACTCTATATATCCAAGATGCCACAAGATTTCTGACTAGAACAACCAACAATTAATTCAACGGATCATCCACGTCACACTAGGATTTAGAAAGGACATTCATGTGAATGAGGTGAGTTTAAAGATAAAGATGGTGGTGGATATTAGTGCTCTAACGGGATGTGAGCATGGTAATTTTATTGTCGAGCAAGAGGAAAAGAGTTTCAAGTTTGGGTGAAACCACAGGTGAAAGATAGTCTACACGAGCTAAGCCTAACACAAGGCCCGTAGATTCAGAAAATGGAGTCTATGAGATATTGATTGATATGAAAATATGATTCAAGGATAAACATGAATGACAAAGTCATATGATGCATTAGCACAATTTGACTCTTATTTCACATTATTAGAAGTCATGTTTGTATGATTCAAACACCAAATTCCCCCAATGATAAGGCCATCGACTAGAGTAAATGTTCAACTCATAAACTATTCACTAAAAACTATCTTCTTTGATGTTTTCACTACAGCCAAATGCATCTCAAATTTGCACATGGTTGTGATATATATATATATATATATATATATATATATATATATATATATATATATATATATATATATATATATATATACGAGTGTATGTGGTTTAATCATATATAAACATTAATTATTTTAATATTCACATCTTATATAATAAAATAAATGATAGAATGAAGTCTGATTATATCAGTTAAATCCTAAAATATAGTAAATTGATGTGATTCTCATACCACTGTTGAAAAATATAGTCATAAAGATGACAACGGAAACAATTTTTTACTATATTTCCTTTACCAGCAGATCGTGTCAACAATTATGAATTGGGAAGGAAGTTTGCAAGGTATATACCTAGTCCTGAAGCAAATCCAGTGACAATCCTTGCAAGCCATTGCTTCTAGATATGGACAGCTATCAGGGAGGTCTCCTAATAAGACACCACGTTTGGCGGTTGACGTTGTCTATCTAGCATATTGGCGATGACATTACTCCATCTATTATAGTTCACACTGACCACTCAGAACTCCTAGTCGCAATTCTAGGGTCAACATGAAGGAGTTTGTCCCTTCGATTATAAATGTGCTACTGCTAACTTGTTCACCGTTATTGTCTCTTCCTTTTACGAGTAAGACTTACTTGGGCTCTCACGTTTCCATAACTATCAGAGAACAATATTTTTTAGTATTAGTTGTGTCTTTTGAAAGCATTGGCTACCATCCTCACTTTATATAGGAGGGTTAGGACCAAGGTTTCCAAATCCAACTAGGAGTTAAAGAGACAGATTTTTATAATTTAATTATTACTACAAATATCTATTCAGTCAACTGGACCTTCCATTCGATCGAGTGATACTCGAGTCGGTCGACTAGACAGTCCATTCAGATGAACATTTTCAGCTTTGAGGCTATACACTACTCAATTTAGTTATGAATAGATGCAACCCCAAAGCACAAAACATACTTGTGATCTTTCAATATTTATAAGGACCTAAGTTGAAACACCTACTTAGGCTAGAAACTAACTACAAGCACATGGGGTCATGTTATAGTATAGGTAAGCGACAAGTATAGGGTCGATCCACATGGAAGGAAGTACACTAGTGCTTAGTTATCTTGAGCTATGTTCCTCAAGAAGAGATTTTGGTGTTTAGGATTTAAGGTTGATTTTAGTTTATTACACTAAAGCTTCAAGAAATTGAGCAAGAAAGGAAGTAAAATAAGAAAAATCCCATTTTAACCCTAAACGGGTAATTCTAGTTAATAAATAAAGTAACTAATCAAGCAAGAAAAAATGACTACTCTAGACTAGCAATTAGGACAACGGAGGCAATTAGAGACCTAAATTGCCTCCTAACTAGACTAAGTAAGTATAAAAAGGCACTACCTATACTAGTAAGGATTGACTACCAAAAGCAAGGTAATTGACTAAGAAGCAATTAGACTAAGTAACCAGGCAAGCATGAACTAGAAAGAAAGTCAATCAAGGTTTGTAAGAAAGTTATGGAAGTGTAGGTTGTTTGGGGAAATCTTACAAGAATCCAAGTTGGAGAGGCATTTTCACATGCAATTCTATATTTTCATTCTAGATTGCCAAACCAAACAACAAGATAAGTGCTATTGGCCATGGGTCGTATGATAGTTGAAGGAGCTATCTTCACCATTGAAGACGAAAAGCTTGGAGCTTTCAAGCTACTTTGAAGGCGGGTTATATAACTTGAACCCATTATAGTATTATTATTGATTTCAATCTTGCAATATATGATGATCTTTTCCTTCTTCTCGAATTTTTCTTGAGTAATTGATGAATCAATAAATCCATCAGTTGTATGGACAGTAGTAATGAAAATCTGAAGCTTGATGGTGATGACATCATCTTAGCACACACCTCTAGAATATCATTATCAAACAACTTCGATTTTGTATGACCAAACGGTCTCAAACCGTTTAGAGGTACGAGTCTCAATTGAACTAGAGCTTATGTGCAATTCTAATAGGACCAAGCAAGTCTAGGTTTCAAGGGTAAGTGCTATTAGGGAAATTGAGAGCCAAGGGTAGGAACTAGGAGTAGGGATGAGGGTGTTTCACCTCATGTCACTCACCATCTATCCTTTAGAAAATTCTAGGCAATGGCACTAAATACTCTTACACTAGCTACTTAAACCTCACACCCAGTTGTAGGAGAAGAGATATGCATGCGGGAAGATAGGGTGCTAGTTAGGGATCCACTATTGGACCTAGGAGAAACTCCTAAGATAGTCACACACAATCCATTTTCTTCTAGAAATTAGGTGTTTTCAAGCATCAAACAACAAGGAACACATGTTTAGAAGCATAATCACAATATAAAAATGGGAAACGAGGTATAAGTAGAGGGCAATCATTTTAGAATGAAAATAAATTTATTATAAGTTATTTCCCCCAACATGGTATCAAAGTAACATTTAATCCCTAGGCAACCCACAAAGGGAGCTTAGCTACTCATGATAATATAAAATAATAAAATATAAAGGAGAAAGAAGAAGATGACTATGGAAATTCATGGAACCTCCTACTACTTCACATCCTAGATGATGTAGTTCGAGCACCTCCCTCCAAAGTAGGTGGATGACATGCAAAGGTAGGGTTTTGTGGAGGAAACCCTATAAAACTAGGGTTTTGAGATGGGTGAAGGTGGAAATAGAGTGGGGGTAGATGGGAGTAGGTGGGAGCTCCTTTAATGCTAAGGTAGGTGGAAATAATAACTAGGTTAAGTAGGGGTGTTTATGGAAAATTAGTACAGAAAGTGGTAGGGTATGGTTGGCAGCATGACTGTGGTGGGTAAAGGACAGCACGGTCATGGTGAGAGGGAATGATTGTGCTGGTAGAGGTGGAAGGCCAGATGAAATTAGGGAAAATAAGGGTTGGTAGCACAGCCATGTTGGGCAACAAAGCCATGGTGGGGCTGAGGTAGCACGGTCGTGGTGGGTGAGTTGGGACTTGATTGTTCTCTTAAGCACACTCATTCTACCTCTGGCCAACATAGTCATTCTGGTTGGCACGACTGTGTTGGGGTCTTTATGGCCAGCACTGCCATGGTGTTGAGGTTGTTGTAGCTTGATGAATTCTGAAGATTTCTGTGTGATTTGTCTATTGGCGGCACATCTGTTCTGTGTCACCACAGTCGTATTGAGGGTTTTTTGTGCACTTTGAGCTTCTAACTTGGAGATCCATGGACACCTTCACTTCACTTTGACTCTTGGCCAGTAGGGATAGAGAAAGCTCGAGGACCTTCATTGGACTTCTCCAATGGTAGAGGAACCCTACATATCCTTCCTTCTCTCTCGTCCAACCAAGGAGTGGTCCAAGTACCTAAAAATATGTGAAAAGTGTTTATAAGTGCATTTTACGTAAAATCACTCATTAGGATAATTAGCTTGTAATCCCGCATATCTAGATATGATTGAAATGTCAAAGGACACAATATGAAGCCCTATATAGGGTTGCATCATTGGTCAATCAGAAATTTTTCCCATCCATAGAAGTACTTGCTTTCAATGTGATGATTAATGCATGTTATTACATCAACATCATTACTTGACCAGTCGGTTGATTGAATATTCCAATCAGTCGATAACTCATTTCGAAAATCCAATAGAAACTATGTCTACTTTCCTGACTGGACAATTCAATCACTCGATTGATTATTTTTCATCAACCATGTTGGTAGAGTACATCCAGTCGAACCACTGGCACAATAGTTGGTCGACTGGACACTCCATTCGGTCAAATCCATACCATTATTATTTAACTTGGTTACCTAAACATTTTAGTAACCAAGTTAAATCTTACTCATGATTAAACTCCTATTCTAGGTGCATCATATGCATGTGACCCTATAGGTCCTAAATTATATTGGCAGGAAATGTCTGTAACCAATTTATAACATCACAAGCAATGAACATTCACTAACAACACATCATCGCTATGCAAGTAACTGGAAAGTTGGATAAAACCTTCAACCTAGATCCATGATCAATGTTATCAAGATTGTATAATTCGTGTGTATCAGATATCTAGATAGAACTCAAGGTGCGGAATTGTCATATGTTCAGCCTATGTTCCTTGAACAAGAGTAGAATATAGATATGCATATAATCCTAATATCATATATTGACACACATGAGTATGGTCATATATTTTCTCAGTCTCACTTATCAAGTGTCCAGGATATCAACTCCATTAGGAGGGACAAATCCCATATACATCACTCACAGTTAATCCTCATGTGTCAGAATATACCCAATCACCACCTTTATGAAAACCTTTATTGAAGATCACATTGGATGATGTTAGAATACATATAATAACATGTGATGAGTGTAGTGACTTTAGGTCTAAGAATCACAACCACAACTATAACATTGAGAGGTGAGTCTGACTGTTATACATGTATCACTTCTCAAGGTGGGTTTGTCTAATACAATGTCTTCTGAGGAGTGCATATGTGTCTGGTTTGATATCAAAGATCATGACTAATGAGATTTTATCATTGGTCAACACACATTCTAGTATTATGTGTTGGTGTTGTCTATTTTGTTTCCACAATAATATTTGACTAGGGACATAACAAGAATGTATATATCTTATTATTCATATGATCTCATTGTTCAGGTCCTCAACCTAAAGATATATGTCATCAAGCAATATCATTCCTTAGACATCTACCATGTTATATCATCATCTCATAATTGAACAAACATATAGACGGAATTACCTTTATTATTAATCAAATGAATCACAAAATATGCCATGACAATCATCATATGAATGGCTCTCAAGACACACATACCAACACCCTTTTGAAAGAAAAAATAACATGATAGACTCACATGTATTTACATTACTGCAATAGAATTGTGGGGTTCCTATGAATTTTCAACAAGTGACTTGATACCTCGTCCTTTTCTCCGTGTTTTCTTATTTGCCTTATCCATCTGACTTTCTAAAGGGGATTTTCATGGTTTTCCTCATATTCACAAAAATTTGACAACTCTATTACTTGACCCATCCATCAACACCCTCATCACCTAAAACATTAAAACCACATTAGGGTTATGTTTTAATATGATCCCATCATGATTGTGATTTTAGGAAATTCACGGGTGCACAAAAAAACTTGCAACAGTTGTAGGAATATACTTAAGATAGATAGGGTCAAACACAGGGACATGGGGATGTTTAAGATGCTTAAGATCCCATTCTTAAGTCGGTTAAGAAAAATTGGAGGTTGATTTCAGTAGAGAACTAGAACAAGTTTAGCAGAATGGTATGAGACAAAAGAAAACAAAATAAAGTAAAGAAAATAGAGTCCATGGAATTATAGTAATCAGGATAAGGAGTTCTTGGCTATGTAACCACAAGTTGGACAATCTATGTACCCATTCTCATACATAGACAACCCTCGAATACCTCAAAAAGCAACCTACATCCAAAAATAGCACGTACTGTGGCATCTATTTCTGTGGGGGTCATCCCACTGGCTCTCGTGTAACATGACTAAAACCCATCAGTGACACCAAACCTCTCTCGAGGATAACAGATTAATACCCCTAGAATATTCTAGATACCCTCTCAGGTCCATAATATTCTGAGATGCTAGGAACATAAGTGATTTAAGACTAGGGACATCATACATAAATTCCAGAGACCATGTTGTTTTTCCTAGTCGTGTGTGTTGCGTCTCTTCACCATCTAGTTGGATTGGTGTGACATACTTAGGCTTGGGCGGGAGCACGCCAAGCTTTTTGGCACCGTTGTCGGGGATAGAAAGTGCCATAACTACTTTTGTAGTCGTGGTGTGACCATCCTCTTTGGCATCGTGTCTTTCCAGTTTGTTTTAGTAATGCTTGAGGAACATAGACACCAATGTACTTATACTCTTTTGACCTAAAAGTGGCCCATTTGACTAATGCAGAATGTTACTTGCTTAATCTTGGGATTTTGACATGTCTAATTATTAAATGAGCATACAACCTTTAAATCAGTTTACTTTAGTACCTTTTGGAACCATGGGATCTACCTTGATCATACTTAGCTTTACTAGTGACTTCCTTATTGTGCCATATGCTACGTGGTGTGGTTTTTAAGAAATTTAGTAAAAATAACTTGAATCTTTCGCAAGTATTAATCCATAATGATTAGAAATATATTTTTGACCTCAAATCATAAATATATTTGATGCTATGTGACTCATTTTACTAATATGTCATGATAACTAGTCCATGTTTGACTGATGGGACCTCAAGTGCCTATTATGTGCCTTAAAAAGATCTACTTGACCTAGTTTGTTTCTGTCTGAAGAAATGTGATGTATATGCTAATATCATGTTCCATTTTGTTCAATAAATAGATTTACCATGTTACAAAACTCAAATCCCCACTTAACCTATCATATGCTCTTTCATGATCATATGACTTGAAAATGTAACATGTTGCATGGATTTGATCTAATATGACTTAGTCATGATCTTGCATGTTAAAACATGATGATAGTCTAAATATCATGCTACCCCCTATTGATAAATAAGACTTTATCTTTATTTAGTGTTACTCACAATGTGGATGGTTCACTTAGACCTAGAGCTTAATGTTAACCCTTGGAATATGTTGAATAATGACATGCATGTTTGGAAATTTGGAACTATGTTTGAAGTAATTGAATCCCAGATCTAGGGGAAACATCCACATGATTTGTATGATGTTTAGATTATCAACGCCCCTTTGATCTAAGATTCTATTTTTTTTATGTTTACGTCCTAGGTCCATATTGGCTTGGTCTTTCTCTAGGTATCTGATGCAATCGAATTGTGAATCTGCATAGAAACAACGTCAGAATGTACGAACTTTAAATTTATAATATGAAACCATCTAGGCTGCCAAAACTTTAGTATGGGGTTGAAGTAGATAGACAGGGTCGAACATAGGGACATGGGGACGTTTAAGATGCTTAAGATCCCATTCTTAAGTCAGTTAAGAAAAATTGGAGGTTGATGTAAGTAGAGAACTAGAACAAGTTTAGCAGAACGGTATGAGACAAAAGAAAACAAAATAAAGTAAAGAAAATAGATTCCATGGAATTCTAGTAATCAGGATAAGGAGTTTTTGGTTATATAACCACAAGTTGGGCAGTGTATGTACCCATTATCATGCATAGACAACCCTCGAACACCTCAACAAGCAACCTACAACAACAAAATAGCACGTATTATGGTAGCTATTTCTGTGGGGGTCATCCAACTGGCTCTCGCGCAACATGACTAAAACCCATCAGTGACACCAAACCTCTCTCGAGGATAAAAAATTAATACCCCTAGAATATTCTAGATACCCTCTCAGGTCTATAATATTCTAAGACGCTAGGAACATATGTGATCTATAAAGAACCCAGACAGTGGGCCTGGGCGGGCTGAGATGGACCTGACCAGGACAGGTTGGGCCCGATCGTACCCAAGGCTCGTGTTCTATACAGATCACCCTTGAACCTTATCTTTTCATATTTTGATACAGACTAGCTATCTTCTCTTATCCATTTCTAATCTCTTGATCTAGATAGAAATAGAAGTTCAAGCAAGAAAGAGATCACCCAAACCACCAATCATAACCAAAAAGAGAAGATAGAATAGAAAGCATAATAGAATTGAAATAAAACTACTTGCATAAGGTAAAAGTACATAAATGTGATGAAGCGTTCAAAACATACATCATTAACTAAGCGGAAGCAATTACTAATAGCGGATTACCGAAAATCACTAAAAATTAAAACCTTTTTCAAAGAGATACATTCATAGGAAAACTCTTTCAACAAGAACCAAGGTATTACATTTACATCCTAGTTCATAAGTACATATCTTGTACCATCTCTTCTCGAGGGTTACAACATCAACTGCCTTGTTAAAAGCTAAACATAGACATCATAAGAACCTTGAGGCATTAAGCCAAAATCTCAGACTGATTTGTTAAAAGTACTAACTACTGACTCCGAGGACCTGAGAGTAAAGAGACGACACATAGGACTTCTATCTACAAACACGACTGACAGCACACTCCACCTGAGCTATTGCTATTGTACCTGCTGCTGCTGAAGTTCTTCCTCTGCAAGATTGTGACGTCTGTTGCCAAACATCGATTAAGATTAATGCGGAAGTGATCGTTAGCAGTGGAATTACTGAATATCACTAAAAATTAAAACTTTTTACAAAAAGATCCATAAACTGAAAAACTCTTTCATAAAGATCCAAAGTAACTTAATTACATTATGGTTCATCAGTACATCTCTTGTACCATTCCTTCTCAAGAGTTACAAGCATCAACTGCCCTGTTAAACTGTACATAGATAGTATAAAAATCTCGAGGCATCAAGCCAAAATCTCAGATCAATATTAAACTAACTACTGACTCCTAGGACCTAAGAGTACAGAGACGACACATAGGACTCTCTATTTATAGTGCATGACAGCCAGTGTCTCCACCTGAGGAATCACTACTGTCCTTGTTGTTGCTGATGCTGCTGTTCACCCACTGTATGGTTTCTACCTCTTCTTCGGCGTCTACCTAAAAAGTTGGATCCCACGGGGGTGAGACAATTGAAATTGTCCCAGCGAGAGATATAACTCTCTGCCAGAAACATTTCTATTGCAGTTAATAGAATACAACTGAGCAGAAGAATCATAAGTATTCATCAGTCGTCAAATCATTAACTAAACTATTTAGAGCAGTATTCTCTATTCAAGTCATTTCAGCTATATCTTGATAAAGCAGCATGTCATTTATTCAATAAGGAATATGAATAACATGTATGACATTTATCCAATTAAGGCATATTAAAAATGTATCATCAACCATTGATTCTCATATTTCAACTCTAAGCAAATACGCTACATGATTTATTACATTTTACAATCATAGCTTAAGCCCTGAGGAGATGAGGTATACCGCTCGTACTCTAACCGACCATTGCGAAATCGAAATCGGTACCATACATAGGTCAATAGAAGAGCTGGATTCTCATGACCTCATCTTCCTCAGTCAGTGTGAGGACCAAATGCAGGACATCTTGTGTCTCTGCTAAATAGCTTTCCAGGGTATACTGGCAACTTTGCTATTAGAGTTACAGTGGCATGTTGTACTCTCTTCGCAATCGAGAGATATTATATTTATCTCACATCAATCTGGCATTAACATCATCGGGAGATTAGTGATACATCCATTCTAGCATATATATAATGAAGGATTGAGAGATTTAATGTTTATCTCACATCATTTCCTCCATTAGGGCGTACGGATATTCGCACCCATAACCCCCACATACTCAAAAGTATGCCCTCCAGGAGTTCCCGTAGGAAAACCTATTTCACCATCACCAAACTGCTGACGATGATGGATCTATGGTCAGGGCTCTACATGATATCATTTCACTTGATTATTTAAGAACATTACAATATTCTTTTAGCATCAAACATGTTTTCAAACATAAACCATTATAACAAACTCTATAAAGAATGAGTACTATTTCTATCAAGTTCTTTTCACAGCTTTATTAACATCGGGATCGCAGTCCCTTATCATCTCATCATCATGATTCAAGAATATGGGTGTTCAAACCCTTAGATCATCACAACACTTGTTACCCCTTTAACAGGTAACTTAATGCATTCAGGTCATCTAACCAATGTAAACATAATAATTGCAATGTAGGTATTTCACATGGCTCTTAAAGCCCATTAATATCCCTTATTACCTCTCTCTAGACAACACATCCTATTATGGCTCACAAGGCCCATAACGCAGTTTCAATAAATAAAATATCATAGCTCATACCTGGCTATGGTCATCATCTCATGATACATGCTTGATTAGTACAGATGATAATAGTTACATTAGTTTCATATCAGCACCATGCAAAACAATTATAGCATCACTATTCAAGGGTAATACCACTATTTCTTTATTAGGGTTAGGGTTTCCCTTTTTATTTCAATTAGGGTTACTCATCCCCTTTTTTCTCAATTAGGACCAAAGATTCATCATTTCATTGTCCAAGATTAGAATTTCATGCTATATAGTAAAACCCAGAATTAGGGTGTCACAAATACCTTCACCTTATTTAGAATTAGGGTTTACTATTTGCATCACATCACCCTAGATTAGGGTTTATATTCAATAACCCACAATTAGGGTTTACTATTCACCCCAAATAGGGTTGATCACCAAAATACCCTAAATTAGGGTTTCTCATGTCATCACCCTAAATTAGGATCATACCATCACCATAGATTAGGGTTTCACCTATCATTGCCTTCAATTAGGGTTAGGATTCATTAACCTCCTTAATTAGGGTTTCATGATCTCCCTATCAAGGATCATACCCTAATTACACATTCATTCATGTTGAAAGTGTTGAGACTTCACCACTACATGATTATCATTCATGTAGGAAGTCCTCTCTCTCTCATCCTCTATAAGATGATATTTACTTCAGACTTGATTAGATTAGGTCAACTCAACCTGAATGAAGAGTTGACACAATGGATTATGTCATTACTTCCATAATCATTAAAGATTAATTATTCAAAGGGTACTAATCAACCTTTCTCATTAAGGGTACAATTACTATAATCACCCTTGATTTACATCATGTAATGATCAATTAAACAATTGACCTTTAACCACTTTAAGTGTTCATATGGTTTGGTTAATTACCTTCCAAACGATCTTGGTCACTTAGACCCCAAATGGTCTTGACCAACCAGACCTCAAACGGTCTTGCTTGAATGACCTTCAAACGGTCTAAGACCGTTTAGACCTCCAAACAGTCTAGGTCTCACGGTTTGAAACCGTTTAGGAATTGTATACTCAAAACCGTTTAGCCAAAAGTGATCTTGAGATCGATTGAGTTTCAAACGGGTTGGGATCGTTTGGTCCCAAACGGTCTTGAGACCATTTGGTCCAGAATAGTATTGAGACCATTTGGACTCAAACATTCTTGGGACCGTTTGGTCCAACCCTCCTCAAAATTGATTGGACCAAAAATGGTCTCAACCACATATATTAGTTTAGGGTTTCCAAGGTTGATTCCCTCATCGATTGAATCCATGTAACCACTCATCAATTGAGCCTAACCCCCCCACCTCAATTGGACTTAAATAAATTATCCTTCAATTGATTTGACTTTCAATTGATCATCATTTGGGGTTTTGAATCCAATTGGATTAGGGTTTGGAATCGTTGAACCTTCAATGTTAGTCATTGGGAAACTAGTTACTTTGAATTCATTGGACCACCATTCAAATTGGGCATGACCTGACCTCAAACGGTCTTGAGGTCGTTTGGATGACCTCCAAACAGTCTTGAGACCGTTTGCCCCATCCCATCATCAAAATCCATGACATTCAATTAGAGTTTGGATCATTGGATTGATCATCAAATTAGGTATTGATTACATTTCAATTCAGTATCTTTGGATCTTCAAATGCTCAACCATACTCAACCCTAGACCTCCAAATGGTCTTGGTTGACCTCCAAATGGTCTTGAGACCGTTTGGGTGATCTCCAAATGGGTTTGAAACCGTTTGGGTTAATCAACCCAAAGTTCAAAATCAATTAATTAGAAAATCAGCACTCAACCCAATTAGGGTTTGGTAATTGATGGACCTTCAACTAATGAACCCTTTGGAATCAATAAATTATATTTAATAGGTCATCAACCATCATCATTATCATCAAATATCCAAACGGTCAACTGTGGTCAACCCTTCCAAACAGTTTGAAACCATTTACTCCCAAACTGTTTGATGAAACTGTTTACTTCCAAACGGTTTGATGAAACCGTTTAAGTTCAAACGGTCTTGTAGAAACTGATTGAACACTTTTGTTGAAACCGTTTGGAATAGGATTTTCTTGGAAAAAGTGTCCAAGATGATGTCATCATCATCTTCCTTCGTTCATCCAAGAACTACTGCCATTTTCATGGAAATTTCAGCAATGAATCAAAATAGAACAAAATGAACAACAAATCATGGAGAATTGATTGCAACATCAATGTTTAAGGGTTTAAGTTATATAACCCGCCTTCTAATCTGATTCCAAGCTTCAAGCTCCACGACGCCAATGGTGGATGAAGCTTTGACAACTGCCCAAGGTCCGTTCTCAAGCTTTTAGATGAAAGAGTTGGCTAAAGTTGAAGATTGGATGGAGAAAACAAGAAATCAAGCATAGATTTTCGATTTTCACCATGAAACCAAGGTCAAAGAAGGTCAAGAACTTACCAACAGGTTGGGTGTCGTCCTTTACCTTCTCCTAAGATCTCTTTAGGTCGGCCAAAGCAAGAAGAGAAAAGGAATTCCAAAAAAGATCCTTTTGTGGGTAGGAAATGAGATATGTATAAGGAAATTCAAGGAAAGAGAAAATGGAATTCATTCCTTTAATTTCCAAAATTATTGCCACATTTTCCCCCTCAATTCCTTGGCCACGAATCCATCTTCTTCCTCTTGCAAAACCTCTTCATTATCCAAGAATTAAAAGAAAAAGAAATTAAGCACCTTAATCATATTATACTAATATCCCATTTTAGTGGATATTACTTTTTATTAACTTAATGTGAGTGGAGTCTCCACTCACTCAAGATCTTTTCGTGCCTTTGCAAGGCACAAGCTCGTACAACACTTTGCAAATTCATCCCTCAACTTTTGGTTGAAGGGCTCTTCAATTAATATATTTCTTTTTGCATTAAATTGAATTAAAGTTTCATTTATGCTTAAATCTTGATTATTTTAATATCAAGATTCTCTCTCCTCCAAAATAATTCAAATGAGGTGCCCCTCTCATTTTATTTGCTCTACATGATTCCAAGAAACATGGGGGGCCCTCTAGAAGTGGTAATTTGCATATTGAACCCTAGGTTTTGGGTAAATTGCACATTACACCAAAACTAGGTTTTAATGCACAAAGATTGCTCAACAAGCTCTATTTTGGTGCTCAAGCTTGTGGAAACCATACCACTGCATCATACTCATTATTATGATGTCTCAACATCTGAGGAACATTTTATCATGTACAATTTGCAAGTTAACCCCTCAACTTGGGTAATTTGCACTTAAGTCCAAAACTAACAAAACAATGTTTCAACATTATTCAAAAAGGACTGAAATTGAAATATAAGTTCCTCTTGAGCCTTAATTACTTTTCAAGAAACAAGAGCAAGCATCTAATCAACTTTATTAGGCAAAACACCTAGGGTTAGAACATAACCCAAGTCAGGGATGTTACAAATTATCCACCCATTATAAGGATTCCGTCCCCAAAATCAACAACAAAACATTTAGAGAAAAGAGTAGGGTATTTCCTCCTCATCTCTTCCTCTAGCTCCCACGTAGCTTATTCAACACCACGATGATTCCAGAGGACTTTTACAAGACCAATGTCTTTCTTTTTCAGCTTTTTAATTCTCTGATCAAGGATCATCACTGGTCCTTCAACATATGATATATCATTATTTAATTCTACCTCCACAGGTTGTAGAACTAATTCTGTGTCAGGATGACACTTCCTCAACATAGAGATATGGAACACTGGGTGCAACTTGTGCAACTCAGCTGGTAACTCCAACTTATAGGCTACATATTGGATAAGGCCCCATAAATCTAGGAGCTAACTTTCCTTTCCTCCCAAATCTAAGAACTCCTTTCCAAGGTGAGACCTTAAGATATACTCTGTCTCCAACTTAGAATTCTAAAGGCCTTCGCCGTTTGTCGGCGTATGATTTCTGTCTATCCTGTGCAGTCTTTAACTACTGTTGTATTACTTTAATCTTCTCTGTTGTCTGCTGCACAAGTTCAGGACCCAAAAGTTGATTTTCTCCTGTTTCATACCAACATAAAGGAGATCTACAACGTCTACCATATAAAGCTTCATATGGTGCCATGTCAATACTATGCTGATAGCTATTATTATAAGCAAACTCTATCAAGATCAGATGTAGATCCCAACTTCCTGCAAACTGAAGGACACATGCCCTAAGAAAGTCCTCCAAGGTTTGTATAGTCCTTTCAGATTGTCCATCTGTCTGTGGGTGAAAGGCAGTACTAAACCTTAACTGTGTACCCAAAGCTTTATGAAGTCATTTCAAAAAACGACTCGTGAACTGGGGACCTCTATCAGAAATGATAGTAGCTGGAACTCCATGCAGCCACACTATCTCATCTACATATAACTGTGCCAGCTTCTCAGTAGTATAGGTTGTTTTGACAGGTAAGAAATGTGTTGTCTTTGTCAACCTATCAACTATCACCGAAATAGAATCATGGCCTTTGGTTATTCTAGGCAAACCAACCACAAAATCCATGGTTACATGATCCCATTTCCATTGCGGTATAGGCAAAGGTTGCATTGTTCCTGCGAGCTTCTGGTGTTCAGCTTTAACTTGCTGACAAACCGGACACCGCATAACAAACTCAGCTACATCTTTCTTCAGTCTAGGCCACCAATACATATCTTTTAAGTTATGATACATCTTGGTGCTCCCTGGATGCATAGCATACATAGAAGAATGAGCTTCTTCCAGAACTAACTTTCTCAAGTCATCGACATCAGGTACTACCATCCTACCATGGTAACAGACTACCTGATCCTCTGACTCATGAAAGCCATCCCATTTCTCACTACCATACTCTGACCTAATCTGCTGAACTACAACATCAGCTTCTTTAATCTGCTGTCTCAGAGTAGGTTTTATGTGCATCTCAGCTAACAACCCGGCTAACAATGATACTTTTAGTTGTACATTGTTTTTCCTCAAGGATATAAACATATCCCTCTTAAAGCACACTAAGGAGTTTAACTGTGCTTTATCTAAGGCTGGTGTTGCTGATTTCCTACTTAATGCATCGGCCACAACATTAGCCTTTCCTGGATGATAATCAATTGTACAATCGTAGTCCTTGATTAACTCCATCCAGCGACGCTGCCTCATGTTCAGCTCATGTTGTGAGAAGATATATTTTAGATTCTTATGGTCTGTGAAAATCTGGAACGTTTCTCCATAAAGATAATGTCTCCAGATTTTCAAAGCATGGACTACAGCAGCTAGCTCTAGATCATGTGTTGGATAATTCTC
This sequence comes from Alisma plantago-aquatica, assembly GCA_963693085.1. Taxonomy (NCBI): domain Eukaryota; kingdom Viridiplantae; phylum Streptophyta; class Magnoliopsida; order Alismatales; family Alismataceae; genus Alisma; species Alisma plantago-aquatica. Next base: position 490,078,126 of record OY856415.1, read on the forward strand.
CTCGTGTTTCTTAAGTTGTCGAGAAGCAAAAGAAATCACTTGCTTATCCTGCATCAACACACATCCTAAGCCATTCTTAGATGCATCACAGAAAACTATATACCTCTTTCCCTGCTCAGGTAACACCAGCACAGGTGCACTTGTCAACCTTTCTTTCAACAACTGGAATTATTGTTGACACTTGTCATTCCAGGAAAAAGGAACTTCCTTCCTGGTCAACTTGGTTAGGGGTAAAGCTATAGAACTGAAGTTCTTAATGAACCTCCTGTAATAACCTGCTAGTCCAAGAAAACTACGAATCTCCGTCGGTGTCCTCGGCTGTTCCCATTGCAGGATAGATTCTACCTTCTTAGGATCAACACGAATACCTGAAGTAGATATTACATGTCCTAAAAAAGAGACTTGTGGTAACCAGAACTCACATTTGCTAAACTTAGCATATAACTTATGCTCTCTTAGCAAAGTTAGAGCCTGACAGAGGTGCTACTCATGTTGTTGAGCATCCCTACTGTAGATCAAGATGTCATCTATGAAGACGACAACACACTGATCAAGAAAAGGTCAAAAGATTCTATTCATGAGTTCCATGAATGCAGCTGGTACATTAGTTAGTCCAAATGACATAACTGTGAACTCATAGTGACCATACCTTGTCCTGAAGGTAGACTTAGGTATGTCACCCTCCTTAATATGCATTTGATGGTATCCTGACCTCAAATCTATCTTAGAAAAGACAGTTGCACCACACAACTAATGAAACAAGTCATCAATCCTTGGCAACTGATACTTATTCTTTATAGTTGCTTTATTCAACTGCCTATAATCAATGCATAACCGCATCAATCCATCCTTTTTCTTAACAAAAGGAACCGGAGAACCCCATGGTGAAGTACTCGGTTGGATAAAGCCTTTCTCAAGCAGTTCCTGGAGTTGTTTTTTGAGTTCTGCCATTTCAGCATGTGCCATCCTATATGGTGTTTGTGCTATTGGTTGCGTGCCCGGGATTAGATAAATCTCAAAATCAATCTCTCGGGGTGGAGGTACACCTGGAAGTTCTTCAGGAAACACGTCTTCAAATTCCCTGACTACAGGAACTTCAGAAGGATGAGGGCTCTACATGGTGGTATCCACCACATGCACCAAGAATGTAAAACATCCTTGCCTCGTCAACTTCTCAGCTACCATAGCTGACACAAGACAAGTTGGAAGAATCTTTCTGTCTCCTTGAAAGATCCATGTGTCACTATCATCTGTGAACACAGCTTGCTTGGATTCAAAATCCAAGACAACCTTGTACTTTTCTAGAGTGTCCATTCCAAGAATTATATCAAACTCGTGCATCTCAAGGGGTATAAGATCCACTTGAATGCGATGTTCAAAAAAGATAAGAGTGCAGGGAGAACACACCTCCCGTAACACAACAGATCCCATAAAAGGAGTTTCTAACAACAGACTATCTGCTCTATGACTGGTAGTCATGTTACAGTCAAGAATCACTCTTCGAGTGATAAAGGAATGTGTAGCACCCGGATCAATTAAAACAGATACGACGCAAGACGTAGACACATCAGAATAAAATAGTTCCATCTGACCTGTCACAACCTAAGGGTTGACTACTGCATCAGGCGAATTCATCACATATAATCTCCCCGTCGCCTGCGGTTGATTCGATGCTCAATTACTGGGTGCCGATGATATAGCTTGGGATGCCTGTCCACGTCCTCTATCACCACTTGGAAACTGTCACCTCTGAGAACCTTGCTGACTCTTCCTGTGAGGTTGAGTCACACTTGCTTCTCTGGCTCGACAATCCTTCATCAGATGCCCCATCTTTCCACAAATAAAACAACCTTTGTTCTCTGGATGTGGTCTAGATGGTCATGTAACCGACACTGATGCTGAGCTATGGGCTCCTTCTGGTGGTAAACTACGACCTCTACCCCTATTTGACGTCCACTCCGTCTGGGTATTGAACCTTGGTGGTGCTATTGGTTCGATTTCTTAAAACTTTTAGACAAGGGTCCTTGAAATTGAGGATACACTTTCTTACTCTTAGTCTGTCTCTTCTCAGTTACAGACCTCTCTATTCGTCTAACAGACTCCATAAAAGTAGCAAACCTCTCCCTGTTCTCTAGGGCAGAAACGGGAGTGGTCAAATCGGCATTCAACCCTTTTTCAAAACGTCAAATCCTCTCTTCATTGGTAGCTTCCGTATGCAGATAGAACCGCAAAAGTTCCATGAACTTAGCCTCATACTCGCTAATGTTCATTGGTCCTTGCCTTAATCTCTCAAACTTAGAGATCTTCTCATCTAAGAACGTCTTAGGAAAGTATCTATTGATAAATTCGCATCATAATACTTCCCATTCAAACTCCACACCTGGCCTCTTTCCCTCCTCTATGGTCCACCAATGGCCAGCACTCCCCTTAAGAAGGTACACAGCATGTCTAACCTTCTCAGCTTCTGGGATTTTAAGGATTCTAAAGGCCTTTTCCAGCTCGGTCAGCCACATGTCAGCATCTGCTGGGTCACTTGTCCCAGCATACTCTGTGGCTCCAACCCGGCGAAGTCATTCAGATGTCTTGCTGGCTCCCTATCCTTCATGGTGGGTAGGTGCCCTAGGTGCAGGTAATGGCATCCTATCTGTCATATGAGTCATGGCTGCCATAAACTACCCAAATATGGCTTGGAAGGTTGGGTTCCCCATATCTGCTTGATTGAATTGGGGTTGTTCAGGTATGGGCTCTTCCCTATCTTGGTCTCTTGCACCTCCTCCGGGTGCAGCAACGCTGCTCTCGGCAGCATGTTCATCGTGTGATCCAGACATCTTTAGTTCTTCTTCTCCTCCTATATGAGTAGAAGACACTATTAGATAAATTGGAAGACACTAGAATAGACTCAACAACCTTAATCCTATGTCTCTGTAGACTCAGTGAACCTAGAGCTCCGATACCACTAAATTGTGATGTTTGTTTCCAAACATCGATTAAGATTAATGCGGAAGTGATCGTTAGCAACGGAATTACTGAAAATCACTAAAAATTAAAACTTTTTACAAAGAGATCCATAAACTGAAAAACTCTTTCATAAAGAACCAAAGTAACTTAATTACATTATGGTTCATCAGTACATCTCTTGTACCATTCCTTCTCAAGAGTTACAAGCATCAACTGCCCTGTTAAACTATACATAGGCAGTATAAAAATCTCGAGGCATCAAGCCAAAATCTCAGATCAATATTAAACTAACTACTGACTCCTAGGACCTGAGAGTACATAGACGACACATAGGACTCTCTATTTATAGTACATGACATCCAATGTCTCCACCTGAGGAATCATTATTGTCCTTACTATTGCTCTTGTTGTTGTTCACCCACTGTAGGGTTTCTGCCTCTTCCTCGGCGTCTACCTAAAAAGTTGGATCCCACGGGGGTGAGACAATTGAAATTGTCCCAGTGAGAGATATAAATGTCTGCCAGAAACATTGCTATTGCAGTTAATAGAATAAAATTGAGCAGAAGAATCACAAGTATTCATCAGCAGTTAAATCATTAACTAAACTATTTAGAGCAGTATTTTCTATTCAAGTCATTTCAGCTATATCTTGATAAAGAAGCATGTCATTTATTCAATAAGGAATATGAAGAACATGTATGACATTTATCCAATTAAGGCATATTAAAAATGTATCATCAACCATTGATTCTTGTATTTCAATTCTAAGCAAATACGCTACATGACTGATTACATTTTACAATCATAGCTTAATCCCTGAGGAGATGAGGTATACCGCTCATACTCCAACCGACCATTGCAAAATCGAAATCAGTACCATACATAGGTCAATAGAAGAGTTGGATTCTCATGACCTCATCTTCCTCAGTCAGTGTGAGGACCAAATGCAGGACATCTTGTGTCTCTGCTAAATAGCTTTCCAGGTTATACTGGAAACTTCGCTATTAGAGTTACAGTGTCATCTTGTACTCTCTTCGCAATCGAGAGATATTATATTTATCTCACATCGATCCGGCATTAACATCATCGGGAGATTAGTGATACATCCATTCCGGCATATATATAATGAAGGATTGAGAGATTTAATGTTTATTTCACATCAGTTCCTCCAATAGGGTGTACGGATATTCGCTCCCATAACCCCCACATACTCAAAAGTATGCCCTCCAGGAATTCCCGTAGGAAAACCTATTTCACCATCACCAAACTACTGACGATGATGGATCTATGGTCAGGGCTCTACATGATATCATTTCACTTGATTATTTAAGTATATTACAATATTCTTTTAGCATCAAACATTTTTTCAAACATAAAACATTATAACAAATGCTATAAAGAATGAATACTATTTCTATCAAGTTCTTTTCACAGCTTCATTAACATCGGTATCTCAGTCCCTTATCATCTCATCATCATGATTCAAGAATATGGGTGTTCAAATCCTTAGATCATCAAAACACTTGTTACCCCTGTAACAGGTAACTTAATGCATTCAGGTCATCTGACTAATGTAAACATAATAATTACAATGCAGGTATTTCACATGGCTCTTAAAGCCCATTAATATCCCTTGTTACCTCTCTCTAGACAACACATCATATTATGGCTCACAAGGCCCATAAGGCAGTTTCAATAAATAAAACATCATAGATCATACCTGGATATGGTCATCATCTCATGATACCTGCATGATTAGTACAGATGATAATAGTTACAGTAGTTTCATATCAGCACCATGCAAAACAATTATAACATCACTATTTAAGGGTAATACCACTATTTCCTTATTAGGGTTAGGGTTTCCCTTTTTATTTCAATTAGGGTTACTCATCCCCTTTTTGCTCAATTAGGACCAAAGATTCATCATTTCATTGTCCAAGATTAGAATTTCATGCTATATAGTAAAACTCAGAATAAGGGTTTCACATATACCTTCACCTTATTTAGAATTAGGGTTTACTATTTACATCACATCACCCTAGATTAGGGTTTATATTCAACAACCCACAATTAGGATTTACGATTCACCCCAAATAGGGTTGGTCATCAAAATACCCTAAATTAGGGTTTCTCATGTCATCACCCTAAATTAGGATCATACCATCACAATAGATTAGGGTTTCACCTATCACTGCCTTCAATTAGGGTTAGGGTTCATTAACCTCCTTAATTAGGGTTTCATGTTCTCCCTATCAAGGATCATACCCTAATTACACATTCATTCATGTTGAAAGTGTTGAGACTTCATCACTACAAGATTATCATTCATGTAGGAAGTCCTCTCACTCTCATCCTCTATAAGATGATACCTACTTCAGACTTGATTAGATTAGGTCAACTCAACCTGAATGAAGAGTTGACACAATGGATTATGTCATTACTTCCATAATTGTTAAAGATTAATTATTCAAAGGGTACTAATCAACCTATCTCATTAAGGGTACAATTACTATAATCACCCTTGATTTACATCATGTAATGATCAATTAAACAATTGACCTTTAACCACTTTAAGTGTTCATATGGTTTGGTTAATTATCATCCAAACGATCTTGGCCACTTAGACCCCAAATGTTCTTGACCAACCAGACCTCAAACGGTCTTCCTTGAATGACTTTCAAATGGTCTAAGACCGTTTTGACCTCCAAACGGTCTAGGTCTCACGGTTTGAAACCGTTTAGGAATTGTATACTCAAAACCGTTTAGCAAAAAGTGTTCTTGAGATCGATTGAGTTTCAAACGGTTTGGGATCGTTTGGTCCCAAACGGTCTTGAGACCATTTGGACTCAAATGGTGTAGAGACAGTTTGGTCCAAACCTCCTCAAAACCGATTGGACCAAAAATGGTCTCAACCACATATATTAGTTTAGGGTTTCCAAGGTTGATTCCCTCATCGATTGAATCCATGTAACCACTCATCAATTGAGCCTAAGCCCCATACCTCAATTGGACTTAAATAAATTATCCTTCAATTGATTTTACTTTCAATTGATCATCATTTGGGGTTTTGAATCCAATTGGATTAGGGTTTGGAATCGTTGAACCTTCAATGTTAGTCATTGGGAAACTAGTTACTTTGAATTCATTGGACCACCATTCAAATTGGGCATGACCTGACCTCAAACGGTCTTGAGGTCATTTGGATGACCTCCAAACGGTCTTGAGACCATTTTCCCCATCCCATCATCAAAATCCATGACATCCAATTAGGGTTTGGATCATTGGATTGATCATCAAATTAGGTATTGATTACATTTCAATTTAGTATCTTTGGATCTTCAAATGCTCAACCATACTCAACCCTAGACCTCCAAATGGTCTTGGTTGACCTCCAAACGGTCTTGAGACCATTTGGGTGATCTCCAAACAGTTTTGAAACTGTTTGGGTAAATCAACCCAAAGTTCTAAATCAATTAATTAGAAAATCAGCACTCAACCCGATTAGGGTTTGGTAATTGATGGACCTTCAACTAATGAACCCTTTGGAATTAATCAATTATATTTAATATGTCATTAACCATCGTCATTATCATCAAATCTCCAAATGGTCAACTGTGGTCAACTCTTCCAAACGGTTTGAAACCGTTTACTCCCAAACGGTTTGATGAAACTGTTTACTTCCAAACGGTTTGATGAAACCGTTTAAGTTCAAACCGTCTTGTACAAACTGATTGAACACTTTTGTTGAAACCGTTTGGAATAGGATTTTCTTGGAAAAAGTGTCCAAGATGATGTCATCATCATCTTCCTTCGTTCATCCAAGAACTACTGCCGGTTTCATGGACATTTCAGCAATGAATCAAAATAGAACAAAATGAACAACAAATCATGGAGAATTGAATGCAATATCAATGTTTAAGGGTTTAAGTTATATAACCCACCTTATAATCTGATTCCAAGCTTCAAGCTCCACGAATACAATGGTGGATGAAGCTTTGACAACTGCCCAAGGTCCGTTCTCAAGATTTTAGATGAAATAGTTGGCTAGAGTTGAAGATTGGATGGAGAAAACAAGAAATCAAGCATTGATTTTCCGTTTTCACCATGAAACCAAGGTGAAAGAAGGTCAAGAACTTACAACAGGTTGGGTGTCGTCCTTTACCTGCTCCTAAGCTCTCTTTAGGTCGGCCAAAGAAATAAGAGAAAAGGAATTCTGAAAAATATCCTTTTGTGGGTAGGAAATGAGATATGTATAAGGAAATTCAAGGAAAGAGAAAATGGAATTAATTCCTTTAATTTCCAAAATTATTTCCACATTTCCCCCCTCAATTCCTTGGCCACGAATCCATCTTCTTCCTCTGGCAAAACCTCTTCATTATCCAAGAATTAAAAGAAAAAGAAATTAACCACCTTAATCATATTATACTAATATCCCATTTTAGTGGATATTACTTTTTATTAACTTAATGTGAAAGGAGTCTCCACTCTCTCAAGATCTTTTCGTGCCTTTGCAAGGCACAAGCTCGTCCAACACTTTGCAAATTCATCCCTCAACTTTTGGTTGAAGGGCTCTTCAATTAATATATTTCTTTTTGCATTAAATTGAATTAAAGTTCCATTTATGCTTAAATCTTGATTATTTTAATATTAAGATTCTCTCTCCTCCAAAATAATTCAAATGAGGCGCCCCTCTCATTTTCTTTGCTCTACATGATGCCAAGAAACATGGGGAACCTCTAGAAGTGGTAATTTGCATATTGAACCCTAGGTTTTGGATAAATTGCACATTACACCAAAACTAGGTTTTAATGCACAAAGATTGCTCAACAAGCTCTATCTTGGTGCTCAAGCTTGTGGAAACCATACAACTACATCATACTCATTCTTATGATGTCTCAACACCTGAGGAACATTTATCATGTACAATTTGCAAGTTAACCCCTCAACTTGGGTAATTTGCACTTAAGTCCAAAACTAATAAAACAATGTTTCAACATTATACAAAAAGGACTGAAATTGAAATATAAGTTCCTCTTGAGCCTTAATTACTTTTCAAGAAACAAGAGCAAGCATCTAATCAACTTCATTAGGAAAAACACCTAGGGTTAGAACATAACCCATGTCAGGGATATTACAAAAGATGTTCTCAGTCTCCTTCGTACTTGTCCACCTAAAAATGTTGGTTCCCACGGGGGTGAGACAATTGAAAATTGCCCCAGCGAGAGATATAACTCTCCGCCAGAAACATCATTATTGCAGTTTAATTAATATAAAACTAAGCATAGGATAAGTAGTTTAGATCATTCTCATCTTTAAAGTATTGCAACTATCTATAATAGAGCAATAAATCATATATTCTCTTTATAAGGAATAGGAAGAACAGGTATATCATTTATCTATCATACATTTTCAACATCTCAAACTTTGCTTATGACACTCATCATTCTGATGGGTCACTCATAATTCATTCTTGTTTCCATCCATTGGCCTTAGACAATCTACTAAATAGATATTCAATTATGCCAGTCATGTGATTATATATCATCATGTCTTATTCAGGTATTGGACTACGCCAATCCTTAGTTATAGACTCCACGTCTTTGCTAGGTATTGGGCTTAACCAATCCTGTATAAACATTTCAAATTAAGTCATTATCAATCTCATACAACCATTCCAGGTATTATACTATGCCATACATGTGCATCTATTCCAGGTATTGGACTATGCCAACCCTGTGCATCCATTCCATGTAGTGGACTATGCCAAACCTGTGCAATTATTCCAGGTATTGGGTTGTTACCAATCCTGTGTAGTTATTCCAGGTATTGGGTTGTTACCAATCCTGTGCAGTTATTCTAGGTATTGGGTTGTTACCAATCCTGTGCAGTTATTCCAGGTATTGGGTTATGACCAATCCTGTGTTATTATTCCAGGTATTGCATTATGTCCAATCCTGTGTTATTATTCCAGGTATTGGGATTTAACCAATCCTGTGATATTATTCCAGGTATTGGGATTTAACCAATCCTGTGATATTATTCCAGGTATTGGGATTTAACCAATCCTGTGATATTATTCTAGGTATTGGGATTTAACCAATCATGTGATATTATTCCATGTATTAGGATTTAACCAATCCTGTGATATTATTCCAGGTATTGGCATTTAACCAATCATGTGACATCTATTCCAGGTATTGGACTATGCCAATCTTGTGTATCTATTCCAGGTAATGGACTTTTCCAATCCTGTGTATCTATTCCAGGTAATGGACTATGCCAATCCTGTGATTACGTCCCATGTTTGTTTACACATCACTGGGTACCACATTCTTCTACTGACATTTAAATTTTGGCCATGCCATCATGCTCAATCACATTCTTTATGTAATACAAGTATCCCTCTCTTCTCCACACTTGTATAATCAAGGTTCCATCATTATTATTGTATCCTTTTGTTATAATTATTATGTTACTAAGTTTCCATTTTCTTGGTTTATTAAGAACATTATCATCTCTTACAGGGGACTTTTATAATTATCTTGGTATCTTTCACTAGGTATCAAGTTACTCATGTGGTTCGCAAGGCCTATTAAAATATCTTGTTACCTCTCACTAGGTAACAACTAATCTCATGGCTCATAAAGCACATTTCACATCTTGTCACCTTTCACTAGGCAACAACCATTCTCATGGTTCATAAAACACATTACATCTTGAAGTAATGGTTAGGATAGTAATCTTTATATGTTACTCATCCAAGCATGTTGGATTTGAGATTCATCAAGGGATATCATTCTTAAAGAGTTGGATGTGATATCTATGATGTCTTAATATATCACTTCCCTCAGCACTTTAGACTTACTTAAGTTACCAATTTATATTGTATTATGGTATTTCCCATCTTAATACTTCCATATACTAACCTATCACCTTTATTGTGAAGTGCATAGGTCATAAATCACACATAAGGATTGTCCAACTATCTTCAATGATAGGGACTCATCTCAGGTTAAGGAATTGCTTGCTATAAGGTTACCTATAATCAATCACTTTAGGTATTTCCCTTATCAGTGTACTAGTCACCATTCCATTATTAGGATTAGGGTCTCCCATACCATCACCCTTTATTAGGGTTAGGGTTTCATATACCATCACCCTTCATTAGGGTTTGGATTTCACACATCATCACCCTTCATTAGGGTTTCACATCACATTGCCCATAATTAGGGTTTACTATTCATCCCAACTAGGGTTTCTCATGGCATCACCCTTAATTTGGGTTTCTCATGGAATCACCCTCAATTAGGGTCTCTCATGGAATCAAACTTAATTAGGGTTTCTCATGGAATCACCCTTAATTAGGGTTTCTCATGGAATCAACCTTAATTAGGGTTTCTCATGGAATCACCCTCAATTAGGGTTTCATGAAGCATCTTCTCAAATTAGGGTTTTTCATGATGTTACACTGAATTGGGATTTCCCATATTATCATCCTAGTTTAGAGTTACACCATTACCCTAGATTAGGGTTACATCTGATATTTCCCTAAATTAGGGTTAGGGCTCAACAACATTCATGATTAGGGTTTCATAATCTCTTTATTAAGGATCATACACTAATTACATAATTATTCAAATTGAAGGTGTTAAGGCTTGACCTTTACATGATTATTATACATGTATGAATTACTCTCTCTTTCATCCTCTCTAGGATGTTGACTAGATCAAACTTGGTTATATTAGGTCAACCAACCCTTCAATTAATTACATTCAATTAGAATAGACATAGTATATTGAAGTATTGCTTATTTAAGCTTCAAGAATTAACTTACCTAAGGTTACCAATCACTTAGTACCTTAAAGGTACAACCCTAGTGATTATCTTTGAGATAAATCAGTAAAAATTATAGGGTCAATTGATCCTTCATCACAATAAGTTTTCAATTGATATGATCACATTGAATCACTAAATGTTTCTTGACCCTTTACTCTCTAAACGGTTTGAAACCATTTAGGAAAGAAGTGTGTTGAAACTGATTGGACTTGGGTCTCCAAGCGGTTTAAGACTGTTTGGACCCAAAGGGTCTTGAGACCGTTTGGACCCAAATGGTTTTGAGACCGTTTGGACTCAAATGGTCTTAAGACCGTTTGGTGAAAACCCTCTCAAAACTGAATGGACCAATAAGGTCTTTCAACACTTAAACAATTCAAGGTTTCAATCAATGAACCAACTATCAATTGAATCCTTGATTCATTCCTCAATTGAACTATTGAATCATCCTTCAATTAGACCATCAATTAGAGTTTTGAACCCAATTGAACTATGATTTATAATCAAGAAACCTTCAATTAGGGTTTTGAAATCGAGGAACCTTCAATGATTAACATTGTGGAACCGATTCAATTGAAATCAATGAATCATCATCAAATTATGATATGACTTGACCTCAAACGGTCTTGATGTCGTTTGGATGACCTCCAAACGGTCTTGAGACCGTTTTCCCCATCCATCATTGAAATTTTGTGAAATTCAATTAGGATTTAGATCATTAGATTGATCACCAATTGAACTATTGATTGCATTTCAATTTGCTATCTCTGATCCTTCAATTACTCAACCATACTCAACCCTAGACCTCTAAACAGTATTGGTTGACCTCCAAACGGTCTTGAGACCGTTTGGGTGATCTCCAAACGGTCTTGAGACCATTTGGGTTAATCAACCCAAAATTTTAAATCAACAAATTGAAATTTCAGCACTTAACCCGATTAGGGTTTCTAATTGGAGGATTGTCCATATATTGAATTAATCAATTGGATCCATTAGATCATCATCCAACATGTACTAGGGTCCTGATCTCAAATGGTCAACCCATCCAAATGGTCAACCCATCCAAACGGTTTGGGATCTAAACCTCTAAACGGTTTGCAAATTGTTTGGTCTCCAAACGGTTTGGTGAAACCGTTTGGACCAAGGTCTTAAAACCGTTTGCCTAGGATATTTTTGAGGTGTGTGCTTAGGATGATGTCATCATCATCAAGCTACGATCCTTCATATTTTTCTGTAAATTTCATGGTGGTTCTATTGGTTTGATCAAGTGAATTTCAAGAAGAACAAATGATCAACAATTGATAAGGAATTGAATGCAATAACAATAGTAAGGGTTCAAGTTATAAAACCCACCTCCAATTGAGCTTCAAAGCTTCAAGCTCACGTCAACAATGGTGGATGCAACTCCTTTCACTATCCCAAGGCTCGTCCTCAAGCTTTGAGTGAAAAGGAATGGTTAGAATTGAAGATGGGATCGAGATAAGAAGAAATCATGCATTGATTTGTGATTTCCACCATGAAATCAAGGTGAAAGGAGGTCAAGAAGCTTACTAACAGGTTAGGGGCCGTCCTCCTGTTGATCCAAGCTCCCTTGGTCGTTTTTGCAAGCAAGAAGTGAAGGTGGATTCGGAATTACCCATCCAAGCTATGGATAAAGGAGCATATATGCATTTTTATTAAAATTCATTTTAAGAGAGAGAAAGTGGGGATTATCTCCTCCATTTCCTTGCCACTTTCCCCCTTCCCTTCCTTGGTTACGAGTATATCTCCTTTGCCTCTTATTCCTCTCAATTATCCATGATTTAAGGAAAAGCAAATTAAGCACCTTAAATCATATTACAATAATATCCATAAGTGAGTGGATATTTCTTTTTCTTATAATAATGTGAGTGGGTTCTTCACCTCCTTAAGATATTTTCGTTACCTTTGTAAGGAACAAGGACATACACATATATGTATTTCAACCAACACAATTTTGGTTGAAGAGCACTTCAATTAATATATTTATTTTTGCATTAAATTGAAGTAAACTTCCAATTATGCTTAAATCTTGATTATTTTAATATCAAGATTCTCTCTCCTCCAAAGTGATTCAAATGAGGTGCCCCTCTCATTTTCTTTGCTCTACATGATGCCAAGAAACATTAGGGACTATTTTGAAGTGGTAATTTTCATATTGAACCCTGGGTTTTGGGTAAATTGCACATTACACCAAAACTAGGTTTTAATGCACAAACATTGCTTTAACAGCTCTTTCTTGGTACTCAGGCTTTCACAAGCAATACCTCTGCATCATATTCATTCTCATGATGCCTCAACACTTGAGGAATATTTTATCATGCAACATTTGCAAGTTAACCCCTCAACTTGGGTAATTTGCACTTTAGTCCAAAATAGACAAAACATTATTTCAACATTGATCAAAAAGGACTAAAATTGAAATCTAAGTTCCTCTTGAACCTTAATTACTTTTCAAAAGATAAGAGCAAGCATATAATTATATTTCTTAAACAAAATACCTAGGGTTAAAACATAACCCATGTCAGGGATGTTACAAATTATAAACCCCTAACAAGGATTTCGTCCTCGAAATCCCAGATAAAGGGAGACAGATATTATTCATATATCATCTCATCAAGTCTTCATATAACATCTCAACATCATGTTTATGCAAAGCATAAACCCCTAACATATGATGTCCATGCTAAATAATATAGCTAAACTGATTTCACAGTTAACCCCTTCTAGGTAGTCAACATAAATTATCTGATACCAGAATTTCTTACCCTGGTATTCATCACATGTGCTGAAAACACATCACATATTCATCTTTGTTTCATCCTGGGACATTACTTGTTACACACATCTTTTTTTAATTATTACCTCTTATCGGGTAAATGTTACCTCTTGGTCTTTAGACCAGGGTATACATTGTACTAAACATTTTCTTTTGTTTGTAAGTTGATTCATAATCAAATTCCTTCATGTATCAATTAGAATGTGGTAGAAATATCCATGCCACATCTCCTACTTATTTCTTTAGATTGTTTTAGAATGATTACTTGATCAGAGTAATCAGAAAGATAACAATCTAGGTATTTCATACTTACCTTGCCTTCAATAAATGAATACCTGGCCAGGGTATTCAAGGACTGAAATTAGGCAGTATGCATTTATTTTATTTTATGTTTTGTCCCTTTAAATTTGATATACTTAATATCTCAGATTTTCTCTGAGTTCCTTTTTCATCTCTCCCCTTTATTAATGAAGAGAGAGAAATTTCAAAACATATAAGAGAATATTAAACTGAACATAAGTTTTCATCCTTCTTATCTCTTCCTCGTATCCTTAAAGGATTATACAGATGAACTAAATAACAACTACCTTTCTTATAGTAGGGAACAGAAGATAATTCAAAATAGAAAGTTCTATCTTGACAAGTCTACCTTTTACAAGTTATCTAGCATCTTATCTGACCCAAAACATGGAGTTAGTTGTTATTTGTTATTGCCTTTGTCCTCTACTACTAGAAGTAGATGGACCAAACTGTGACACTTGTCTTCTTCCTCTACCATCTGCTCCACTAGACTGAGGTCCTTGTGGGTGTTGTAGATTGTACCCTGACTGTTGGGTCACCTCATTGTTTCTTCTTGGACATTGTTGTCTAAAATGTCCTATCTGTCCACATTTATGACAAGCTCGACCCCAACTTGATGACCCCTGCATAGGTGCACTATATTTTGGTTGAACTGGTGAAGATTTTGGTTGTTTGTTGCCACTACTCCACTGTTCTCGTGACTATGTAGACTTCCTTTTAAGTTTGTCTCATGTTTCTTTATCGTAGACCTTTCTATCCTCCGTATAGACTCCACAAATGTGGCAAAACTCTCTCTACTTTCTAGGGAAGATGTCGGGATGGACATCTCAGCATTCAATCCCTTCTCAAAATGTCAGATCTTCTCCTCCTCAGTAGCTGCCATTTGAGGACAAAATCACAAAAGTTCCATAAACTTAACCTCATATTCATTTACCGACATGGCTCCCTGTCGAATCTTCTCAAACTGGGAGATCTTTTCATCTAAGTATGTCTTTGGAAAATACTTATTGATGAATTCTCGAAGAAATTCCTCCCATTCAACCTCTTCATCATTCCTTTTTATTTCTTCTATAGCCCACCAGTGTCCAACACTACCCTTCAAAAGGTACACTGGATGTTTAACTTTGTCAGCCTCTAGGATACTAAGGATCTTAAAGGCTTTTTCTAACTCGGTGAGCCAGAGATCAGCATATGCTGGGTCAGATGTTCCAGCATATTCTATGGCTCCTACACGACGTAGTCGTTCAAAGGTCTTACCAGAGCCATATCCCTCATTGGAAACTGGTGCCCTAGGTGTCGGTGTTGGCATCCATTCTGCCATATACCTCAGTGTGGTCATGAGTTGCCCAAAAAGATTATGAACATTTGGGTTTCCTCTCATGACTTCATCAACATGGGGATTTTCAGGCACTGTTTCTTCTCTTGCCTGATCCCTGGCACCTTCTACTGGTGCAGTAACATTGCTCTCAGCAACGTGTCCCTCGTGTTCTCCAGACATCTTGGAGCTATATATCTTCTGCATAAGCAGAAGGCACTATAAGATACAGTAGAGTACACTTAGAACAGACTCGATACCTTAGTCCTATGTCTCTGTAGACTCCGCGAACCTAGGGCTCTGATACCACTAAATTGTGACGAAGCATTCAAAACATACATCATTAACTAAGCGGAATCAATTACTAACAGCGGATTACCAAAAATCACTAAAAATTAAAACCTTTTTCAAAGAGATCCATTTATAGGAAAACTCTTTCAACAAGAACCAAGGTATTACATTTACATCCTGGTTCATAAGTACATATCTTGTACCATCTCTTCTCTTGGGTTACAACATCAACTGCCTTGTTAAAAGCTAAACACAGACAGCATAAGGACCTCGAGGCCATAAGCCAAAATCTCATACTGATTTGTTAAAAGTACTAACTACTGACTCTGAGGACTTGAGAGTACAGAGACGACACATAGGACTTCTATCTACAAACACGACAGACAACACACTCCACCTGAGCTATTGCTATTGTACTTGCTGCTGCTGAAGTTCTTCCTCTGCAAGATGTACTCAGTCTCCTTTGTACTCATCCACCTAAAAATTTTGGTTCCCACGGGGGTGAGACAATTGAAAATTGCCCCAGCGAGAGATATAACTCTCCGCCAGAAACATCATTATTGCAGTTTAATTAATATAAAACTGAGCAGAGGATAAGCAGTTTAGATCATTCTCATCTTTAAAGTATTGCAACTATCTATAATAGAGAAATAAATCATCTATTCTCTTTATAAGGAATAGGAAGAACATGTATATCATTTGTCTATCATACATTTTCAACATCTCAAACTTTGCTTATGTCACTCATCATTCTGATGGGTCACTCATAATTCATTCTTGTTTCCATCCGTTGGCCTTAGCCAATCTGCTAAACAGATATTCAATTATGCCAGTCATGTGATTATATATCATCATGTCGTATTCAGGTATTGGACTACGTCAATCCTTAGTTATAGACTCCATGTCTTTGCTAGGTATTGGGCGTAACCAATCCTGTATAAACATTTCAGATTATGTTATTATCAATCTCATACAACCATTCCAAGTATTAGACTATACCATACATATGCATCTATTCCAGGTATTGGACTATGCCAACCCTGTGCATCCATTCCAGGTAGTGGACTATGCCAAAACTGTGCAATTATTCCAGGTATTGGGTTGTTACCAGTCATGTGCAGTTATTCCACGTATTGGGTTGTTACCAATCCTGTGCAGTTATTCCAAGTATTGGGTTATGACCAATCCTGTGTTATTATTCCAAGTATTGGGTTATGTCCAATCCTGTGTTATTATTCCAGGTATTGGGATTTAACCAATCCTTTGGTATTATTCCAGGTATTGGAATTTAACCAATCCTGTGATATTATTCTAGGTATTGGGATTTAACCAATCATGTGATATTATTCCAGGTATTGGGATTTAACCAATCCTGTGATATTATTCAAGGTATTGGGATTTAACCAATCCTGTGATAATATTCCAGGTATTGGGATTTAACCAATCATGTGACATCTATTCCAGGTATTGGACTATGACAATCCTGTGTATCTATTCTAGGTAATGGACTATGCCAATCCTGTGTATCTATTCCAGGTAATGGACTATGCCAATCCTGTGATTACGTCCCATGTCTGTTTACACAGCACTGGGTACCACATTCTTCTACTGACATTTAAACTTTGGCCATGCCATCATGCTCAATCACATTCTTTATGTAATACAAGTATCCCTCTCTTCTCCACACTTGTATAATCAAGGTTCCATCATTATTATTGTATCCTTTTGTTATAATTATTATGTTACTAAGTTTCCATTTTCTTGGTTTATTAAGAACATTATCATCTCTTACAGGGGACTTTTATAATTATCTTGGTATCTTTCACTAGGTATCAACTTACTCATGTGGTTCACAAGGCCTATTAAAATATCTTGTTACCTCTCACTAGGTAACAACTAATCTCATGGCTCATAAAGCACATTTCACATCTTCTCACCTTTCACTAGGCAACAACCATTCTCATGGTTCATAAAACACATTACATCTTGAAGTAATGATTAGGATAGTACTCTTTATATGTTACTCATCCAAGTATGTTGGATTTGAGATGCATCAAGGGATATCATTCTTAAAGAGTTGGATGTGATATCTATGATGTCTTAATATATCACTTCCCTCAGCACTTTAGACTTACTTGACTTACCAATTTATATTCTATTAAGGTATTTCCCATCTTAATACTTCCATATACTAACCTATCACCTTTATTGTGAAGTGCATAGGTCATAAATCACACATAAGCATTGTCCAACTATCTTCAATGATAGGGACTCATCTTAGGTTAAGGCATTGCTTTCTATACGGTTACCTATAATCAATCACTTTAGGTATTTCCCTTATCAGTGTATTAGTCACCATTACATTTTTAGGATTAGGGTCTCCCATACCATCCCCCTTTATTAGGGTTAGGGTTTCATATACCATCACCCTTCATTAGGGTTTGGATTTCACACATCATCACCCTTCATTAGGGTTTCACATCACATTTCCCATAATTAGGGTTTACTATTCATCCCAACTAGGGTTTCTCATGGCATCACCCTTAATTAGGGTTTCTCATGGAATCACTCTCAATTAGGGTTTCTTATGGAATCAACCTTAATTAGGGTTTCTCATGGAATCACCCTCAATTAGGGTTTTTCATGGAATCAACCTTAATTAGGGTTTCTCATGGAATCACCCTCAATTAGGGTTTCATGAAGCATCTTCTCAAAGTAGGGTTTTTCATGATGTTACCCTGAATTGGGATTTCCCATATTATCATCCTAGTTTAGAGTTACACCATTACCCTAGATTAGGGTTACGTCTGATATTGCCCTAAATTAGGGTTAGGGCTCAACAACCTTCTTGATTAGGGTTTCATAATCTCTTTATTAAGGATCATACCCTAATTACATAATTATTCAAATTGAAGGTGTTAAGGCTTGAACTTTACATGATTATTATACATGTATGAATTCCTCTCTCTTTCATCCTCTCTAGGATGTTGACTAGATCAAACTTGGTTATATTAGGTCAACCAACCCTTCAATTAATTACATTCAATTAGAATAGACATAGTATATTGAAGTATTGCTTATTTAAGCTTCAAGAATTAACTTACCTAAGGTTACCAATCACTTGGTACCTTAAAGGTACAACCCTAGTGATTATCTTTGAGATAAATCTGTAACAATTATAGGGTCAATTGATCCTTCATCACAATAAGTTTTCAATTGATATGATCACATTGAATCACTAAACGTTTCTTGACCCTTTACGAGGCTATCTCCTTTTCCTATTATTCCTCTCAATTATCCATGCTTTAAAGAAAAGCAAATTAAGCACCTTAAATCATATTATAATAGTATCCATAAGTGACTGGATATTTCTTTTTCTTATAATAATGTGAGTGGGTTCTTCACCTCCTAAAGATATTTTTGTTGACTTTGTAAGGCACAAGGACGTACACCTATATGGATTTCAACCAACACAGTTTTGTTTGAAGAGCATTTCAATTAATATATTTATTTTTGCATTCAATTGAAGTAAAATTCCAATTATGCTTAAATCTTGATTATTTTAATATCAAGATTCTCTCTCCTCCAAAGTGATTAAAATGAGGTGCCCCTCATATTTTCTTTGCTCTACATGATGCCAAGAAATATTAGGGACTATTTGGAAGTGGTAATTTGCATATTGAACCCTGGGTTTTGGGTAAATTGCACATTACACCAAAACTAGGTTTTAATGCACAAACATTGCTTTATCAACTCTTTCTTGGTACTCAGGCTTTAACAAGCCATACCTATACATCATATTCATTCTCATGATGCCTCAACACTTGAGGAACATTTTATCATGCAACATTTTCAAGTTAACCCCTCAACTTGGGTAATTTGCACTTTAGTCCAAAACAGACAAAACATTATTTCAACATTGATAAAAAAGGACTAAAATTGAAATCTAAGTTCCTCTTGAACCTTAATTAATTTTCAAAAGATAAGAGAAAGCATATAATTATCTTTCTTAAACAAAACACCTAGGGTTAAAGAATAACCCAGGTCAGGGATGTTACAATAAACATGTCCAAAACAGGCTACATAGCCAAGAAGGCTCTCAACCAGCCACGCACAAGCATAGTTGGCACGGAACAAAGATGGAAAAACACCATTTGTATAGATACAAAGGAGAACATTAGAAGAAAGGGGAAGAAGAATAGATTTATCCCCTAGAGGAGAGGTGATTTGTGCTCCTTAGACTCTATATGGGTTGGATCTCATCTTTGGGTCGTCCTCCTTGATCTTTTAGACTCCTTGGCCTCTTTTCTCCTCAATTTTGCCCCAAACATCATCGTGGTGGGTGTATGGAGGTGGAAGATAGCTGGGAATGGTGGGAAGTGGGTGAATGGTGGTGGAAAATGATGGTAGATGGAAGCAAACTGAATGGATGGATGAGGGCAAGCACTTCATCCCATTCAGACCTTAGAACTCTCCCACGAGACTCTGGGAATTGTTTGTTGACAAAACTAGCTGAACCCTCTACTAGGTGGAAAGAGGCAAGCATTTATAGGGACATGCATATTGTGTGGGATAATTGGTCGCTACTCCTTCAACGGTCGCAAGAGATTTGAAGTTTTAATGATCGTTGATCTTTGTTCTAGACCCGACCGGGCCAAACCTAGTGGAACCTTCTTTAGTGGTCGTTGACATTGTAGTGGTCATTTGCTTCTTAGCCATCCCTAACCTTCTAGCAATCACTAGAGATTTGAATTTATAGTGGTCACTAGAGATTTGAAGTTGTAGCATTCACTAGAAATTTGAAGTTGTAGCGGTCACTTAACTTAGTTCTCGGCTCGATCGGGTCGAGCCTAATGATCATTGTTATCTTCGAACCGGCGGCCATTGTGGATTTGTAGTATTAGTGGTTATTGATGAACTGATCATTGATGCTTTGTTGCATGACCCGACCGCACCCAACCTAGCAGTCGCTAAAGTCATGATGATTGTTGTTGTCTTCGAATTAGTAGTCGCTGAAAGTCAAATCCCTAGTGGTCTTTGATGATTTTTTAGTGGTCGCTAATGTTGGATGTGACTTAGGTGTCACTATGATGTGTACTCAGTGATCACTAACATTGTAAGGACCCTAACCTCCATTTTCATCTTACCCTATTTGTTTTTCCTAAACATGATGTTTAGGAGCTTTCTTAATCACCTGAGGTGTGATTAAAGTTTGTTGTGATTTGTTGTGGGGACTTTTGGTGCAAACTATAATTTACCTAGTTCTAGGATTTATATGCAAGATTGTCACCTTGAGAGAACTCTTTCTCTCTCTTGGCATCCTCTAGAGGAGAGAGGATGGGTTGGGCACCTTGTTGGGCCTTGTTTGAGCTAGTTTGGGGCCCTATCGGCCAAGTGGGGGTGCCTTGTATCCTTTTGTGCCTTGGAGTGGGTGCCCTTGTACCTTGTATCGGGTTGTGGCTTTTGGGGCAAGTGTATCAGGCAGTGATCCCTTAGAGGAGGTGTATCAACCAAGGGGTCTCATGGTGGAGTTGTATTGGTTTGTTGAGACCTTAGTGGGCGACACACACCCCACCTTCCTAACCTTGTTTATGTCACCTTCTGTTGGACACATGGTGTTGATGCTAGCATGTGGCATGATCTTGGACATGTGGTGGTGAAGGTGTTGTCATGTGTCTTTGCCTTTGGACATGTGTTCCTTGTTGGATGCCACCTTGCTTTGATCTTTCTCTTACCCTCTAGTATATATCCCTCCATTCTTTCTTTCTTGTAAGCTCTTTGGTTTCTCTAGTTGCTTGCTCTCTTCCATGGTGTTTGAGTAGAAGAAGAAGGAGATAGAGTGTTGGTCGACCTTGTGTGGTGTTTTTCCTTCTTTCTTTTCTAAGCTTGGTAAGCTTTGTTTTTGTTGCTTTCTTCTCTTCTTCTTTTCCATCTTCTCAGTTATGGAGGTGTGATGTGTTCCACTCCATGGTAGAGCTCTCTTGACCTTGGTTTTCTTTCTCTTCTTGGAGGTGGTTGAAGCTTGAGGAGGCTCTCCTTTCACCTTTGGATCTTGGATCTTGGAAGTGTTGTGAGCTTGAGGTGGGTTACATAACTTCTAACCTAGCTATTATTTTCACGTGCATGTTTAGATCTTACCTTGATATCTTTCTTTTGGTTATCTATCTCGCTAGAAGTTATCATGCTCTTTAATATGATATAGTTTTTGATCTTGTAGTGATGTTTGTGTGGTCTGCCCGATACCCCCCCCTTTGGTTGGATGAGTCTTGGGCGATACCCCTCTCTAAGCTTGTTGCTTTTAAGAGGTGAGCTTGAGATTCTCAAACCAAGATGTTCTTGAGGGGTGAGTTCTTAGGTGATACCCCTCTCTAAGCTTGGTTGTTACCTTTTCTTTTGAGAGGTGAGCCTAAGGACACTATCCTGAGATGTTTTGAGAGGTGAGTTTGGGTAATACCCCTCTCTACGATTTGCTTTTGAGAGGTGAGCCAACTCCCTAGTATACCTTGGGCGACATGGTGGTTATTTTGGCCGATAGAGTTTTGTTCTAAGTGTTGAACCCGAGATGAGTACTCTACCTTAGTTACCCGATATTACACCCCTATAGAGTTGTGAGTTTTGCCTGATATCCGTAGATGTGAGCTTTACCTGATACCCCTTGGGTTGGATCCCGGATGATATGGTTGTTGGTACCCTTGGTTGGTAGTTAGCACCGTAGTGAGCTTTTGGGCGATATGGTTGAGGGTTGTCTATCCGAGATGAAGAAGGATGTTTTGGTTGATCATGGAACTCGATATGCCTAGTTCCATATGTTGTCTGACACCTTTGAAGGTGGTCTCTTAGTTGTGATGGGATGATGTGTGTTTGGGCGCTATGCCTTGTGTACCTTGCATGATATGCCTTGATGTGCTCTACACGATACCCTAAGAAGGTTTCCTGATACCATGTTGAGGTTTGTGCTGAAGTGCTTTGCCTGATATCATCTTGGGGAAGTAGTGTTGAGCTTTGTAGTCGATACCAATTTTTATTAAGGGTTGGTATGGTCGCTACCTACTTTTGGTGAGGGTAAGCGATACCCTTACCGTTCACGCTCTAGTGAGGGGTCTGCTTTGTGCTCTAACCTGATACCCTATGTGTTACCTTGAGCCTTAGATGTTTTGAAGGCTGTTATAGTTTAGTATGTGTATCTTGTTACCTTGGGGTTGATTCATAGAATGGTGATATGGTAGTTTCCTTGGTTATGTTTCATTTTGATGATGAGGGTTTGATGGGTATGTTGTGAACCTTATAGTATGTTTGCATAAGTATGGTGAGCTATGTTGCTTTATGTTAGTTGCATCTTACGTTCTTGTAATAATGTGAAATGCCCAAATAAAGTATTTTGAATGTTATGCTCTATGTGCTCATTTAATGGTTAAAGGAGGTAAGGTTGGTTTTTGTTCCAACCAGTAAACCCTAATGGCGTAATGCTTATGACATGATCCATAACTGTTAGTATGGCTGGTTAAAGTATCTCTCTTATGTGCATACTAACCATGCAAGTATCACCAACTGAAATACATAGCCAGGTAAGAGCTATGGTGTTTGTATATGATGAGGCTTGGTTGGCATCTGGTATGTGTGAATATATGATAATGATGAGATAGTATGAAGTACAGTGTAATATGATGGTCTGATGACCTGGGATGGTTGTTGCCTAGTGAATGATGACATGTGTTCAATGATGATCTAATGGGATTGTATCCTTGGAATATGTGACCTTTGATATGGGCCTAAGATGAATGGAAAGTGGCCAGTGAAATATGTGATAATGAGATAATGATGGTATCATGTGCATATTCCTTCTAGATTTAACCAAGATAGAATGCTTTTCTTTTATAGCTTTTCTTTATATCTACTGCATTATGACTTGGTTGATGCTAAAATCCACTCTAATTGGCTTAATTAATCGAAGTGAAACCTCATCATGTAGTTTGCCCTAGACATAGATCCATTCATCGTCAGGAGTTGGTGAATGGTGAAATGGGTATATCATACAGGATCACCCGTAGCGCATATTGTTGAATATGTGGGGGTGTGATTACTTCCACAATATGGAAAGAGTGTAACTATTGTTACAAACTCGATGACATGACAGTCTTGAGATGTGCGGTCCAAGAAGACTGGTAACCGTGTATGGGAATTGTATGTCAAGAGCTGACATGGTGAATGGACCCGTGGCTCAGAAATGGTTAGAGCTAAAATGGTGAACATGCCCATGGCTCAGAAATGGTTAGAGTTGACTCGGTGAATAGGCCCGTGGCTCAATGTACTAGCGTCTAGACTTGTACCAAGGCGGGTTAGAGAGAGGGCAGCCTACAGGAGCTAACCCTATGAGTGAGGTTACTTGAGCAGTTGATTGTGGTCCTGCTAATGGTTTTTCATAAACTGACCATGAGGGTACGTAGGTCGTGGATTCCATCTCTTCCATTAGACATTGTATGCGCACTTTTCCGGGTTTTGCAACCATCAGTTGGATTTGAGTGGTACGACTCACTCCCTTAGGGCATAATAATTTGTAATCCAGCTGTGTAGTATATCTATTTAGGACAAATACGAAACATTGGTTGAGCCTTGGATGTTATAGATTTGTTGTACAGCTTTTATATATATTCTCTTCGTATTCGTTTTAGATGATGATATATTACTTATCTTGTGAAAGTATATTATCCTACTTTTATCTTTTTCAGTGCTTACTTCAAATCTTTTAGTTGAATTTGTTCAACCTGTTTATGTTCTAT
The DNA here is from genome assembly GCA_963693085.1 of Alisma plantago-aquatica. NCBI lineage: Eukaryota > Viridiplantae > Streptophyta > Magnoliopsida > Alismatales > Alismataceae > Alisma > Alisma plantago-aquatica. The sequence goes on from OY856415.1 coordinate 490,102,400, forward strand.
GCTTTATCTGCTCTAGCTGTCTGTGATATAATAGTTCGGCGGGGAGTTATATTTCTCGCTGGGACTATGTGTCTCACCCCATTGGTTACAACCTTTTTAGGTGATCAAGCTTAGACATTGTAGAGGTCGTAGTGTTGCGGCCGAGTAGTAAGAAGAATAGTAGAAGGCAAGGATGGATGTGATGCTGATGTAATTTTGCAGTAGAGTCTTTGTGGCAACACATCCCACTATCACACAGACAACGAGGTGTTACGCGAAAACGTGCAAAAATCACCATAACCATAGATTACCAAAAACACGGGTTAATTAAAACCAATTGCGGAAAGCGGAATAACTGAGGAACTATTACATTCAAGTCCTCATCCTGCAAGAAAGCATGTTATATAAACCTTTACAAGGCTTAATACGTGTCCACAGCTTAGGGGACCAGCTGTTCTATCATCACATGAGTTCATCACCTGTTATATATACATAACGGCCCACACCAGGCCAACAGTAGGATATATAAACCATCAAAAGCTATACATCGTGGAACAACGACAAAACGCTCCAAGGACCTAAGAATACAGGGATGACTCTAAGACTCTACTACAAAACAACCCAAAACAGCAACATGTCCAACTCTTGCCTTCTACTTCCCTTCTTTCTGCTCGGTCGCAACTCTGCGACCACCACCACGTCTAGCTCGAACACCTAAAAACCAGCGGGGTGAGACAATTGAACATTGTCCCAGCGAGAAACATAACTCCCCGCCGAAACTATAAAACCAAGAAGGATAAAGCAATTGCAGAATAAACAGTAAAACGTAGAATAATTACAGTCTATATACATAACTAAGCTATTCGTACCATCCAGCTTACCAGGCTATACAGAAGGCACATCGCCAATTATATCTTTATGGAACATGATTGACAAGATAAGACTTATAAGATCTTATCACATAACATAAGGAACGTATCAGAAAATGCAAGTACAACAAGATTAACTGCACAAGCAAGGCCTCAACCACTGTTCCGTGTTTTGCCTTAAACAATAAATACTATTCGGTTGGATTACGTATTATTATGCCCTGAGGAAGTGAGTTGTACCACTCAAATCCAACCTTCGGTTGCAAAACCCAAAGCTGGTGCCATACAAGGTCAAATGGAAGAGCCGGACTCCACGACCTCCCACCTCATAGTCAGTGTACGAGTACAACACAAGCAGGACCGCAGTCTCATGCTTAAGTGGTCTTAGCCACAGGGTCAACTCTAAAGGCTACCCATCCTCTAGCCCGCCTTGGTACAGGTCTCGATGCTAGTATACCTGAGCCACGGGCCTGTTCACTGTGCTCTGAGCCATGAACGTAATCATGATCCCATATCACATATCCTGAGCCATGGGCATGTTCACCATGCTCTATACATATCCCGAGTCTGCAACCGCAGCTGCACTCGAATCCTTACTATTTTAGGCTAGGAGAAACCTTGCATATTCAACAATATGCACTCCGGGTTAACCCACAAGAGAAACCCGTTTCACCATCACCAGCTCCTGACGATGATGGATCTATGGCCAGGGCAAACTAAATGATATATTCCACTGTGATTAATTAATATCTTTTATATGGATTGCAAGATTCAACCAAGTTATATAACATGTAAATTACAACAAAATAAACAGTATGAAACTCAATAGTATGCTTTCCTTGTAGTCAATCATTATCCTGATCCATCACAAGGATCCCTCATTACATGTTATCACTTGGCTTCTTGCCAATCATCCAGATCCATTTCAAGGATCATCACATTGCCATGGGATCTCAATCCCTCATCACATAGTGCCACTGCCTCTCAAGGCTTATATCATCAACATGGGATAGAAATCCCAAGCACTTTAGTCAAATACATCATACAAGTTATCTCATTATCAAGAGTAGCCATCAAAACAATGTTACTCATCGTATATATACCTCATAGCCTTTTACTTGGCTATGCATCACCTGCATGGTTAGTATACATAATCATCATGAATAGCTTAGGAGTTCATATTATCAACATAGGGTGACATTGATGATTATATGCTTTATCAGTCCTGCCTCAACTAGTGATCATGAGCATGGGTTATGTCATTAAGCAAGGTATTCTACATGCTTATCATTTCCTCAGCATTATACATAATATCAAGATATGCATATGTAAAGACATGTAAGTTACATAGATGAGTTTTACCATGACGATTACCATTAAGCATATCAAGGGCCACCAACATGACTAAACGTGATACGTACACAAGGTTTAGCATATATGTGGTCTACTATATCGTGCACACCTAGGATTTCCATCAAAACCAAACGCAGTGCAAGAATAGCATATTGGTTTCTAAAAGGGGCATGACCCTCACTAACGTATCCAATACCCTCACCAGAGGTGGTATCGGGCAGGGCACCTTCACCTATCGCCCAGCACATAACGGACAACACATATCGTCCAATCACACATATCGGGCACTAGAGTGTCGTGCAACGCCCGTCAGGCGTGTCGTGCACATCTGAATCAAGCAATGTTGCGTCGTGTACCAGGGATGACGGTCAAAAGGCCGGCCGTGCAGCCAGGGGTATCGGGCATTAGGGTGCCGCGCAATGCCCTTTAGATGTAAGGCTATCGGCCGACACACACCTGACTAGCGTGATGCCCGTCACCACAACTAACTAGTAACGCCTCCATAACGTCGGGACATAACAAGGGAAAAAGGGTATCAGGCAGAACATGTAGCATAGAGTGACGCCCGTCACACACAGGTTCAAGGACCAAGGTGTATCGTCCATCACCAACATAACATGTCGTCTAAGGTCAGACCAAGGAAGGGATATCGGGCGACACCCCCAACAACATCATAACGGCCAAGAAACAACTCCACAAGGTCGTCATCATCCTCAAACACAAGGGCACCAACCCTAATGGATCATGTAGATGGCTCACCTCTCAACAACTAAGAGAGAAGGGTCTTGCACATCATCTATCACGAAACGGGCAACACAAGGAACAACCCTAGCAAGATTCACAACCACCACAAATCTCACCCTTCAAGTCCATGGTGAGAGGAGGGTGTTGCTCAAGCTACTAGAACACAAGCTCACCTCTCAACTTAAACGAGAGAGGAGTGTTGCTCATGACACTAGAACTCAAGCTCACTCCTCAAGACCTAGGAGAGAAGAGAGTGTTTCTCACCAAGAACCCTAGGACACATGGTTCGGCCAATAAGAACAACTTAAGCAAGGAACTAACTAGCAACTCATATAGTCGACATGATCATAACAACATATAAAAACATAGAAAAGGAGGTAGTGTAGTTAGGGTTAGGTGTTATGTAACCCGCCTTAAGCAAGCTCCAAGATCCTAGCACCAAGCTCCAAGCACCACCAAGGTAGAAGGAGACTCCAAGGAGGATCAACCACCAAGCTACCAAGGAGAAGAGGGGATATCGTCCACCAAGCTTGCAAAGGAGGAGGGTATCGTGCACCAAGGAAAGAAAGACTAAGGAACTAAAAGGGGTCCTTGGAAAGGAAAGGGAAACGCATATATAGAAGGGGATGGAAGAGAACCCAAGGTAGAGCAAAGTAAGGTGTCGCCCACCTAGGGACACTTTTCCATGTGCACAAGCCACCACTCTAACATGCCCTAAACACATGTCCAAGGCCATTGCCACATGCAAGCATCAAGCACCAAGTGTCCACTAGTGGTGACACAAACGAGGTCAAAGATGGTCAAAGGTCTATGGGCGATACACTTGGATGACACACCACCACCATGGGTGACACATCCCTGGGCGACACAAGCATGCTCTTGCCCGACACAAGGTTCAACCAAGCAAAGGCAAGGCTCAACAAAGCCAACAAGCTCAACCAAACCCAAAAGAACTCAAGCAACGAGCCCAAACCTTCCTCTCTATACCAGAGGAAGCAAGGACAGAGAGGAACACCTCACAGGGTGACACACTTTCCCACAAACCCTAGACTTGGGTATTTTGCAAGTAGCACCTCCGATTCTCAACAAAGCACCAACAAACCCTAATCACCATCAAAGGTGATTAGTAAGCAACAAAGCATCAGGGTTAAGCAAAGCAAACAGGCTTAACCCTAAACGGAGGTCAGGGTTCTTACAAACTAACCCTCTACAAAGGGATTTCGTCCCCAAAATCCAAAGAGAAAAGCGAGGGATACTTTCTCCTCAACTCTTCCTCAAACTCCCACGTGGCTTCCTCAACGCCACGATGATGCCAAAGAACCTTCACAAAAACCAGGTCCTTCCTCTTTAGCTTCTTAACTCTTCTGTCAAGGATCGCCATAGGACCTTCCTCGTAGGTCACATCTTCATCAATCTCAACCTCAACTGGTTGTATCACTGATCCTGTATCCAGATGACTTTTCTTCAACATACAGACATGGAACACTGGATGTCACCTGTGCAACTCTGGCGGCATCTCTAACTCATAAGCTATTTTTCCCATACGTGCTATGATTGGGTAAGGCCCCATATATCTAGGTGTGAGCTTACCCTTCCGGGCAAACCTTAGCACACCTTTCCACGGCAAGACTTTAAGATACACTTTGTCTCCTACCTGGAACTCCAAAGGTCGTCGGCGATTGTCTACATATGACTTCTGCCTGTCCTGTGTTGTTTTCAACTGTTGTTGTATCACTTTGATCTTTTCTGTTGTCTGCTGTACTAACTCAGGACCCAAAAGCTGATATTCACCAGACTTGTACCAACATAAAGGAGATCTGCACTTTCTGCCATACAATGCCTCATAAGGAGCCATGTCAATGCTCTGCTGATAACTGTTGTTGTAGGCAAACTCTATCAAACTGAGATGCATGTCCCAACTGCCTAAGAACTGCAAAACACAAGCTCGAAGGAGATCCTCCAAAGTCTAAATATTCCTCTCAGATTGTCCATCTGTCTACAGGTGGAAGGCGGTACTGAACCTCAACTGTGTTCCCAACGCTTTATGCAACTGCTCCCAAAAACAACTCGTGAACTGAGGACCTCTGTCAGAAACTATCATCGCTGGCACACCGTGCAAACGTACTATCTCATCCACATATACATGAGCAAGCTTCTCGGCTGTATATGACGTCTTTACTGGTATGAAATGAGCAGACTTCGTCAATCTGTCCACTACTACCCAAATGGAATCATGATTCCTAGTTGTCCTGGGCAGACCAACTACGAAATCCATGGTTATATGATCCCATTTCCACTGCGGTATCGACAAGGGTTGCAACGTACCTGCCAGCTTCTGATGCTCAGCCTTGGCTTGCTGACATACCACACATCTAGCCACAAACTCTGCTACATCTTTCTTCAAACCGGGCCACCAATACAAGTCCTTCATACTATGATACATCTTGGTGACTCTTGGATGCATAGCATACATCGACGTATGTGCTTCTTCGAGCACTAGCTTCCTCAAATCATCAGCATCAGGGACCACCATCCTATCATGATAGCAAACTAGTCCATCCTCAGACTCATGGAACCCATCACGTTTTTCACTGCCGAACTCTGATATGATCAACTGCACTGCATCATCTATTTGTTGTGCATCTTTGATCTGCTGTCTCAGTGTAGGATTGACTTGCATCTGTGCTAAAAGTCTAGCCAACAAGGAAACTTCCATCTGCATATTCATCTGTCTCAAGGAAACAAGCATATCCCGTCTATGGCATACCAGAGAACTCAACTGTGCCTTCTTTGTAAAAAGAGAAGAAGACTTCCGGCTAAGCGCATCAGCTACCACATTTGCCTTACTAGGATGATACTCGATGGTGCAGTCATAATCATTGATTAGCTCCATCCATTTCCGCCTTCGCATGTTCAATTCATGCTGTGAAAAGATGTACTTCAGGTTCTTATGATCTGTAAAGATCTAACACACTTTCCCGTAAAGATAGTGTCTCCAAATCTTTAACGCATGAACCACCACCGCCAACTCCAAATCATGAGTCGGATAGTTCTTCTCATGTTTCTTAAGCTGTCGTGAAGCGAAAGAAACCACATGATCCTCCTGCATCATCACACAACCCAAACCCTTCTTGGAAGCATCGCAGAAAACAACATAGCCTTTCCCAGGCTCTGGCAGCACTAGCACTGGAGCACTAGTCATCTTTTCCTTCAAACTTTAGAAAGCTTGCTGACAACGGTCAGTCCAGACAAAAGGTACATATTTTCTAGTCAACTTCGTCATTGACAACGCAATCGCACTGAAGTCCTTGATAAACCTCCTGTAGTAACCTGCTAAACCCAGGAAACTATGAACTTCTGTCGGCGTCTTTGGCTGTTCCCATTCTGCAACGGACTCCACCTTCCTCGGGTCCACTTTGACTCCTTCTGCAGATATCACATGACCCAAGAAAGTCACTTCTTCTAACCAGAACTCACACTTACTGAACTTGGCATACAGTTGATGTTGACGAAGAAGAGTCAACGCTTGTTGAAGATGTCACTCATGCTCTTGCCTGTCCCGAGTATAGATCAAGATGTCATCTATAAAAACTACAACAAACTGATCGAAGAACGGACGGAACACTCTGTTAATCAAATCCATGAAAGCAGTAGGCGCATTGGTTAGCCCAAACGGCATAACCACGAACTCGAAGTGACCATACCTAGTCCTGAAAGCTGACTTTGGTATGTCATCCGCCTTAATCCTCAACTGATGGTATCCAGACCGTAGATTGATCTTTGAAAACACTATAGCACCATGCAACTGATCGAACAGATCGTCTATCCTCGATAACGGGTACTTGTTCTTGATCGTGACCTTGTTCAACTGTCGGTAATCTATACATAACCACATCAAACCGTCCTTCTTCTTAACGAACAACATTGGAGCACCCCAAGGCGATGTACTCAGTCGGATGAAACCTTTCTCCAACAACTCTTGTAACTGCTTCTTAAGCTCTACCATCTCTACTGTAGCCATCCTATATGGTGTCTGTGCAACTGGTTTTGTTCTTGGAACCAAATTGATCTCAAAATCAATCTCTCGAGGTGGAGGAACACCAGGGAACTCATCCGGAAACACATCCACAAACTCTCGGACAACTGATACCTCTTCAAGGCTAGGACCTTTCGCCTTGGTATCCACAACGGTATCCACAATGTGAGCTAAGAACGCCTCACATCGTTGTCGTAACAACTTCTCTTCCACCATAGTTGATACCAGACACGTCAGAAGAATCTTCCTATCTCCTTGGAAGATCCACTTCTTACCGCCATCATCAAACACAGCTTGCTTGGAACCACAGTCCAAAACAAACTTATACTTCTCTAACGTATCCATCCCAAGGATCACATCAAAACCATGCATATCAAGTGGTATAAGATCCACTTGAATGTTGTGTCCCGAGAAAGACAAGACACAAGATGGACACTCTTCTCGAAGCATCGAGGAACCATCAAGAGGGGTTTCTAGCAACAAACTATCCTTCTTACAGCTAACAGGTAAACGACAGTTTTTAAGCATACTATAGGCGTTAAAAGAGTGTGTAGCACCCGGATCAACCGGAACAGATATAAAGCAAGAAGAAGACATATCAGAATGAAATAACTCCATCTGACCTGTCACGACTCACGGGTTGACTATCACCTCCGACTGACTCATAGCATAGAATCGAGCCGTTGCTTGTTGTCCACGTCCTCTACTTCCTTGAGCAGACGATCCTGCTTGCGACACTTGACCGCATCCTCGCCCTCTACTACTACTGGGCTGCTATCTATCTGATCCTTGTTGATTCTGTCTTGGCTGCTGCGTCACTTCAACATCTCTATTCGGGCAATGTAACTTGAGATGCCCGGTCTGACCACACAGATAGCATACCCTATCTTCAAACTGTGGCCTAGACGGCCCTGTCACTTCCATTGAAGTTGTACTATGTACCTTAGATGGTGAAGAAACATAACCTCTTCCCTTACTCGGAGACCACTACGACGGTGCACTGGAACTTCTCATCACGGAAGGTGTTGAAAACTTGGGCTTCTTGAAGCCACCAAACCTTTGTCCCTGGAACTGAGTAGGCCTCTTCTTAGACATGGATTCTCTTTTCTCCCTTACTGATCGTTCAATCCTCCAGACAGATTCCACAAACGTAGCAAACTGTTCACGGTTCTCCAACGCAAAAACAGGTGTTGTCAGCTCAGCACTCAGACCCTTCTCAAAATGCCTGATCTGCTCCTCATCTGTTGCTGCCATGTGTGGACAAAACCTCAATAGATCCATGAACTTGGCCTCATACTCGGTGATGTTCATCGTTCCTTGGTGCAAGCTCTCAAACTGATTGATCTTCTCATCCAGATACGTCTTCGGCAAGTATCTGTTGATGAACTCACGCCAAAAAACTTCCCAACCGATCACCGCACCAGGTCGCTTCTCCTCCTCGATGGTCCACCAGTGACCAGCACTACCCTTCAGAAGGTAGACAGTGTGCTTTACTTTGTCTGCTTCGGGGATGTCAAGGATCCGGAAAGCCTTCTCAAGACTTGTCAGCCACAGATCTGCATCTGCTGGATCAGCTGTCCCAGCATAATCTGAAGCTCCGACTCGGCGAAGCCGCTCAAAGGTCTTCCCAATACCCGATGTTTCACCATGGGGAGCCTGTGCTCTTGGAGGAGGCACTGGCAATCTTTCTACCATGAGATTCATCGTAGCCATCATCTGCCCCATAAGCTGTTGATAGGCAGGGTGTTCAAGAATGTCTGGGTTAGGTTGGGGGACCTCAGGCACCCGATCTCCATGTGCCTGTCCTTCAGCTCCACCAGCTAAAGCAGCATCGCTGTTCTCGGCAGCGTGTTCTTCATGGTTTCCAGACATCTTGGCTTTTCTTCTGCTGAGGGCAGAAGATGATCGTAAGAAAATCTGGACAACTCACAAGAACAGACATAACCTAATCCTAAATCCCTGTAGACTCAGCGAACCTAAAGCTCTGATACCAAAACTTGTGGCAACACATCCCACTATCACACAGACAACGAGGTGTTACGTGAAAATGTGCAGAAATCACCATCACCACATATTACCAAAAATACGGGTTAATTAAAACTGATTGCGGAAAGTAGAATAACTGAGGAACTATTACATTCAAGTCCTCGTCCTGTAATAAAGCATGTTATATAAACCTTTACAAGGCTTGATATGTGTCCACAGCTTAGGGGACCAGCTATTCTGTCATCACATGAGTTCATCACCTGTTATATATACATAACGGCCCACACCTGGCCAACAACAGGATATATAAACCATCAACAACTATACATCATGGAACAATGACAAAACACTCCAAGGACCTGAGAATACAGGGATGACTCTAAGACTCTACTACAAAATGACCCAAAACAGCAGCATGTCCAACTCTTGCCTTCTACTGGCCTTCTTGCTTCTCAGCCGCAACTCTGTGACCACCACCACGTCTAGCTCGAACACTTGAAAACCAGTGGGGTGAGACAATTGAACATTGTCCCAGCGAGAAACATAACTCCCCGCCGAAACTATAAAACCAAGAAGGATAAAGAAAGTGCAGAATAAACAATAAAATGTAGAATAATAATAGTCTATATACATAACGAAGCTATTCGTACCATCCAGCTTACCAGACTATACAGAAGGCACATAGCCAATTATCTCTTTATGGAACATGATTGACAAGATAAGACTTATAAGATCTTATCACATAACATAAGGAGCGTATCAGCAAATTCAAGTATAACAAGATTAACTGCACAAGCAAGGCCTCAACCACTGTTCTGTGTTTTGCCTTAAACAATAAATACTATTCGGCTGGATTACATATTATTATACCCTGAGGAAGTGAGATGTACCGCTCAAATCCAACCTTCGGTTGCGAAACCCAAAGTCGGTGCCATACAAGGTCAAATGGAAGAGACAGACTCCACGACCTCCCACCTCGTAGTCAGTGTACGAGTACAACACAAGCAGGACCACAGTCTCATGCTTAAGTGACCTTAGCCACAGGGTCAGCTCCAAAGGCTACCCATCCTCTAGCCCACCTTGGTACAGGTCTCAGCGCTAGTATACCTGAGCCACGGGCCTATTCACTGTGCTCTGAGCCATGAACATAATCATGCTCCCATATCACATATCCTGAGCCATGGTCCTGTTCACCATGCTCTATACATATCCTGAGTTTGCAACCGTAGCTGCACTCGAATCCTCACTATTTTAGGCTAGGAGAAACCTCGCATATTCAACAATATGCGCTCCGGGTTAACCCGCAGGAGAAACCCATTTCACCATCACCAACTCCTGACGATGATGGATCGATGGCCAAGGTAAACTAAATGATATATTCCACTGTGATTAATTAGTATCTTTTATATGGATTGTAAGATTCAACCAAGTTATATAATATGTAAATTACAACAAAATAAACAGTATGAAACTCAACAATATGCTTTCCTTGTAGTCAATCATTATCCCGATCCATCACAAGGATCCCACATTACATGTTATCACTTAGCTTCTTACCAATCATCCAGATCCATTTCAAGGATCATCACATTTCCATGGGATCTCAATCCCTCATCACATAGTGCCACTGCCTCTCAAGGCTTATATCATCAACATGGGATAGCAATCCCAAATACTTTAGTCAAATACATCATACAAGTTATCTCATTATCAAGAGTAGCCATCAAAACAATGTTACTCATCGTATATATACCTCATAGACTTTTACTTGGCTATGCATCACTTGCATAATTAGTATACATAATCATCATGAATAGCTTAGGAGTTCATATTATCAACATAGGGTGACATTGATGATTATATGCTTTATCAGTCATGCCTCAACTGGTGATCATGAGCATGGGTTACATCATTAAGCAAGGCATTCTACATGCTTATCATTTCCTCAGCATTATACATAATATCAAGATATGCATATGTAAAGACATGTAAGTTACATAGATGAGTTTTACCATGACGATTACCATTAAGCATATCAAGGGCCACCAACATGACTAAACGTGATACATACACAAGGTTTAGCATAGATGTGGTCTACTATATCGTGCACACCTAGGGTTTCCATCAAAACCAAATGTAGTGCAAGAACAACATATTTGTTTCTAAAAGGGGTAGGACCCTCACTAACGCATCCACTACCCTCACCAGAGGTGGTATCGGGAAGTGCACCTTCACCTATCGCCCAGCACATAACGGAAAGCACATATCGGCCAGTCACACATATCGGGCACTAGAGTGTCGTGCAATGCCCGTCAGGCATGTCGTGCACATCTGAATCAAGCAACACTGCGTCGTGTATCAGGGATGACGGTCAGAAGGCCTGCCGTGCAGCCAGGGGTATCGGGCGACAGGGTGCTGCGCAACGCCCGTCAGATGTAAGGTTGTCGGCCGACACACACCTGACTAGCGTGACGTCCGTCACCACAACTAACTAGTAACGCCTCCATAATGTCGGGACATAACAAGGGAATAAGGGTATCGGGCAGAACATGTAGCATAGAGTGACGCCCGTCACACACAGGTTCAAGGACCAAGGTGTATTGTCCATCACCAACATAACATGTCGTCTAAGGTCAGACCAAGGAAGGGATATCGGGCGACACCCCCAACAACATCATAACGGCCAAGAAACAACTCCACAAGGTCGTCATCATCCTCAAACACAAGGGAACCAACCCTAATGGATCAAGTAGATGGCTCACCTCTCAACAACTAAGAGAGAAGGGTCTTGCACATCATCTATCACCAAACGGGCAACACAAGGAACAACCCTAGCAAGATTCACAACCACCACAAAGCTCACCCCTCAAGTCCATGGTGAGGGTAGGATGTTTCTCAAGCTACTAGAACACAAGCTCACCTCTCAACTTAAATGAGAGAGGAGTGTTGCTCATGACACTAGAACTCAAGATCACTCCTCAAGACCTAGGAGAGAAGAGAGTGTTTCTCACCAAGAACCCTAGGACACATGGTTCGGCCAACAAGAACAACTTAAGAAAGGAACTAACTAGCAACTCATATAGCCGACATGATCATAGCAACATATAAAAACATAGAAAAGGAGGTAGTGTAGTTAGGGTTAGGAGTTATGTAACCCGCCTTAAGCAAGCTCCAAGCTCCTCGCACCAAGATCCAAGCACCACCAAGGTAGAAGGAGACTCTAAGGAGGATTGGCCACCAAGCTAGCAAGGAGAAGAGGGGATATCATCCACCAAGCTTGCAAAGGAGGAGGGTATCGTGCACCAAGGAGAGGAAGACTAAGGAACTAAAAGGGGTCCTTGGCAAGGAAAGGGAAACACATATATAGAAGGGGATGGAGGAGAAACCAAGGTAGAGCAAAGCAAGGTGTCGCCCACCTAGGGACACTTGTCCATGTGCACAAGCCACCACTCTAACATGCCCTAAACACATGTCCAAGGCCATTGCCACATGCAAGCATCAAGCACCAAGTGTCCACTAGTGGTGACACAAACGAGGTCAAAGATGGTCAAAGGTCTATGGGCGACACACTCTGACGACACACCACCACCATGGGTGACACAGCCTGGGCGACACAAGCATGCTCTTTCCCGACACAAGGTTCAACCAAGCAAAGGCAAGGCTCAACAAAGCCCAACAAGCTCAACCAAGCCCAAAAGAACTCAAGCAACGAGCCCAAACCTTCCTCTCTATACCAGCGGAAGCAAGGAGAGAGAGAGGAACACCTCACAAGGTGACACACTTGCCCACAAACTCTAGACTTGGGTATTTTGCAAGTAGCACGTCCGATTCTCAACAAAGAACCAACAAACCCTAATCACCATCAAAGGTGATTAGCAAGCAACAAAGTATCAGGGTTAAGAAAAGCAAATAGGCTAAACCCTAAACGGAGGTCAGGGTTCTTACAGTCTTAGATTCATCCTTGTACTCTCAGGTCCTCAGAGGAGTTTGACGATGTTTTGTAGATATGCTTTCGGACTATGGTTTTCTCTTTATCCCGTTGTTTTATGGCCTTGCATAAGCTTGATGTAAATATATGAATAGGTGAAGTATCTTTGGAATAGGTGGATGATATGCATATCATATGCTGGTGTAACTGTTGTCTCTTATATGTATAGCACATATGCTTTGCAGGTTGAAGATTTTTTGGTAATAGTTCCTTTTGTGTGGTTCTTTTGCAATCAGTTTTAGTTTTTATGTGTTTTGGTAATCCAATGTTTATGGTTAGTTTTCCGCATGTTTTGTGTAATCTCATTGTTGGTATGTTAACAGGAGTTACATTTATTGGTATGAGAGCTCCAGGTTTGCTGAGTCTACAGGGATCTAGGACTAGGCTTGTGTCTATTCTTATTATTTTTCCGGTTTATCTTATAGTGACTTCTGCCCATAGCAGAAGATTAAAGCTTAAAGATGTCTGGAAATCATGAAGAACATGCTGCTGAGAGAAGTGCAGCTGCATTAGTTGATGGAGTCATAGATCGGGCACGAGAAGATCGGGTGCATGAGGTTCCCCAGTTTGACCCAGCTATTCTTGAAAACCATGTCTATCATGGGGTAACTAATGGATATAATGAATCACATGGTGGAAAGATTACTTGTGCCACAACCGAGGGCATTTGTTCCCCGCAGTGAATCTTTAGGTGTTGGGAAGACCTTTAAGCAGCTTCACCGAGTCAGAGCTTCGGAATATGCTAGAACGGCTGATCCAGTGGATGTAGATTTGTCGTTGACAGATCTTGAGAAGGCCTTCTGGATCCTCGACATCCCGAAGGCAGATAAAGTCAAGCATGTTGTCTACCTTCTAAAAGGCAGTGTTGGCCACTGGTGGGCCATAGAAGAGGAGAAGAGGCCTGGAGAGGTGATCGGTTGGGAGGTTTTTTCGTAGGAGTTCGTTAATCGATGCTTCCTGGGGACGTATCTGGACAAGAAGATTAGTCAGTTTGAGCATTTGTGACAAGGATCTCTGAACATCACCGAGTACAAAGCCAAGTTCATGGATCTGTTGAGGTTTTTTCCTCACATGGCTGCTACAAAAGATGAGAGGATCAGACATTTTGAGAAAGGGTTGAGTGTCGAGTTGTCGAAACCAGCTGCTTCTTTAGAGAATAAGGTTTGCCACATTTGTGAAGTCAGTTCGAAGGATTGAACAGTCAGTTAGGGAGAAAAGAGAGGCTATGGCAAGGAAAAGGCATGCTCAGTTCCAGGGACAACTGTCTGAAGGCTTCAAAAAGCTAAGGTTTTCTGCACCATTCGTGATTCAAGGTTCTAGTACACCATCACAATGGTCGCCTAGCAAGGGTAGAGGATGTGATTTTCCACCATCCAGAGCTTACTATAAAGCTTCAATGGCAGTAATAGGGACACCTAGGCCACAGTACGGGATTAGATCCTACTTTCCGTGTGGTCAGACAGGACATTACAAGTGGGATTGCCCAATGAAAGAAGTTGAAGTGACACAACAACCAAGGCAAAGTCAGTCGGGATCAGAAAGATAGTAGTTCAGCAACACCAGAAGAGGAGGACATGGCCAAGCATCACAGGCCATATCATCTGCTCAGGGAAGCAGAGGATGTGGGTGACAGCAAGCAATGACTCGATTCTATGTTATGAGTAAGCTAGAGGCGATAGTCAACCCGTGAGTAGTAACAGATCAGATGGAGTTATTTCATTTTGATTTGTCTTCTTCTTACTTTATATCTGTTCTGGTTGACCCGGGTGCTACGTACTCTTTTATCACACGTAGTATGCTTGATAATTGTCTCATGTCTGTTAGGTGTAAGAAAGATAACCTTTTGTTAGAAACCCCTCATGTTGGTCCTGCTGAGTTGTGGGAGGTGTGTTCTTTCTTTCTCGAGACACAACATACAAGTGGACCTCATACCACTTGATATGCATGGATTCGATGTGATCCTTGGTATGGATACTTTGGAAAATTCTAAGGTTGTCTTGGATTGCGGTTCCAAACAGACAGTGTTTGCAGATAGCAGGAGAGGTAGATCTTCCAGGGAGACAAGAAGATTCTTCCGACATGTTTAGTATCAGCTATGGTGACAGAGAAGTTGTTATGTTAAGGTTGTAGAGTGTTCTTGGCTCATGTAGTAGATACTAAGCTGAGAGGTCCTAGTATTCAGGAGGTGCTAGTTGTTAGAGAGTTTGAGGACGTCTTCCCATATGAGTTTCTAGGTGTCCCCCCACCCAGAGAGATTGATTTTGAAATCAATCTATTACCAAGAACACAACCAATAGCTCGGATGTCGTACAGAATGGCTCCAGCAGAGATGGAAAAGTTGAAGAAATAGTTACAAGAGCTGCTAGATAAAGGTTTCATCAGACCGAGCACATCGCCATGGGGTGTTTCAGTTTTGTTCGTAAAGAAGAAGGACGGTTCTATGTGACTGTGCATAGATTATAGGCAGTTGAACAAGGTCACGGTCAAGAACAAGTATCATTTACCAAGGATAGATGGCATGTTTGATCAGTTACACGGTGCGACAATTTTCTCAAAGATCAATCTGCGGTCTGGATATCATCAGCTCAGGATCAAGGAGGATGACATACCGAAGTCAACTTTTAGGACAATGTATGGGCATTATGAGTTTGTGGTTATGTCGTTTGGGCTAACCAATGCACCAACAGCCTTCATGGATTTTATGAAGAGAGTATTTTGTCCATTTTTAGATCAGTTTGTGGTGGTCTTCATAGTGATATTCTGATCTATGGCAGTGACAGTCAACAACATGAGCAGCATCTTTAGAAGGTCTTGACTCTTCTCAGGTAACATCAGTTATACGCCAAGTTTAGAAAGTGTGAGTTCTGGCTGAAGGAAGTGACTTTCCTAGGTCATGTGATTTCTACAAAAGGGATACTTATAGATCCTAAGAATGTGGAGTCAGTGACGGAATGGGAACAACTGAAGATGCCGATGGAAGTCTGTAGTTTTCTAGGTTTGGCAGGATACTATCGAGGGTTCATCAGAAACTTCAGTGTGGTAGCTTTGCCTTTGACAAGGTTGATATGGAAAGGTATACCTTTTATTTGGAATGATCGATGTCAAAGATCTTTTCAGACTTTGAAGGAAAGGCTGACAAGTGCTCTAGCGTTAGTATTGTAAGAGAAAGGGAAAGGCTATGTAGTTTTCTTTGATGCTTCCAAGAGTGGCTTAGGTTGTGTGCTGATGCAGGAGGATCATGTAGTTTCTTTTTCTACCCAACAACTTAAGAAACACGAGGAGAACTATGCAACACATGATCTGGAGCTAGCTACAGTGGTCCACGTGTTGAATATATGGAGACACTATCTTTACGGTGAAATGTGTCAGATCTTTATGGATCACAAGAACCTGAAGTACATCTTCTCACAGTATGAGTTGAACATGCATCAGCGACGCTGGATGGAATTGATCAAGGATTATGATGGAACCATTGATTATCATCCAGGGAAGGCGAATGTAGTGGCAGATGCGCTTAGCAGGAAGTATTCATCTCCTCCCACGGATAGAGCCCAGTTGAGTTCTTTGATGTTCCATAAGTGGGATATGTTCGTCTCTCTGCAATAGATGAACGTGCAGTTGGGAGTCTCTATGTTAGCATGTTTGATAGCACATATGCAAGTGAAGCCTACTCTGAGACAACATATCAAAGAAGAACAGTAGGTTGATGCTACCATGTAGTTGATCAGATCAGAGTTCGGCAGCAAAAAGCGTGATGGTTTCCATGAATCTAAGGATGGACTAGTCTGTTACCACAATAGGATGATGATCCCTGATACAAATAATCTTAGGAAGTTGGTTCTAGAAAAAGCACACATGTCAATGTATGCTATGCATCTAGGTTTCACCAAGATGTATCATAACTTGAAGAACATGTATCGGTGGCCCAGTTTGAAGAAGGATGTGGCTGAGTTTGTGGTAAAGTGTGTTGTATGTCAACAAGTTAAGGCAGAACATCAGAAACCTACATGAACATTACAACCAATGCCGATACCACAGTGGAAGTGGGATCATGTAACCATGGACATTGTAGTTGGTCTGCCAAGGATAGCTAAGAATCATGATTCTATCTGGGTCATAGTCGATAGGTTGACATAGTATGCACATTTAATACCGGTGAAGACAAAATACACGGTAGAGAAGATTGCACAAGTTTATGTTGATGAGATAGTGTGTTTTCACAAAGTACTAGCAACGATAGTATCTGATAGAGGCCCACAATTCACAAGTTGTTCCTGGGAGCAATTAGATACAGATTTGGGAACACAATTGAGGTTCAATACGGCCTTTCACCCACAGACAGATGGTCAGTCTGAAAGGACCATCCAGACTTTAGAAGATCTTTTGAGAGCATGTATTTTAGAATTCCTAGGAAGTTGGGACATACATCTCAGTTTGATAGAGTTTGCCTACAACAACAGTTACCAGCGAAGCATTGACATGGCACCATATGAAGCATTATATGGTAGGAGATGCAGATCCCCTTTATGCTGGTATGAGTATGGCGAGTATCATCTTTTGGGTCCTAAGTTAGTGCAGCAAATAAAAGAGAAGATCAAGGTGATACAACAACAGTTGAAAGCAGCACAAGATAGATAGAAGTCTTATGCAGATAATCGTCACTGACCTTTGGAGTTCCAGGTAGGAGACAAGATGTACCTCAAAGTCTCTCCTTGGAAGGGTGTGTTAAGGTTTGGAAGAAAAAGCAAGTTGGCTCCCAGGTATATGGGGCCTTATCCAGTAATAGCATGTGTTGGAAAGGTAGCTTACAAGTTGGAGTTACCGCCAGAATTACATAGGTTGCACCCAGTGTTTCATGTTAGTATGCTGAAGAAAAGTCACCCTGGGATAGAGGAAGTACTACAACCAGTTGAGGTGGAGATGGATGAAGATGTAACCTATGAATAAGGTCCAGTGTTGGTTCTTGACAGACAAGTGAAGAAGTTGAAGAAGAAAGACCTGGTGCTTGTGAAGGTTCTTTGGCATCACTGTGGTGTTGAGGAAGCCATGTAGGAGCTCAAAGAAGAGATGAGGAGGAAGTATCCCTTACTTTTCTCTTAGGATTTTGGAGACGAGATCCTTTTGTAGGGGTTTATGGCTTGTAATGACCCTGACCTCCGCTTTGGGATTACCATGTTTGTTTTACCAAAACATGATGTTTAGGAGCTTGATTAATCACCTGAGGTGTGATTAAAGTTTGTTGTGCTTAGTTGTGGGGCTTTTTGGTGCAAACTTCAATTTACCCAGTTCTAGGGTTTATATGCAAGATTGTCACCTTAAGAGAACTCTTTCTCTCTCTTGGCATCCTCTAGAGGAGAGAGGATGGGTTGGGCACCTTGTTGGGCCTTGTTTGAGCTTTTTTGGGGCCCTATCAGCCAAGTGGGGGTGCCTTGTATCCTTTTGTGCCTTGGAGTGGTTGCCCTTGTACCTTGTATCAGGTTGTCGCTTTTGGGGCACGTGTATCAGGCAGTGATCCCTTAGAGGAGGTGTATCAGCCAAGGGGTCTCATGGTGGAGTTGTATCAGTTTGTTGAGACCTTAGTGGGCGACACACACCCCACCTTCCTAACCTCATTTGTGTCACCTTCTCTTGGACACATGGTGTTGATGCTAGCATGTGGCATGATCTTGGACATGTGGTGGTGAAGGTGTTGTCATGTGTTTTTGCCTTTGGACATGTGTTCCTTGTTGGATGTCACCTTGCTTTGATCTTTCTCTTACCCTCTAGTATATATCCCTCCATTCTTTCTTGCTTGTAAGCTCTTTGGTTTCTCTAGTTGCTTACTCTCTTCCATGGTGTCCGAGTAGAAGAAGGAGATAGAGTGTTGTCCGACCTTGTGTGGTGTTTTGCCTTCTTTCTTTTCTAAGCTTGGTAAGCTTTGTTTTTGTTGCTTTCTTCTCTTCTTCTTTTCCATCTTCTCAGCTATGGAGGTGTGATGTGTTCCACTCCATGGTAGAGCTCTCTTGACCTTGGTTTTCTTTCTCTTCTTGGAGGTGGATGAAGCTTGAGGAGGCTCTCCTTTCACCTTTGGATCTTGGAGCTTGGAAGTGTTGTGAGCTTGAGGCGGGTTACATAACTTGTAACCTAGCTATGATTTTCATGTGCATGTTTAGATCTTACCTTTATATCTTTCTTTTGGTTATCTATCTCGCTAGAAGTTATCATGATCTTTAATATGCTATAGTTTGTGATCTTGTAGTGATGTTTGTGTGGTCTACCCGATACCCACCCCCCCCTTTGGTTGGACGAGTCTTGGGCGATACCCCTCTCTAATCTTGTTGCTTTTGAGAGGTGAGATCGAGATTTTCTAACCAAGATGTTCTTGAGAGGTGTGTTCTTGGGTGATACTCCTCTATAAGCTTGGCTGTTACATTTGTTTTTGAGAGGTGATCCTAAGGACACTATCCCGAGATGTTTTAAGAGGTGAGTTTAGTCAATACCCTCTCTAAGCTTTTCTTTTAAGAGGTGAGCCAACTCCCTAGTATACCTTGGGCGGCATGGTGGTTAGTTTGGCCGATAGAGTTTTGTTCTAAGTGTTGAACACGAGATGAGTACTCTACCTTAGTTACCCGATATGACACTCCTATAGAGTTGTGTGTTTTTCCCGATATCCTTAGATGTGAGCTTTACCCAATATGAAACTCCTATAGAGTTGTGTGTTTTGCCCGATATCCTCAGATGTGAGCTTTACCCGATACCCCTTGGGTTGGATCTTAGACGATATGTTGGTTGGTACCCTTGGTTGGTAGTTAGCACCTTGGTGAGGTTTTGGGCGATATGGTTGAGGTTTGTCTATCTGAGATGAAGAAGGATGTTTTGGTTGAACATGGAACCCGATATGCCTAGTTCCATGTGTTGCCTGACACCTTTGAAGGTGGTCTCTTAGTTGTGATGGGCTGATGTGTGTTTAAGCATTATGCCTTGTGTACCTTGCATGATATGCCTTGATGTGCTCTACACGATACCCTAAGAAGGTTACCCGAAACCATGCCGAGGTTTGAGCCGAAGTGCTTTGCCTGATATCATCTAGCGGAAGTAGTGTTGAGCTTTGTAGCCGATACTTGTTTTAGTAAGGGTTTGTATGGTTGCTACCTACTTTTGGTGAGGGTAAGTGATACCCTTACCCGGCATGATCTAGTGAGGGTTGTGATTTGTGCTCTAACTCGATCCCTGATAACACCGCACTTTACATAATTTTTGTATATATTTTACACCACTTTTAGAATAACTTTAGTCAACTTTGCAGACATTTTATCTATCTTCTTGACTAAAGTCTTATTTTGGTGATTTCAAGAGTCAGCCGACCACGACCGTGGCTTCTCCAAGGACCGCGATCGTGGCTTCTCCAAGGACCGCGACCGCGGCTTCTCAAAAGACCGCGACTGTGGCTTCTCCAAAGATAACGACCGTGGCTTCTCCAAGGATCGCGACTGCGGGCACTCAAAGACCGCGACTGAGGTCCTGGGGAGGATCGCGGTCAAGAAAGATCGTGACCAAGGAGGAATAAAGGAAAGACCGCGACCGCGGTTTTAAGTCGGTGGAAAGATCGCGATCACGGTCTTAAGTCGGTGGAAGGCGCCTATCAATGTCACCCCCACATGTTTTGTCAAGACATCAGATCAGAGAGATCTGATCCTGATACCACAAAGTGTCGCCGCAGCCCAGACCCGTGGCTGACCATCCATCAGTCTTGGATCTCCAGAGAAAAAGCCGAGGAGAGAGAAGATGACCACCTACGCCTGCCGCTTTTCAAGAGAAGGAGACATCTTTGTGGTAGATCCAGATCTGAAGAAGTAGTGTGTAGTATCACATTTCTTCTCCTCTAGATCTATCATCTCCCCACGCTGTACTCACCTCCTTTTTTCGTGGTATCTCATGTATCTATCTTTCTATAGAGCTGCCATGTTACCCACAAGCATGAGAGGCTAAACCCCATAACTTGGGTTGGGAGTAGCCACTAAGGCTTTCCCAACATGTATATTGTCTCTTTCTTTTGAATATACATATTCTTATCAAGATTATCTCCTTGTACCTATTTTATTGCTTCACTTGTATGCTTAGCTACCATCTTGTGATATTTGATTGTTGATATTTCGAGAGAGTAATATCACTTTTATCCCATGTCATGGAGTAGTATGAATGCACGAGAGTGTTGGAATGCTAAATGCTTCAGCCATATGTTTTGTTGTGAGGTTTTTGAGTTGTCATCTCGAGAGAGAGGCTTCTTTTAGGCCTAGATCTATCCTCATCTCGAGAGAGAGTGGAATAGATGTTTTATGGTTTCTTGTAATCTTGATATGAGTATGCAGGAGAGAGAGATAGTATGCTTGTTGGAGAGACGCCTGGGTTGGTGAGCCTCAACCCGAGTTTGCCCCTAAACTTGTTACAGTTTGTTTATGTACTTCTTTTGTCTCATTGTTCCTATTCTCGAACTACAGTTCCCTCGGGAACACATATAAATCCTCTTTTATGCTGGAGTATAGAGAGTGTTGACTCTGCGTTCTTAGCACGACCAACCTTGTCCCTGTGTTCGACCCCGATTGCTACATCAGACCCCGTTATCGTTGTGAGGGCCTGAGTGTCAGGTTATCTCTTTAAAAGTCCAACTACTTTAATCTGCTCTTTTAGATGTGCGATTTAGGCCGGTCAATACCTGAGGTGTTACCTTGAGCCTTAGATGTTTTGAAGGCTGTTATAGTTTAGTATGTGTATCTTGTTACCTTGGGGTTGATTCTTAGAATGGTGATATGGTAATGTCCTTGGTTATGTTTCATCTTGATGATGAGGGTTTTATGGGTATGTTGTGAACCTTATAGTATGGTCGCATAAGTATGGGGAGCTATGTTGCCTTATGTTAGTTGCATCTTACGTTCTTGTAATAATGTGAAATGCCCAAATAAACTATTTGAATGTTATGCTCTATGTTATCATATAATGGTTAAAGGAAGGTTGGTTGTTGTTCCAACCAGTAAACCCTAATGATGTAAAGCTTATGACATGATCTAAAAATGTTAGTATGACTGGTTAAATTATCTCTCTTATGTGCATACTAACCATGCAGGTGTCACTAGCTGAAATAATAGCCAAGTAAGATCTAAGATGTTTGTATATGATGAGCCTTGGTTGGCATCTGATCTGTGCAAATATCTGATAATGATGAGATAGTATGAAGTACAATGTAATATGATGGTCTGATGACCTGGGATGGTTTTTTCCTAGTGAATGGTGACATGTCTTCAATGATGATCTAATGGGATTGTATCCCTAGAATATGTGACCTTTGATATGGGCCTAAGATGAATGGAAAGTGGTCAGTGAAATATGTGATAATGAGATAATGATGGTATCATGTGCATATTCCTTATTTAATCAATATAGAATGCTTTTCTTTTATAGATTTTCTTTATATCTAAT
Source organism: Alisma plantago-aquatica (assembly GCA_963693085.1). NCBI lineage: Eukaryota > Viridiplantae > Streptophyta > Magnoliopsida > Alismatales > Alismataceae > Alisma > Alisma plantago-aquatica. The sequence continues at coordinate 490,124,808 of OY856415.1, forward strand.
GCATTATAACTTGGTTGATGCTGAAATCCACTCTAATTGGATTAACTAATTAAATTGAAACCTCATCATGTAGTTTGCTCTGGCCATATATCCATTCATCGTCAGGAGTTGGTGAATAGTGAAATGGGTATTTCCTACGAGATCACTTGGAGCGCATATTGTTGAATATGTGGGGGCGTGATTAAGTCCACAATCTGGAAAGAGTGTAACCACGATTACAGACTCAATGACATGACAGTCTTGAGTTGTGCGGTCCAAGAAGACTGGTAGCCGTGTATGGGAACTGTATGTCAAGAGCTGACACGGTGAACATGCATGTGGCTCAGAAATGATTAGAGCTGACATGGTGAACAAGACCGTGGCTCGGAAATGGTTAGAGTTGACATGGTGGACAGGCCCGTGGCTCAATGTACTAGCGCCGAGACCTGTACCAAGGCGGGTTAGAGAGATGGTAGCCTACGAGAGCTAACCCTTTGACTGAGGTCACTTGAGCAGTTGACTACGGTCCTGCTAATGGTTTCTCATGAACTGACCATGATGGTACGTAGGTTGTGGATTCTAGCTCTTCTATTAGACCTTGTATGACACTTATTAGGATTTCACAACCATCAGTTGGATCTGAGTGGTACGACTCACTCCCTCAGGGCATAATAATTTGTAATCTAGCCGTGTAGTATATTTGTTTAGCACAAATATGAAATAATGGTTGAGGCCTTGGATGTTATAGATTTATTATAGAGCTTTTATATATGTGCTCTTCGTATTCCTTTCATATGATTATATATTTCTTATCTTGTGAAAGTATATTATGCAAATTTTTATCTTTGTCAGTGTTTACTTCATATCTTTTAGTTGAATCTGTTCAACCCGTTTAAGTTCTATGCTTTATCTACTCTAGCTCTCTGTGATATAATAGTTCGACGGGGAGTTTTGTTTCACACTGGGACTGTGTGTCTCACCCCGTTAGTTACAACCTTTTTAGGTGATCGAGCTTAGACACAGAAGAGGTCATGGTGTTGCAGCCGATCGGTAGGAAGAATAGTAGAAGGCAAGGATGGATGTGCTACTGTTGTCATTTGTAGTAGAGTCTTAGAGTCATCCGTGTACTCTCAGGTCCCAAGAGGAGTTTGATGATGTTTTGTAGATACACTTTCAGACTATGGTTTCCTCTTTATCTCGATATTTTATGGCCTTGGATAGGCTTGATGTAAATATATGAACAGGCGAAGTATCTTTAGAACAGGTGGATGATATGCATATCATACGCTGATGTAATAGTTATCTCTTATATGTATAGCATATATGCTTTGTAGGTTGAAGATATGTTGGTGATAGTTCCTTCTGTGTAGTTCTTTTGCAATCGGTTTTAGTTTTTACGTGTTTTATGGTAATCCACCATTTATGGTTAGTTTTCCATATGTTTTGTGTAATCTCGTTGTCGGTATGATAATAGGTGTTACAAACAGTGAATAGGTTTAGTGGTAACTAATGTTGCTTGCTGTAAAAATCATGTTATAAACCCGACCAGGTCGAGCTGGGCCTGACTGGGTTCTTGAGGAGAAATCTTGAAGAATTGATATCTTCCTAAGTTTGGTGTTTGCAAGTCCCAAAATTGTCTACTTTATAAAAAAATATATAAATTACTAAAAGATAAGAGTTCGGAGTTATTTCGGGCAATTTAAGGCTATAACAGTAAGAAACCATAAACAAATGCTTACCATAAATGTCTAAATTTTGGTGCTATTAATATCTTACTCATTTTCATAACTCGTAAGGTAGGCTCAACCTCTTCACCTTTCTATGATATTGTCTTGTTTGTATGTATGCTTGTATGAATTCTTGGTTAGTTAGTTACTTATTTGAACTACTATTCTTATGATTACTATTTTTCTATGTTTCACTATACTATGTTCATATAACAGATAAAGAAACCTAATAACATAATTTGTACAATGTTGTCGTCTAGGTTTCTCAGTCTCATTCTTGTTCTTTCTTAGTACTTGACCTAGACAAGAAACATATATAATACTCTTCAACTATGCTTTCTTGCTGTTTCATAGTGTACTTAATGCTCTAGCATTAATATGTTTTTGTTTATCAAATTTTTAGTTTCTAAATGAAGATCCGTTGCACTGAAGACTCTAAGCACTGAAATGAAACATCAATGGGATGCTAGAAGTAGAAACGGGTACATGCTTTTGTGACCCTCTTAGTATCTTGTTGTTATTACTTTTACATATATAATGTGTATGTGAAATATTTATACCATTTTATGGACGGGATCCCAAACCCTACTGCCGCTGACTCTATCGTCAGTGGAGGTAGGATGAGGGTAATAAATAGTTATGTGATATAGTGTCACAAAGAAAGAAACGCATGTCAAAATCTCATAAAGGTTGGTATATAATACTTTACAAACTTTATGGATGACACTGGACTACTATCCTTATACATAAACTTCACTTAGTCCCAAGAGTAGGTCACACACATCATCTACTTTCGAGGTCCCTTCACACAGACAACACCTACCTCCAAACTATAATCGCCCTCCATTACACTGATCTGCTCTGTATCAACCTAGGAAATGTATTATGTCACCTAAAAGATGTAGAAAAGTACAAAATGAGACCCCAAGTCTTAGAGATAATGATACAAAGGTTCAAACATTTATTACCTAGTGGTGTAGGATATCGACACATGGGGTCGATGATCACCTACACAATTCTGATATCGCTAACATCATTTCTATGTGATGGTATCTTGTTATTATAACATATCCTCTCTCTTCCCCCCCTTTTATAACTGCTTAATTGCATGATGATATTAACAAGTGTTATTGATGATCACCTATACAACTATTTTATTTCTAACATTTGATTTTGTAGGTGGCCTTTTCTCATCATTTTTGTTATATTTTGAACACACAAGCCCTTTTAAAATTAAAAAAGAGAATCATAACCTTATTTGTATTTATGATACAATAAGGTTATTGTGGGGGTGTCTAACACCTTCCCACATGTACCTTGATGCCTTATTCGTTTTTACCACATTTTCCTATTTGCCTTATCCATCCAATTTTTCAAAATGACTTTTCATGGTTTACCTTATTTTTCACATAAACACAACGATTTTTTTTGTAGACACATCCATCAATACCCCCATTTCCTCACACATTGATACCACATTAGGGTTGGGGTGGGTATTAGCCTCATCATGTTTGTGATTTTAGGAAATATATGGGTGTGCAACAATTGACAACCATTGTGCACATATTCTTCACCATGACATGTTTACGGTTGTTGTGAGAATGAGTCACAATGTAATTGCCAAGAAGTTGAAAGAGTGTATATCCATTTCTCATCCACATTGAAAATCAATGACTAAATGAACTTGATTATGACCCACTCAAGAGCCTTATGATAATAAACTAAAAATTATACATATGGGATCATAATCGGCACATGCATGTTCAAAATTTTCATGTGAGGGGAACCATTTGAGGAGGTTAGGAATATGATTTATTCTAGAATTTAGAAAAACATACATGTGTGTAATTTTTGGACACCTGTTTAAATTGGACATATTTTCAATTTAATTAGAAATATGTTTGTTTGACATTTGGTGCATAGTAAGGGTTCTATGGGTAGGCTGGGATTATAAGAAATACTTAGTATATCTATGAGTATTGATGGATGTTTTGGATAGGTATGCAAGGTATATTATGATGGAGTTGGGTCTGTACCTTTAAATTAAGATCTTGCATGACTTTTTCGATGGTTTTGTTATTAAGCCACACATTTCAAGATAGAGTCTCTATTGACAAAACATCCATTTTAAATTAACTATTTTTCATTGCGGGAATTACAGTGAGTTCATCAGTTGTGGCTTGTTTTGGATAGGTATGCAAGGTATATTATGATGGAGTTGGGTTTGTACCTTTAAATTAAGATCTTGCATGACTTTTTCGGTGGTTTTGTTATTAAGCCACACATTTCAAGATAGAGTGTCTATTGACAAAACATCCATTTTGGATTACTGAGATCCCCAAGGAAGTTCCCCGTCAGTTCTCGTTAATTAAATAGATAGATAGATAAAGCAAGTCACAACACAAGGTTGAAACCCATATCCTCCTCTACTTTTTTCCTCCCTCCACCCACAACCTCCTAGGTCAGTTCCATGCCCCCCTTTGTGCTAGAGTTTGTGAGCTTGTGACCCAACGAGCCAAAGAGTATGACGATGACGGCGGCTACAATCCTCCCGGCGATGCAGGTCGGGAAGGCCCGAAGGAAGTGAGTCATTATTGCCAGATGATGCATTCCTAAATAATCCCTCCTTCCATTTCAATATGTAGTTTGATTGTGATGGTCATGGTGTTTCTAACTAGTCATTTTTATTTCCTCGTCCTGGTCATAAAACCCTCAGGTACAAGATGTTCTACCCTACCCTTTACTCCCTCGAGTCTGAGAACAAGGATGTCAAGCTCTTCAACTGCGTGCAGGTATGTAGATTTAATCGTCCATTTTCCATTGACTTTCCCATTTCTGCGTCCTGATCAAATTAATTAAATTAGCTACCAGCAAAAAGAAATAGAATCCCCTTCTCACATTTCCCTCTTTGCAATCCTGTCCCCCCACAATGTGGCCACCAGAACTCCCTCGAGATGTTGCCGATCTTCTTCTCCACCCTCCTGATCGGCAGCCTCTAGCACCCGCTGATCGCGTCGGGACTAGGCACCCTCTACGTCGTCGCCCCTTTCTTCTACTTCCACGGCTACTCCACGGGCGTACCGGAGAACCGGCTCAAGCTCGGCGCGCTCAACTTCCCCGCCATCTTCGGCCTCATCCTCTGCACTGCGTCGCTCGGTGTCCACCTCGTCATCAGGGACAGACTCTGAGCTCTCTACTGTTGACGCATGGTGTATCAAGTGAGATAGCGTCGATGTGTCTGTAACAAACAAACAAATTGGTGGCGCTTTGCTCGGTCGCGCCGCATAGGGTGGGTGGGTAGTCAGTCGTATATGGTGGAGAGGAGATATAAACAGAACAGGTGGGAGGTTTAGGTTTTAGTTTGGGAGGATTTTAGGTGTGATCATACCAGCACTAATGCACCGGATCCCATCAGGAACTCCGTAATTAAGCGTGTTTGGACGAGAGTATAGTAGGAAGGGTGACCTCCTGGGAAGTCCTCGTGTTGCACCCTTTTTACTGTTAAAAAAAAAAGTTTGCGAGGGTTTTATATTCTGCGTTCTAGCATAGTTTTTGAGTTGGTCTTGTAATTGGCGTTCTACAGTATTTTGGCGAACACACATGTGCTTTTTTTTAAATAATGAATCGCTTGTTTACAAGCATAATGGCCCATCCATTAAGAGCGTGCATAAGATGTTTAATTACCATTTAAACGAGAAACGGAGTGGCGGTAAGGCAGGCAACAAAATGTCAAGACGTGGCATATCGTGATTCCAACTTTTTAATGAGTTTTTGGAGGATTCACTATTGTGTGTAACAATTAATTGTTTGAAAGCTTGTTGAAGTTTGATGTATATTGGAATTCATAAAAGAATATGGTTTAATATCTCAATACAATAAGAGGTACAAGCTCACCATACCTACTCACCCATTAACACAACCTGCAACAAACCTCAGAATCTGAAAGATTCTTGAGATGGATAACAGCAGCCTCTCATATCGTCTTGAGGCGAGTCCCTCATCCACTCGTCACACCTTACCTTTCCACGATAATGATACCATCTACTTGCATATCCTCAATGAGACCGCGTACCCGTTACCTTTATATTCCCCACTTTCTAGGAGATCTACGATATCACCATATTCAACCATCACAGAATGGCACCACAAATTCTCTATGTTTTGTTGTTATATTATATGGAGATTGCTCAATGACAATAATCTCAATCGCAGATAAAGATTGCTTAATGATAATAATATCAATCACAATGGACATATAGAATCGCAACAAGTATCCTCCCCTCCTAACAATGAAGATGAGCACATCTCTCTGAAGTCGGCTCCTTCCTCTATGAACGATGCCTCCGAAGTTTGAAATATCAATACTGACCAAGCCAGCCACAACATCACGTAAGATCCTCACATTAATGGCAACATGTGTCTTTGCTTCGGATACATCTTTTTATCTTGAAAGTACAAGAATTGACATAGAAGTACACATAGCAATATACACAGTAGTATACTAACTAGTACACATAACAATATACATAATACTACACATAGTAGCACATATAGCAGTTAATGTCATTGGACATAGTATATATAACAATATTCATAGAAATACACATTGTAAGTAGTATACGTTCCAGTATACATAGTATTAAATGTAATAGGACACATATCAGTACACATACAAATTAACACACAGTACACAAAGTATACATCACAACACTCAATTCGGTGCACACAACAACATACATACTAGTATACGTACCAATACACATAATACACATAACAATTCTCATAGTAGTGCACAAAATAGTACACATAAAAATACACACAGTACACAAAGTACACATATCAGTGCACACAACAACATACATATTAGTATACGTACCAATACACATAATACACATAACAATTCACATAGTAGTGCACAAAATAGTACGCATACTAGTACACATAGTAAACATACAATACGAATTCTATTATACATACCAGTACCATAGTACACATACTAGTACACACTAACAATACATATAGCAGTACATATATTACTACGTAGTATACATACAAGTACACATATCAATTAACATTGTATGCACACTAGTACACATGTGTACATGTAATAATATACATACCCATAAACTACCGTTAAACATAGTACACATAGCAACATACATATAAGTACATGTGTCTACAATAGTATACATAATCGTAAACACAATAGTACACATAGTAGAATAAAGAGTACACATAATAATAGATATAGCAATACACATAATAATATACATAGCATAGCAGTACACATGTGTACATAACAATACATACAATAGTATACACAACAATATATAATAGTACACATAGCAATACATAAGATAACACAAAATAATGCATATATCAATATACATGTGTGCATAGCAATATATATAGTTGTACACACAACAATACATAATATTACACATAATAGTACATGTAAAAGTACACATAGAAGTATATATGTGTACATAATAGAACTACCACAATGATCCTTCCCTGACACGGTAAGACCTTGTTGTTGTCATCCAGAAGGCCTCTCTGTAGCCTTAATTTTGTAACACCCCTTCGCCGACTGTCCCTGTGAGTTCGGCGGGAGCTGCAAGTTGGTGATGGATTGTACAAGCGAAGGAGTCATGTTTTGTAACGACCTCACATTTGAGCAGTCCGGTGACATCATTATAGTTTCTGGAGCTGTAAAATAATTTAAATTTTTGGTATACTGCCCAAAACCTAGTGAAGATGAGGACTATATGAAAAATATCACTAAAAACTAATTTGTTGTGTTCGGTTAAAAAATTGCAAAAATCGTACTCATACTCAGTTTACTTACTTCTCTACATGTAACTAGACAATGGAAACAACATACTTGTCAGTTAGTGTAACTTGTAAGCCTGATCAGATAGTGAGCTGTAGGTCACTTGATCATATCTCTATTGGGACCCCATAGAGAGGATGTCACACAGGTCCTGCTGATAAGCGGTTTGCTGCCAAAATGGACACTCTTCCGGTTCATGAATAATTATATAAAAAAGACAATGGAAACAACTTCTTACAATATTGAGAGTTAACAACTTAAAAAGAAGACTTTAATTATGGAGACGTGTTGGAAGAAGGATCGTGTTTGATGTGCCTACTAAACAAACCCCCATCTATGGTCACGTACAACTTCTCCCATTCATTTTCTCTCACCTCTCATCCATTATAATTTATAGGTTCCCTCATTTTTAAGAGGAAAAAATAAAATGAGAGGAAAGAAAATAGGGAATATATTATTATTATTATTTTTTTTTTTAAATAGACTACATCAGTTACTCATCGGGTACCAAATGGAAAACAACTGAATGTCTGAAAGATAAGCTTGTTGCCCTTGAGGAGGACACATTTGCCATTGTGTTGGAGAGGATGGTTGCTTTAAGCAGAATTTAGCAAGCGCGTCGGTGAGTTTGTTTTGATTCCTTCTTTGGTGCACCACCTTCTGTATCCCTGCAAGGATCAATGCATCTCTTATCTTCATAGTGAGATTGCGATATTTATCAGGAGGGTCCTTCCGATGTGAAACCCATTGAACAGCATTCCAGGAGTCAGATATGATAAGACCTTCAGCAATCGAGTTAAGAGCAGCAAGTTGTGCTCCATGCAAGATGGCCTTCAGCTCACCTTCCATGGCGTCCTCACCAGGACAGAGATTCGCTGAGCCCGTCTGCCACTGTCCCAAAGAGTTTCGAGCAACAACACATGTGCAGATCTTATGTGTGTTGGTTGAGATGGCTGCATCAGCATGAATAATGGTGGTACCGGACCGAATGGGTAGAGGTGGGTTGGTGATGTTTCCTCCTGAATTGTGTGATAGGGACATAGCACAAGTGATAGAAGAAGACTCTGCAATACAATTGACAGCTACTACAGTAGGCGGTATACTTCTGTGTTCAAAGATAAAAGAGTTGCGGTTCTTCCATATCCTCCAACATGCCACTGCAAATGTTGTTTGCCAGTTCTGGATTCGAAGAAGTTCTTTGAGATTGTATTCCATCCATGAATGAATGATGTTGCTCGAGAAGAAATAAACAGCTTCCGCTGGTATAAGCTCGTCCCAGATCTGTTTGGAATCAGCGCAGTCACGTATGGCATGAAGACAGTCCTCGTCAGCGACATTACATCTGGGGCATGTGGGAACTTCCGTAAACTTCTTCATGGTTCTAAGGACATTAGTGGGCAGGCGGCAGTGAAGCAAAAGCCATAAGTGTGTTTTGATTCTGTGGGGGATTGGGATCGACCAGATGGCTTTGAACAGAGGTTGTTCTTCTTCCTGCCAATTGCATACAGCAGCATATGCTGAGCTGGTCGTGAAAATACCACTGTGGTCAAGCTTCCAGATTCGAGTGTCAACCCCGTATGACGGCTTGGGGGTAGGCATGTGCAGAATGGAATGAATGGTATCCGCCTGGAACCAGAAATTTAGAAAATCAGTATCCCATGTATCGTCATCCTTCACCAGGCTGGCGACCTTGAGGTCCACCAGGTCCTCTGGGATAGTAAGGTCAGTTTTGATGGAAGGTTGATGGCCACTTCCAACCCATTCATCTTTCCATACCAGGGTATCTTCCCCGGAGATTGCGATCCTTCTGGAGTTGTTAAGGAGGGTAGGGGTAAGTTTTCTGATGCTTCGCCAGAGATGGGAACCGTTTGAGCTTGGTTGGTTTCTACTGTGATATTTCCCCACCATGAGGTTCACCCAAGGGATGCTTTTTAGAAGCAGAAAGGTCCACGCCATCTTCATGAGAAGGGAGGTGTTGAAGTCCTTGGATCGCTTGATGCCAAGACCACCAAGCTGTTTAGGTTTTGTAACAGTTTTCCAGGAAACCAGGTTTAGGCGCCTACTGTTGCTGCCGTTCCAAATGAAATTCCGGATTAATTGATCTATTTTTTCACAAGTAGCAGCGGGGAGTTGAATTGATTGCATAACATAGCAAGCCTGTGATTGTAAGACTGATCTTGCGAGAGTAATTCGCCCTGCCAAGGAAAGCAAATTATTCTGCCATTGGTGGATCTGTTTGTGAATTTTCTCGGTGAGGTTGAGGAAGAGTTCTTTGGTTTTTCTTCTATGAATTATCGGAACTCCAAGGTGACGGCCCAGATTACCTGTTTCATGTATGCCTAACTGCCTGCAAACCCGGTTCCTCATATCCCTAGGTGTGTTGACAGAGAAGAAGATTGCTGATTTGTCGTGAGAGAGGGTGAGACCAGAAGCTTCATTGAATTTTTTAAGGCAGGCTTTAATAATCTTTGCTTGTTGAAGAGTTGCTTCCCCGAATAGGATGATATCATCCGCGAAGCTAGCGTGGGTTATGGGAATCTTGGCTTTAGAGATGAGAATAGGTTTCCACTTCCCAGTGGACACTTCGGCTGCTATGAGCTGACTGAAGCGCTCTAAACAAAGAACAAAGATATAAGGTGACAGGGGGTCACCTTGTTTAACCCCGCATGAAGGTTTAAAGGGACCTGTAGTATCGCCATTCCAAAGGATGGAAGATTCCCCTGAAGTAATAATCTCCATTATAATGTTGATTATGGTTCTTGGTAAGGAGGTTCTAATGAGTGTATCATGAATGAACAGCCAACTCAATTTATCGAAAGCTTTAACCAGGTCAAGCTTTAAGGCCAGGGATTTCTTGGTGCTAGTTTTTGACTCCATGGAGTGTATCACCTCTTGAACTAGAGCTGTGTTGTCACTGATCCTTCTCCCAGGAATGAATGCAGATTGATGGGGCGACACCCAGTCTTTTAGAAAGGGTCTGATTCTGGTTGCGAGCACCCTGGATAACAACTTTGTGCAAACATTGTTTAACGATATAGGGCGGAATTGGGAGCTATCCTCTGGGGCAGTAGTTTTTGGGATGAGAATGATAAGAGAGTCCGTCGACTTGGGGGGCAGAGGAATGCCTTGGAAAGGACCTTGGATGAAGGTACAGAGCTGACTCTTCAGATTATTCCAGTTTGTTTGATAGAATGCAGCATCGACTCCGTCGGGGCCAGGGGCTTTGATTGGAGACATGGAGACCAGGGCAGCGTGTATTTCTTCTTCGTTGGGAGTGGACGCCAAAGCAGTTTCCTGTTCTGAGGTTAAGCGAGTATAAACACCCGGGAAGGAAGGGCACTTCTGTCTTCTTAAGGACGCATTAGTTTCCTTATATACGTTGGAGAAGAAGGATGTGATGAGTTGCTGGATTGTTGCTTCATCAGTCGTCCATTCGCCATTGGAATCCTTGAGGCAAGTGATTTTGTTCCTTGCACGGCGTGCTTTGGTGAGAGAGTGGAAGAACCGTGTGTTGTTATCCCCCAGTTTTATCCAATCGCATCTGGCTCTTTGTTGGCTATCAGCTTCTTCTCTTTTTAGGATGTCATCCAGTTTTGATTGTAGGATAACAGTATCTCGTGCAGTATCATGATCGAAGGATATGGCTAGATTCAGTTGATTCCATTTGATTTTATTCGAGATGCGATCTTTCTCCATCCTGTCAGATTTCCTGGTGGCATTGTCCCATTTTCTTGCTTTTACAAGGAAGCTGGTGTTGGCGGATGTTAAATCTTTATCCTTGGGCCAAGCAGCAGAAAAGAAGTCTTCGTAGCTCGGAATAGAGTACCAACGAACTGAGGTTCGCATAAAGTGGTGTTTGGTGATAGAATGGTGATCGATGTAAGAAACCATTATAGGCGCGTGGTCGGAATGGTTTTTTTCAAGAACACTGACCTCCTTGCTTGAAGAACTATCGATCCAAGATCGATTTGCCAACGCCCTATCGAGGCGCTCGTGAAGAAGCCCACGCCTGAAGGTCGTGCGGGCACCAGTAGCCCCTAGATCAAACAGCCCGCAGGATAGCATAGCTTCTTGGAAGTCCCTGCTGTTGGCTGAGTCGAAAGTGTTGCTGCCGTGTTTCTCAGAAGGGTACATGACCACATTAAAGTCGCCCATGGCAACCCACGATTCCGTGATGGATTGGGACAATGTACAGAGCTGATTCCACAGAAGCTTCCTTCCCCCCCTCTTTGTGCTGGCGTACACGAAAGTGAATAAGGTGCCATTAATATTGCAGTGAACAAATTGCTGGTGCGAGAAGATAATGTCAAGGTTAATGTTGTGCTTCCACAGCACCCAAATGCCCCCCGAGTATCCAGTGGCTTCCACTCTATGTGAATGCGCAAAGCCAAGCTTCTTGATGATATTCAGAGCCTTCCTCCCGCTGCATCTGGTTTCTAGAAGGCATAAGACTGAGATGTCATATTTGCTAGCCAAGTACTTAGCTGCGTTTTGGGTGTCCTTGTCACAGGCCCCTTGAATGTTCCAGGAGATAATCCGCATTAAGCAGTTTGGGTGAGAGTCGAAGTGTCCATCATTCTAGCATCTTCTTCAAGGTCTTGTGTGTGAGATGTTTTTCCCCGTTTCCTATTAAGAGGGATAGGGCTGGAGCCCGGTTGTACCACTTTCCTGTTCCTGAGGTGAATACCTACTGAGTTCCTTTGGGTGCTGCGATGGGGGTGAGGTAGACCGGACGTGTCTCCCATAGAGAAGACTGTTGTGACGAATGGATGCGGTTCCTGTGGTCTGCCTGCAACCAGGGCATCTCCAGTTGGGTGTACTGCGGTGTGGTGGATATTCGCTTGCTCATTCATCTGGTTTGTTTGCGGCGGTTTTCTGGATTCCAGCGAGGGTTCTTGGTGTTGTTCATTAACTGGTGCCGCCTTGTTCTGTCGTGAGTTTCTCTTCCTTGTCTTCCAATCTATTCCATTTACAATCCTTTCCGCCACATTGTCCACATCGATGACTTCCATTCCCTCATCGTCTGGAAGTTGGCCATCCAAACTCTGAAATCTGTTGTTGTTATTCCTTGGTTCCTTTTGAGTAGCTGCTTTGCTGATTCTTTGTTTACGTGGGATGGGGCGGGCATGGATAAAGTCAGTGAAACCCTGGACAGGCGGAGGTAGCGGTTGCGTTGAGGTGTCTGCCGAGGGATTAGAGTTCCGGGCTTCGTTTTCCGCTGTAATTCTTTTAGAACACTCTTTTTCCAGGTGACCTGCCCTTCCGCAGAACATGCAGATGTAAGGTATATTCTCGTATTCAATTCGGTATCGGTTTCCCTCAATCAGTACTTGCGGGGTGAGGGGTTTGGACATGTCCAATTCGACAGCGATCCTCGCGAAACGGCCACGGCGTTGTGATAGCGTATTAAGATCAACCTTTATGGTTTTGCCAATATGATCTCCGATTTGTGACAGGAGAATATCCTTGTATAAATGTATGGGGAGGTTGGGGATGCGGATCCATGCCACTAGATTCGTAGATGAGGGGGACTCCGGAGAGAAGTCTGGTTGCCAGCGTTGGACAGTGAGGTAGGAACCGAACAGGGGCCATGGTCCTCCTGTTAGAGCATGAAGGTAATCATCCTCCCTCTGCAGTTGCACCACAAAGAAGTCATTCGCCAAGTCTATGAGATTGAAGCTTCCTTTTGGTTTCCACATCAGTTTGATTCTATCTTGTAGTGTGAGAAAGCCGATGTCTTTAGACATTAGTTTCACTATGACAGTGAACTGCCATGGTTTAAGGAGGTTTTCTCGGGCATCTTGTTTCAGACCGAAGGAAGGAGTTCCATTGTCAGAAGTAACAATTATATCTTCAGGCTTCAGAAATGTATTATTGTCCTCTGGATCGATCCTGATGTATCCGTGGTCTTGAGACATGTTCCGTCCCACGGATTCGCTATAGGATGGCTTCTGTAGTTGGGGAATAGGCGAAGACGGTGAACCTGAGTTCTTGCTTGGAAGTTCAGGGAACTGCGATGATGTTAAGCTTTCCGTGTGAACGCCCGTGGTGTTACTATGATAGGGTGAGGTTGTAGTTTGGTCCTTTCTGCTTCGGGAGAAGTTCAGGTTCAGTCCTGTGTTGCCAATCGGAATGAAGACTGGGCTACTGTGGTCATTCCTGTTTATCTCTTGCGCAGCGTTGCCGCCACCAATCATGTCAGAAGTCGTATTCATGTCGGCTTCTATGTCATCCGATACTTCCTCCAACCCTTCCATCGCTTCACTCTCCCTTCCTTCCTCCCTCACCTCATCGTCTGGTGGTCGCGTACCTCCATAACTTCCTCTTCCTCCACGGCCTCCCCGGCCGCCGAGCCCGCCTCCGCGCATAACCCTAGCAGAGCCGCCGGAAACCCTAGCAGAGCCGCCGGAAACCCTATGGAGATCTATTGTTATGACATAGTGAATCTATCTAATTTTTAGGGAATATATTATTTTACTTATACTTTTTTATGAAACAAAAACTTTTAATTTTTTATAAAAAAAATATATTATGATAAGATTAATGTCAACATCATTTAAGAAAAGGTTATACAAAATATAAACATAAGCATCATTTACACATTTTAAGAGAGGGGGGAGAAAATGGGAGAGGAGGGAAGTAATGACAGAAGAGGAGTGAAGCAATAAGAATAGAAAGGAACTGAGGAGGGAAGTAATAGGGAGAGGAGAATATGGGAGCATTACTAGTAGAAGTGGTTGCTACTAATATATAGACGTATAGTAGTACAAGAAGATACATTCTATAGAAATATGGACCCATTATTAATAGAAGTAGGCACATTCTATTGTAATATGAAATGCACCCACTTCTATTGGAAATTGTATCCTATTCTACTAATAATTCATCTATATTTTAGTGGAATGCACCCACTTCTATAAGTCATGCTTTCATACTCACATTATGCACTAAAATATGATTGCAATTAAAATGTGATATTACTGGTAGAAGTTAGTATATTTTATTAAAATTTGGGCGCATTACTAGTAGAAGTAGGCACATTCCATTAAAAAGTGAAATGCGCCCACTTTTACTAGTAATTTGTCCTTATTTTAGTAGAATATGGTCAATTTTATTAGTAATGTGTCTACTTCTACTAGTAATGTGTCTACTTATACTAGTCATCTATCTACACTTCAATTCATTAAAATGAGAGTACACTACTAGTAGAAGTGGGCACATTATTAGTATAAGCAGACACATTCCACTAAAATGTGGGCGGACGAATTACTAGTAGAAGTGGGTGTATTTGTGAAATGCACTCATTTTGACTAATAGTTTGCCACATTTTAGTAGAATGTGCCCACTTCTACTAGTAATGCAGTCACATTTTAATATATGAAAATGTAAAATATGGGTACATGATTAGTAAAAATAGATGCATTACTAGTAGAAGTGGATGAGTTTTACTAAAATATATGTACATCATTAGTAGAACTGGGTGTATTCCATTATATGTGAAATGTGCCTACTGCTATTAATAATACATGTTACTAATCAAAGTGTGTCTTTTTTATTAGAATATGGAATACACCTATATTAATTCAGTTAGGTTAATGATTAAAATCTGAAGCAATATATAGGAGTACACATAAGAACATCATATATGATCCTCACATTAGACCAACAACATGCGTCTTCGCTTCTAATACACCCTTTTATCTTAACGACTCACGGTACACACAGTAGTATACATAGTAGTATACATAGTAGTATATATAGTTGTACACATAGTACAAACAGTATTATATTAGTACATGTAGCATTATACATACTGGTACACAAAGTTTTCACATAGTAAAGCACATAGAAGTACACACAATAGCACACGTCCCAATGCACATAGAATTACATGTCATTGTACAAAGTATACATAGCAATACACAATGTTAGTAGTACACAAAGTATAGATTCTGATACATGCATATATTATTACATATAGTAGGACATTTACCCATACACATACAAATGCACATAGTACAAAAAGTACACATAAAATACTCATATTAGTGCATCAATAATGCACATACAAGTACACATACCAGTACATATAGTACACATAATATACACATAATAGTGCACATAACAATATACATACCATTACACGTAGTACACATATAGTACACAGTGTATATATACTAGTATATCATAGTACACACACTAGTACATACAATAATACACATAGCAGTGCATATATTAGCACACATATCAATTAGCATAGTATACACACTACTACACATGTGACATAATATATATACCAACTCACATATCAATACACATGTGTCCACAATAATATACATAATCACACACACAACAGTACACATAGTAATATAAAAGAGCACACATGAAAATATACATAGAAGTACAAATAATAACATACATAAAAATCCTTATAGCAGTACACATGTGTAAACAACAATACATATAATTATATACACAACAACATACAATAACAACATAGTAGTATATAATATACATACAAATACATATAGAAATACAGATGTGTGCATAATAGTATACATAGTAATACACACAAAAGTACACAATAGTACACATAACAATACACAAGAATAACACATAATAGTCCATGCAATAGTACACATAAAGGTATACATGTATATGTATATTCAACAGATCTACCACAATGATTCTTCCCTGATAAGGTGAGACTCTATCACTGTCATTCAGAAAGCCCTCTCCATAGACTTATTCCCTTACTACCCCTTTGTTGACAATCTCCGTGAGTTGGGCGGGGGCTGCAAATTGGTGATGGAGTGTATGGACGAAGTCGTACCATTTTGTAATGACCTAACGTTTGAGTAGTACCGTGACATCATCATAACTTTCGTGGAAATGTGGAACAATTCAAATATGTGGTATATTTCCCCCAAACGTAGAGAAGATAGAATAGTGTTATATTGGAATTCATAAAATAGTATGATCTAATATCTCAATACAATAAGAGGTATAAACTCTCCACGCCTACTCACCCATTAACACAAACTACAACAAACCTCAAAATCTGAAACAGATTCTTGAGATGGATAAGAACAGCCTTTGATATCGTCTTGAGGTAAGTCAATCATCCACTCGTCAGACCTTACCCGTCCATGATATATCTACATATAGATTCTACTATGTGATGGATGATCTTCACATCTTCATTTTTGGCTTAGCTTGCCTTATTTCGATTTTTAGTCAAGATAGAAGTGAACTCGCACAAGTTTTTTCAAATCAACTTTGTCATTTTTTGCTTAGCTTGTCTTATTTGTACCATTGACAGTGATACCATCTACTTACATATCCTCGATGAGACTGCGTACCCATTACCTTTATTCCCCACTTTCTTGGAGATCCACAATATCACCATATTCAACCATGGCAATCACATAATGGCACCACAAAATCTCTATGTTTTGTTGTAACATAACATGGAGTTTGCTCAATGACAATAATACCAATCACAAAAAAAATTGCTCAATGATAATAATCTCAATCACAATAGACATATGGCATCGCAAGAAGTATCCTCCCTTCCTAACAATGAAGATGAGCACATTTCTCTGTAGTCGGCTCCTTCCCCTATGACCAATGCCTTCGAAGTTTGTGAAGTATCAATACTGACCACGCCAGCCATAACATCATGTAAGATCCTCACATTAACAACAACATGTGTATTTGCTTCTGATACATCTTTTTATCTTGAAAGCATAAAGCACAAGAGTGGACATATAAGTACACATAGTAATATATATAACAGTACACAGTAGTATACTAATAATCTCAATGACAATAATCCCATCTCGTTGTAGGCAGCTCCTTCCCTTATGAACAATGCATCCAAAGTTTTAAGTATCAATACTGACCAAGCCAACCATTACATCATGTAAGATCCTCACATTAACGACAACATGTGGCTTTGCTTCTGATACATCTTTTTATCTTGAAAGCATAAAGTACAAGAGTAAACATAGAAGTACACATAGTAGTATACTAATATAGATACTAATAAACATAGTAGTACATAAGCAGTTAATGTCATTATACATAATATACATAGAAGTACTCATAGAAATATGCATTATAGTAGTACATGTTCCAGTACGCATAGTATTGCATGTAATAGGACACATATCAATACACATACAAATACACCTAGTACACAAAGTATGCATAACAACACTCATATCATTGCACACAACACTATACAAACTAGTACACATAATACACATACAATTCACATAGTAGTGCACATAATAGTACATATACCATTACATATAGTAAACATTCATTACAAATAGTATTATACATACTGTATGATAATACACACACTAGTACACATAACAATACATATCGGAGTACAAACTACATGTAGTATACATACAAGTACACATATCAGTTAACATAATATACACACTAGTACACATGTGTACACGTAACAATACACATGTTCATGCACTACCAATAAATATAGTACACATAGAAGTACACATATAAGTACATGTGTCTACAGTAGTATACGTAACTATAAACACAACAATACACATGGTAGTATAAAGAGTAAGCATAATAGTAGATGTAGCAATACACATAACAATATACATAGTATAGTAGTACACATGTGTAAAAAATTATATAAATTTTCTGACAATGTGGAATAATTTAGATCTGTGATATACTGCCCAAAACCTAGCGAAGATAGAATAGAACTATATGAAAAATCTCACTCAAAACCAATTTGTTGTGTTGGGTTGAAAATTTGCAAAAATTGAACTCATGCTCGGTTTACTTGCTTCTCTACATACAACTTGACAATGGAAACAACATACTTGTCAACGTGTAACTTGTAAGCCTGATTAGACACTGAGCCACAAGTTGTTTTGATCGAATCCTTATTGGGACACTATGGAGGGGATGCCTCACTGGTCTTACTGACAAATGATTTTCTAGTCAAAATGGACACTCGTTTGATTCATGAATAATTATAAAAAAAAGACAATGGAAACAACTTACAAAATTGACATCTAAAAGCTTAAAAAGAAGGGATTAATTATGCAGACACGGTGGAGGAAGGATGCATTTGATGCGCCTGTTAAACCAACCCCCATCCATGGTTACGTATAACTGTCCCCATTCATTCTCTCTCCCCTATCATCTATTATAATTTATAAGTTTTCTTATTTTTAGAGGAAAAAATAAAATAGGAGGGAAGTAAAGAGGGAATATAATGTTTTACTTATAATTTTTTTGATAAAACAAAGGCTATTAATTTCAAAAAAAACATTCTAATGAGAAAAATTCCAACATTATTTTAAGAAACATTATACAAAATATAAGCATAAACATCATTTGCACATTTGAAAAGAGGGGACGGAAGAAAATGGGAGAGGAGAGAAGCAATGACAAAGGAGGAGTGAAGCAATAAGAATAGAAGGGAACTGAGGAGGGAAGTAATGGAGAGAGAGGAATTTGGGAGCATTACTGGTAGAAGTGGACACATTCTACTAAAATATAGATGCATTACTGATAGAAGTGGACACATTCTATGAAAATATGGACACATTATTAACAGAAGTTGGCGCATTATATTGTAATATAAAATGCACCCACTTCTATTAGATATCGTATCTAATTCTACTAATAATATGTATGTACTTCAATAGAATGTGCCCATTTCTATAAGTATTTGAATGTTATTCTCTATGTTCTCATATAATGGTTAAAGAAGGTAAGGTTGGTTGTTGTTACAACCAGTAAACCCTAATGATATAATGCTTATGACATGATCCATAATTATTAGTATAACTGGTTAAATTATCTCTCTTATGTGCATACTAAGCATGCAGGTGTCACTAGCTGAAATACATAGCCAGGTAAGATCTATGGTGTTTGTATATGATGAGCCTTGGTTGGCATCTGGTATGTGTGAATATCTGATAATGATGAGATAGTATGAATTACAATGTAATATGATGGTCTGATGACCTGGGATGGTTGTTTCCTAGTGAATGGTGACATGTGTTCAATGATGATCTGATGGGATTGTATCCCTGGAATATGTGACCTTTAATATGAGCCTAAGATGAATGGAAAGTGGTCAGTGAAATATGTGATAATGGGATAATGATGGTATCATGTGCATATTCCTTATGGATTTAACCAATATAGAATGTTTTTCTTTTATAGATTTTCTTTATATCAAATGCATTATAACTTGGTTGATGCTAAAATCCACTCTAATTGGCTTAATTAATTAAAGTGAAACCTCATCGTGTAGTTTTCCCTGGCCATAGATCCATTCATCATCAGGAGTTGGTTAATAGTGAAATGGGTATTTCCTACGGGATCACTTGGAGTGCATATTGTTGAATATGTGGGGGCGTGATTAAGTCCACAATCTGGAAAGAGTGTAACTACAGTTACAGACTCGATGACATGACAATCTTGATTCGTGTGGTCCAAGCAGACTGGTAGCCGTGTATGGTAACTATATGTCAAGAGCTAACACGGTGAACATCCCCGTGGCTCAGAAATGATTACAGTTGACACAGTGAACAAGATCGTTGCTCGGAAATGGTTAGAGCTGACATGGTGAACAGGCTCGTGGCTCAATGTACTAGTGCTGAGACTTGTACCAAGGCGGGTTAGAGAAATGGTAGCCTACGAGAGCTAACCCTATGATTGAGGTCACTTGAGCAATTGACTACGGTCCTGCTAATGGTTTCTCATGAACTGACCACGAGGGTACGTAGGTTGTGGATTCCGGATCTTACATTAGACCTTGTATGACACTTATCAGGGTTTGACAACCATCAGTTGGATCTGAGTGGTACGACTCACTCCCTCAAGGCATAATAATTTGTAATCCAGCCATGTAGTATATTTTCTTAGCACAAATACGAAACATTGGCTGAGGCCTTGGATGTTATAGATTTATTGTAGAGCTTTTATATACATGCTCTTCGTATTCCTTTCAGATGATTATATATTTCTTATCTTGTGAAAGTATATTATCCTACTTTTATCTTTCTCAGTGTTTACTTCATATCTTTTAGTTGAATCTGTTCAACCTGTTTAAGTTCTATGCTTTATTTTCTCTAGCTCTCTGCGATATAATAGTTCGGTGGGGAGTTTTGTTTCTCACTGGAACTGTGTGTCTCACCCGTTAGTTACAACCTTTTTAGGTGATTGAGCTTAGACGCGGTAGAGGTCGTGGTGTTACAGCCGATCAACAGGAAGAATAGTAGAAGGCAAGGATGGATGTGCTACTGTTGTCATTTTATAGTAGAGTCTTAGAGTCATCATCCCTGTACTCTCAGGTCCCCAGAGGAGTTTGATGATGTTTTGTAGATACACTTTCGGACTATGGTTTCCTCTTTATCCTGATATTTTATGGCCTTGGATAGGCTTGATGTAAATATATGAACAGGTGAAGAATCTTTAGAACAGGTGGATGATATGCATATCATATGTTGGTGTAACAGTTGCTCTTATATGTATAGAATGTATGCTTTGCAGGTTGAGGATCTATTGGTGATAGTTCCTTCTGTGTGGTGCTTTTGCAATTGGTTTTAGTTTTTACATGTTTTATGGTAATCCGCCGTTTATGTTTAGTTTTCCGCATGTTTTGTGTAATCTTATTGTCGATATGATACCGGATGGTACAAACAGTGAAGAGGTTTAGTGGTAACTAATGTTTATTGTTGTAAAAATCATGTTATGAACCCGACCGGGTCGAGCTGGGCCTGACTGGGTTCATGAGGAGAAATCCTGAAGATTTGATATCTTCCTAAGTTTGGTGTTTGCAAGTCCCAAAATTGTCTACTTGACAAAAAAAGATATAAATTACTAAAAGAAAGATAAGAGGTCAGAGTTATTTCGGGCAATTTAAGGCTATAACAGTAGGAAACCATAGACAAATGCTTTCCATAAATGTCTAGATTTTGGTGCTATTAATATCTTACTCATTTTCATAACTTGTAAGGTAGGCTCAACCTCTTCACCTTACACTGATATTTTCTTGTTTGTATGTATGTTTGTATGAATGCTTGGTAGTTAGTTACTTGTTTGAACTACTATTATTATGATTACTATTTTTCTATGTTTGACTATACTATGTTCTCATAACGGATAAAGAAACCTAATAACATGATTTTTACAATGTTGTCATCTAGGTTTCCTCATCTCATTCTTGTTCTTGCTTAGTACTTGACCTAGCTAAGAAACGTATATAATACTCTTAAACTATGTTTTCTTGCTCTTTCATAGTGTACTTAATGCTTTAGCATTAATATATTTTTATTTATCAAATTTTTAGTTGCTAAATAAAGATCTGTTGCACTGAAGACTCTAAGCACTGAAATTAAACACCAATGGGATGCTAGAAGTAGAAACGAGTACATGCTTTTGTAACCCTCTTAGTATCTTGTTGTTATTACTTTTGCATATATATTGTGTATGTGAAATATTTATACCATTTTATGGACGGGATCCCAAGCCCTACTGCCACTGACTCTATCGTCAGTGGAGGTAGGATGAGGGTAATAAATAGTTATGTGATATAGTGTCATAAAGAAAGAAATGCATGTTAAAATCTCATAAAGGTTGGTATATAATAATTTACAAACTTTATGGACGACACTAGACTACAACTTCACTTAGTCCCAAGAGTAGGTCGCACACATCATCTACTTTCGAGGTCCCTTCACACAGACAACACCTACCTCCAAACTATATTCGCCCTCCATTACACTGATTTGCTCTGTATCAACCTAGGAAACGTATTCCGTCACCTAAAAGATGTAGAAAAGTACAAAATGAGACCCCAAGTCTTAGAGATAATGATACAAAGGTTCAAACATTTATTACCTAGTGGTGTGAGGATATCGACACATGGGTTGATGATCACCTACACAATTTTGATATCGCTGACATCATTTCTAGGTGATGGTATCTTGTTATTATCACATATCCTCTCTCTTTCCCCCTTTTATAACCGCTTAATTGCATAATGATATGAACAAGTGTTATTGATTTCACCTATACAACTATTTTATTTCTAACATTTGATTTTGTAGGTAATCTTTTCTCATCATTTTTGTTATATTTTGAACATACAAGCCCTTTTAAAATTAAAAAAGAGCATCATAACCTTGTTTGTATTTATGATACTACAAGGTCATTGTGGGGGTGTCTAACACCTTCCCACATGAACCGTGATGCCTTATTCTTTTTCTCCACATTTTCCTATTTGCCTTATCCATCCAATTTTTCAAAGTGACTTTTCATGGTTTACCTTATTTTTCACATAAACACAACGACTTTGTTTCTTGACACATCCATCAATACCCCCATTTCCTCACACATTGATACCACATTAGGGTTGGGGTGGGTATTAGCCTCATCATTCTTGTGATTTTAGGAAATATATTGGTGTGCAACAATTGAAAACCATTGTGCACATATTCTTAACCATGGCATGTTTACGATTGTTGTGAGAATGAGTCACAATGTAATGGCCAAGAAGTTGAAAGAGTGTATATCCATTTCTCATCCACATTGAAAATCAATGACTAAATGAACTTGATTATGACCCACTCAAGAGCCTTATGATAATAAACTAAAAATTATACATATGGGATCATAATCAGCACATGCATGTTCAAAATTTTCATGTGAGGGGAACCATTTGAGGAGGTTAGGAATATGATTTATTCTAGAATTTAGAAAAACATACATGTGTGTAATTTTTGGATGCCTGTTTAAACCGGACATATTTTCAATTTAATTAGAAAGATGTTTGTTTGACATTTGGTGCATATTAAGAGTTCTATGGGTAGGCTGGGATTATAAGAAATATTTAGTATATCTATGAGTATTGATGGATGTTTTGGATAGGTATGCAAGGTATATTATGATGGAGTTGGGTTTGTATCTTTAAATTAAGATCTTGCATGACTTTTTCGGTAGTTTTGTTATTAAGCCACACATTTCAAGATAGAGTGTCTATTGACAAAACATCCATTTTGGATTAACTACTTTTCGTTGCGGGAATTACAGTGAGTTCATAAGTTGTGGCTTGTTTTGGATAGGTATGCAAGGTATATTATGATGGAGTTGGGTTTGTACCTTTAAATTAAGGTCTTGCGTGACTTTTTTCGATGGTTTTGTTATTAAGTCACACATTTCAAGATAGAGTGTCTATTGACAAAACATCCATTTTGGATTAACTATTTTGGATTAACTATTTTCCTCGATCCAACCTTCTTCTAGGACCTTCCCCACCAACGGTCATCCCAACCCACCCACTCCCTGGGCTCGGACTGAGATCCCCAAGGCAGTTCCCCGTCGGTGCCCGTTAATTAAATAGATAGATAGATAAAGCAAGCCACATCACAAGGTTGAAAGCCATATCCTCCTCTGCTTTTTACCTCCCTCCACCCACAACCTCCTAGGTCAGTTCCCTGCCCCCCTTTGTGCTAGAGTTTGTTAGCTTGTGACCCAACGAGCCAAAGAGTATGATGATGACGGCGGCTACAATCCTCTTGGCGATGCAGGTTGGGAAGGCCCAAAGGAAGTGAGTCATTATTTCCTACTGTTGCATTCCTAAATAAGACCTCCTTCCATTTCAATCTGTAGTTTGATTGTGATGGTCATTGTGTTTCTAACTGGTCATTTTTATTTCCTCATCTTGGTCGTAAAACCCTCAGGTACAAGGTGTTCTACCCTACCCTTTACGCCCTCGAGTCTGAGAACAAGGATGCCAAGCTCTTCAACTGCGTGCAGGTATGTAGATTTAATCGTCCATTTTCCATTGACTTTTCCGTTTCTGCATCCCGTTCAAATTAATAAAATTAGCTACCAGCAAAAGGAAATAGAATCCCTTTCTCACATTTCCCCCTTTGCAATCATGTCCCCCCACAACATGGCCACCAAAACTCCCTCGAGATGATGCCGGTCTTCTTCTCCACCCTCCTGATCGGCGGCCTCCGGCACCCGTTGATCACGTCGGGACTAGGCACCCTCTACGTCGTCGCCCGCTTCTTCTACTTCTGCGGCTACTCCACGGGCGCACCGGAGAACCGGCTCAAGCTCGACGCGCTCAGCTTCCCCGCCATCTTCGGCCTCATCCTCTGCACCGCGTCGCTTGGTTTCCACCTCGTCATCAGGGACAGACTCTAAGCTCTCTATTGTTGACGCATGGTGTATCAAGTGAGATAGCGTCGATGTGTCTGTAACAAACAAACAAACTGGTGGCGCTTTGCTAGGTCGTGCCGCATAGGGTGGGTGGGTAGTCAGCCGTATATGGTGGAGAGGAGATATAAACGGAACAAGTGGGAGGTTTAGGTTTTAGTTTGGGAGGGTTTTAGGTGCGATCATATCAGCACGAATGCACCGGATCCCATCAGAACTTCGTAGTTAAGCGTGTTTTGGCGAGAGTAGTAGTAGGATGGGTGACCTCCTGGAAAGTCCTCCTGTTGCACCCCCTTTTACTGTTCAAACAAAAAAAACTGTTCAAAAAAAGTTTGGGAGGGTTTTATATTCTGCATTCTAGCATAGTTTTTGAGTTGGTCTTGTAATGGGCGTTCTACAGTATTTTGGCGAACACACATGTGCTTTTTTTTTAATAATGAATCGCTTGTTTACAAGCAAAATGGCCCATCCATTAAGAGCGTCCATAAGATGTTTAATTACCATTTAAATGAGAAACGGAGTGGCGGTAAGGCAGGCAACAAAATGTCAAGACGTGGCATATCGTGATTCCAACTTTTTAATGAGTTTTTGGAGGATTCACTATTGTGTGTAACAATTAATTGTTTGAAAGCTTGTTGAAGTTTGATGTATATTGGAATTCATAAAAGAATATGGTTTAATATCTCAATACAATAAGAGGTACAAGCTCACCATACCTTCTCACCCATTAATACAACCTACAACAAACCTGAGAATCTGAAAGATTCTTGAGATGGATAACAGCAGCCTCTCATGTCGTCTTGAGGCGAGTCCCTCATCCACTCGTCACACCTTACCTTTCCACGATAATGATACCATCTACTTGCATATCCTCAATGAGACCGCGTATCCGTTACCTTTATATTCCCCACTTTCTAGGAGATCTACGATATCACCATATTCAACCATCACAGAATGGCACCACAAATTCTCTATGTTTTGTTGTTATATTATATGGAGATTGCTCAATGACAATAATCTCAATCGCAGATAAAGATTGCTTAATGATAATAATATCAATCACAATGGACATATGGAATCGCAGCAAGTATCCTCCCCTCCTAACAATGAAGATGAGCACATCTCTCTGAAGTCGGCTCCTTCCTCTATGAACGATGCCTCCGAAGTTTGAAATATCAATACTGACCAAGCCAGCCACAACATCACGTAAGATCCTCACATTAACGGCAACATGTGTCTTTGCTTCGGATACATCTTTTTATCTTGAAAGTACAAGAATTGACATAGAAGTATACATAGCAATATACACAGTAGTATACTAACTAGTACACATAACAGTATACATAATACTACACATAGTAGCACATATAGCAGTTAATGTCATTGGACATAGTATACATAACAATATTCATAGAAATACACATTGTAAGTAGTATACGTTCCAGTATACATAGTATTAAATGTAATAGGACACATATCAGTACACATACAAATTAACACACATAGTACACAAAGTATACATAACAACACTCAATTCGGTGCACACAACAACATACATACTAGTATATGTACCAATACACATAATACACATAACAATTCTCATAGTAGTGCACAAAATAGTACACATACAAATATACATAGTACACAAAGTACACATATCAGTGCACACAACAACATACATATTAGTATACGTACCAATACACATAATACACATAACAATTCACTTAGTAGTGCACAAAATAGTGCACATACTAGTACACATAGTAAACAAACATTACGAATTGTATTATACATACCAGTACCATAGTACACATACTAGTACACACTAACAATACATATTGCAGTACATATATTACTACGACGTAGTATACATACAAGTACACATATCAATTAACATTGTATGCACACTAGTACACATGTGTACATGTACACATAGCAACATACACATACCCATAAACTACCGTTAAACATAGTACACATAGCAACATACATATAAGTACATGTGTCTACAATAGTATACATAATCGTAAACACAATAGTACACATAGTAGAATAAAGAGTACACATAATAATAGATATAGCAATACACATAATAATATACATAGCGTAGCAGTACACATACATAACAATACATACAATAGTATACACAACAATATATAATAGTACACATAGAAATACATAAGATAACACATAATAATGCATATATCAATATACATGTGTGCATAGCAATATATATAGTTGAACACACAACAATACACAATATTATACATAATAGTACATGTAAAAGTACACATAGAAGTATATGTGTGTACATAATAGAACTACCGCAATGATCCTTCCCTGACAAGGTAAGACCTTGTCGCTGTCATCCAGAAGGCCTCTCTGTAGCCTTAATTTTGTAAAACCCCTTTGCCGACTGTCCCTGTGAGTTCGGCGGGAGCTACAAGTTGGCGATGGATTGTACAAGCGAAAGAGTCATGTTTTGTAACGACCTCACATTTGAGTAGTCCGGTGACATCATTATAGTTTCTCAAACTGTAAAAAAATAATTTAAATTTGTGGTATATTGCCCAAAACCTAGTGAAGATCAGGACTATATGAAAAATATCACTAAAAACTAATTTGTTGTGTTCGGTTAAAAAATTGCAAAAATCGTACTCATACTTAGTTTACTTACTTCTCTACATGCAACTAGACAATGGAAACAACATACTTGTCAGTTAGTGTAACTTGTAAGCCTGATCAGATAGTGAGCTACAAGTCACTTGATCAGATCTCTTTTGGGACCCCACAGAGAGGATGTCACACAGGTCCTGCTGACAAGCGGTTTGCTGTCAAAATGGACACTCTTCCGGTTCATGAATAATTATATTAAAAAGACAATGGAAACAACTTCTTACAATATTGAGAGCTAACAACTTAAAAAGAAGACTTTAATTATGGAGACGTGTTGGAAGAAGGATCGTGTTTGATGTGCCTGCTAAACAAACCCCCATCTATGGTCACGTACAACTTCTCCCATTCATTTTCTCTCACCTCTCATCCATTATAATTTATAGGTTTCCTCGTTTCTTAGAGGAAAAAATAAAATGGGAGGAAAGAAAATAGGGAATATATTATTTTACTTATACTTTTTTATGAAAGAAAAACTATTAAATTTGTATAAAAAATATATTATGATAAGATTAATGTCAACATCATTTAAGAAAAGGTTATACAAAATATAAACATAAGCATCATTTGCACATTTTAAGAGGGGAGAGAAAATGGGAGAGGAGAGAAGTAATGACAGAAGAGGAGTGAAGCAATAAGAATAGAAGGGAATTGAGGAGGGAAGTAATAGGGAGAGGAGAATGTGGGAGCATTACTAGTAGAAGTGGTTTCTACTAATATATAGACGTATATTAGTACAAGCATATACATTCTATAGAAATATGGACCCATTATTAACAGAAGTAGGCACATTCTATTATAATATGAAATGCACCCACTTCTACTAGAAATTGTATCCTATTCTACTAATAATTCATCTATATTTTAGTGGAATGTACCCACTTCTATATGTCATGCTTTGATACTCACATTATACGCTAAAATATGAGTGTAATTAAAATGTGATATTACTGGTAGAAGTTAGTATATTTTATTAAAATTTGGGTGCATTACTAGTAGAAGTAGGCACATTCCATTAAAAAGTGAAATGTGCCCACTTTTGCTAGTAATATGTCCATATTTTAGTAGAATATGGTCAATTTTATTAGTAATGTGTCTACTTATACTAGTCATATATCTACATTTCAATTCATTAAAATGAGAGTACACTACTAGTAGAAGTGGGCACATTATTAGTATAAGCAGACACATTCCACTAAAATGTGGGCGGACGAATTACTAGTAGAAGTGGGTGTATTTGTGAAATGCACCCATTTTTACTAATAGTTTTCCACATTTTAATAGAATGTGCCCACTTCTACTAGTAATGCAGTCACATTTTAATATATGAAAATGTAAAATATGGGTACATTATTAGTAAAAATAGATGCATTACTAGTAGAAGTGGATGATTTTCACTAAAATATATGTACATCTTTAGTAGAACTGGGTGTATTCCATTATATATGAAATGTGCCTACTGCTATTAATAATACACGTTACTAGTCAAAGTGTGTGTAAAATACTCAAATCTAGACACATAGTTGTAGCCTCCCTTTTCTAGGCCCTAATCGACTATATTTACAATGAATACTTGATCTACCTAGTTCATAATGCATTAGAAATAATAGGAGCCAATCATTGTCATAAATTCATTAATACCCTTTATATATGATAAAATAACCACAATACATTCAATAACAAGACTTAAGGAACAAATATACCAAATACCATGCTTGACTCTAATTTGACACACTAACATATTCTTAGGGGTATAAGATGAAATGAATCAAATTAATGTGTAATAAGTATTCAAATTAGTAAATACATTAAATGTATGTATGATGTACAAGTAATGAAATCTACTGTTAAACATCTTCAAAATGTAACATTGATGGCACCATTGGATTTGTAACATGTTAATTGATCTACTTATCCATTTTGGTATCAATCGGACAACAATTTCCCGTTCATTTAATGGTTTGAATACTTAACTTAGTAAACACCTTTGTATTCATATTATTACATTTCCATGCCACCAGTTTTCTTCATCCATGAGACCCACTCCATCCTTCACGCGATCAACGTGTCGCTGCCTTGCGGATCGCGATTTCGGTGGAAACATTCTCCTCCGCCTCCTCTTCTTCACTTCCTCTCCCTTCCACTCTTCCATCATCTCTCCCGCAACCTGAACCCTAGGTTCTTCTTACCTCTCTCCTGTAGCCGCAGTCAGAATCCTAGTCGTGCTATCTGCACTTTGCGCCAGCCACCATGATAGCCTTCTTTCCTCAACGCCCCAAGCCATAGTTGTTTCTAACAGGGTTCATCTGCTCGCCAATGGCCATGGAAACAAGCAGATTATCGTGCAACTTCTCTGTGCTAAGCCTCTGATCTTTCGCCAACATCTACTTGGCTATCGATGTGCCCTCGCCTATGCCCAATGGCCATGACCATGGGCCGTGTCACAATCTGCAGTTGGTGGATGAACTACAGGCGCTCATGTTGGAAGTGGTTCTCCTTTCTTCCTCATCTCGGTGCCACTTCCTCCTCCATCTTTGGCCCGCCACCCATGGCTACAGGAATCCTCGTTGTGGCAAATCTGAGCTGCAAGTAGAGCTCCCACTATGCAGTATGCAGATCACCGCCATCAACTTGATGTCGCCGCCCTTCAACCATGGTAGTGCATCCACCATTTTCCTCATCTACCTCTGACCACCCAAGATCCCCACTGCTCAGATCTGCAACCTCCCAAAACCTCTCCAGTCATCCCCGTCCTCAAGTCAATGTTGCAATCTACAGATCACTTGTCATCCTTTTCTTCAAGGACCAATGGAGGTGATGGTGTTGAGGCATCCCATTCTGTGCTTTCCTCAGTCATTCTCTTAACTATTTTGCATGCTTAGACGATAACCTATAGTCAAGAAATCTTGATCTTGGCCACCGTCTGCCCTCCTTTCATCTGAAGAAGCACCATCAACCTACACTTCGATCAACCCTCCATCTTCTCCAAGCTTGCGCCTGCTACCAATGTAACGCCTCATCAGCAACCCTAGTAGCCACTGAGGTGTCGCAACCCATGCCTATAGGGCCACATAGCATGTTGTCACCTGTGTTGGTCTCTGCTGGGCACAATCAAGAACCTAGCATTAGTCTGTGTCCATCTTAGTTGCCGCCAGTAGGACATAAGGATAACTTCTCCTTCGCCCATCCTTCCATCCTTGTCCCTTACGGCCATGGTCTCTGCCGAGGAAAACCTACAACATGTATCTGAGGTTGACGATGTGTTTTGCTCAAATCCATCCCCTTTGGTTGGTAGATGAAAAAAATTGATGGAGGAAGGAGTGCCATGATCGTACTAAACTGAAGTAGGGTCAGACAGCCTATTGTACCTTCTCAAGAAAGCTTCCTTTTCCACCACCTCTAGCCAGACGTAGAGAGGTCGATGCAATCAAGCCTATCTCAATATTGTGATTGGTCATTGACTAATAGCTCAACCACACGATATATAGGTGAGTCTCTTTGGTCTTGAGTTTCATATTACTAATCCAAATAGTAGGCACTTAACACGTACGACAAGTGAAAGTAAATACTTATGAGATCCTACATGGATTATGTTTAGTAAGTCAATTAATAAGATAAACAAAATCTAGTAGCTATTAACATTCGTTATCCATTGGATGCTTTCAGTATATAAATACATACATGGATATAATAATGAACGTGTAAACAAATATAAGAAGATTAATCAAGTATATGAAGATTAGCTGTGCAAAATTTAGCATGGGTGACTTTATATTCATACAAGCCTTCATATAAATGTATGTTGGACTTAAACCCTAGACTCCTCTAATTAGAGTATTTACATTGATTAATGTCTTTTGTAGCTTGTATTCTAGACCTAGTTGACCAAATTGAGACGTATGATAAAAAGGGAGAGGATGACATTACACAACCTAAATTAGAAAAAAATGAATAGTCCTAACTACACATATATTATATGTAGACATACTTTGACCTATGTACATAAAGAGGGATCTAATAAACAAAATGAATGCCAAATGGATCACATGTTCATTTAAATATATTAAAAACCCTAAAATGACATTAAACGATCCCCATTAGGATGAGAACTATATACACATACACAATTTGAGAACGAATTCACATCACTCATTTTATTTTGACTGACATAAAATAATATACTTCTAGGATGAAGATATGACATAGTGGACCAAGTGCCTTATTAGAGTTATATTTTGGATGCATAAGGTATGTACATCCTCTTTTTCATTTTGGGCATTATTTGACTGAACCTACATTTATTTAATGAGGCATCTTTTGAACCGTTATTCTACTTGGAAATCCATTTGCTTGGACTTTTATATTTTTCCTGCTCTCAATTCATTATATTCATTTGGTTGTTGAGATACCTTATTTATAATGGGTTCTTGTACCCCTCCTGCTATGTTTGCCTTCTTATTTGAAATTGACTAAAATGATAAGTCTTGCCACTCTATTATTGCATGTTGCATGTTTGACTAAAATATCTAGAATAGTGGTATAAAGGGTGTGCGTATTCCGCTCGGAGTGTGCGTTTCCACCCTTATTTCTTTTAGGCCATGATCCTATGGTGTTATGGTCCTATTTTAGGTATATTTAGTCTACATTGTTATGCATGCAAATGTTTATTGTTTCAAAATTGAAATTGTGGTTAAATGATATGGCAAGACATTTTGTTCTGATGCTTGTAATCTAAATTTTAATATGCCTCATTACTCTTGGTATACTTCTTTTGAACTTACCTAGGTGCAAATAGCCCCCTGATCTGACCCTATTCTAGGGCTGTATCTTGTGTCAGTTTGTACCTTTATCACATTCAAATGCATTAGAATTACATGTTATTCTCCCCAATTTGGTCACCATTGCAAATATGCTTATGGATGTTCTTTGCATTGTTTTTCAGGTACTTGGACCATGCCTAGATGGAAGAGAGAGAAAGAAGGAATTCTAGGGTTTCCCCACTCATGGAGGGACCAAAAGAAGACCCCAAAGTCCCCCTCAACCTACCTCCAATGGCCAAGAGTCATCTCCAAGCAAAGACATCCAAGAATTATGAAGTTTGAAGCCATGCTAGCTTTAGAAGACCCCAGCACGGCCGTGGTGCCATGGAACGTCCGTGCTGGCAATTGAGCAATTACAGGTTGATCGACAAATTATTGAAGTTCAAGCAAGTCAGACACCACGGCCGTGTTGCCCAGCACGGCCGTGCTGACCACAACGGCCGTGCTAGATGAAGATGGAACGGGCGTGTTGCTCAGAACGACCTCCTCACAACTCCGCCACCACGACCGTGCTACCCAGCACGGCCGTTCTACCTAGTCCCCAATACGGCCATTCTGTCCAGCACGGCCGTGCTACCAGCCTTTTTTTCCTGTTGATTTAACACTTAGCCAACACGGCCGTTCTCCCCCAGCACGGCCGTGCTACCACCCCAAAACCTAACTTTTTTTTCACTGCTTTTCCTAAACTGTCCCTACTTACCCTAGTGCTTCCACCACCACCTATATATACATGGGTGGCAGCCATAGCACGAGGTTACACACCCCCTAGTTACAACCTAGCTGCTCCCTTGCCTCCATTACTCCCATCCACCTACTCCCTTGCATCTAATCCCATTTCCACCCACTTTTCACTCATTTCCACCATAGAAACCTAGTTTCTCTAGGTTTCTATCCATCCATTTCACCATTTTCATGCACCCCTGCACCATTGGAGGAGGGAGGATGTCTGCAGCTGCTTGGAGGTGAAGAAGAAGGCCACTTCATCAAGCTTCATGGAGTTTCTTCCTCTTCTACCCCTTTCTTTTCTTGTTTCTTTGACTATGTCTAGCTAAGCCCCCTTGTGGTGGGCTGTTTGGGATTAAAATGTTACTTTGATACCATGTTGGGGGATAAATTCTTGTAATGAACTTAATTCACATTTATGATGATTACTTCTTGCTTCCATCTCTTTTCCTATCTTATTGCATGTGGTTTGTGCTTCTTGTATGAATTGCTTGTTTTGAGGTTTTTGATGACACTTCATTTCTAGGAGGAATCGGGGTGTATGTGGCAATCTTAGGAATGGCTCCTAGGTCCAATTAGTGGATCCCTAGCTAGCCCATTTTGTTCCTACATACACATCCCTCCTCTTACAAATGAGTGTGAGATTTAAGTGGCTAGTGTAAGTGAGAGTGATGCAATTGCCTAGGGCCGTCTAAAGGCTAGAGTAGCTAGTGGCATGAGGTTAAACCCCTTCATCTCCACTCCCATCTCTACCCTCAACCCTCAATTGTCCACTATCACTTACCCTAGAAACCTAGATTTGGCCAATCCCACTAGAACTACACCTAACCCTAGTCTTCTACTAGTAGTATAGGGTATGTTCTAATGGCATTGCCCTTGTTGTTTGGTTTGGTAATCTAGATATGAATCGATCACCATGCATGTTTAATGAACTCCCCCAGCTAAAATCAAAGTGACATTCCCCAAACAACCCACCCACCTTAATCACCTTGCTTAAAACCCTAATTGCTTAGTTTGCTTGTTAATGCTAGCTTAGTTCAATTGCTTTAGTCTACTTAGTCAATTGCTTAGTTTTACTCTTCAGTGTTAACTTAGGCTCTTGCTCTCACTAGTGGTTAGTTTAGTTCTTAATTGCTTCTTGCCTTGCTAGAGTAGTGTAGCCCTCCTTGCTCTTGCTTAGTTAGTTTGATAGCTTAGTTTACTAATTTATTTGCTCTTCCATAATTTAGTTTCCATCTCGCATTTCTTACTCGCTCTCTTAGCTTAATCAACCAATCAACCATAAAACCCTAAAAATCTTACTCTCCGCACTAGGAACGTAGCTCACGCCGTCTAACTCTAGAGCCCCCTCTATCTCCGCAGATCGACCCCGTACTTTCCGCCTCACCTATACTATGACACGACCCCGTGCGCTTGCGGGCGTAGTGTCTTAGTAGACGTAGGTAGTTAGTGTGGGACCATACAAATTTTGAAAGCAGAACTCCCATCATCCCATGCCTCCCAACCTCATGGATTGCACTTGTTGCAAGCCTTAAGCGGGAGCGCACCACCCCCTTGTTGCGGGAACATCTCTTTTGCACTTTTAATCCAATATAATTCCCAAAGTGTTTATTATATGTGCATGCTCAGCTCTTTGTTGACCTCTATGTTGTTTCCTATGGTTTGAGTGATGTTCCCTTCCACCCAGGTTTAGGCACAGTATAAGACATGGACTCAAGAAGTCACCTACATTACATGGACTTAAGGATAGCTTGGAATGGCTAGGTTACTCTCTGTTGCTGGCCTTAATTGTAGTTAGTTCAAGTTTTTGTAATATCACCTTTTATGGTATTGAGCAATTGTATAATGTACACGTTCTGACATTGTAATCGTTTTGTTTCCGCTGCTTATAAACTTCGTGCTCTGTAATATGTACCATTTGAGAAATGAATGAAATTCCTCCTTTCCTTCTTACCTTTTTGGTATGTAGGGGATTGGAAGGACTTATTCTTCAATTCAGTGAAAAGTGGATCCCCTATCGGGTCTCACTTTTTACAAAATGGTATCAGAGCCTAAGCAGTCGGTAACTTGACTATTATAAGTTATCCTAGGATGACTCTTAATTAGGTAGGTGACCCTTAGAGGTTTTTGGAAAATTGATTACCTAGTCATAGAATACCAATTATGGTTTTTAAATCCTGGTTATTTTGGTCACTTACACTCCTCAACACACCTGTGTGGATGTGGGTTAGTCATTAGTAACCCTTAATAGCCATGTCCTCTTTATGTATGTGGGATGCCGCCACATGGAACTGACTTTTTTAGAGTTTAGTTTCTACTTCCTATTTTCTAGGATTCTTCCTTAGAGCTATGAAGTCTAGGTTGGCTAGATGGTTATAGAATTGAATTGCCTTAGTTCTCACCTTTACCCCTTATATTTGTTGTTACCTAGCATGCCTCACATACATCCATTTTGGGTTGAGCATGTGTGAAAGACAACATAAAACCCTGATGTAATTTATAGAGTTGATATTATTTCTTTGACACTATGTGATAATTAGAAATAGCTCTATTATGGTTAGGCATGACTTTCCCTCAACATGGAATACCTCATCATAGTTATGCCCCATGGCCATTTATCTAAAGGTAGGGTGCCGACTCATTGAGCTTGTTATGCCTCATACATGAGAATTATTTGGTGAAAGTTATAACTTTTGGTAGATATCCTTAAGTGTTCACCTCTCTAAACCAAATAGTGCACTTAGTTTACCTAGTGATTGATATGAGTAGGTTTACTTTATAGGTTACCTTATATTGTGAAGAACAATTGTTGTAAACCAGCTAGTGATGGTAATAAATTCATCCTATAACATTGGGTAATCTTATGACTTCATTAGGTCCTTAGATGAGGCTTTGTGAATTATGATGAAGAGTGACATGGGTAATGATGTATGTTATGCATTATTAGGATTTGATAGACGTTGATTGTGCATAATAAGAAGTTGTTACCCTTGTATGCCTTCGAATTAGAGATGTAGACATATTCCCTTTTAGGTGATAGAAGGAGTAGACCCCACTTGTAGAATGAAATGATGATAGAAAAATACTATAGGTATCATCCGGTGGATAAGTGGTGGACTTGGTTCTCGAATTGATTTTTGGCACCAATTTTGGATTTTTCATCGTAAGATTTTTTTTCCATCAAACTTATTTTCATTATTAATTTTTATGTACAAAAGAAAATTTTTCATATTTTATCAAAGGTTTTAGAACCAAGTCTTTGCCACAAGGAAGTTTGAATTGTAGAGGAACCCTTTGAATGAAGAAGTACTTGACTGGAATGATGGACATGAAACCCTAGGACTAAGTGTGTTGTAGAGAGTACAAAGAAGCCTTGGATACATAAGACCTAAGTTCACCCTTTTTGCCCCTCTAGAGGATGATGTTGTTGATTTAGGTGGTGATGATGATGGTGATGATGATGATGATGATGATGATGATGATGATGATGATGATGATGATGATGATGATGATGATGATGATGATGATGATGATGATGATGATGATGATGATGATGATGATGATGATGATGATGATGATGATGATGATGATGATGATGATGATGATGATGATGATGATGATGATGATGATGATGATGATGATGATGATGATGATGATGATGATGATGATGATGATGATGATGATGATGATGATGATGATGATGATGATGATGATGATGATGATGATGATGATGATGATGATGATGATGATGTGGACCATGACCGAAGTATAGAAAAACTATGATAACATTGTAGGTAGACATGATGGATACAACTTGTTTAACATAGTCCCAGATCTTGTTGTACCTTTTCTAGACCCACATCTAGCATAAGCAGATTATGAATGCATGATACATGGAGGCGTATGGCTTCACCTTGAGAGTAGACCATAAGTGTGACATGAATAGTATGATATGACCACCTACATTAAGTATGCTAGAATTTATAACTTGGTTTAAGTTTATAACTCAGTTTATCATACCACAAGTGGATGGATTTCGGGGACAGAATCCTCTTTAAGGGGTGGAGTGTTGTAACATACTCAAATCTAGATACATAGTTGTAGCCTCCCTTTTATAGGCCCTAATTGACTATATTTACAATGAATACTTGATCTACCTAGTTCATAATGCATTAGAAATAATAGGAGCCAATCATTGTCATAAATTCATTAATACCCTTTATATATGATAAAATAACCACAATACACTCAATAACAAGACTTAAGGAACAAATATACCAAATACCGTGCTTGACTCTAATTTGACACACTAACATATTCTTAGGGGTATAAGATGAAATGAATCAAATTAATGTGTAATAAGTATTCAAATTAGTAAATACATTAAATGTATGTATGATGTACAAGTAATAAAATCTACTGTTAAACATCTTCAAAATGTAACATTGATGGCACCATTGGATTTGTCACATGTTAATTGATCTACTTATCCATTTTGGTATCAATCGGAAAATAATTTCCCATTCATTTAATGGTTTGAATACCTAACTTAGTAAACACCTTTGTATTCATATTATTACATTTCCATGCAACCGGTTTTCTTCATCCATGAGACCCACTCCCTCCTTGACGCGATCAATGCGTCGCTGCCTTGCGTATCGCGATTTCGGCAGAAACATTCTCCTCCGCCTCCTCTTCTTCACTTCCTCTCCCTTCCGCTCTTCCATCATTTCTCCTGCAACCTGAACCCTAGGTTCTTCTTCCCTCTCTCCTGCAGCAGCAGTCAGAATCCTAGCCGTGCTATATGCACTTTGCGCCAACCACCATGACAGCCTTCTTTCCTCGACGCCCCAAGTCATAGACGCCGCTAACAAGGTTCATCTGCTCGCCAATGGCCATGGAAACAAGCAGATCATCGTGCAGCTTCTCTGTGCTAAGCCTCTAATCTTTCGCCAACATCTACCTAGTTGTCGACGTGCCCTCGCCTGTGCCCAATGGCCATGACCATGGGCCATGTCACAATCTGCAGTTGGTGGATGAACTACAGGCGCTCACATTGGAAGTGGTTCTCCTTTCTTCCTCATCTCGGTGCCGCTT
This sequence comes from Alisma plantago-aquatica, assembly GCA_963693085.1. Lineage (NCBI taxonomy): Eukaryota > Viridiplantae > Streptophyta > Magnoliopsida > Alismatales > Alismataceae > Alisma > Alisma plantago-aquatica. Next base: position 490,162,892 of record OY856415.1, read on the forward strand.
CCTCCTCCATCTTTGCCTTGCCACCCATGGCTACGGGAATCCTCGTTGTGGCAAATTTGAGCTGCAAGTAGAGCTCCCACTATGCAGTATGCAGATCACCGCCATCAACTTGATGTCGCCACCCTTCAACCATGGCAGTGCATCCACCATTTTCCTCATCTTCCTCTGACCACCCAAGATCCCCACTGCTCAGATCTGCAACCGCCCAAAACCTCTCCAGTCATCCCCGTCCTCAAGTCGATGTTGCAATCTATAGATCACTCATCATCCTTTTCTTCAAGTACCAATGGAAGTGATGGTGTTGAGGCATCCCATTTTGTGCTTTCCTTAGTCGTTCTCTTAACTATTTTACATGCTTAGATGATGACCTGTAGTGGAGAAATCTTGATCTTAGCCACCGTCTGTCCTCCTTTCATCTGAAGAAGCACCATCAACCTACACTTCGATCGACCCTCCATCTTCTCCAAGCTTGCGCCTGCTACCAATATAACGCCTCATCAGCAACCCTAGTAGCCACTGAGGTGTCGCAACCCACGCTTATAAGGCCGCATAGCATGCTGCCACCTGTGTTGGTCTCCGCTGCGCACAATCAAGAACCTAGCATTAGTCTGTGTCCATCTTAGTTGCCGCCAGCATGCCATAAGGATAACTTCTCCTTCTCCCATCCTTCCATCCTTGTCCCTTGCGGCCATGGTCTCTGTCGAGGAAAACCTACAACATGTATCTAAGGTTGACGATGTGTTTAGCTCGAGTCCATCCCCTTTGGTTGGTAGATAAAATAGACTGATGGAGGAAGGAGTGCCATGACCGTACTGAACTGAAGTAGGGTCAGACAGCCCGTTGTACCTTCTTAAGAAAGCTTCCTTTGCCACCACCTCTAGCCAAATGTAGAGAGGTTGATGCAATAAAGCCTATCTCAATATGGTGATTGGTCGTTGACTAACAGCTCAACCACACGATCTATATGTGTGTCTCTTTGGTCTTGAGTTTCATATTACTAATCCAAATAGTAGGCACTTAACACGTACGACAAGTGAAAGTAAATACTTATGAGATCCTACATGGATTATGTTTACTAAGTCAATTAATAAGATAAACAAAATCTAGTAGCTATTAACATCTGTTATCCATTAGATGCTTTCAGTATATAAATACATACATGGATATAATAATGAACGTATAACCAAATATAAGAAGATTAATCAAGTATATGAAGATTAGTTGTGCAAAATTTAGCATGGGTGACTTTATATTCATACAAGCCGTCATATAAATGTATGTTGGACTTAAACCCTAGACTCCTCTAATTAGAGTATTTACATTGATTAATGTCTTTTGTAGCTTGTATTCTAGACCTAGTTGACCAAATTGAGATGTATGATAAAAAGGGAGAGGATGACATTACACAACCTAAATTAGAAAAAAATGAATAGTCCTAACTACACATATTATATGTAGACATACTTTGACCTATGTACATAAAGAGGGATCTAATAAATAAAATGAATGTCAAATGGATCACATGTTCATTTAAAGATATTAAAAACCATAAAATGACATTAAATGATCCCCATTAGGATGAGAACTATATACACATACACAATTTGAGAACGAATTCACATCACTCATTTTATTTTGACTGACATAAAATAATATACTTCTAGGATGAAGTTATGACATAGTGGACCAAGTGCCTTATTAGAGTTATATTTTGGATGTGTAAGGTATGTACATTCTCTTTTTTATTTTGGGAATTATTTGAATGAACCTACATTTATTTAATGAGGCATCTTTTGAACCTTTATTCTACTTGGAAATCCATTTGCTTGGACTTTTATATTTTTCCTACTCTCAATTCATTATATTCATTTGGTTGTTGAGATACCTTATTTATAATGGGTTCTTGTACCCCTCCTTCTATGTTTGCCTTCTTATTTGAAATTGACTAAAATGATAAGTCTTGCCACTCTATTATTGCATGTTGCATGTTTGACTAAAATATCTAGAATAGTGGTACTTATGTACAACCATACTTATAAAGGGCGTGCATATTCCGTCCGGGGTGTGCGTTTCCAGCCTTATTTCTTTTAGGCCATGATCCTATGGTGTTATGGCCCTATTTTAGGTATATTAGTCTACATTGTTATGCATGCAAATGTTTATTGTTTCAAAATTGAAATTGTGGTTAAATGATATGTCAAGACATTTTGTTCTGATGCTTGTAATCTAAATTTTAATATGTCCCATTACTCTTGTTATACTTCTTTTGAACTTACCTAGTTGCAAATAGCCCCCTTGTTGCGGGAACATCTCTTTTGCACTTTTAATCCAATATAATGCCCAAAGTGTTTATTATATGTGCATGCTCAGCTCTTTGCTGACCTCTATGTTGTTTCCTATGGTTTGGGTGATGTTCCCTTCCACCCAGGTTTAGGTATAGTATAAGACATGGACTCAAGAAGTCACCTACATTACATGGACTTAAGGATAGATTGTAATGGCTAGGTTACTCTCTGCTGCTGGCCTTAATTGTAGTTAGTTCAAGTTTTTGTAATATCACCTTTTATGGTATTGAGCAATTGTATAATGTATACGTTCTGACATTGTAATAGTTTTGTTTCCGCTGCTTATAAACTTCGGGCTCTGTAATATGTACCATTTGAGAAATGAATGAAATTCCTCCTTTCCTTCTTACCTTTTTGGTATGTAGGGGATTGGAAGGACTTATTCTTCAATTTAGTGAAAAGTGGATCCCCTATCGGGTCTCACTTTTTACAAAAACTGTAACATCCTAGGATTTGAGACCTCAGATAACATGATCTTAAAAGGAATGATTGGACTACCCATATCACCAAGGTGCACCTCCTTTTCCGGTAGCCCATCACTAAATAACTCCATAGTTAAGCATGCTCAGCTTGGAGTAGTACTAGGATGGGTGACCAATCGGGAAGTTGATCCTGGCTTGCGCGTCAGTGAGGACAAAGTGCGCAGTTAAGGCTAGTGGTGGTCTGTGGGGCCAGTCGTCATTCCTGAAACTCTACTAGAGCCTAGGGCAGTGGGCCCGGGCATTACAATTGGTATCAGAGCCATAACCCCTCCAGTAGGTGGGCCGCACATGGGCATGGCATGCCAGTCTTGAGTCGTGCGGTCTAGGTATGTAGGAAAGGGTTGTCCATGGTTGACGTAGCCACCCTTGCGCTGGTATTCCGTGATCGGGAGCTAGGTGTCCATGGGCCATTGGTGAGGACAAAATGCGTAGTTAAGGCTAGTGGTGGTCTGTGGGGCCAGTCGTCATTCCCGAAACTCTACTAGAGCCTAGGGCAGTGGGCTCGGGCATTACAGTGTGTCTTTTTTATTAGAATATGGAATACACCTATATTAATTCAGTTAGGTTAACGATTAAAATCTGAAGCAATATATAGGAGTACACAGAAGAACATCATATATGATCCTCACATTAGACCAACAACATGAGTCTTTGCTTCTAATACACCCTTTTATCTTAACGACTCACGGTACACACAGTAGTATACATAGTAGTATACATAGTTGTACACCTAGTACAAATAGTATTATATTAGTACATGTAGCATTATACATACTAGTACACAAAGTTTTCACATAGTAAAGCACATAGAAGTACACATAGTAGCACACATCCCAATGCACATAGAATTACATGTCATTGTACAAAGTATACATAGCAATACATAATGTCAGTAGTACACATAGTATAGATTCGATACATATATTATTACATATAGTAGGACATTTACCAATACACATACAAATGCACATAGTACAAAAAGTACACATAAAAATACTCATATTAGTGCATCAATAATGAACATACAAGTACACATACCAGTACATATAGTACACATAATATACACATAATAGTACACATAACAATATACATATCATTAAACCTAGTACACATATAGTACACAGTAGTATATATACCAGTATATCATAGTACACACACCAGTACATACAATAATACACATAGCAGTACATATATTACCACACATATCAATTAACATAGTATACACACTACTACACATGTGATGTAATATATATACCAACTCACATATCAATACACATGTGTCCACAACAATATAAATAATCACACACACAACAGTACACATAGTAATATAAAAGAGCACACATGAAAATATACATAGCAGTACAAATAATAACATACATAAAAATCCTTATAGAAGTACACATGTGTAAACAACAGTACATATAATTATATACACAACAACATACAATAACAACATAGTAGTACATACAAATACATATAGAAATACAAATGTGTCCATAATAGTATACATAGTAATACACACAAAAGTACACAATAGTACACATAACAATACATAAGAATAGCACATAATAGTCCATGCAATAGTACGCATAAAGGTATACATGTATATGTATATTCAATAGATCTACCACAATGATTCTTCCCTGACTAGGCGAGACTCTATCACTGTCATCCAGAAAGCCCTCTCCATAGCCTTATTCCCTTACTACCCCTTCGTTGACTATCTCTGTGAGTTGGGCAGGAGCTGCAAATTGGTGATGGAGTGTATGGACGAAGTCGTACCATTTTGTAATGACCTAACGTTTGAGTAGTCCCGTGACATCATCATAACTTTTGTGGAAATGTGGAACAATTCAAATCTGTGGTATATTGCCCCCAAACGTAGAGAAGATAGAATAGTTTTATATTGGAATTCATAAAATAATATGATCTAATATTTCAATACAATAAGAGGTAAAACTCTCCATGCCTACTCACCCATTAATACAACCTAAAACAAACCTCAAAATCTAAAACAGATTCTTGAGATGGATAAGAACAGCCTTTGATATTGTCTTGAGGTGAGTCACTCATCCACTCGTCAGACCTTACCCTTCCATGATATATATGCATATAGATTCTACTATGTGATGGATCATCTTCACATCTTCATTTTTGGCTTAGCTTGCCTTATTTCGATTTTCAGTCAAGATAGAAGTGAACCCGCACAAGTTTTTTCAAATCATCTTTGTCATTTTTGGCTTAGCTTGCCTTATTTGTACCATTGACAGTGATACCATCTACTTACATATCCTCGATGAGACTGCGTACCAATTACCTTTATTCCCCACTTTCTTGGAGATCCACGATATCACCATATTCAACCATGGCAATCACATAATGGCACCACAAAATCTCTATGTTTTGTTGTAATATAACATGGAGATTGCTCAATGAAAATAATCCCAATCACAAAATAAGATTTCTCAATGATAATAATCTCAATCACAATAGACATATGGCATCGCAAGAAGTATCCTCCCCTCCTAACAATGAAGATGAGCACATTTCTCTATAGTCAGCTCCTTCCCCTATGACCAATGCCTCCAATGTTTGTGAAGTATCAATATTGACCATGTCAGCCATAACATCACGTAAGATCCTCACATTAACAACAACATGTGTATTTGCTTCTGATACATCTTTTTATCTTGAAAGCATAAAGAACAAGAGTAGACATATAAGTACACATAGTAATATATATAACAGTACACAATAGTATACTAATAATCTCAATGACAATAATGCCATCTCATTGTAGGCAGTTCCTTCCCTTATGAACAATGCATCCAAAGTCTGAAGTATCAATACTGACCAAGCCAACCATTACATTATGTAAGATCCTCACATTAACGACAACATGTGTCTTTGCTTCTCATTCATCTTTTTATCTTGAAAGCATAAAGTATAAGAGTAAACATAGAAGTACACATAGTAGTATACTAACTAGTACACATAGGAATATAGATACTAGTAAACATAGTAGTACATAAGCAGTTAATGTCATTGTACATAATATACATAGCAGTACTAATAGAAATATGTATTATAGTAGTACATGTTCCAGTACGCATAGTATTGCATGTAATAGGACACATATCAATACACATACAAATACACCTAGTACACAAATTATGCATAACAACACTCATATCATTGCACACAACACTATGCATACTAGTACACATAATACACATACAATTCACATAGTAGTGCACATAATAGTACATATACCATTACATATAGTAAACATTCATTACAAATAGTATTATACATATTGTATGATAATACACACACTAGTACACATAACAATACATATCAGAGTACAAACTACACGTAGTATAGATACAAGTACACATATTAGTTAACATAATATACACACTAGTACACATGTGTGCACATAACAATACACATGTTCATGCACTACCAATAAATATAGTACACATAGAAGTACATATATAAGTACATGTGTCTACAGTAGTATACATAATTGTAAACACAACAATACACATGGTAGTATAAAGAGTAAGCATAATAGTAGATGTAGAAATACACATAACAATATACATAGTATAGTAGTACACATGTGTACGCAATAATATAAATTTTCTGAAAATGTGGAATAATTTAGATCTGTGATGTACAGCCCAAAACCTAGCGAAGATACACTACTACAGAAAATGCTTTTTACAACGGGAAAAACACAAATGTTTTGTTGGTTGTGTTGTAGTTCGCATATCTTTTACAACAAGTCTATTTGTGTGTTGTGAATTATATATTTTATACAACACAAGTTATATACAACGGGCCAAACTCGTTGTAGTATATGTGATACTACAATAGGTGCTAAATTGTTGTAATAGACTGTAATATCACAACATACTCAAACCCGTTGTAAAAGACCATAATTACACAACATGCTCTAACCCGTTGTAATAGTCATGTATGCTAACTTGTTGCAATAGATCATCATTACACAACATACTCTAAACTATTGTAAAAGATCATAATTACACAACATGCTCTAACCCGTTGTAATAGTCATGTATATTAACATGTTGTAATAGAACATCATTACACAACATACTCTAACCCATTGTAAAAGATCATAATTACACAACATGCTCTACCCGTTGTAATAGTCACATATATTAACCCGTTGTAATATACCATCATTACACAACATACTATAACCCATTGTAGTATACTATAATTACACAACATGCTTTCACCTATTGTAATAGTTACCCGTTGTAATAGACCACAATCACACAATAGGTTTGCATGTCATTTGTTATATATGCACAAAAAAGAATATATGAGTTGCGTAAAATGAAACTGGTTCTGCGGTTTGAGATGTGTCTTACTTTTAAGTGGTCTCAAGTTTGAAACATTGTGTCTAGATGTATTTTCCTTTTGTCTCAACATGTTATATATAACACCCCTATTACAACAGGTGTGTTCAATGATTTACAACATGTATTAACTATTGTATAAAATACATATATTACAACATGTGCAACACCTGTTGTATAAAGAACCCTCCCATAAGACCACGCGATCTAATACAACAGTTGACACCCGTTGTAAAATGGAAAAATGAATTGTTATAAAAACCATTTTTTGTAGTAGTGATAGAATAGAACTATATGAAAAATCTCACTCAAAACCAATTTGTTGTGTTGGGTTGAAAATTTGCAAAAATCGAACTCATGCTCAGTTTACTTACTTCTCTACATAAAACTTGACAATGGAAACGACATACTTGTCAACGTGTAACTTGTAAGCCTGATCAGACACTGAGCTACAGGTTGTTTTGATCGAATCCTTATTGGGACACTATGGAGGGGATGCCACACTGGTCCTGCTAACAAACGGTTTTCTAGTCAAAATGGACACTCATTTGATTCATGAATAATTATTAAAAAAAGACAATGGAAACAACTTCTTACAAAATTGACATCTGAAAGCTTAAAAAGAAGGCATTAATTATGGAGGCACGGTGGAGGCAGGATGCATTTAATGCGCCTGTTAAACTAACCCCCATCCATGGTTACGTGTAACTGTCCCCATTCATTCTCTTTCCCCTCTCATCTATTATAATTTATAAGTTTCCTCATTTTTAGAGGAAAAAATAAAATAGGAGGGAAGTAAAGAGAGAATATAATGTTTTACTTATAATTTTTTTGATGAAACAAAGACTATTAAATTTCAAAAAAACATTCTAATGAGAAAAATGCCAACATTATTTTTAGAAAAATTATACAAAATATAAGCATAAACATCATTTACACATTTGAAAATTGGGGACGGAAGAAAATGGGAGAGGAGAGAAGCAATGACAAAGGAGGAGTGAAGCAATAAGAATAGAAGGGAACTGAGGAGGGAAGTAATGGAGAGAGAGGAATGTGGGAGCATTACCGGTAGAAGTGGACATATTCTACTAAAATATAGATGCATTACTATTAGAAGTGGACACATTCTATGAAAATATGGACACATTATTAACAAAAGTTGGCGCATTATATTGTAATATAAAATGCACCCACTTCTATTAGATATCGTCTCTAATTCTACTAATAATATGTCTGTATTTTAATAGAATGTGCCCATTTCTATAAGTAATGCTTTCATATTTCATACTCACATTTAATGCACTACAATATGAGTGCAATTAAAATATGAAATTACTAGAAGAAGTGAGTGCATTTTTTAAAATATGACGCATTACTAGTAGAAGCAGGCGCATTCCATTAAAAAGTAGAACGCACCAACTTTTACTAGTAATATGCCCATATTTTAGTGGAATGCGGTCATTTTTATTAGTAATGTGTCTACTTCAACTAGTAATGTGTATACTTATACCAGTAATATATTTATCATTTATTTCATTAAAATGATAGTAAAATGCTAGTAGAAGAGGGCACATTATTAGTATAAGCAGACATATTTAACTAAAATGTGGACGAGAAAATTGTTAGTAGAAGTGGGTGTATTTGTTAAATGCACCCAGTTTCATCGATAATTTGCCACATTTTTGTGGAACATGCCCACTTCTACTAATAATACACTCACATTTTAATATATTAACATATAAAATATGGATACATTATTAGCAAAAATGGATGCACTATTAGTAGAAATGGGTGAATTTCACCAAAATGTATATACATCATTAGTACAAGTGGGCGTATTCCATTAAATGTGGAATGTACCTACTACTATTAATAATACACTTACAATAAAAATGTGGGTGCATTACTAGTAGAAGTAACACATCCACTCAATTGTGATCACATTAATAGTAGATCACATTATTAGTATGAGTATGTCTATTTTATTAAAATATGGGATACACCTACTTTGCTTCATTTAGGTTAATGATTAAAATCTTAAGCAATAAATAAGAGTACACATAAGAACATCATGTATGATCCTCACATTAGACCAACAACATGCGTCTTCAATTCTTATACATCCTTTTATCATAATAGCACATGATACACACAACAGTATACATAGTTGTACACATAATACTCATAGTAGTATATTAATACATGTAGCATTATACATACAAGTACACAAAGTACTGCACATAGTAAAACACATAGCAGTAGACATAGTAGCACATGTACCAATACACATTGAATTAAATGTCATTATACATAGAATACATAGAAATACACATTGTAAGTAGTACACATAGTACAGATTTTGGTACATATAGTATTACACATAATAGGACATATAACAGTAAACATACAGATATACATAGTACACAAAGTACACATAAAAATATTGATATTAGTGCACACAACAATACACATACTTGTATACATACCGGTACACGTAGTACACATAATAATACATATAATAGTGCACATAACAATACACATACCAGTACATGTAGTACACATATACTACACACAGTAATATCATACCAGTATCATAACACATACCAGTACATATAACAATACACATAGCTAACATATATTAGTAAACACAGTATACATATCAGTAGATAGACCAATTAACATAGTATACACACTAGAACACATGTATACATAACAATTATAACATACTGAATCTTGGACATATTCTCTTTTTGTCCCTTTTCCAAGACTTTCCTTTTTTTCTATCCTTTTTGGCCTTGATGTTCAATTTGTGGAAATAATAGTGGTTTGATGAACATTTATTCACTATTTATGCCGATAAATGGGTTTATACACAAATACCTCAGTGACAGATTAGATATGGGGGTCTAACTTGCAAAATGTCCACTTAACTGAGAAAAAGATAAATAAATTCGTATTAGAAGTTTCTAGGACCTTTTGGAATAAGAAAAAGAAAAGGAAATCCTAAAAATATAAAATGATGGAAATAATTGAATTAATTGGACAAATAGTGAGAATATGTAGTTAAACTGCCTAAAAATCTTAAAAGAAAACTTACAATATAATTTGAAGTCCAAATTCATTTTCTTGGAGTTAAAGATTACTTTAGTGACAAGTTTCATCCATTTTGGAAAAATGTAATTATAAATGCATTTATTGAATGAGAAAATAGGAGATATCTCATAATAGGAAATAACTCAATTAATATCTTCAAAATAGGCAATTAATGCCAAATTCTTAATCTAAACACTAAAATATGCCTTTGGGTGAACTGTCATTAAATTTGAAGAATAATTGATTCAAAGGTGAAATCTAAGAGAGAAAGTGTGTAGAACCTTCAATACATTAATTAATTAAATAAATACCACTAACATGAGGAATAATAGCAAAATCATATCCAACACATTAAATATGACTTATGGGTGAAGTTTCATAAAATTTGGAGAATCTTATAATCATTAATGAGGGAAGAAAGAGAAAATAGGAATTGGCTTAATTGACTAATCAAGAATTCTCAAAAGGAATATCTAATTGTAAATTTGGATTCCACATATCAAAATTAGGCTAGATGTCAAATTTCAACTGATTTGGAAATTGTTTGCACCCTCAATTGAGGATAGAAAAAATGAGAAATAAATACAAATGTCACTTTATTTGAATCAAAGTTGGATTTGAAATATTTATGTCACTTAGCCGCATTTCTCTCAATTTCTAGCATGCGATTAGGACCGCGGATCTGTGATCCAATGGCCTGCGGGTCATCTTCCTCGGGGTCCGAGTTGCTACAATGTCGTCGCAAGTTCTATTTTTCTCGAATCTAAGTTTCTCACTCATCTTGGAATGTGTCTGCTTTAATACACTAACTTCTACTAGTAATACACGTCATTCAAAATTATACCCATATTTTAATGTATTAAAATGTGAGAGCATTACTAGTAGAAGTGGGGGCATTCTACTAAAATGTAGACACATTACTAGTAGAATGGACACATTTTGTAAAAATAGGGGAACATTTCTAGTAGAAGTGGACACATTTTGTATCATAATGGAATGCATCCACTTCTACCAGTAATGTGTCTATATTTTTATAGAATGTGCCCACACACCTATATATTAGTGGAACATGCCCAATTCTACTAGTAGTGCACCCACACTCCTCACTCTCCATTACTTCCCTCCTTATTTTTCTTCAATTCCTATTGCTTCACTCCTCTTCTGTCATTACTTTCCCCTCTCCCATTTCCCCCCTCCTCTCTCCTTAAATTGCCAAATAATGCTCATGTTTATCTTTTGTATTATTTTCTTAAAGATCTATTGACAATAATTCTAGTGAGATTGTATTTTTACAAGGAGTCTTATAGTTTTAATTTCTTCAAAATAAATCATTACATATTGAAAGTTATAAGTAAAACAATATGTATCATCTTTACCTCCCTCTTTTTTTATTTTTTTCTCCCAAAAGATAAGGGAAAAGATTTAAAAAAAATAAATGGGTGAGAGGGAAGAGAGAGTGAATGGGGCATGCATATGAAAATAGATGGGGGATGGTTTGGAAAGCGTGTCGAACGCATCCTACCAAAACATGTTCTTAAAATTAAACCCTTCTTTTTTAAGATGGTAGCTCTCCATTTTGTAAAAAATGGTTTCCATTGTCTGGTTGTATGTAGATAAGAAAGTAAACCAAGTATGAATAACATCTTTTTCAATTTTTCTAACTTCACGTCAACAAGTTGGATTTGAGTAAGCTTTTTCATATAAAACAATTCTATATTCACTAGGTTTTGGGCCAATATACCGCAGATTTGAATTGTCTCACATTTTCATGAAAGTTATGATGATGTCATGAGACTTCTTAAACATGAGGTCATTACAAAACAGTACACCTTCATCCATACACCATCACCAACTTGCAGCTCCCACCCAACTCACGGAGACAGTCTCAAAGGGGTAATAAGGGAATAAGGCTATGGAGAGGGCTTTCTGGATGATAGTGATAGATTCTCACATTGTTAGGGAAGGATCATTGTGGTATATCTATTGCGTATACATATACATGTATACTTTTATGTATATTGTTGCATGGACTATTATGTGCTACTCTTGTGTACTGTTATGTGTATTATTGTGTACTTTTGTGTGTATTACTATGTATACTATTATGCACACATATTAATTTCTATATGTATTTTTATGTATATTCTTATATACAACTATGTGTGCTATTATATATTGTTGTGTATATATATGTATATTTGTATATACATGTGTACTGCTATAAGGATCTCAATCTATGCTATTATTTGTACAACTATGTATATTGTCATGTCTTCTCTTTTATATTACTATGTGTACTATTGTGTGTATGATTATGTGTATTCTTATGGACACATGTGTACTTATATGTATGTTGCTATGTGTATTGATATGCGAATTAGTATGTGTATTATGTGTAATTTTGTAAAGAAGTGAAATCATCTCTCTACTTAAAATTTAAAGAATAAGACATCCAAATTTTCAAATTTATAATAATGGTATATAATAGACCAAAGTGAGGTAGCGGAACAAAATTATGACTATATTCAATTTTTCATACAAGATTACAAAATTCCATCAGATCTCCCATTAAGGGTTTACATTAAGGTATAACATAAGGATAAAAGATAGAGGGAAGTCTAAACTACTTAAACTTGTCTCCAAGAAACATCTCCAAGAGCTAGGTCCTTATCAAAAGCTATGTTCTCCTTGGTCGTGTTCAACACCTTGCTCAACACCTGGGTGGTTGGGAAAGCACCCAGCAAGAGAGAGAAACAAGGTATGTGTCAACAATATGAGCAAGCACAAAAATAAGAACAAAAATGAAACATAAGGATATAGATTCATCATAAGATTAGAACGCCAAGAGAATGAGGCATATTACAAAAGATTCTTTCCATAAACAAATGAATAATAATGAACTTGCATGAACGATTAATATTGGTCCAAATTAACTAAGTAGGCATGAGGCACTTACCATACCCCAACTTATAGGTGAGGGGACAAATATCACATTCCCCATCACCTATAACATTTATATAAGGGGGAGAATAAGACATTCCCTAGGGAGAAATAATAGATGCCCTATCTATGGGTTGTTGCACATAAGTACCACTACATTAGCTAAATAGTCAAATAAACCATCATGGTCAAGAAATAGTAAAGTGGAAAGATATATTATCAAATGATTGCAACAAGGCAATGGGGTTCCAATACCCGAGAAGTAATATATCAATCTGGTTTTTAGGCAATTAGAACAAAAAGAATAATAATAAAGGAAATAGGGTTCATTTGAAGCCTCATTATGGAGAATAGGGTTTGTTCACCAATATCCCAACTAAAGGGTAAGATTGGCACATACCTCTCTTATTGAATCTTATTACTCACTTTCACCACTTTAGTTGAGTTCAGGGTCCACTTTTCCTATATTCAATATATAAACATGTATTAGGGTAGATCATATGCATTAATGTAAAGAAAACCCAAATTTTGGACTTTTTCAACAAAACCTAGATTTAGACTCTAAAACATCACCATGGATCTTATTAGGTTATCCTGATTAAGAAAACATATAATTTTTTCACTTTTGGAGTTATGATGTTAAAAGTGTATTTTTGGTGATCTTTAAGTATAAAAAATATTTTCTAGAAAAGACCCTTCATAAAAACTCAAAACCAAACCTAGAAAATATTTTTATTAGAAATATCACAATTTTCTGATTCTAGAACCTATTTATTTTTAATTTTTGGATGAATGGTTAGAAAGTTGTGATTTTTCGAATACCAACCAACCAGAGGATGACACCTTAGCATATCTGTGCGAGAGAAGTGAAGAGAGAGGGGGAGGGGGCGCATGACTTGGCCCAACTGCATGGTGACAAGTCAGCGGTCCTCGTCAACTCATCCATGGTGAAAGGTGCAAAAACAAAAGTGGACGACCACTTAACCCGTAAATGAGAACATAGAGCGAAGAAGATAAGAGGTGAGGGAAAAAACATAAAATCACGAGGGGGATTGTCCCCCAGATTGCTCACACACCATGAGTGTCGAGGAGATTAACCCCAATTTTGGTGAATCCAGGATTCTTTATTATTTGCAAAATTGAACGCACAAAAAAAGAGGAGGTGGAGGCAAACTCACTGAAGCAAGGAATTAAAATGTGTGTGAATCACTAGTAGAAGTGGGTAAATTCTATTAAATGTGGAATGTGTCTACTATAATTAGAAATACGGGATGCATCCACTTCTACTAGTAATACTCCCATTGATACTAGTAATTCATCCACGGTTTAATACATTAAAATATGAGTGCACTACTAGTCGAAGTGAGCGCATTTTACTAAAAAGTGGAGACATTACTAGATATATATGTTCATTCTATTAAAATGTGGAATGAACCTAGTTTTATTTATTTAGGTTAACAATTTAATTAATCAAGTTTAATTCATTTAAGTTAATGAATAAAATATGAAGCTATAAATTTATCATTAACCAGTCGATTAAATTTTAATTGGAGTTAACCAAATGATCACTCGAGGACCACTAATTCTTGATATGGGAGACCCATTTCACAATCAATAAGGGCTAATTTTTCTTATTATACACGGTAGACATGAATCCAACTTTATTTTGTATTCTTATACAACATCCATGGGGAAGTGAAAATCTTTATAAGGCCTAGGTCTCATATTTTGTTAGAAGTTTCACTATGCATTATATTTGTTTCTTATAATGGGATTCCATATAAGACTTTTTCATGAAGTTGTTACATTGCTAAAAGGGAGCATGCATCACAAACATAGTTAAATATATTCAAATAATCATTCCTAGGGAGGGGATGATTGTGGTAGTGTTTGTAAGATATATGTGGCACATATTCATGGGGTTAGTGCATAAGAAGGCTTATAGGATGAGTAGGCCACAAATGGAGAACCCTTCCCACCCCATATTCAATCAGTTTTAAACTTATATCATTCTCAACTAAGAAGGCAAGGAAATGGCTAAAATAAAATTTTGAACAAGACTCACACGTATGGTCACATACAAGGCTCATTGTTTGTGCATATTACCTAGAAAGTCTATCATTAGATGATGTCTATAGGAATGCCTTATGTTTTTTATCATATTAATTAAGGCAGTTCCAACTTATTGATGCACATTGATATAGTGTGATATTAATGTACATAATAAATATCCTTAGACTGACTGATTCAAAGACATAGGACTTCAAACACGTGACTTGAATATGAGATGTTAATGGATGCTAATATCAAAATTTTTAAATGTCCCTAGTCAAGTATTACTAAAGATTGGGAAACAACTATACATGTGACACTAGTATGTGTGATGACTGATGACCATGTCTCATGGTCATAGGTATTGGATACTAAATCAGACACATAGGTGGTTGTTAGAGAACATGTATTCTAGAGAGACGTGCCTTGAAAGTGATTCATGGGTCGTTATATCATAAACATACTCAATTATCAAATGTATATTATGCATTCTTCATTATTCCAACAAGTAAGAAGATGTCTTGTTTCAAATAATCTCTAAGACTTTTGGATAGATTAGACTCAAAGACTTCTTCATGGTTAATGACACCTTTAGTACCTAACTCTAGGCATAAATGTTGAGAAAGACCATCCAGACCACCAGGGATTAGATTCTTTGAGTCTCTTAAATGAAAGAGAATCTTCTTTTTTTTATAAATATTGAAGTCATAAAGATGTTGGTCTCTATATTAGTGTTATCTTTCATCCTAAAATCACTAAAATGGAGACATCACAATTGCTTTGACACTACCCAATGTGATCTTGAAGAAGGTTTTCATAAATTTAGTGATTGGGTGTAATGATAATCATTTTACACATTGTGAGTGATGTAGAAGGAGCTTGTCTCTCCCATATAATGGGAGTGATATTCAAGGCCTCTTGATAAGTGAGACTAGAGAAATGCATGGCCATGCTCATGTGAGTCAATATATGATATTGATCTCATATGTATCTTGTTAGTCTACTTGGAGATCAAGGAACTTAGATTGAATGCAACGAGGATGATGTGTACATGCCTCCAATTCAATCTGGATTTGTGACAAAAATATTATGCAACATGGTAATATTGATCATTGTTGGTATTGTCTCGTCTGACTAATCCTACTACTTGGATAGCAATGATGTGTATCTACACACCGCTCATTGATTATAGATCAAAATATTGATAAGTAAATGCATTGTCAATTTAGTATGGTGCCAACATGGTCACACACATAGAGACAGCTTGAAGAAAGGTATAATTAGACTTTATCATAATTGTTATAATAAATCTAGGGACTAGAAGGTAATTTTAAGGACCTAAATAAAATATGGACCCATATTAAGAAATATGTTTCCATAAGTGAGTGAGTCCACATTCCTAGCTAAATAGGATCTAGAAAACCCTAACTTTCCACTCCTCTATATATATGATCTAAGAGGAGGCCTTTGAGGCACACACTCAAATTCTCTCATTGTTGCCTCTAAGGTTTGAGAAACCTTAAGAGAAACTCAGAGAGGAAAGAGGGAGAGGAGAGAGTAACAACTTTGACCGTCTTTAGACACTCACATTAATACCGTGGAGATGAGTTCACATAGTGAATTCATTACAAAATGAAGATCTTCACTGACCGCACACAAATTAAGGAGTCAGTGGAACAGTGCAATCCACCATAGGCAGTGACGCCAAAATGATGTGATTCATCAGGAACACGTATCAAGGAGAAGGTCCCCCTAGAGGAACATTGTAATCGCCACATAGAACACAAAACAATGTGAGAAATTTTGTGGTGATTCGACATGATTTGCCACACACATGCACAGGGGAATGGTGGGATCCACTAGAGGGTGATTTTGGGGTCAAATATGTGGTAAGAGAGTCATCTCAGTGATCTTGAGATCTATGCATACATCTGATGGATTCTTGGGGTTATCAGAGCCATCTCTATGACTTTGGGATCTCTACAAATAGCTAGAGGATTCTCATTATCTGCCACTAACAATAATCTGTGAATCGTCACAATTAGCCACCAAAAAATAATTTTCTACAAGCTTCCCAAGGAAACTCTCTGAGTGTAAAAAACACTAGAAAGGAGTTTTGATAGTAAATTTGATACAATTCAAATGAGTCGTAGACGAGAGGGCATAGATATACACCAAGCTTTACAAGTTGAATCGTTGGGACCTCTTCCACGATAAGGTACAAACTTGTAAATCATGTTCGACTTTTTTTTGCATTAGAGGGATCTGTTGGAAGGATTCTTAGGGGAAAAAACTAATCCACTGAATTTTTGCTCCCGAGATTCTTACAATGGTATCAGAGCTGGGTTTAATGCTCCTTAGATGATTTTTCAAATATAAATCAAGTTCTTTTGTCATTGGATGACGGTAGTGTGGTGATTTCATATGATAAATGAGTAATGTAAAAAATTGGTTATTTTGAATATCCTGATGAATATTACCATAATCATATCATGATATGATAATATATATGTATATATATAAATCCAAGAGACACCTCAAAATGGTTTTTTGTTGTGATGCATGACTATGGCAAAACCTAATTGTGATTTCTTTATTACGTGTGATTTATTGTTTGTAAATATAAATATGACTTATGTGTGAAGACACCTTATTCCCCTTGAATGGGACTCGAGGTTTCTCTTTCATACGATGTAATAGTTTTACAATAGTATAGTATATAGGATATCCAACATGTTGGATAGAAATAAGGATAGATGTGGAACAATCATCAATAATGATGGATCCTCCCTGGTGGATTCTCATGATTGAAGAATCCAAGAATCATGGTTTATTGTCTTTTATTTATTCATGTGATGCAGGAAGCCTTAGATGACATCAATCTTCCATTATCTTGGAAAGATTGTGCTAGGAGGCCATAATCATCACATTTTTTATCTATATCGCTTGATGTACTTTTTTATATATGATATAATATATATATATATATATGTGTGTGTGTGTGTGTGTGTGTGTGTGTGTGGTGATTGGATATGTATATGTATTATACAAAATATCTCAATAAATATTCAGCCTAAGATGCCTCATGTGATACACATCAAGACCTTGATCAATTTATGGGGGCTCACCAAAGTGAGGTGCATTTTCTATCTTGGTGAGGTGCGAGGTAAATGTGTGGGTACACCAAAGTAGGGTACACGGCCTTATCGATATTAGTGGTTAAGTTTAGCTTAACTATCTAACCTTAATAAGATTAAGCACCTAGAGGCATGCAGATGGGTGTTCCATATGATGAAAATTTTAATAGTGGTCGTTCCCCATCCATACAAGGGTTGCATGTGATGTAATTTGTAACAAATTCCTACATAAATAATTCAGTTGTGAGTGGTCAATCAAATTTGACTCATTATTCAATCAAATATGCACCTCGGCCCACTATAATGTTATCCATTGTAAATTTCCCAAATTAATAGTAAGGGCTATTAATTAAGGAAAATAATGAGATTAAATGTTTAATTAAAGGCCTAATTAAAAATGCAAAGATTTTTCAAATCAAAATTCAAACTCCTATTTATTTTTTTTTATAGGTCACATGGAAAATAACAATAACCTTTTCTTGTGAGCAGTCCATGAGAAGGTCAGGCACAATGGAGAAAATTATGTGGATTGATACCAAAACTTGAGAAGTATTCTCAAGTGAGCACAAGTTCTATGTACATGATCATGATTTTTGCAAGGATCCCACTCTCAATGTGCCAAAGGCTTAAAGAATGCATTCATGTTGTATTCTGATAATTCTAGTGATGTCATGTGCCTCATGCTAGCATCCATGGTGTGTGGCCTATAGAGGCAGCATGAGAACATGGAAGCCATAGAAATGATTGAGCATCTCAAAGGATTATACAAGGCCAATCTAGACAATAGAGGTATGACGTATCAAAGGCATTATTTTAGAGAAAGATGGAAGGGGGAGATCTAGTCAATCCTCATGTACTCGATATGATTGGTATGTGGAGAAACAAGAGTGATTGGGTAAGAAAAAGGATAAGAAAGGTTCTAAGCCTAAGTCCCAATCTTCCGCTCTGAAGGCAAAGGGGGTGTGACCAAGAATGAGAATTGTCACCATTGTCATAAGCCTAGACACTGGAAGAGGAATTGCCCTGTCTACCTGGAGGAACTTTAAAAGTCAAATGGGATATAGATCTCCACCTCAGGTATATACATTATTAATACTCACTTATCAACTTTTTCATCATTAGTATTGGATACCAGATGTGGATCTTACGTTGTAATTTGTAGGTTTTGAAAAAAGTAGACCCTTTAAGAAGGGAGTTGTGAAACAATGAGTTGCTAATGGAGAAAAGGTTGTTGTTGTGATTGTAGGAACAAATAATTTATCTTTTCTCTTAAGGCTTGTAATAGAATTTGAGAATTGCTATTATGTACCTGTTATAAGTACAAATATTGTTTTTATTTCTTGTTTGGACAAGAATGTTTTTTATTTCTAATAGAAAATAGAGTCTTCTTTATACTTTTGGATGATCTTTTATGGAAGTGATACAATGTTTTATGGTATTTATTTGTTAGATGTTGAGATGCATGTTTATAACGTATATACCAAACTTCTTAAAATGCATGATTCGAAGATGGCAAACCTATTGAATTGTATGTTGGGCGATATAAATTAAGAGAAGTGTATTTCTAAACTCCATAAGGATGGATACTTAGAATCATTTGGTTTTAATTCTCTCGAGACATGCAAATGATGTTTGTTGGGAAAGATGGGAAAGATCCCTTTTACTAGAAATAGTGAAAGGGAAATTGGAATTCTAGAACTATACATACTAATGTATGTGGTCCTTTTACCTCAACACCTAGAGGAGAGCATTAATACTTCTGTACGGTCACTGATGAATTTAGTAGGCATGGATATGTGTATCTCATGAAACACAAATCAGAATCCTTTAAAATTTTTGAAATATTAAAAAATTAATGTAGAGAACCAACTTGGCAAGAAATTAAGATGCTTCAATCTGATCAAGGTGGAAAATATTTGAGCCAAGAGTTTGAAGACCTTATCAAGGATTGTGGTATTCTATTATAATTGACTCCACCAGGAACACCACACATAATGGTCTTTCAGAGAGAAGGAATTTCACATTGATGAGCCAAGTCAAACTTCCTAGTTTCTTTTGGGGAATGCTCTAGAAACCAGCATGTATACACTTAACCGTGCTCCTTCTAAATTGATTCCAAAAACACCATATGAGATATGGACTGGAAAGTGATCCAACATGCCTTTTTTAAAGGTTTGGGGTTGTGAATCTTATGTGAAGAGTTCATTTCCTAAGAAATTGGGACCCAACTCTGATATGCATAATTTTGAGGGATATTCTAAGGATACCAGATAATACTATTTTTGTATTCCTCAAAATGAAGTGTTTTTTTTCCTATAATTGGTACCTTCTTAGAGAAGTTCAATTCAAGAAATACCAGTGGGAGGAAAATAGAATTAGAATGAAGAGGAACATGAGGACGCACCACAAGTTGTTGTGGTACAACTACCCCTCAACAAATACAGGAACATCATAGAGTATAGTAGGACTTGCCATGAGTCGGAGAGACTTAGATTTCTCATGACTCAAGATGGTGAGGTGTTGGTGATGGATTTTGATGAGCCAACCACCTAAAAGGAAGATATGGAGGGACCATCATCTGATAAATGGCTTGAGGCCATGATATCCAAAATGGACTCAATGTATACCAACAAGGTATGGACCTTAGTGTAACCACCTGAAGGGGTAAAACCCATTGACTACAAATTGGTCTTTAAGAAGAAGACTGACATGGATGGAAATACCAAACCTACAAAGGATAACTAGTGTTTAAAGGTTTCAAACACGTTTAAGGTGTTGACTATGATGAAAATTTCTCACCATTCTCCATTGTAAAGTCCATTAGGATCATGCTTGCCATTACAACATACCATGACTTAAGATCTGGAAGATGGATGTCAAAACCACATTCCTTATGAGAATTTGCATGAGGATATGTATATGACACAACCTATGGTTGAATATCCAAAATATATTGGCAAGGTATGAAAGATGCAACGGTCAATCTATAAATTAAAGTAAGCATCCAAAAGCTAAAATATTTATTTTGATGAATCATTCAAAGAGTTTAGTTTCATCAAGAATGAAGATGGACCTTGTTTTTACAAGAAGGTAAGTGAGAGCATTGTAGTATTCCTCATATTGTATGTGGATGATATACTACTCATGAGAAATGATATTTTTGACTCTATAAAATGTGAAGTCGTGGTTAAGAAATAGTTTCTCGATGAAATACTTAGGAGAAGCCACCTATTATAGATATCAAGATCTATAGAGATGGATCTAGAAGGATTCTTGGCTTAAGTCAAAGTACATACATTAACTAAGTGTTGAATCAGTTCATCATGCAAGAGTCTAAGTAAGAGAACTTACCCATATCTCATGGGTAAGTATTTCAACGACTAATTGTCCCAAATATTCATAAGAAAGGGACCACATGAGTAATGAAAATGGACCTTGTTTTCACAAGAAGGTTAGTGGGTGCATTGTAGTATTCCTCATATTGTATGTGGATGATATACTACTCATGAGAAATGATATTTATGACTCTATAAAAGGTGAGGATGTGGTTAGGAAATAGTTTCTCAATGAAATACTTAGGAAAAGCCACCTATATTATAGGTATCAAGATCTATATAGATAGATATATAAGGATTCTCAACTTAAGTCAAAGTACATACATTGAAAAAGTGTTGAATCGGTTCAGCATGCAAGATTTTAAGTAAGAGAACTTGCCCATATCTCATGGGGTAAGTATTTCAATGAACAATTGTTCCAAATATTTGTAAGAAAGGGACCGCATGAGTAAGATTCCATATGCGTGTGCGACTAGATCTATCATGTATGCAATGTTATGTACACATCCAGATGTCTCATATGCCTGAAGAATGACAAGAAAATATCAGGAAGATCCAAGTGAAGGTTAGTAGACTGTAGAGAAGAACACCCTTAAGTACTTAAGAAGAACTAAGGATGCTTTCATGATATATGGATGTGAGGAAGAGTTGGTTGTAAGGGGTTACACTAAACCAAATTTCCAAATTGACAAAGATGATTATTGATCGCGATCTAGTTATTTGTTTTGCCTTAGTGGTGGTGGTGTCAGTTGGAAGAGTTCCAAGTAAGTAATAGTAGTTGACTCTATGACAAAAGTTGAATACATTGTTGCATCAGATACTACAAAGGAAGTTGTATGGATGAAGAAGGTCATCGTTGAACTTGGAGTTGTTCCCAACATTGCTCATACAATAGAACTATATTGTGACAATGATAGTTCTATTGTGCAAGTCAAGAAACCCAAATTGCATCAGTGTTCTGAGCATATTTGTTAGCACTTCCATCTCATACGAGAGATATTTGAGCAAGGAGATGTGGAGATTAGAAGGGTAGCAACAAAGAGCAATATTGGTGGTCCCTTGACAAAGGTGTTATCAAAGTAAAAGCATGATGATCATGTTAGATTGCTTGGTATAAGATACATGAGTGATTGGTGTTAGTGAAATTGGGAGACTATTGGTGTATATGTTGTAGATGCCCATCGTTAGATGATAGCTATATGGATATTTGATACTTTATATTTGATTAATAAAGAAAATTCCAATTTATTGATGTACATTTAATTATTGTGATATTAATGTACATAATAAATGTCCTTAAAATGATTGACTGAAATCTGTGGGACTTTAAGTGCATGACTTGAATATGAGATCCTAATGGATGCTAAAATAATATAATTAAATGTCCCTAGTCAAGTATTATTAAAGATTGGATAAAAATCATACATGTAAAACTAGTATGTGTGGTGATTGATGACCATGTCTCATGGGTTATAGGTATTGGTTACCAAGTCAGACATAAAGGTACTTATCAGAGAACAAGTGTACTTGACAGATCTACCTTGAGAGTGATTCATGGATTGCATTTAGAATCAACTCTCAAATGTGCATCATGACATCATTTGTTGCTTATGGATCATAATATTGATTAGTGACTCCATTGTCAACATAGTACGGTGCCGACAGGGTTACACACATATATGTGTTGACCCAAGTGTTATACATTGATCTTATTTTGATAATGACATTACCATTCCATTCATATGTATCTAATATGTTTATCTAAGATTGATTTCAGGCATTAGGTACATGAAAAGGATCAAATTAGCAAAGCCCTAGATTGCCCAAGTTAAAGTCAAAAGCAATGCAAATGCACTTTTGTGGAAATGTAACATACTGAATCTTGGACATTTTGCCTTTTGGCCCTCTTTCCCATCTTTTCCTTTCATTTCTATCCTTCTTGGCCTTTCTTTTTAATTTGTGAGAATGTAGTGGTTTAGTGAACATTTTTTCACCTTTTGTGCCAATAAAGGGGTTTATGCACAAATACCTTAGTGAAAGTTTAGTAATGGGTCTAATATGTAAAATATCCACTTAAGTGATAAAACTAATAAGAGAATTCGTTCTAGAACTTTCTAAGACTGTTTGGAATATGAAAAAGAAAAGAAATTTTGAAATATACATAAAGGAGATGATAAATGTAATAATTAGAGATAATATGGAATATATTGGATACAAGGAGATAATGTGGAATATATTGTTTCAAAAATCACAAATAGATAACCCACAAGATAATTTGATACCCAATATTCATTTCTTGAACTGAAAGTTACTTAAGGGCCAAGCATCACCCAATTTGGGAAATATATAAATATATAAAAAGTCTTTATTAAAAGAAAATAGGAAATAAGTCAAGAAAGAGAAATAAAATATCTAAAACCCTCAAATTGGAAAATTAATTCCAAATTCATAATCTAAATATGAAAATAAGGCTTTGGGCAAGTTTTCAACTAATTTGGATATTGTTTTTGCAAGTTATGCAATTTTAGGTACATTATGGACTTTTATGCAATTTACCCAATTGGGGGGTTTCTTTGCAAATTATCACATGAAATATAATAAGTATATATTCTATTACCACTATCGAGTTTTTGAATCATGGGGGCACCTAGTTTCACCTTGGTTTGATGGTATTTCTATCCAAGGGCATTTTAGGGATTTCTTCTTTATAAATGAGCGTATCTTTAGAAGCTATCGACCAATGAGGTTATTTCTTTGATGGAGGACGGTGGAGATGGACTAGAAGTCTCTATAAACTGACATTTGATAAGCATGAAGCCTCTATGAGGTGTCCTCTTGCATGGTCATCAAGCCCTAGGCTAAAGACACATGGAAAGTCCCTTGTACCTTATGATTCACCTATTTCTTTATATAGCCATGTCTACCCCTTTCCAACTCACAATTAGAAAACTCTTTCTCTCCTTTCTTTCCTCTAGCTTAAAGAATAGTTCCTTCTGTATTTGGCCACGAAGTTTCTATCCCAAGATAAAAGAAAGAGCCTACCTTGGTGAAGAAGGCTCCTAGGGTTTCCAAATTGCTCTATTAGAGTTTCTAAAGCTCCTCCTTGGTAATTTCAACCAAAACTAGTAAGTATCCTCCTTTTCTTCCCTGTTTTCATTCTGTTCATATTCCTTCCACCTTCTTCTAGGTCGTAACCATGGACTTCCATGGTAAAACCCTACCTAGAGCCCTTAAACACCACATCTCTATGCTCTTTAGCTAGGGTTTATCACCTCTAAGTGGAGAAGGTGATCTTTGTTCAAGAAGTGAGCTAGGCTTAGAGCAACCAGACCTTATAAGCTTGGGATCCTTTCTGTTTGAACCTTCTTAAATTCCTTAGAGGCGAGTTTCATAACCCACTTCTTATATAATGCTCACTACATGCTTAAAACTCATGCTTCTATGTTTAAAATCGATGATTTCCATCTATATTTACCATGTTCTCCTAGGATTTCGAATTCTTGTTGTTTTACCTTCTCTAGAAGATCTAGTTGGTTACTTATGCATCTACAAACCTGATCTTGAGTCAAATAGTGTTTTATCCTACTTTCTCACCCCCCCCCCTCTCTATGCTTTTCGAATCAATTTGCCTACATGGCAATTTCCTATTGACTAGTTTTAAATAAATCATAACTAATTAATTCTTTGTCCAAAATTAAAAGCAAAATATGTTATGAACTCGGAAAAATCTTATCTTTCTAATAAAACTAATTTCAAAGACTAATTTCAAGTTTTTTAAAAAAGGATTTTTAAAAAAATGAATTAATTAATAAAAAATCATCAAAAATACCCCTAAATGTCCATAACTCCCAAACATACAATATTATATGTTTTCTTAATCATAAAAACCTAACTAAATGAATGGTGATATTTTTGAGGTCTGAATCGATGGTTTTTGTATAAAGTTCATAAGTTTGGGTTTCAACTCTTTAATGTATATATGTTGTTCTAATACATGAATATGAAATTAGAAATAGGACAGTGGACCCTAATTTCAACTAAAGGTTTGGAAAAGAGGTTAATAGGACTGTAAGTAAGAGGTATGTGCTATGTATGTGCAATCTCTATTTATGTATGTGCATCTACACCTAAGTTGGGAATAATTATGCCTTAACCTACTCTTTCCCTAATGAGGCTTTATTGAACCCTATTTCATATACTCATGAATCTTTTACTATACTTGCCTCATAAATTTGTTTTGGATTATTATTCTTGGGTGTTGGTACCCCCTGTCATGTTCTATTTGAACGATGATATTACTTGCCATTGTTTCTAACATGATGATTTTATTAGACTATTTAGCTATAGTAGTGGTACTTATGTACAATCACCCATAGTAGGGCATGTGTTCATTCGCCCTGGGGAACATCTTATTCTCCCCCACACATAACATATGTGTAGGTGACTGGGAATGTATTATTCTCCCCTCACCTTTTGGTTGAAGGTCTGGTAGGTGCCTCAACCCTACTTAGTTAAACTAGTCAATATTAATCATACATGCAATCCTTTGTTATATTTTTGGTATGGCAAGCATCTTTTGATTATACCTTATTATCCTGGCCTTCTCATCTTATGATGAATATATATCTTTATGTTTCATGTTATTTCCTTACCTCTTGTACTTGCTCATTATTTGACACATACCTTGTTTTCCTCTCCCTTTTGTTGGGTGCTTTCCCAACCACCCAGGTATTGAGCAAGGTGATGAACAAGGAGTATATAGCTTTTGGCTTGGACCTAGATCTTGGAGGTGTTGCTTTAGAGACAAGATTTGAAGTAGTTTGGACTTCCCTCTATCTAGATCATTTTCTATGTATCTTACGTGTAAACCCTTAATGGGAGATTGATGCACTTTTGTAATCTTTTGTGAAAGTTGAATATAATCAGTTATTTTTATTCCGCTGCTACACTTTGGTTGTTTTGAATACCATTATAATATATTTGTAAAATTTATACCTATTCCAACATACCTTTGAATGTGTTTGGAAGGGATGTTTTTTTCTTCAAAATTTTTTAGTAAGGGGGTGATCCCGCCTCCTTACAGAATGATATCAGAGCCCATGTGTTATGACCCCACCTCCCGATAACCCCCAATTTAGGGAGACCGAGAAGTCGAAGCCGCACCCATAACTTCCGGATCAAAGGTTCGGCAATTAACTAAGAATAATTATCAAATTTTAACAGACTATACTGAAAAGCTGTAGAAAATAAATTTTTGCATACCTTTTTGAAAACTTGGATCTCTAAACTTCTATCCAATTAAGGATTCTACTCTAACTAATCCTCCTTGTATTTTACTTCATGTATTTCACAACATGACGATTTATTGTTTGTCCTTTTGTCTTGTACCTAAAACGCTGACAAACAATACGTCGGTCAGCCGAAGCTGGTATGTGGGGGAAACAATAATCATGCAATTACGTTAACACTGTAATCATTCAATTAATCATTTAAAAACCAAGATTACATTTTAGATATAACTCTGCGATCCAAGAGTACCCTATCCTCCATGTTGTCCCCATTAAACCCCTCATGATTCACCTATAAGCGAACCAATTTCTAGGGTTGAGTCACATGGCACTACTCGTAAGTAGCCCACTCCTTAACTCATGGCAGGCTAATGAGTCTCATGGCACTAAACGTAGGTAGACCAGTTTCTAACTCTCGGTAACCTAGACCTTTCTCTAGGATTACCCCTTATTTTCTTAGCCTTTTCAAAGCAATAGAGGTAGACCCGGATCTAGTCAGTTATATACGCTTATTTATAGTGATAATCATAGTCACTTTATAGTTGCATGAAATAAATAAACATCCAATAGTTATTTTCAAGCAACCGATTAAAACTTCGGGAATCACCGTGAAACTAGAGCGATTATTCATAAGCGTAACCACATACCTGATTTGGTGAGTCATGCAGATTATTCAACATATACTTCATGTGTATACAATCAAGTAAATCAACAGATCTAAGCAAGTAATTCAATCATCACATAGTTCCTGAAATAAATATGTACTCTATTTATTACACACTTTATCAAGAATCTACTTTATTGACTTGGATTCACTTTCTAGGGTTTCTAATCCGTATTAAGGTTTCATTAGTATTCATTAGGGATTCTTAGATCAATTTCTCAAACTTTATCCCTTTTTAGGTTAACAAACCCTAAAATACTCTTTTCCATTTATATGAACCTTAATTGCTCAACTATCTATTTTAATAGTCTTTTATACCCAATTTGACTTAGGATCATCATATCCTTATTTATTCATGGATTTAAACAATTAAACCAATTAAAAGACATATTCTCGTAAATTAGGGTTTTCAAGCTCATTAATGCATAATAATGCACGAAACCCTAACTTAAGCCAATTATGTACAAAGATCACTCTTTTAGATATAAATAATCCATTTCATTGTCATCAAGTTAATATTTGCTCAAATTAATCAAAGAACATCATTATATTCAACTATCATCAGCTCTAAGGGTTCTTCCTTAATTAAATCATT
Organism: Alisma plantago-aquatica; assembly: GCA_963693085.1. Taxonomy (NCBI): domain Eukaryota; kingdom Viridiplantae; phylum Streptophyta; class Magnoliopsida; order Alismatales; family Alismataceae; genus Alisma; species Alisma plantago-aquatica. The sequence goes on from OY856415.1 coordinate 490,191,217, forward strand.
AAAGATGATAACTTTATGTACTTTTTACATTTAACAGGTTAACATCAACTCTAATTATCCATTAAACCCTATTAAACACTTTATTCCTTTCAAAATAGGGTTTCTTAATCACTATTACACTAAAGCTAACAACTTCCATTATTTTTCGAATTGCAAGCAGAATCAGGTTCCAATTATATTTTTAATGGATTCCTCTCATTTTTCTAAGCAAAAATCATGTATAAACTTTTGTCATCCAGCTACTATTAAAGAGCTATGATTTTTGGAAGAATTACCTCACTTCGGCCAATGGGGAGGCGCCACGTCTCCTTGTTCCCATGCAACGTTGGTTAGTTTGGAAATATTTCGAAATTCCCTTTTCAAGGATAATTATTATCCTTCTAGATGCATTTATATGCAGTATTTTTCATTATCATGTTTATTTCTCATTAAATTATCTCTTTTTGAGAATTTCTCTTTATTTCTCTTTTATTTTCCTCATTGGCATCCCTTTCAATATTAGCAACCTCATGGATATGAAATTTCACCAAGGAATCTCATTTATGCCTCTTTTCACTTATTTTCCACATTTTCTCATTGTTTTCAATTTATTTCTTAATAAAGAAATACTTAATTAATCTTTTCTTTTCTTATTGCTTTCTTTTTGCAACCTTGGACTCCTTGGTACCCAAGGAACCCAAGAGGCACGAAATCCTCTTTGGATTTGCCTTCCAGAGGTTTCTACATATTTCTTTTCTTAAAAATTCAATTATCCATTTACTAATTGAATTTCCTTGTTATTTGGGCCCAATAGCCAATAAAGCCCACAACACAAACATCAAGGCTATTGTAAACGAAATTCATTTATTTGAAGCAAATTATATCATTATCTATTCAAATAAATATGAGAAATTGCATTTCTCACCAAATGAACCCAAAATTTGGGGTTGTAACACCATGGTAGTCAGAATCTGACTATTTCAATTTTGTCTCCCTAGTTAGAATCCATGCCTTACCTTTAAGTGACATGTTTTTCCTAGAGTTGATCAAGAAATGATGAAGGGTTGATTTAGGATCCTATAATTCACATTAGAATCATGATTAATAAATCCATAAAATACACACAACTAAAAGATGTAAGTGACCATGGTACCTTGAGGTTGTTTAGTTTTGTCTTTAGGCAACTACTAGGACATGAAGTTGAAAGTAAAGGTGTCTACAAAGGATCAGGGTTCGGGGGCTAGCAAGATTTTCCTCCGCGCCACTAGCTTGGTTTATGAGGACTCCCAAATCCATATGATACTGGCCTGACTTGAGCTGATATGAATTGTCTAAAATAGCATACTTTTAGGCAATAGTAGCCTTAGACATCTATGTCATATATCTTTAGGTATCCCAATATGTTGAACTAATCTACCATGTGTAATGACTTGTTTGTGGATGTATACCCAATATAGATTCCTTATGTCCCATTGAACCACATGTTTGGATAGTTATCCCTAAAATCTAGAATTTGAAGTTTGGTGTATAGTAAGCGATCAGAGTGCACAATGAAGTGTGGTGGATCTTGTACATGGTTTAGTTAGACACCCTTCTACCTCTAGACTAGTTTGTCTTGGTAGATTAAACCTTTTAAGGGGTGGAGAGTAGTTGGTTTGATGATGTTTGGGTAGTTAGATTTCGAGGGTGAAATCTTTTTTAAGGGGATGGAGTCATGTTTCATACTGAAATCTAGCTACTCTGACTTTAGAAACCCTAACTCCATGATTTAGGAGGATAGTTTGCTTGGATCCTTAGTTTTGAAAAAACAAGTTATAGTTGTAAACCCACATGCTTGTACTAATCCTAAAGAACATATAATGGTCATCTAATGGATAATTCATATGTTTTAACCCTAATGAATATCTTATGCACATAATAAGAGTAACTCGCATATTAATATTTATAGTGGATAAGCATGTTGTTAACCATGTCTTGGACCAATAAACACTAATGATATGATGAGAAATATAATTGTAACCTAATCTTGGTCTTAATGCATGCTAAGAAGGTATCGGTGAAGAATAATGATCATGTTGACCTAAACTCTAAGTTGTAATCATCCAACCTTAATCCATACATCCTTAATAACGTTCATGATACATTAGTGATATTATGTGTAATAATCAGATAACATACTATAATACACATGAATGATATATAATCACTTAATCATAGATCAATCGTGTCATCAATATGAAATACATATCACCTTGTTTTCTAATACACACCTAAGTAATCACCTAATCATGTATTGGTGTGTGAATAAAATCATTAATATGTAATATGTCTCACCTTGATCATTAAAATACAAGTAATGGTTTCTATATAAATATGAAGTGATTGGATTCACATAAATGTGCAAAATCGATAATATAAATGAATAAATATGAGAAATGACTAATGATGACATTAATGTGAGCAATAAAGATAATGTGACAATGTTTAATATAGATATAAGTAATTAATGTGACATTAATTAGAATAATTATATACTTAACCAAAAATCGAATAAAATGTCTTATTTCATGCAAGATAATTTGTTATAATTAATATAATGATAATATGAGGATAATGAAGTCTAAATCCGAATTATAAAGGACAATAGTCAAATATAATAGTGAATATTGAGATAATCAAGTAACTATAATTGTTCTAAAATTCTTAGTAAGATAGATGAGAGATGTATATATATAATATTTCATGGATGATAATGAAATATAACCTTATTGTCAACAAAGTGAATATGACATGACACAATCATAAGAATAATGATGATAATGTGATATCATAATGAATACAATGTAAATGAGCCAAATGTAAATAATGTTAAACCTCCTAAAAAGAATATATTAATAATGGAACCTTAGGTGATCCCTGAGAACCTAACCTATGCTGAGTTTGCATCTGAAGTATATGTTGGTGGAAGTTTTATGATCGGAGGAATAACCTGATGTTTTGTGATGAGAGGTTGTACACACACCCTTCCCTAATTGCTAGTGATTTTGGGGACAAAATCCTCTTTAAAAGGTGGAGTGTTGTCACATTCCGAATCCTGGACATTTTGCCTTTTGGCCCTCTTTCCCATCTTTTCCTGTCATTTCTATCCTTCTTGGCCTTTCTTTTTATTTGTGGAGAATGTAGTGGTTTAGTGAACATTTATTCACCTTTTATGAAAATAAAGGGATTTATGCACAAATACCTCACTAAAAGATTAGTAATGGGTCTAATATGTAAAATCTCCACTTAAGTGATAAAAATAATAAGAGAATTCATTCTAGAACGTTATAAGACTTTTTGGAATATGACAAAAAAAAGAAATTTCGAAATATATATAAAGGAGATGATAAATTTAATAATTGGAGATAATATGGAATATATTGGATACAAGGAGATAATGTGCAATATATTGTTTCAAAAATCACAAATAGATAACCCACAAGATAATGTGAAACCCAATATTCATTTCTTGAACTGAAAGTTACTTAAGGGCCAAGCATCACCCAATTTGGGAAATATATAAATATATAAAAAGTTTTTATTAAAGGAAAATAGGAAATAAGTCAAGAAAGAGAAATAAAATATCTAAAACCTTAAAATTGGAAAATTAATTCCAAATTCGTTATCTAAATATGAAAATAAGGCTTTGGGAAGTTTTCAACTAATTTGGATATTGTTTTTGCAAGTTATGCAATTTTAGGTACATTATGGACTTTTATGCAATTTACCCAATTGGGGGGGTTCGTTGCAAATTATCACTTGAAATATAATAATTATATATTATCTTACCATTATCGGGTTTTTGAACCATGGGGGCACCTAGTTCTACCTTGGTTTGATGGTATTTCTATCCAAGGGCATTTTAGGGATTTCCTCTTTATAAATGAGCTTATCTTTAGAAGCTATCGACCAATGAGGTTATTTCTTTGATGGAGGACGCTGGAAATGGACTAGAAGTCTATATAAACCAACATTTGATAAGTATGAAGCCTCTATGAGGTGTCCTCTTGCATGGGCATCAAGCCCTAGGCTAAAGACACATGGAAAGTCCCTTAGACACCTCATGCTTCACCTCTTTCTTTATATAGCCATGTCTACCCCTTCCCAACTCACAATTCGAAAACTCTTGCTCTCCTTTCTTTTCTCTATCTTAGAGAATAGTTCCTTCTGTATTTGTCCATGAAGTTTCTATCCCAAGGTAAAAAAGGAGCCTACCTTGGTGAAGAAGGCTCCTAGGGTTTCCAAATTGCTCTATTAGGGTTTCTAAAGCTCCTCCTTGGTAAATTCGACCAAAACTAGTAAGTATCCTCCTTTTCTTCCCTATTTTCATGCTTTTCATCTTCCTTCCACCTTCTTCTAGGTCATAACCATGAACTTCCATGGTAAAACCCCACCTAGAGACCTTAAACATCTATCTCTATGCTCTTTTGCTAGGGTTTATCACCTCTAAGTGGAGAAGGTGATCTTTGTTCTAGAAAGGACCTAGGCTTGGAGTAACCAGACCTTATAAGCTCCGGATCCTTTCTGTTTGGACCTTCTTATATTCCCTAGAGGCGAGTTTCATAACCCACTTCTTATATAATGCTCACTACATGCTTAAAACTCATGCTTCTATGTTTAAAATCAATGATTTCCATCTAAATTTACCATGTTCTCCTAGGATTTCAAATTCTTGTTGTTTTACCTTCTCTAGAAGATCTAGCTGGTTACTTATGCATCTACAAACCTGATCTTGAGTCAAATAGTGTTTTATCCTGCTTTCTCACCCCCTCTCTATGCTTTTTCGAATCAATTTGCCTACATGGCAATTTCCTATTAGCTGGTTTTAAATAAATCATAACTAATTAATTCTTTGTCCAAAATTAAAACAAAATTATGTTCTGAACTCGGAAAAATCTTATCTTTCAAATAAAAATAATTTCAAAGATTAATTTCGATTTTTGTCAAAAAGGATTTTTAGAAAATGAATTAATTAATCAAAAATCATCAAAAATACCCCTAAATGTCCATAACTCCAAAACATACAATATTATATGTTTTCTTAATCATAAAAACCTAACTAAATGAATGGTGATATTTTCGAGGTCTGAATCGATGGTTTTTGTATAAAGTTCATAAGTTTGGGTTTCAACTCTTTAATGTATATATGTTGTTCTAATACATGAATATGAAATTAGAAATAGGACACTGAACCCTGATTTCAAGTAAAGGTTTGGAAAAGAGGTTAATAAGATTCTAAGTAAGAGGTATGTGCTATGTATGTGCAATCTCTATTTATGTATGTGCATCTACACCTAAGTTGGGAATACTTATGCCTTAACCTACTCTTTCCCTAATGAGGCTTTATTGAACCCTATTTCATATACTCATGAATCTTTTATTATACTTGCCTCATAAATTTGTTTTGGATTATTATTCTTGGGTGTTGGTACCCCCCTGTCATGTTCTATTTGAATGATGCTATTACTTTCCATTGTTTCTAGCATGATGATTTTATTAGACTATTTAGCTATAGTAGTGGTACTTATGTACAATCACCCATAGTAGGGCATTTGTTCATTCGCCCAGGGGAACGTCTTATTCTCCCCCACACATAAAATATGTGTAGGTGACTGGGAATGTCTTATTCTCCCCTCACCTTTTGTTTGAAGGTCCGGTAGGTGCCTCAACCCTACTTAGCTAAACTAGTCAATATTAATCATACATGCAATCCTTTGTTATATTTTTGGTATGGCAAGCATCTTTTGATTATACCTTATTCTCTTGGCCTTCTCATCTTATGATGAATATATATCTTTATGTTTCATGTCATTTCCTTACCTCTTGTACTTGCTCATTATTTGACACATACCTTGTTTTCCTCTCCCATTTGTTGGGTGCTTTCCCAACCACCCAGGTGTTGAGCAAGGTGATGAACAAGACAAGGAGTATATAGCTTTTGGCTTGGACCTAGATCTTGGAGGTGTTGCTTTAGAGACAAGATTTGAAGTAGTTTGGACTTCCCTCTATCTAGATCCTTTTTTATGTATCTTACATGTAAACCCTAATGGGAGATTGATGCACTTTTGTAATCTTTTATGAAAGTTGAATATAGTCAGTTATTTTTATTCCGCTACTACACTTTGGTTGTTTTGAATACCATTATAATAAATTTGGAAAATTTATACCTATTCCAACATACCTTTGAGTGTGTTTGGAATGGATGTTTTATTCTTCAAAAAAATTTTAGGAAGGGGGTGAGCCTTACTCCTTACAGGAAAACACTCCAAACCACCTTAGAATATTTTTGTAATCATTAGTATTGATGATATGACTTGTAACTAAACTGAGAAAAAATCAGGGCCCCAAAAATCCAATGTTTGATCCACCAAACATCCCATCATAGGGACTTATTCAGCCGAGTTATAAACTCGACCAATCCATTTATGGATTCCCAGAATGGTGTTCATCGGTCGAGTTTCCAACTCGACCGGTCGACTGCTGAAAGTCAAACTGGCAAGTCTGTCGAGTTTCCCCAGGAAAAACTTGACCGATCGTTTGAGAGTTTGCCTTGTCTACTAGTGGATCGGTCGAGTTACCTTTATTGAAACTCGACTGAATGTACTGTACGGAAAATGCAGAAAAAGTGGATCAGACCATTGGAGAGTTGGTGGGATCGAAAATAGAGTTGTTGGGACTTGAAAAATGGCTAGTTTTTGGGCCAATGAGATCCCCCACTCAAAGGGACACCCCAACTATAAACAGAACCCCTTGGGCTTTATTACAAGGTTGCTCACACATGCTATTGGTTGCAATCTTATCCTAGCTATAGTTGAGACTATTCTAGCTACTTGAGCCCCTTTCTCTCTCTTACTTGCAAATAATTTCCTCCACGAGTGAGATAGGATTGATGTATGAGAGCTACTTTCTTGTGTGCATGTAAAGCTCTCCACTTCTACTTCCCAATCCCCTTTCTTCATTTATCCAAAGATTGTGAAGGCTTCTCCAAGTGAAGGAGGAGTTGTTGCTCTTCTTCAAGGTTGAAGAAGGTGTGAAGATCTTCTCCAAGTAAAGGAGAAGGCCAAGGCAGAAGATCCAAGGTGATTGGTGGGTAATTCTTCAAGGAAAAAGACTTGATGCATCAAGGGGAGCTTCTTGTGTAGGCGGCTAGCTTGAGTGCATGAGTGGGTAAGCCCTCTTGAGGTAGAAGACCATATCTTGGATAGATAAGACCTTGCTTGTAAGGATGTTGGTTCCCTTGACCTTAAAGGGAAGTTGGTTATCATTTTGCCTTAAAAGGAAGGTCCTTTGTAAGTCTTATAAGATTGAATATAAGAGTGCAATGTCTTAGAAATCCTAGAGCTGGCCTCTCTAGGTAGTGGATTGACTATCTTATAGTTTTAAGATTAGGAGCCACTCTACATAGCTTGTTTCTTGCATATCAATCTCTCTCATCCTTGCTATGTATGCTTAGATAGGACTTCAAATTACAATTTGCATATTGGTTTATCTTTGATATAATTTGAAGATCTAACTTATTTTGTGAGAATTTTTGAAGCTCTAGTCACCCCACTCTAGAGCCCTTAGATCCAAAAAGTGGTATCAGAGCTAAGGTCTTCTCCGAGACATCTCCCACGAGACGAGAAGATGGGCGACCTCCATGGGTCACTCAACCTAGAGGGAAGCTTCTCCATGAGGCCTCTGATGTTCAACGGTACAAACTTCCTCTATTGGAAGAGAAGGATGCAGTTCTACATCTAAGGGACCAACTTCGACATGTGGAAGGTGATGGTCCTCCCCTACAATGTGCCAACCGAAGAGATGGCCACTTGGGATGAAGACACACTCAAGAAGGTGCAGCTTAATGCGAAGGCAACTAGCATCATCTATGTTGTCCTCACTCCTTCTGAGTTCAATAGGATCTCTTCTTGTGATACAGCCCATGAGATTTGGAACAAGATATGTGTCACTTATGAAGGAACAAAGCAAGTCAAGGAGTCCAAGATCTACATGCTCAATGGGCTACTTGAAAACTTCAAGATGGGAAACAAGGAGAAGGTTGCAGAGATGTACTCAAGGCTCAATACAATTGTCAATGGTCTTTCAGCCTTGGGACAACTTTTGAGCAAGGTTGCTCTCAACTCAAAGATCCTTAGATCACTTCCTAAGAGATGGGAAGCTAAGGTGACTTCTATTGAAGAAGTGATGAACCTTGGTGATCTAGTCACGGAGGATCTCATTGGCAACCTACAAGCACATGAGCCAAGGCTAGACAAGCAAGAAGAAGATGAAAATCAAGAAGAAAAATATTCAAGGAAAGTCAAAGACAATGCCTTCAAAGCTCAAGTGGGGGCAATGATGATCCAAAAAAAACTTGCTTGCCGATCTCTTGTCGAACTCCTCTAGTGAATACAATTGCCCAAGTGAACATGAAGCCAACTACACCAAGGGAAAGCACTTTAAGGGAAAGCCTTCTTCATCATCCTCTCCTAGTTTCTATGAATATGGTCAAAAGGGGAACTACAAGAATGAATGCCCAAAGGCCAAGAAGAGCCACCACAAGAGTAGTCACAAGAAGAGAGATGACTACAAGAAAGAAGACAAGTACAAGAGGAATGACAAGAATGATAAGAGGAATAAGAATGCAGCTCATGCCATTTGGGAAGAATGATCTTCACAAAGCTCTAGCTCCGATGAGGGTGAATGCCACCTTGCTCTCATGACCTCTACAAGTGAATATATAGGTGAGGTAAGTGAGGTAAGTGATGTAAGCTTGCATGAGCTATCTAAATATTCTCTTATTTATATGCTTAATGTCACCCACTCTTCTTTTACTAAATGCAAATCTAAAAAGAAGAGATTGGGTAAAATCATTGATGATCTATATGCTAGAATAGAATTGCTTGAGCTAAATGAAAAATATTTTGATGATAAGATTGGTGAGTTTCAAGAGCTATATCTTGATCTTGAGTTCCAATACAATGGAGTTGAGGTTGAGAATAGTGTCTATCTTAAGAACATTTCTACTCTTAAGGAAGATAACCAAAAATGCCTTGATGAGCTTGAGTTACTTAAAACTGAAAATATTGAACTCAAATTCATTGGGGATGCTCATAGAGATGAGAGGAATGCTATTTGTAAAGAAATCCAAGTTCTTAAATCTGAAAATGCTAGGCTTCTTGCACAAGTTAATATTTATCATCTAGACCTCTTTTGCCTAGTGTTGACGTTTCTTTTATTATTATCGAGAAGGATTCTTTCTTTACTAAAGCCCCCTGTCTTGAGGTTGACTTATTGCATGAAAATCAAAATATTGCTAAGCTTGCTTCTAACATCGCCAATCTTACAAATGACAACAACCAACTTAGGGCCACTTTGCAAACCTTCCTTACCAGGAAGAAGTCCCTAAACAAGGTCCTTGATCACTGTACCAAACAAAATGGTACAAGTGGTCTTGGATATGAAGGGGATGCAAAGGGAAAAGGAAAGGGTACAAAAAAGAAGAGCAAGGATACTCCAATATTTCATGGAGAGACTTCTGGCTCTAAGAACCCTATGGTTTGTAGTCATTGTAAGAGTGATGACCATTACTCCACTTATTTTCCTTGCAGGGAGAAGGAACCTAACCCAAAAATGAAGTGGGTTCCCAAGAAAACTCCGGGTCCCAACCTTTCAAGTAGACACTGATGCTCTTCCTTTCATGTAGGTTAAAGGTAAATGGATTGTTGATAGTGGATGCTCAAAACATATGACTGGTGAGAAAAGCCTCTTCCAACAATTCATAAAGAAGAAAGGAGGGTCGGTGACTTTTGGGGGACAACAAGAAAGGTAAGGTGATAGGTGAGGGTGATGTGGGAAATTCACTATGCATAAAGAATTTACTTTTGTGGATGGCCTACATTACAATTTAATTAGTGTTAGTAAACTTTGTGATAATGGTTACCTTGTGCTTTTTACTTCCATAGAATGCTTGCTTCTAGATTCCCTCTCCTACAATGTTATATATAAGGGAACCAGAAATGGTAATCTTTATATCATAGCGCTTGACTCTATTATGGCTATTGTTGGTAGATGCCTAGTATCCAATTCTAATGATGTATCTTTATGGCACTGTAGGCTTGGTCATGTAAATATGCATCAATTGAGGAAGTTGAGCAAAAAGGACATAGTGAAGGGACTTCCTCCTTTTGATTTTGAAAAAGATGAGGAATGCCAACCTTATACCCTAGGAAAGAAAACCAAGTCTTCCTTCAAATCAAAAGGAGTCCTTGTAACTAAGAGAGTTCTTGAACTTCTTCATATTGATCTATTTGGACCAATGCATACGGAATAGCTTCGTGGTAGCAAGTATCGCTTGGTTATTGTCGATGATTTTTCTCGCTTTACTTGGACTTTTTTTCTTGTTGCAAAAAGTGATACCTTGAATGCTTTCTCTGCTTTTTGTAAACGAGATGAAAATGAAGCTTCTTGTCAGATTGTTTCTATCTGTAGTGATCATTGGGGAGAGTTTGAAAATGCTTTGTTTGAAGAGTTTTTTAGAAAATTCAGTTATGCACATCACTTTTCTTCACCTCGAACACCTCAACAAAATGGGGTTGTAGAGAGGAAGAATAGGTCACTACAAGAGATGGCTAGGACCATGCTTGTAGAGTACAACACTCCAAAGAAGTTTTGATCTGAATCTGTTAGTACTTCATGTTTTGTGCAAAACTGGGTTTTCACTCATCCTTTCCTTAAGAAAACCCCCTATGAGTTGTGTTGTGGTAGAAAGCCATCCATTGAGTTTTTCCATATTTTTGGATGTCCTTGTTTTGTTTTGAACACAAAGGATTCTCTTGATAAGTTTGATCCGAAATCGTATAAGGCTTTCTTTCTTAGATATAGCATCACTAGCAAGGCCTATAGAGTATATAATGTTGATATGTGTAAAGTAGAAGAATCTATTAATGTTAGATTTGTTGAAACTAACCCCTCTATTTCAAAGAATGCTTTTCCTAATGATGATGTTACAGACAATATGATTCCTATCTTGAAAGAACTCAACATTAGTGACAAAGGAAAAGAGGTGGTAGTTGATAAAGAGGAGATTGATGAAGAAAAGAAAAATCCCATTCCTCGCTTTGCAAAGAATCATCCTAAAGAGCTCATTTTAGGTAATCTGTTTGAAAGAGTGAAGACACGGGCTGCACCAAATAAAGAATATGTGGAAAGTGCCTTCATCTCACAACTTGAGCCAAAAACGTCAAAGAAGCTCTTAAGGATGATGAGTGGATCCAAGCCATGAAGATGAGCTGGATCAGTTCAAAAGAAACAAAGTATGGACACTTTTTCCAAGACCAAGAGATAAAAAGATCATTGACACAAAGTGGGTCTACCACAACAAGTTGGATGAAAGCGGAAAAGTGGTAAGAAACAAAGCAAGGTTAGTAGCTCAAGGTTACAATCATGGTTCAGGAAAGCGGTATGCGGTGTGCGGGCGGAGAGGGTACTGCGTAGAGTATATGTGGTATGCGGGAGTATATGCGGTTTTGGATTTTTTTATTTCAATAAACTTATTATATATAAAATAATATAGCGAGATCATAAATTGAAATATATAGAGTAGGCACGTACATCTATTTACTTATAAACATATTAATATGCATGTATAATGTATGATATGCTTCTAATTGTATATATGTCAATATATAGAATGTGTTTGTAATATATTTACAAATGCTAAAATGTAGGTAAATCAATGTAAAAATATATGTATAGTGTGTATAAATGTGAATAAATCAAAATGTATATATACATGCACAAATATGTGATTTTATATTTAGGTATATTGTATATGTATTTGTACATGTTAATATATCAAAAGGTATTCGAATAAATGTACAAATGCATGTGGAAAATTTTTATATGTATTACAATGTATACATATACTTCAAAGAATATATATCTCAGTTTAAATATATAATGAAATGTGTGTATATATATGCATGTATGTAAAAAATGCATGAACATTCATTGTGGGCTTTTCGAAAAGCGGAGTTTAATCGGTCGCTTAATCGGCTGAGCAAGAGTATATGCGGCCCATGACCGCTTAGTGGACCGATTAGTAATATGTGGTGCAGTAGGGTGACTGAATAGGTATATGCGGGAGTATATGTGGCCGTACGGACCGATTTCCCGAACAGTGGTTACAATCAATAGGAAGGTATTGACTTTGATGAAACTTATGCTCCTGTTGCTAGACTTGAATCTATTAGGATGCTAGTTGATTTTGCTAGTCATAAAAATTTTCCGCTTTATCAAATGGATGTTAAAAGTGCATTTTTGAATGGTACAATTGAGGAGGAAGTGTTTGTAGCACGACCCCCAGGCTTTGAACATGATGTATTTCATAACCATGTTTATCTATTGCAAAAGGCTCTTTATGGTCTCAAACAAGCACATCGAGCTTGGCATGAGAAACTAAAGAACTTTTTGCTAGATCATGGCTACATCATGGGCAAAGTTGATTCTACCTTGTTTCTAAAACACACTTCTAGCAATTTTCTTATTATCCAAATTTTATGTTGATGATATTATTTTTGGCGGAACTAATCTTGATCATTGCAAGGAGTTTAGTGATCTTATGCATAGTGAATTCAAGATAAGTATTATGGGGGAGATCACTTTCTTCCTAGGCTTTCAAATCAAGCAAACCAAGAAAGGAAACTTCATCAACCAAGGCAAGTACACAAGTGAGCTACTCAAGCACTTTGGGATGGAGAACACCAAGCCTATGGACACCCCATGACAAACACCACAAAGCTTGATAGGGATGAAGAAGGAGAAAAGGTAGATGAGAATCTCTATAGAGGTATGATTGGAAGTTTAATTTACTTAACTACCTCTAGACCTGATATCATGTTTAGTGTTGGTTTGTGTGCTAGATTTCAATCAAGCCCTCACAAATCCCATCTTATAGCTGTTAATAGGATTTTGAGATACTTAGCCAAAACTCAACTTTTTTCTATGGTATCCTAAGTCAAGGGACTTTACTCTTACGGCTTATAGTGATGTAGATTATGTGGGTTGCCTAGTTAAAAGAAAGTGCACAAATGGCACTTGCTTCCTCCTAGGACCATGCTTAGTTTCTTGGTTCTGTAAGAAACAAAGCACAGTGTCTCTATCAACCACCGAGGCTGAATACATTGCAGTTGGTAGTTGTTGCGCCCAAGTCCTATAGATGAAGCAAATGCTTCAAGACTTTAATGTGTTTTATGATGCAATTAACTTGTCTTATAATCCTATATTGCATAGTAGAGATAAACATATAGAAGTTCGCCATCAATTTCTCCGTGACCACATTGTCAAGAAGGATATATATATCACACATGTGGACACGAAAAATCAGTTGGCGGACATTTTCACCAAACCTCTAGCTAGGGAGTAATTTAATTTCATTAGAACTAAATTGCTTATAATTTCTCTTGATGATGTTGACATGTCTCCTAGCTAGTTGTTATCTTTCCTATATGTTTGTTTCTCATATCATGATCATTTTTGTGCTTGAATATGATTTATTTCTCTAGTTTCATGCCTTTTTGCATGTTTTTGGGTAGCTTTTCGAAAATGCATGTTTTATCGCCAAATAGTACCCAAGGATGAGTCATATGTGCTTAATATGTCTAAAATACATAATGGACTAGAAAAATAATTTTTATTAGCGTTGGTTAGGCCAAAAATTAGAAAATCTAAATTTCCAACAACACCTAAATCGTCCAAGTTTCTAACTCGACCGATCCCTAGCTAAGAGTTGAGTTTTAGGTTGATCGGCTGAGTTTCCAACTCGACCGATTGCCGGGCTGGAACCAAAATATAGTAGGTTCGGCTGACTTTTCTCCCTCTCAACTAGAGCAAAGTCGAATGAAACCTCCTTCTAGCCCACTGTTTCTCTCAACCCTATCCCGACCTCCTCCATCCTAGCCCTATCCCGAGCTAGATCTTCCACCCTAGTATCTTCCCCAACCTTCTAGGAAGTTTAGAACCTTCCTTTGGTGATCTTTCCCCCACTCTAGGTCTATCTCTCTCCATGGCCAATAGGCGCAAGAGAGGTGCCCCTAGTGAGGTTCCCTCAACCTCATCCGCCCCTAGGTTGATTTCTTATGATGATACCAAGTTTGTGTCTCAAGAAGCTCTTTCTAGGTATAGAGAGCTCCTCCCAAGGAATCCCTTTCCTTTATGAGCTTTGTTTGAGCCATATCTCACCAAACCTAAGATCATCACCAAGATTCCCAACCTCTTCTTTGATCACCACCTTAGTGCATTGTGCGTAGAGTGCCATTGCTATCAAAATGCTCTTGTTAGCAAAAAAGTTGTCCACGAATTCTATGCAAATTTGACATGGAACTACTACACAGTTGTGCCCCCGCCTAATACAGAGGTTGTTCTATCCTCCATGATTGCCGGTATTCGGTTCACAATCTCTGAAAGTTCATTGAATTCCTATTTTAATGGCACTAAAGAGACTGATACTTGGAAGGAAGAATACCCCAGGTATTTTGACCTGCTTGACCCAGAGTCGCTTTACAAGCACTATGAAATCATTTTTTCCAATGTTCATAAGTACTTGAAAAAGCCTCAAGAAACCTATAGGAAGAAATCCACCATCCCATCCTCTTCCTTAGATCTCAAGAATAGACTAGTCACCTTAGTGGTAAACTGTAATGTCCATTAGAAGAAAAATCAAACAGAGATTGCAGAGAACACTGTGGTGATTATATTTTGTCTCTTGAAGAGCATAGGAGTCAAATGGTCTAGATATACTCTTCACTACATGACCTATTTTGACTCTGGGAAGAACACCCAAGGCACCCATCCTCCCTACCCGACCTTGATCTGTGGTTTCTTTTCCACTTCCACTGGCAAACACATGTTCCATGACCTTCATTACAAAGCCTCTCGTAAGGGTATTTGCATCAGTGAAACCACAATAAAAAAGTCCTTTAAAGAATCTACCTCTACCCTTGGAGCCTATTCCTCCACTCAAGCCCCTCCTCTAGCCCTGCCTTCCTGCCCCGACCGCGCCTTGTTCAATGTATCCAATGAAACCCTCATGGGCTACATGATGCATCAACAGGCATACAACCTTCAGGTTCAGGAGCACCTACATCAGTGTTTGTGTTCAATCATGTCAAACATGAACCTATCTTATACACATCCCTACCCTGCCTACCAGCCATACCCCGGTGGTGACTATGCTTCCTATGCATATGATCACCTATACCCAGAGCCACAACCCAATTCTTTCGCTACCCATACCTCTACTGGTGGTTCTGCCCCTTGTCCTCCTTTGGCTCTGACAGCTGGCCCCTTAGCTTCTATGCTATCCAGTCTCGGCACCACTGCTCCCACCTTTGAGCTAGCCAAGTTTCTCTTTGACTTTGGCATGTCATGGGATGAGCAGAATGCACGTTGACCTGGTCGTGGTTTTGGTCCATCTGCCAATACGGAGATGCCCGATCAGGATGATGAGGATGATGAGGCGACCCAGGATGCTGATGACGCTTCTGATGCTGGCTTTGATGATGATGATAATGGCTTTGTTGGTGCTTCTTGTGCTGATGCTCCTAAGTTTCTCCCCGCTCCCTCAGACAACGATGAGGACTACGAGCCTGACCATGAGGAAGCTACCCCTAATGAAGACCTCGTTGATATAGATGACCTAGATATTTAGATGTTTTAGTTTCTAGTCACTAGTAGATGATTAGATTGTTATCTTTATTGATCATTTGTACTAAGACATCTAAGTACATTTTCTGAGTTGTACTATTTTCTTCATCATGTTTTTGCTTCCTTATTGATGGCTTGTAGTTTGAGACATGTTTCCATGTTGTAATCTTGATCTTGTGTATTGTTGACTCTTCAGTTATATATATCTCATGAGTTGGTGCTTTGTTACTCATATTTTGATTATGACATGGGCTTGCATGTTTCTTTCATCATCTCTGTTTGATGTGTGGAGTTATGTTTTTAATTCTTTATCTATCTTTTTGTGGAGAAGACTTATGGTTTTTAGCTCTTTCTACCTCCCTGCCTTTTTGAGATGACAAAGTGGGACAAATGGCCTCATCCATATTGGTTTATCATTTGTATGATCCTTTTCTAGTCAATCATATCATATCTTGCGACTTTTTTAGGACCATATAGAATGTATATGTGTTGTGGTTGTTTTGTAGAATTGCTAACCATGCAGGTAAAAGTAAGAATGAATTGAGAGGGAGAAAATGTAAGTGTTTTATGTTATTGCTCTGATACAAAAACCCTTCAATTCACAAGGCAATGATATAAACTATCATATCCTTTTCAATATGTTGAGGAATGGTTTGTCAATATCAAAAAGGGGGAGAATGTTGACCCAAGTGTTGTACATTGACCTTATTTTGATAATGACATTACCATTCCATTCATATGTATTTAATATGTTTATCTAAGATTGATTTCAGGCATTAGGTACATGAAAAGGATCAAATTAGCAAATCCCTAGATTGCCCAAGTTCAAGTCAAAAGCAATGCAAATGCACTTTTGTGGAAAACACTCCAAACCACCTTAGAATATTTTTGTAATCATTTGTATAGATTATATGACTTGTAACTAAGCTGGGAAAAAAAATCAGGGCCCCAAAAATCCAAGGTTTGATCCACCAAACATCATTCGGGAAATCCCATCACAGGGACTTATTCAGTCGAGTTATAAACTCGACTGATCCATTTATGGATTCCCATAATGGTGTTCATCAGTCGAGTTTCCAACTCAACCGATCGACTGTTGACCAAATTCAAACTGGCAAGTCGGTTGAGTTTCCCCAGGACAAACTCGACAGATCGTTTGAAAGTTTGCCTTGTCTACTAGTGGATCAGTCAAGTTACCTTTATTGAAACTCGACCGAATGTACTGTATGGAAAATGTAGAAAAGGTGGATCAGACCGTTGGAGAGTTGGTGGGATAAAAAATAGAGTTGTTGGGACTTGAAAAACAGCTAGTTTTTGGCCCAATGAGATCCCCCACTCAAAGGGACACCCCCAACTATAAATAGGACCCCTTGGGCTTCATTTCAAGCTTGGTCACACATGCTATTGCTTGCAATACTTGTCCTAGCTATAGTTGAGAGTGTTCCAGCTACTTGAGCCCATTTCTCTCTCTTACTTGCAAAGAATTTTATCCATGGGTGAGATAGGATTAATGTATGAGAGCTACTTCCTTGTGAGCATGTAAATCTCTCCACTTCTACTTCCCAACTCCCTTTCTTCAAGAATCCAAAGATTGTAAAGGCTTCTCCAAGTGAAGGAGGAGTTGCTGCTATTTTTCAAGGTTGAAGAAGGTGTGAAAATATTCTCCAAGTGAAGGAGAAGGCCCAAGGTGAAAGATCCAAGGTGATTGGTGGGTAATTCCTCAAGGCAAAAGACTTGGTGCATCAAGGGGAGCTTCTTGTGTAGGTGGTCAGCTTGAGTGCATGAGTGGGTAAGCCCTCTTGAGGTAGAAGACCATCTCTTGGATAGGTAAGACCTTGCTTGTAAGGTTGTTGGCTCCCTTGACCGTAAAGGGAAGTTGGTTATCCTTGTGCCTTAAAAGGAAGGTTCTTTGTAAGTCTTATAAGATTGAATATAATAGTGCAATGTCTTAGAAATCCTAGAGTTGTCCTCTCTAGGTAGTAGATTGACTATCTTCTAGTTTGAAGATTAGGAACCACTCTACATAGCTTGTTTCTTGCATATCAAACTCTCTCATACTTGATATGTATGCTTAGATAGGACTTCAAATTATAATATGCATATTGGTTTATCTTTGATATAATTTGAAGGTATAACTTGTTTTGTGATAATTTTTGAAGCTCTATTCACCCCCTCTCGAGTGCCCTTAGATCCAACAATATGTTGCTTGAAGAAAGGATGAATTGGATGTTATTAAAAAAACTATAATAAATCATGGGACCTGAAAATAAGTTATGAGGATCTAATAAAAATATGGGACTAGACTTAACAAATAAGTCTCCATAAGTCAAGGAGTCCACAGCCTGGCCAACAATGTTTAGAAAATCCTACTTGCTACTCTCTATATATATGATGTGAGAGGAGGCCTTTAGGGCCCGCACTCAAATTCTCTCATTGTCGCCTCCAAGGTTTGATAAATCCTAAGTGACACTTAAAGAGAGAAAGAGGGATTCAAGCACTTGCGTGGAGACAAGTTTGCACAACAATTCATTCTGGATGAAAATCTTCACTGACAAAATGCAAATTTGAAGTCAACGGAGCGACGCAATCCATCGCATGTGTTGACGGCAGAACAACATGGTATGCCAGGAACACAAATTGAGAAGAAGTTCTCATTAATGGAACATTGAGATCCTCCAAATAGAGCACACAAATGGAGGCAAAGAATCTCTATGATGAATCAGTGCAATCCGCCACACATGTTAATGGTGTAATGGTGCAATCTACTAAAGGTGATTTTGAGGATAGATTCGGGATCAACAAAACCATATGTGTGTTCCTGGGAATTGTGCAAATGGATAGAAAATTCCCACAATCTTCCATTAACAATTATCGACAAATTGTAACGATCAGCCATCAAACAATAGTTTTTTACATGCTTCCCAAATCGACTCTTGGAGTGCTAGAAACACCGAAAAGGAGTTTTGTTTATTGATCTGACAAAATTTATGTTAAAAACATAGATTGGAGAGTCCAAATCTACACCAATAATTACAAGTTTAATCATTGGAACCTCTTCCATTATAATATTTTTGTTAACCCAAATTTCGTTTTGTTTTATTAGACGATCCAACTTGAAGGATTCTCGGGAAGAAACATATTCAGCTGCATTTTCGCTCAACAGATTCCTACACCCATTACATTCATATATCAACTAGTAATCATAAAATTTTCATCATATATGACCAAGGTTATGACTTGTATATATAAATGGTTATGCATTTTCATAATTAAACATGTAGATCACGTACAAGAAATACAACCAAAAAATCAACTGTAAACAGTTGTCATGTAAAACATGCATCCTAGGTTCTATATGTACATGACAACACTAGTCACCATAAAGTTCTGACTCTCGCCTTAAGGTCACTACTTTGTTGTTTGAGGATGTTGGCCTAAGGACATCATATAAAACAATATTGATGAATGACCATATGTTGTTGTTTCTAACATCTTTTGAAGTGTTATGGGATCATATAATATAAAACAATTGAAATGAGAAGGTCACATGCTATGAGAATACATGTCCTTGTATTTTATAACCACATCATCGTGAAGTGTTGTAAAAATTTCATTTGTTTTATATCTTATAAAAGGGTTAGTGTTGATGATCCCAATGGACACTTTATTTTAGTTAGTCCATAGGAATCCATATAAATTACTATTGATTATTACTCAAGTGTCTAGAGACATAATTCTATTTATAGTACTTGTTTAGAATAGGTGGATTGTGAGTCGAACTTATAGTTTGATCGAGCACATCTTGATTGAACTTTGATTCAACTGAAGGGTAGTCAAAATGACCTAGTCTCAATTTTATAGCTTTTTTATGGATCCAAAACATATACTTACACTTTGTTCAAAGTATAATTCAACTGAATTGAATCTTGATCAAAGTTTAGTTTGACTGGGAGTCAGTCAAAACACATTGGTTTGTTTGTTTCATTCTTTGTTCAAACAAATGATTCAATTAACCATAGGATCTCGGAATACTCAAAAATTATCTTTTAGCACTCTATTCCTATATATATAGACGACACTTATTCAACAAAACACACACTATTAAAATATTATATTGATATTGTGCCTTAGTGATCCATATTAGTGCTCAAATAGAGCTTCTCCCTATGCCAAAATATTTCCTAGCATTTGGAGAAGCATATCAGCAAAATCCATCATGTTTGAATTGTATTTCCATTCTTCCAATCTCTTTCAGTTGTAAAGAAGTCTTGTAGTGGTGCCTCAAGGTGAGTGAAGTGACAATTGGTCTAGAATTAGTGGTGGTCCTCCTTCATCCTAGCAACGAGATAGTGGTTGAAATGAACAAAATTAGGTGTTAAGGTGGTTTTTTGGTGACCCTATAAGGAAAGAATAGTGATGCCATGTTGCCAAGATCCAAAGGATATTGATTCAATTTTATCTTTATTTTCAATTGTATGATACATAATGTTGTATTATATTCCCTCTCAACTATTAATAAAAGTTGTTTACCCAAAATTAGCGGTTGAAAATCCAAATGGGTGCAAATTAAGAAACCTTTGTGGTTTTTTAGTCATGTTAAATGATTGATTTTGGTTTATTCCTACTTCTCTTAACTTTTTTGGCAAACACATTTTTTGCTAATGATCTATTTGTTGATAAGTTGCAAATTGTCTATCTAATATATTGACCCCTCCCTAGGCTATGCTTTCAATTGGTATTAGAGAATGTTTACTAGGTGCCATCAAATTAAGCTAGAAGCATGGGTGAAAACATTGCATAAAATATTAACATTAAGGAAAGGCAATGTAGTTGATTGACATACAGGAATCAAGAGCTCAAGTACAAAGAAATTGAATACTCAGCGTCCTATGACCAAGAAGAGGGAAATAAAGATAAGGAAGAGATCAATATAGAATTCTTGATGGAAAAGACAAGTTAAGATGATTGAGAAGAGGTAAATCATACTTGATCTTTCATAGTAAGAACTTATTGATATGATTTTCTTAACTACAACTAAAATTCTAGATTGTAGATGTATCCTTAAGCAAATATTTAAGCTAGTGGACAAGTTACATGAACAAATTGATGACCTTGCTTATGTAATTGATGATATCAAATATGATTTGTCCACAAAATTGATGATATTTCTTATCTCAAGTCTATGATATATGCTATAGAGATTGACAATGCTTGTTTAATTGGACATAGTACTTCTCTTGTACAGAAATTACATGCTTACCAATCACAACATAGCATATGCAATTGTGAAGATTATGATAAAAAATATTATGAAAAATATCTTTCCTCTAGAGTGATAATACTTGAAAACAAAATATGTAGTCGAGTGAGAGATAAAAATCCAACAAAAATAAGGTAGAGAAACTCCTAATTGTATCATGGGTCATTTCATCACTCCTATAAACAAGTAGGTAGCAGTGGTATTAGTAACAAACCAAATAATCATCAACAAAAGATGAGATTTACCAAACCATTTGTTAGACCAATCACTCATCGAAATTCATATTCCTTTGTTCCTTCTGCAACCATCTCAAACATGTTATTTATCAATGTCGTTATATTAAGGATGATCTTAGGAATCATGTTTGGATCCCAAAAGATTTCCAACCTATTTGAATCATCCATACTTGTGTGATCTAACCATATTATATGTATATCTCTATTTTTGCAAATTTTATGTATGTTATATACTTGCCTTCATATTGAATATATTCAAATTTTTAACGTGTACGATTGGATGATTGATGGTGGGTATTTCAAGCATATTAATGATGACAAAAAAAAGGTTAAAGCTTTGAAAAGTGGTCAAGGAAAAACATTAAACTTTAATGAAAATAGAAATTGTAATGAGTGGAATTGGAGGCTTAGGTAATAATATATATATATCAACATGTTTACTTATAGAAGTCTTTCATCATAACTTTATGTGTGAGTAAACTATGTGATTATACTTTATGTTGTCTTACTTAAAAAGGATGCATTTAGACTTAATTCTAAACAATTAATGATGTTACCTATGTGGGTATGATGAATTGTAAGTTATATGTCCTTAATTCCAAATAAACTTGTGAAGAGAAATTCTTATAATAAAATGTAAGGCTTATAGAGAGTCATATATTTGGCCTTGTCATAAGTTATGATGTACAGGAGACACAACATAACATAAACGAAATTGGTGCTAGTGGAGGTAAGTTGAGGAAGCTCAATTAACTAATACATAGATAATAAATAACATAAAATACCACCAACACTCCCCCTTAAGATGGAGGTTACACGTCAAATAGGATAATGATGAAGGTGGAGATGTCATGGTGAAGATATCAATAGTTTGTTCTCCAGTCTTTACATATGGTGTAATGATCTTATTACAAAGTAGGTATCTCATAAAATGGCAGGAAACCTCAATGTGCTTTGAATATTCATGAAAAAATCGATTATGAGCTATATAAATAATTGTCTGAATATCATGTTTAATAGTTGTTGTAGATGAGACAGTAAAACTTGATTCTTGAAGAAAAGAAGTCACCCAAGAGTGTGCCCAGTCAAAATATGTTACCTCAGTGTTGGAACAATCCACAACAGACTGCTTCTTACTATGCCTGCTAAAGGTATGACCACCTAATAGAACATAAAATCCATAAATAGATCTCCTATCATTCACGTCTCCGACCTAACTGACATTTGCATAACAGGTCAAAAGCTATAATCTGGAGATTGTGGTTTCTTGTAGAGGAGACCTCTGCCATCTGTACTTTTAAATAGTGTATGACATGTCATTGTACCTGACTCTAGTGGAACATAAGAGGTTTACCCATGTGCTGACTGACAACACTAGCAACAAAAGCAATATCTAGTCGGTTAATCATAAGATAGATGAGTTTCCCAATTGTGGGTCTATATTGTTTAGGATCGGGAAAAGACCTTCCTCCATAGATAGAACTTTGTTGTGAAAGTCTATAGGTTAATCAATAGGTTTTAGAATTCAGAATACCAAAGTCCTCAAAGAGGTTGAGGGCATACTTCCCTGACATAAATAAGTGCTTTGATGAGAACGTGGCAATTTTATACCTATGAAGTAGCTTAAATTTCCTCGGTCATTTGTTTGACGATGTTGTTGGAGTGCTTGTTTCAATGTTTAAACCACATGGGCATAACTACCAATGATAATGATATCATCAACATAGACAACGAGAATTATGGTTCCAACTTGAGAAGAAACAAAGAAGAGGTTGTGATCACTGGACGATATGGAAAAACTCAAGCTAGAAAGAACTCCACAGAGTTCAGTACCCTAGGCATGTGGTAATTTCTTGAGGTCATACAAAGAGCATTTGAGATGATAGGTTCTTTGACAAGACTCCCCTTGAGTAAAAAAATCATAGGTTGCTTCATATATACGTCCTCCTCTATATTACCATGAAGGAAGGCATTTTTACTGTCAAACTAGAACATAGGCCACTCCATGTAATTCACAAGTGAAGTTACAATCATGAAAGAAGCAATACAAGTGATTGATAAGATGGTTTAAAAAAACCCACATCATATGTTTGGGTGAATCCTTTGGCAACAAGTTGTGCTTTGAGTCGCTCCATTGATTCATTGGAAGTAAATTTGATAGAGAAGACCAACCTACAGTTGACAATATTTTTGTTCAGAGGAGGGACAAGATTTTAGGTCCCACTTTTATGCAACATGGCATTTCCTCAATCATTTGCAGATTTACAACCAGAGTGTTGTAGGATCTCACGATTAGGGCTGGCAATCTCAGACCCGACCCGAATTTTGACCTAAAATGACCCGTTCTCATTTGGTTCCAAACTAAAATTTAGTCATGTGTGCAGATTTTAGTTTGTAAGGACCTGAATGATCCGAACCTAGCATGTTCAACTTGAACGTAACATGAAATGACCGAAAAAGTGCCTTTTGTGAATTTTGTTAAGATATGTTTAATATGGATATTGCATAACATTTTTGGCATTTCCCATAAAAATTGTTAAGTTCAGCATAGTCATTGATATTGCATACAGTTGATAGTGGATACCCAATTTAGGATTCAAATTAAAACTAATATTCCCATTTTCGGTCAGGACTCGATCTGGCCCGACCTCATTTCTAGCCCTACTCACAATAACTTTTTAAAATATGTATAGAGTCCAGCTGCTAGAAAATGGATTTAATAATACAATAAAGCTTGGAAAACCAAAACATATGAGATAAAGAATGGAAAAGAGTACAATATTCTACACCATTCTGGAGAGTCGTGGGGCATGATAGATCATCATACATGAAAGTTGGTGTTGGGTTGTGCTGATGGAGGAGGAATAACAATAGGAGAGGGGATGGGTTCATGATACACTGGGTCAGACATATTAAGTTAAACAACTCAATTTGAGGTTGAGTTTGAAGCGGAGAAGATGGAGACAGAAAGTCAATAAACATATATGATTCATGAAATGGAATATTGATGAGACACACATATGATGGTCTATAATAAGGATAACCTTCTTAGAAGGTATGATAGCTAAGGGAAACCATTTAGATGGAGCATGGATCAAGTTTTAATGCTTTTGGATCAAAGTTATGCACAAAGATGGTATAGCTAAACACATGCAAAGGAAGATGAAAATCCATTTATGTGGGAAAACAACTAAAAAGGGGTCTTGTTCCGAAGAACAAATGACAGTTGTTGATTGATAAGGTAGCAAGTAGTGAGAATAGTCTCAGAGTAATTGGGCTTAGAAAATTTACCTTAAAACATAAGATTATTAGAGATATCAAGCAAGTGATGAATTTTACATTCTGCAAACCCATTTTGTTGTGGGGTTTGAGCACAGGATCATTGATGGATAGTTCCAGTTCTAGAGAAAAACAAAGACACATGAGCCGAAACATACTCTAAAGCATTTGAATTCTCGAATATTTTAATGGATCTATACAATTGTGTTGAGATCATTTTACGAAAATTCTAAAAAAACCAATCATATAGGTTTTCAACATATATAACCAAGTCATGCAAGAGAAATCATCAATAAAGGTTTGAAAACCATTAAAACTAGTGATTCAAAGAGGACCACACATGTAAATGTATTAACATCAAAACAAATTTAGAACATCGACTAGTTTTTTAAGAAAGAAGACTTTTTTAATACTTCTCAAATTCACAAGAGTCACATGGGAGATTTTTTAAGCTAGATAAAGAGGACACCAAGTGATTCAACTTGTCAAGAGAGGGATCACCATTACATTAGTGAAGTTGGAGATAATAGCAAAGTAACCACATCGGTAGAACATTAATGAGTATGGGAAATCACAAGTAAGATGCACAATGGAAGAATAGAAAAATAAAGATGGAAAGAAACATGGTTGAAGTAGTATCTAAGGAATAAGAGATTGTAATAGGAAAGAAATATTGGATCTCTAACAATTAATGACACTCACCCATGTTCATAAGGATTATACATGGGAGGAAAGTAAAATAAATAGGAGGTTTGAGGTTATTACAACTTTGTTTTTAGAAAATCCTTATTGTGCCTAGATCAATAGACCACCAGTCAGATCCGATGGGTGATGGAGGATAGGAGTATTAGTTAGATTCCCACTAAGGTTGCTACTAATAAAGCACCCAATCAAGGGGACACACAACTCTGAAGGGGGGCGGTGACTCACGACACATAGATAGATGACATGAACCATAATAGAGTTCCCCCCAGAAAGAGTGGTAGAGAGGGCAGACCATTGGGAATCACCACCCCCTAGAGACTGGGATGCAGCTACAGCCCTGATACCCACTCTATTGGCAGTAGTGCACTACTACTAACCGTACAAGCGATGGGTGGCAGTGGGCTCTATCTGCACGCTTAACGAGAGTGTGGAATTGAGGGTGATGGGTGGAGCACAGTGGACAGGGGTACAAGTGGGGGTGGGGGATGGAAAAAGAAGAAAATAAGAAGAGAAGAAGAATAGAAGGCAAGGTTGCAAAGAGTCATATATAGCCTTGTCTCAAGGTATGATGTACCATAGATACAACATAAAATAAATTGGTTTAATGCTAATGGGATTAAGTAGAGAAAGATTAATTAGCTAATACAAAGATAATAAATAACATAAAATTTCACCAACAAAGTGTGTCCCATAACAAGGAAGTATTCAGTAGACAACAAAGAAAGTGAACTCCTTTGGCTCAAAAGGCTTTCATATATTAACATGAATCTCATCCACAAACTCGCAAAACTTGACATAGTTACAGATATTCCTAATCTTCTCTTTTGAAAACAAGAATTATGCACAGAAAGAGAAAACAAAACAAAACATTCAAGTCTAAGAAAAATGTATCCACTATTTGATCTCTAAAACCCATCTAATATGATTTGATTGTATCAATGAGAATGAAATATCTTGGTGTCAAAAGATATTAATTTATAGTTATTAATAACTTTTATATATTTACTTGGGTCCATTTCTTAGTTTCAACACATAATACAATTGATAAATTTAAAGAGTTCGAGCACTAGAATGGAAAATAACCTTAAACTTAGGATAAGTAACATTAGAAGTGATCATGATGGAGAGTTCAAAATAGTAAACATATATTAGTACATTTAAAATAGAATGTTCATCAAACCCTACATGAAGAAGACCTTCTATGATATTTTTCTATAGCAAAAGGCCTAAAGTTTACTACTTTTGTATCTTTGGCTCCACACGTTACATTACAAACACAAAGGATGATAGTGATAAGTTTGACAACAGATCCTCCAAATTAGTATTTATGTGATAGTTTCCAATAAGTAAAGTACAAAGGGATTTTTAATTAGTTTCAAAAAATGATGATCAACTAGATCATATAAAATTCATTAAAATTAACTAAATATTAATATTGATAATTGATCGATCAAGTTGAGGATCTCACACTTGAGTTAAATACACTGGCTATAGTAATAAGAAGATGATGAAAATGAAAATGTCAACCAACTTGATGAACCCTCACCTAACCAATGTACATATACTCTTGTTATATATCATCTGGTTGATTTATTCATAGGAGATCCAAAACATTCAATTAGGATAAGGTCTTCATTTAGAGCACAAGACAACATGGTTCTTATATCCAAAATTGAACCAAATACCATTTATAATGATATTTCTGATGACTATTAAATCATAGCCTTTCCTGAAGAGCTTAATCAGTTTGTTAAAAAAGAAGTTTGTGATCTACTCCCTAGACTACCCAACTAAACCATCTTTAGGAACAAACTTGATGAAGTGACTCATGACCAAAGATTATAATTAATAATAATGAATTGGATTTTATGATATGTAGACGCCCATAGCTAGGCTCAAATGTATATGTATATTTTGGCACTATTTTTCCACCTTATTATTGAAATTTGCCAAATGCACAATTTTGAGTAGCATAATTGTAGATTTTTTTTCATACAACTTGTTGATTTAAAGATCCAGCCTTATTATGAAATGCCATTTTAGGAGAGGCTATCTAGCATCCCATCAACATTTTGATACACATAGAAATTGGATCGGATATTAATGATGACATGGTGTATTTTCAACAACTAAGATATTATAAGGGTAGTAATGAATCAAGATTCATAATCAGAAGTTTTATTATAGTGTACTTGCCCATGTACTCTTAGTTTGGAAGGCACAATTTTTGCATCTCTAATTGAGAAGAACCAAATTGTATGGAATATCCTTTTCCCATGTTTAGAACAAGATTGGAATTCAAATTTGTTTAGAAGTTGTTTAACATAAGAAAAATATAATGGAATTGATGTAGTTTGATTTCAGTCTCATTATAATCTCATGATGTTTGGAAACCTAATTGGAACTCAGACTGGACTGATCTTGTTTTCAATGTTACATATGAAAGACTAAATCAGTGCTATGAACTGTAATCCTACTAAAAGAATTAGGAGATTATAGAATCCTAAACACACCCATTAGACTCATTTATACCAAATGACACCAGATTAGATCACAACTGAGGTTGTCCAAATTAGTTTGGCATAACAAACACATGGCACAAATAGACAAGGCTTAATCTTGACCAATACAAACCTAATATCGTGCCAAATAGAGGTTCAATACTTACAATTTTACAGAGGTCAAGAAATGACAAATTTATATCATTTTGAACTTTCACAACCTTTGTAACAAGTATTTATATGTAGTGTGAAACAAACTTGAAATTCAAACAGGTTCATTGTAAGCTTTCAAGTAAGAATAAAGAAAGATCTTATCTTGATCCAAACAGAGGCATAATACCTACAATTTTATAGAGGCCAAGAAGTATATATCATCTTCAACTTTAACAACAATGATAAGTACTTGAAATTCAAAAGGTTCATTCCGAGCTTAAGTAAGAATGAAGAAAGTTACAGTATTTTGATCAAATTAGTTTTGGAAAATATTTATGGGGTCCTAAATAAGACATTTTAAGTTAGGGTAAGCATTTTAGATTAGGTCAAAATTTGGACAATATTTTGTTGATCAAAATCTACATGCCCTAGTTGCAGGCTACCACAACTACTCAACCAATTAGATAGAACACTTAAACATTGGTGATGTTTCCATGATAATTATGCAAAAGCATAGGTAAAATGAACTCAAACGCATGGCATTTAATTCACTTAATAGACTTGTATTTTGGACACCACATTTTTTGTGTTTTATAACACATCATAATTCACAATTCTAGATTCCAGCCGATAAATATATGAATGGATACATTTTGCCATTATCTAAAAAATGTTTTGTTCCAACACTTAATAGACTCGTATTTTGGACACCACATTTTTTTCATTTTATAACTCCTTAGAATTTACAATCCTAAATTCCAAACAACAAATATATGAATGGATACATTTTTCCATTATCTAAAAAATATTTTGTTCCAACAAAAAAATATCTACATATATAATCTTTATGTAATAAAACACAATTCAAGGTTATATGGTGTCATCTCCCTAACACTGACATCTTTGTCGTGTGACTCAACACTTGTTCAGGAACCTGAAATGCTAGCAGAAAGATAAATGAAAAATGATGCTAGAGTAGAATAATATGCATACAGAAAGTGCATCGGTGATTATCGATG
The DNA here is from genome assembly GCA_963693085.1 of Alisma plantago-aquatica. Classification (NCBI taxonomy): domain Eukaryota; kingdom Viridiplantae; phylum Streptophyta; class Magnoliopsida; order Alismatales; family Alismataceae; genus Alisma; species Alisma plantago-aquatica. Next base: position 490,220,072 of record OY856415.1, read on the forward strand.
CCAAATCAAAAAACTAGAGACTTGAAGAAGGATGAAGGAATAGTCTCATCATGTGTCAGTGTTAATCTATTTCATTGAGCTATTTTCTTTATTTAACAGTATTGGGTCAAATATTGAGAACACTTATCTTTTGAGAATTGTAGCCTCAAATTTTTCTCAAGCTCTGTTCCTCGAGGCTCTTTTCAGCGTGTAAAAGTTGTCTTATTTTCTTTTGTACTTGCTAATGAGGACAATGAGTATGAAAGGCAAGATATTGTATTACACGTGTGGAAAAAAAAGGTATATATAAATTCAAACAGTACATAACATACCATATTATAAGACAACTTTGAGAATCTCAAAACTGGTGGGCCCAAAAATCTTGTACATACACTCGAACACCACAAATTAAGAGGGTAACAATGGTACATGTGATCGTTAGCCACTTATATTAAAAAAGTGGATGTACCAAGTAGAGTCGATGTGTATAAGACCAAGGCACCACAAATGGTGAGAATCATTCTCTTGGTATCATTGAAACTCTGGTTATATACAAACATCATTTTGAATCGATACACAATTTCTTGACAAGAATGCATTAAAGACTTATTAAAAATACTATGCCAAAATTCAATATAAAAAAGATGATACAAAAACATATGTACAAGAAAAATAAAGCAAAAGAACCTTGCAAAAAAGCATCATGAGAGAAAATAGATATGCAAAGGATGAACCCAACGCCAAATGTAAGAGAATAGTAGAATTGAAGAAGACATTTAGTTGGCATTTGTGCTAAAAAATTAACTCATATCCCATTAGTAATAAAAACAAAGATGATAGACAACACCAAAGTTTATCAGCCTCAAAGCATGCTTGAAAAAAGTACAAAGAGGATAGTGACTCAAGAAAAATCACACAAATCATACGATATGCAAAAGGATGAGTTCAGCACCAAAATGTAAGAGAATAGTAGAATTGGAGATGAAATTTACGTTTATAAGACAAAACATATATTTTATAAAGAAACAATGTATTTAACATAATTTCCTCAGATATCGTCACGCATGAATGTTTAATATCACTTGAAATGTTGTCACTCAACAAGACATAATTTTTGCAGACAAATCGTCATAGAAAATGAATCTCAGGTGTTTGGTTGAGTCAAAAAAAAAAGAAATTGCACTTTCAAATCCACAAAAATCAAAAGTATCAGAAAGCATCATATTTGAAACTACTATGCAGGAGTAAACATATCCTAGTAGTGGGGCATGGGCGTCAGTGTTAAAGAACCTTCATAACATATTTTGTCACTAATGGCAGATCAAAGAATGATGAATGTGTCCTATCCTCAACATTATTTTCATTGTTATTTGATTAGCCATTGATAACAAAATTTGTTCTGGTGTATATATGAAGAGGCTAGGATGTCTTTTGAAGAAAAAAATGGAATACGATATGCTTTATTTGTAGAGTGATTTTTAAGGCAGGGGCTCCATGGGATTGTATATTGGCTTGAGGCAATACTTGCACGTATGGTATGAATCTAGAGCTATATATGTAGAGAGATTAGATGCCCCCACCCTTTTTTCCAATAGTTAAATTAAATATTGAGGGGTACGTAGAAGGACATTGGAGCTACCCCCGTTGGGTAAAGCTTATAGAGTCAATGAGGGATCACATGGCATGATTGTGTTTGGATTTGCAAGTCCATCCTTAGATTCAGATTCACTGGATTATGTATTGAGGCTTGGAAATTGGTTCCAGTAACATGAGTACTAAAGATAGGCTTGGTATATGGTACCAACAACATGTTCAACTAGTTACAAGTTGTGACAAACACACACTTGTATATTTCTAAGGACTCTAGAAAGATGCCATAATAAAGCAACATTTATGCACAAAGCAAATAAATGCTTCAAGAGAGCAAATGGAATGCCACATTCAAAGAGGTGAATAGAGTAGCCTATTGACTATCAAAAAAAATCCAGCCTTGCCGAAACATATAGTTTTACATTTTATCTAGAGTGAAAACACCAATTAGAGAGGTCAATCGAATGAGGGCAGAACGGACAGAAATCTTCCTTATTTGGATACCCATGGTTAAAGAAACGTTTGAGAGGTAATCCACATAACTAATGCAATACAAGGATCCCATTCCCATAAAAACATCTCCCTATGTCACTTTTAATTTTGAAGCAATCCCTTTATATAATAAACATGAAAGAATTTCATTCATCTTTTTCCCCAATAGGCAAGATATAAAAGGGATACACAGTTTCTAGATCCAAACTCAACACTAAGAGGAATCGTCAGAAAACAAACCTCCATAATTTTATGGTTCCAAACTCTACAAAATTGGAACAAGCATAGCTAATTGTTTAACCTTGCCGGCGAGCGGTAGCCCAGATGGTCGCATCTTAAGGCCCCTCATGAAGGGTCTCGGGTTCAACTCCCACTGTAAGAACCGCTCAGAAATGAATTTACCACAACATCATCCGACCTCTGATGTGACTTATTGAGATATCGGTGTGCAGGTGTGTGCGTTTCTCGGGTTTACCATCCCTATTATTTGGGCCTCCGCCTGGGGTGGGTTTCCCCGGCAATCAAAAAAAAATTGCTTAACCTTTGACTGGAAACATCATCTGCACGTCTCAATTAGACACACTCCACACATCTCTTAGTACACAAATCTTACCACCCCAATCCTACAAAAAAGAGGAGATATAGAAGTTCCTATTGTATATCTAGGGAGGGGTATCAAATCATTAAGAGTCCTAGCAACTGTATGATCATCTATTTTGAGTGAGACCCTTAATCCCATGCCCTTTGATATAACAACTTCTAGCCTCATCTCAATTGCCACTAATCTTCCTTCCCATTATGTAAATCTCTTACATGGTCCCACAGACCCTCTCAAAATAGGGCTCTCATGACATCTTATAATTCTTCATAAAGCCATAACACAGACCCCTGGACTCATAAGTCTTCCTACTAGTGGTCTCCATATCGTAATTAATTCAACCAAAGGTTGACCTCTCACACCTCATCTTCATAAATCCCAACCTCTCCATCATGTTTATTCCCCCAAAAAAATCAGCTTCACAATGATTCCATTGATCTCACTCCCTTAAGTAGTTTCCAACCAAAGGAGGAGATCTAGGCTGGTAAGACAATGCACAATCCACTTATCTTGGGCCAATATCAAAGGTGGATGTGCATTAACTCTCAAAATATTGGCATCTAATTTGATGGTGATGAGCCATTCTCCATTGGACGACATATAGGTTAGTCTTACCATAAAGTATGACTATATACATCTCTCATTATTTCTCAATCCCTCTTCTTCCACTACATTGATGAGAGACTCAAGATTCCAGGCTCCATTTTTATCATTAAGGGACAATCCCTTATCTATTCTAACTCCAACACTAAAAGTTATTTGACTTTTCAGACTATTTTCCCAAATCTTGTGGAGAGCATTTTCCTGAATTTTTATCTAACAAACAAGGTTTACACCTTATACAATGGAGAAAATGATACGTCTAAACTTCCATTCACTCGAGTGTCCCCCTTAGGCGACGGCGATGGCACTAGGGCTCCATACTCCCACCTTCATGGGGGCTCCCCCACCCCCTCCCTAAGAGGCTTTTCTCTACCATGATGGTAGAAGAGATCACCTAAAGGTGTCTCTCTGAGAATAGAAGATGATGGAAATGAAATAGTAGACTTCAATGATGGAGTGGGGTTGGTAGAAGAGGACTAACTCGATGTGACTCTCACTTCCAAACTCCTAACATAAAGGCACTATGACTTCCTAGCAGTATAGAGAACCATGTTGCAAGCTTATGGACTAGCTAAGAGAGCGGCCTTCAAGCATATGGATCACAATGTCATAATGATGCAGTTCGAAAATAAGAAGGACAGATCTAGAATCATGAGTGAGTCACCATGCAACTTCGATGGCAACCTACTGGTATTCAAGGAGATTACAAGGAGAGATAAACCATCTACAATGGAGTTCTTAGAGTGCACCTTTGGGGTCTGGTTCTACAACGTGCCAATGGGATATCGATCCGACAAAGCACTGTCGAGAATTGCAGTGAAGGTGAGGAAGGTGCATGAGATATAGAAGAAGACTTCTATCTAAACCAAAGCAATGTGTGTCAGAGTAATTATAAAACTGAATAAACCCTTAAAATCCATCCAAAAACTATGAACTGCTAAGGAGAGGTCATATAAGTGGACCTTAGATACGAGAGAGTTTCGAATCTATGTTTTACATGTGGAAGAATGGGACATTTGTCCAAGGACTGTAGTGAAGATGAAGACCAGGAGGAGAAATGGGGGAAACTGGATAAGAGCATCACCAAGAAGGTTGAAGCAAAATGACTATGTCGGTCTTTCTTATATGAAAAAAAACACTATCCTTCAATGAGATGTGTGGGGCAGTGGGGGAAAGAGACAAAGGCAGGGAAAGCGAACATGGGGGAAGGAAAGTTGCTACGCAAGAAGATGCAAGTCTAGTGCTTGAGAAAATGCCACAGACAACAATCGAACGTGTGAACAGAACGGAGAATCCTAATGAACAAATAAGACGCTTGGCACAACTATCAAACATAGAAGCGGAGGTACTAAGGGGTGAAGGGGGGATGGAAGTGCATGAAGGAATCTCAGGTACCCAAAAGGCGTTGTTGAATAATAACATAGAAACACTCCCAAGCCCCAATACTACCAATCCCAGCTGTGAAAAGAGGACGATAAATAGCAGCATTCAAGGTGCACCTATTGGTCTGAAATCTTCATCAAGGCACTGTTGTTGCCAAGTTTAGTAAGACTTGTGTCCTCTTTATTACTTCATGTGCTAAGATAGGTAAATAGATACGACAAACAACAAACACGGTAAAGGGGATTACAAATCACCAATCTGAAAGTCAAAAGAAAAGTAAGAGAAGGGGTACAAAAGAGGATACATATGAATATTGTTGTCACCCAAAGGCGAATGAGTTTTAAAAGATTTATTACTCAACTCGTATATCACCCGCAAGTATATAGGATCAATTGTATTCAAGGTCGAACATAAGGAGCTAGGCTAGTTAATCGCAACAAAGCTAGTTTTCAGCAGTCTATGTCGATTTCAACAGTTGATTTGGGTCATGAATAATGAAGAACAAAATTAAGCTTAAAAGAAAAGTCAGATCATATTTTAGAGAATCTTGGACATAATATTTCACAACCATACTATAACTCATGTGAAAAATGAAATTTAATATGTTAATTAACTTGCAAGGAGGTTGTCATGTCAAGCACCTTCCGGTGTCATGAGACGGTTCTCATTCCTCACATAGCAAATAGCACTCCTGTATTTATGCTCAGATTCGAACATACTAACCTATATCCTCAACATTCCCTAGCCACTCTTGTGGTCAAGGGCCTATTGCCAAAAAAATATACTCCCTACTTTCTCATACATCCTCCCAAATCGCATAAGAAAGCATAAAATATGCATAAAAGGTGGCCAGCCAAGCATGCACGTTGTAAAGCACCATAGATCATCTTGGAAAAGCAAACTAACTAAAATTAGATATAAAATTTGAGTTCACATGAGTAATAGCATGGGAGATACTCTCCCATACCTAAGAAAGGGAGTTCTACTCGTGCATGATAAAAGAGTACAAACATTGGGTACAAATTGTAGAATTTTTCATCCAAAGAACAAAGTAAGGTAGACAAAACTCCATTCACAACGTGTTCCCCATCATGCACATTGTGTCATTGCTCTAACGTATGATGAGTTCTCTTCTGAAGTGAGGCACGGCATGTGCTGGCTGATGGATGTCGTGGCATGTGCTGACTTATCTTGAATTCTTCTTTCTCATTTGCAATTCATTGGGGAATCTAACAGAGGTCGGATTTTGGTTGGATTTATACCATCTCATCATTTTTATTATGTACCTATGGTAAAGTCATGCAACGAGTAATATGACTAAAAAGATGGCAAATCAAGTATGATCAGAGATGAAGTGAATACAAAATGGACTAAATTTGTGTGCAAAAGTGTACAAGAACGTCTATATGAATTGTGCACATCAAAGATACTCTGATAGAAAATACAAGAGCATATAAATTCAACGGGGGGAATCAACAATGGTTTGGGATACCTACTCTAAAGTAGTGGTGTCTGGAAAGGACCAGCGCTGTGAAGGCCAATGAAACTCTTCAGTTGGGATTGTCGGGACATGGGTGGCCGCGGTAACATCCCAAACCTTTGCAACTTGTGTTGGAAGGAACGCCTAGATACGGTCTTTTTAATGGAGACAATGGTGAAGAAGGAAGACCTTGAGAAGACTATGATGAAATGTGCTTTCAACAACTGGGTCTACCAGAGCAGCAATGGCAGGATTGGTGGCATTGGCTTTTAGTGGAATGAGGCCACTATGATGACAATTTCTTATTCCAAACACCATTCCAACTACATTTTGGTATCTATGGAGGGTATCTATGGATGGTCGGTCAACCATCAAAGCCTCACGATGAGAAAGGAAAATGCAGATGCATTGGGATCTATGGATGGTAGGTCAACCACCAAAAGCAACTGATGTGGGAGTTAATGAAACAACCATATGAAGGGACCAGGCTTTCTCTATTGTTCATAGGGTATTTTAATAAAATCCTTAGCAGCTCAAAAAATATAGAGGGTGAATAGTAAGACACGTTGAACACTTTTGTGATGTCTTCATCAAGTATGGGCATATTTACATGGGCTTCCATGGCGACCCGTATACTTGGGAGAAGGGTCTGAGTATGGAGATGATTATCAAAGAACACCTTGATAGGGCCTTAACTACGACTAGCTGGAATCTCCTATTTCGTGAGGCTTGGGTGAGACACTTGCCAAGGATCCTCTCAGACCACTCACCGCTTATTCTGAATACATATAGGGACTGGAGGTACAAGAACGTGGACACCACCTTCAAATTTGAAAGGATATTGGTTGGGGGAGGAAGAATGCACTAAGATTGTTAGAGAAAGTTGGATGACGGAGAACGATACTCTTGAGAAAAAAAATTGACATTTGTGTTGGTCGTCTACACAACTGGGCAAAAAAAAGTCCAACAAACCAGTTCTATGTTGAAGAAGGATGAAAAGGCTATAGAAGTTGAGCAAATGCGATCTCTATAAGTGTATCCATTCTAAGGTGTAATGAGATAGTGAAAAATGTGGTTAAGCTATAGCAAATTAATAAAGGATGTGGTTTACCAGTGCCAAATCAATGATATGTGAGATGGGGACAAAAACACAGCTAATTTTCACACAAAAAATCACTCAATGGAAACGATGTAACTACATAGCCAAGTTGAACGACGATGACTATGTTTGGCAAAAGGGAGAGGATGGAGTTTACAAAGTGGTCAGCAAGTTCTATCCCACATGATACCACCTTCAATCAAAAGTCTCTAATTGTATACTCCAAGTGATCACACATGAGATGAATTAAATCCTAAAGAAGAACCCAATAGGGAGGAGATATGGGAGGTTGTAAAATATATGCACCCTACCAAGGCCTCGGGGATGAACAATTTCAATGCAGGTTTCTTTCAAAAAAATTATCCAACAATGGAGACAACATTTGCCACTTCATTCAATATTGGTGGAGAGGAAAGGAAAGCCTCAAAAATATTAATGTCATCAATGTGACACTCATTCACAAGAGCAAAGAGACGACCTCCATGGGCAAAGTAACACATTATACAAAGTGATCTCCAAGATGATGACCAACATATTAAAAAGGTTCTCGGATGATATCATCAAGTGTAAATCAAATCACCTTCATCGGTGGTCACCTCATGACTGACAATGCCCCGATTGCCTTTGAACTTTTTCATGCTATTAAAAAGAAAACTAATGGTAAGAAAGGAATCATGGCCCTCAAACTCAACATGAGTAAAGCTTACAACATCCTTAAATGGGATTTCATTAATATGGTCAGAAAATGCTTCAGTGCTGTCTCCTTCTCTTTCACCATCAATGGAAGAAAGGGGGGTCTTATCAAATCCCAGAGAGGGTTCAGTCAAGGGATCCTATTTCACCTAACATATTGCTTCGTTGTGCAGACATATTCTTAAACCTCATGACTGACAACGCCCCGATTGCTTTTGAACTTTTTCATGCTATTAAAAAGAAAACTAAGGGTAAGAAAGGAATCATGGCCCTCAAACTCGACATGAATAAAGCTTACAACATCCTTAAATGGTATTTCATTGATATGGTCAGAGAATGCTTACGTTCTGTCTCCTTCTCTTTCATCATCAATGGAAGAAAGAGGGGTCTTATCAAATCCCAGAGAGGGTTCTGTCAAGGGATCCTATTTCACCTAACCTATTTCTTCTTTGTGCAGACATGTTCTCAAACCTCGTGACTGACAACGCCCTGATTGCTTTTGAACTTTTTCATGCTATTAAAAAGAAAACTAAGGGAAAGAAAGGAATCATGGCCCTCAAACTCGACATGAGTTAAAGCTTATAACATCCTTAAATGGGATTTCATTGATATGGTCAGATAATGCTTCCATTCTGTCTCCTTCTCTTTCATCATCAATGGAAGAAAGAGGGGTCTTATCAAATCCCAGAGAGGGCTCCGTCAAGGGATCCTATTTCACCTAACCTATTTCTTCTTTGTGCAGACATGTTCTCAAACCTCCTCATCAAGGCAGCTATAGAGGAACACATTCATCGTATTCTTCATTTCAATATGAACATTCTTACTTCAGAGTTCATGTAGGTGATTTTTTGTCCTGAGGAGCTCTCGTAGAAGTTGGTTATATCAACTATGATGGCCGCCTCTTCCGAATTAGCCCTAGCAAACAAAATGTCATCATACGCGGAGAAAAAATGAGACACACAAGGACCATTCTTGCTAGCTTTTAGATTTCATGTAGTTAATGTTTTGTCCTAAGGCGCTCTCATAGAAGTTGGTTATATTGAGTATGATGACCGCCTCTTCCGAATTAGCCCTAGCAAACAAAATGTCATCATCCGAGGATAACAAATGAGACATACAAAGGCCATTCTTGCTAACTTTCACCTTGTGACTGTGTTCCTCTATAGCAAGAATGTTCCTATTGAAATCTGAAGTATCCTTTAGCAAGAATGTTCCTATTGAAACGAAGAATACGTTGACGAACATATGCTAAGCATGAAGCAAGTTAACAAACACAATAAATACATGGGACTTCCAACATGTATGTGGGGGAAGATGACAAGGTTGGAGAGAAGATTTCCTCAACCAATCCGGGAAGGAAGTGCTCAAAGACTATCATACAAGTGATACCAACTTATGCCATGAGTTTCTTTCAATTTTAAGTGAACAACATTAACGATATGTATCAGAGGGTGGCCAAATTCTGGTGGGGTTCATGCAATGGTGCTCGCAAGAAACAGTGGGCTTCTTAGAACAAATTATGCAATACTAAGAAGGATGGTGGACTAGGATTCAGAGACTTTAAAGTTTTCAACGTTGCACTCTTGGCTAAACAAGTTGGAGAATGCTAAACAAATCATTTTCGCTGATCAACAATTTCCTTAAGGACCAATACTACATGAGGGGATATGTGCTAGATGCGCTTAGAGGTTATGACCCCAACTTTACATGAAGGAGTCTCTAGGGTGCACAAGCTCTACTAAATGATGGCCTGAGATGTAGTGTGGAAGAGGGTTGTAGTGTAAGTATATGGGATATTGCCTGGCTGTCGGATATGAAGGGTCTATGCACTGACAAAAGACACATTCATTACAAGATGATTGTAGATCTCATTGATGTCTCAACAAACATGGAAACAAGATGTCTCCACAAACGTTAGAGAATGCAAATCATATTTTCAGGATACCTTTGTGGCAAGGTGGTAAACAGAAAATATTGGTTCCTAAATGACAATGGGATCTTCTCTGTTAAGACTGCCCACTGGCTCAGGGTCAATGGAGTGAGTTCCCAAATAGTGGCATTCTACAGCATGTGGAGTAGACTCCAGTGACTAAATATTCCCCCTAAATTCAGACACTTAAGCTGGCGTGTCTGATATCAAATGGAGGCACATATTACCCTCTAAAGCTTGTATGTGTGGTCTAATGGATGAGGATGGCATCCACGCCCTCTTCGAGTCTCAGGTAGCTATGGGGGCATGGGATGATTGAACCTTCATATTTAAGCTCACAGTTACACATCAGTCCTCTATGGGTGGAGCTTAGAGTTGGATTATGAGGGCTCCTTAACGAGATGACTGAATTCATCACTACCTAAGTCGCAATAGGGAACAGCCATAATAACAACATATACAACCAAACTGTTGACAATTTAGCAGTGAAGAAGAAACACCTCGAGCGGGCCAAAAAGCATCAAGAAATTCAAGTCGGTTATAGCAAACACCTCTCTAGCCCTAAACTAAACAGAAGCGACTGTAAATGGTAATCCCTCGTTGAATGAACTATCAAAATTAATACAAACAACAGTTGTATCAACAAAACTAACATGTTGGGCATATCATCAAAGCTCTTATAAAGACTCTACCCGATTGCTGGACCTTCACAGCTACTAAGGGCCATGCCGTGTCAATGGTGTGTCGCACAACAGTTGAAATCAATATCCAACATATTATGGTCAAAACATACACTACTACAATTCTGAAGCTTGTGGCTGATAAGGAGAGAGATTGCAGCCCCCCCCATTAAGATTTTTGAGGAGATTGAGAATTAAATATCGACTTGTTCTTCCTTCCACATTGTGCATATATGTAGAGAAGGTGACACAGCAGCCCACAAACTCGCTGCTCTAGGTTTGGTAGACCTATAAACAGATAACTGGAATCACACATTTAATCTGCATTCAAAAAAAATCTGATATCCACTAAATTCATATTAGATTTCAGATATCAAATTTCAGATTCGAAAATTTCGAATCAGATACCACTCCAAAAAAATCTGAAATCAGCATAAGTATTCATATATTGTCAAATATTTTCTATATATAATATATATAGTAACATTTAATGTATAATCTTAAGTTTGGATTTAGATATTTATCCAAATTTAGATATTATCTTTTCAAATTGGATTTAGATGGTAACATATGACATCCGTTGAATAGATTTACATGTTAACATATGGTGTCCATGGGATAATATCAGATCGGATATTGAATCAAACTTTTACTTTTAAATTCAAATATCAAATATAGCAATATTCACACCATTTTTTATCTGTTTACATGTCTAAGATTCGGGGAGCAATACAGAACTTATACTCCATGATAGATTCCCAAGGGCACTTTTCCCACCCCATTGAATGAACATTGTCTTTTAAAATAAATCCCTCCAATGTGTAAAGCTGAAATATATACAAATTATCCACAAATGTGAATCATTTGCCATTTGAATCGTCTAATTTCATCCTTTCCCCCTTGATTTGTCAAATAGCAAAACTTGAACACTTTCTTTCTATTAAAGCAATTAGTTGCCGTATTGACACATACAACGCTCCACATCATTTTGGAAACTTGATTACATTTTCAAATTGAAGCAATTCATCATTTATGCAATATTATGTCTGGGTCAACATTTTTAGCAAATGTAAGAGACATGGTTTGCAAAGTAACACGGTACAAAAAAGGAAACAAAACGCTACAGTTAACAATTGAGTCGAAGGTAAGAGAAGAAGAAAAAGACCACCAAAAAAAGATTTCTAACAGTTTATTGAACATTACCATCACCCATACAGATTAAAGTATGTGCAAGTAGAGAGATACTTATGAATGTTACAACTAAATAAATCCCTAAATTTCGTTAATGGACATACTACAAAGAAAGGTTGTGTACCTCTATATCGTACAGCTATATTCTTGTAATCCACATTTGTACCGGTATTTGACGAACATTTTAAAATCAGTTATCAACCCTCATACAAATTCTGTTCTAGGTACAACTCTTAATTCAGATCATAAATTGGATATTTAACGTCATACATAAGCCATTTAGAATTCAACCAGTTTGGAAAATTAGGGAAACAATTATATCAAAATCAGACTGAATTATCAACAAAATCAGACTAGATCTTAGAACAAACGAATCCAAATATACTTCTCTAAACCAAACTAACTCGATCCTAACTGCAGAATCACAACACTGAACCAAACTGGGGCTTGAGAAAGTTGCAATACCTGTTTGTCATTTCATCTATACACAAATCATCATTCATACAACATTAATTTCAAATGTGTCCAAAGAAAAAGTGACTAGGCCACCATTGCTAAACAATGTATGAGATTTGAATTGCAACATTGCATGGTACAAAGAAGGGAAGAAAACCCCACCGTTAATAGTTACAACGAATGAAAGCCAACAGAATAGAGGGCACTGCCAAAACAAGGTGCGCAATAGCAGTTATAGCAACTTAGTTATGACGTAAAAAAATTATAAAACACTCTAGAGGGCAATACGCTCACCCATTAAGGTATGTGCACGGAGAGGGATAACAACTAACTGATATGCCCAAAGGAATCCATAATTTCATGAATGGGGCGATAACCATCAATAAAGGCTTTATATCTCCATATCTTAGCTACATTCTTGTGATCTACTTATGTTGCACCTACAGGCATATATCAAACGAAACTATAAAACAATTCAGGACTGCTCTAACTATTGTATTTCGAATATGATAAACACCAAATACCACCTTTGGCCTCACAAGTTTAGAAAAGAAACTTATATTCAATATAAACGGTGACATTGAATTCTTAGAGAGAAATACAGGATTCAAACTATGACTCTAGTGCATTTAAATATATGTATTGTACATAACTGAATTTAAAATGTTCACTTTCTAAAAACGTTTATATGGCACAATGAGTTCAATTTCACCATGTTATAGTCACCCCACTCGATGCAAAATCAGTAGGAGTCATTCAGGCTACAAGCAAGATTCGGATCATCAAAACACGTTTATGTGCCTTAAATAAGACGCTTTGGATTCGGCCTCATGCAGATTGGGGCAGTAATCGTATCATGTACGTTAAATAAGATGGTTTTAATTCTAATCTAATTCCAAGTAATTTAGATCAGGTCAAAATTGGACAACTGCAGGAACTGGATCATCAAAACTTGCAAGCCCTGATTGCAGGCTACTCCGAATAGCTAAACCAGGTAATAGAAATGTGTAGCACAACGAGATCAAAGTTCATAGTAAGACGGTTTTAATTCTAATCTAATTCCAAGTAATTTAGATCGGGTCAAATTTGGACTACTGCAGGAACTGGATCATCAAAACTTGCAAGCCCTGGTTGCAGGCTACTCCGAATAGTTAAACCAGGTAATAGAAATGTGTAGCGCAACGAGAGCACAGTTCATAGTAAGACGCTTTTAATTCTAATCTAATTCCAAGTAATTTAGATCAGGTCAAAATTGGACAACTATAGGAACTGGATCATCAAAACTTGCAAGCCCTGATTGGAGGCTACTCCGAATAGCTAAACTAGGTAATAGAAATGTGTAGCGCAACAAGATCACAGTTCATGGTCTAACATACAATTAATCAGTTGGATACATTTGGCCATCAAACAAAATATATATTGCTACAATGCAAAGAAACTAAAGGCATAAAAATAAAGCACACAAGCACAAACCAACGCAGATATAAAGTACAGGTGACAGCATTGGTTATAAACCTAGACGCCACAAATAGTAAGCCACGATTCAAAATCAGAAAGCTAGGATATAAATATGTACAACAATAACAACCAAAGAGCTTTGCAAAAAAGCTGTTGAAAGGAAATCTAACATCGGAAAGGATTTTGTGCTGATATTTAACTCCGATCCCATTGATAATGGAAGCGAAGCTGATAGACAACACCACACTTCATATGAGTTTATCAGCCTCAGAGCACGCTTGAAAAAGTGCAAAGAGGATAGTGAAACTCAAGACTAAATGTAAGAGGGTGGTAGATTTAGAGAAGATACATTTAAAAGACAACAAATATATTGAGAAAGAAACAAAGTAGATAACACAATCGCCTCAGATACTATCCAGTGTGAATGATTGATGTCACTTGAAATGCTGCCACTCGACAACAAGACGTCATTTTTGCAGACTAATCGTCACAGGCAATGAATCTTGGGTGTTCGATCGAGTAAAAAAGGAACGATGTCCCGAGTTGAAATCCAAATAGATGCCTAAGAAGTATCTGAAAGCGTCATATTTGGTGCCGCTGCGCCCGAGTAGGTTCATCCCAGTAATGGGATCTCGGTGTCACGGCACCTCCATAACAGATTTCGTCGTCAATGGCAGATCTAATAAAGATGAAAATAATGTAGGGAAAACGCCCCCAGTTCAGATTGGATAGCTATTCCTAAATATATGAACAACTAAATTTTGGGAGGAGTATCGATGGTAGTCGTCAGATTCCGATCAGAGCCTCAGGAAAACAAGTAACTTCATATGGATGCAGGGCTCCAAGTAGGTTCACCTGCAGAGCAGGTCTTGAAGCTTGTTTGCCACTCAGATGCTTTGATGTAATCATCACCGGCTCGTAAAACAAATCGAAGGGACGCAAAAACAAAGATATAATAGGATGCTCGAATAGATATAACCGGCCATATAAATGGAAAGCGTACCAAATAGTGAACGAAAACTTCCAGCAACCAGTCCGGCGACTACTGACTGCGGCGCCAGTGAACCGCAGAAGACGGGTTCCTGTAGAGGCCACGCTTTCGGACTTTGACTGCGAATACTGATGATTATATATGGACTTAACTTTGGAGACGCCCATAGCGGTATGACGCGTGTCAAAACCGCTATGGACTCTGCCAAACCACCTCCCCAGCCGTCCCCACTCCTCCCTTTTCTCTCGTTTCTCTCTCCTATCATGTGCAGTTGTGCACAGTCAGTAACTACCCCGCCCAGCCGTCCCCACTCTCTTTTCCCTCATTTCTCTCTCCCAGACTGCCCACTCACCCCCGGGTCAAAATCTGCAGACGTCCACCAGTTGACCTATTTAAGTTGGATTTGGGTGGTGAAATTTATCACCCGCTAGAAATCACCCAAACTCATACCCACCAGTTTATTTAGTGGGTTTCACATGTGATCCGCGGGCATCCGCTGGTGCCCATTAAACTAAATAATATATTAATATAAATATATTATCTATATGACTCTTAAGACATGCAACACTTGTTAATTTATCAATCAACTAAATTGATAACGTGTAATGTATACAATATAAAGAGTTAAAGTCTAACTTTCTTTATTGATATCATTTGTTAATTGTTTACACTAGAGGAAACAAATTCGTTAGCTTCTATATTATTTTATGCTAATGAATATATAATATAATGCATGTTTTATATTTAATTATAACAATTATATTTTCTTTCTGTTCACTTTATGTATTGGACAATCATAAGAACATGAAACATCAAAAACTTTTAGCATAAGATTGACAAAATATAGTGTTGTTATGGTAATATGTTATGCTATTTGTAACATCTATATCATTTAGTTTTTTTTATTGTACATTGCAGAAATGGTTATTTTTCATTTTGTCTCTTACATTTTATTTCAAAACATCATAATAGATATTACATTGTGTTGGACACAAAAAGTAGTGGAAGCTTGCCCTCATTTTGTTATGTTTACACTAAAAATTATTAATGAATCATTCTACTCTTTGTCGTAGTGCAGAAACAAGCAATATCTTTTCACTGTGCACATATTATATTGGCACCCGCGGGCGACCCGCAACCCGCTGGGTCGGGTTTGGGTGTGCTACTTCCCCACCCATTTAACATTGGATCTTTTTGACCCACACCCGCGAGACCCAAACCCAACCCACCCACCCGTTTGACAGGTCTACTTCTCCCTCACAGGCGCCCAAACCCCAGCCACCTCTCCATTACATGCGCGATGTCAACCAAAAAGAGATATGTGCCCTCCGCACCCATACGAAGCTCCGTCGCGCCCCAAAGCTCCTCCACGCCATCTGTCATCGTCCGCTCTCTCCTTGTCTTACTCTGTCGCGCCATCTCTCCTCGTCCGCTCTCTCCTCCTCATCCTCCACTCTACTCCCATCCATAATGGAGAACTCCGACAACAACTTCGTGGACACGACAACGCTTTCCGAAACAAGAAGATCGTTGAAGGTCATCATCAAAAGGAAGTTGACAGGGAAAATCCCTGATGCCAAGAAGGTGGCGAAAACAAGTGATGAAGGGTGAAAAACAGTAGATGAAAGCAAGAAGGTCGCCAAGAAGGTGGCCAAAACCTTTGATGAAGGGCGACAAGCATACACTTCAAGCAAGAAGGTCGCTAAGAAAGGCTCCGTGCCCAAATTGCCAGATGCAAGCAAGAAGGGAGAGAAACCAAGAACGAAGGTAGCCAACACCCCAGATGTAAGCAAGAAGCTGGATAATGTAAAGAAGGATGTTGAAGATGAAGAAGAGAAGTACGAAGAAGATGAGGGAGATGATAAGCAAAACCTCATCAGATCAAGATGCTCTTGGAAGATCTTCCACGACAGTTACATGACACTGACTAATGAGGAAAAACTAATCTTCTCAAAAACACCATTCCATTCATGATGCAAATAAAAAGGATAGCCCAAAATGATGCATTCATGTAACACGATTTGGCTTCATGTTATACTTCTGATGAGGGGATGTTCATCTTCGGTGGAAGGACGGTACAATTCACAACAAAACAAATTAGGGAACTCCTGCCTCTTCCAATCAAAGGTGACGAATATACTTATTTGTTTGTATGTAATACATGTTGTAATGAACAACAAATGTTTGATAAAATGTTTGAATGTACATGAAATGTAATATATGTTTGATAAAATGTTTGAATGAACACCATGTGTTTGATATATAAACACCTCGTTTGAAAACTATGTAGGTGCATGTTACGCAAAGAGGATGTGCATTTGGGATGAAACTGGGCGCATATAGGATATAACTGGGCGCATATGGGATGTAAATGGATGCATTTGGGTTGTAAACTAGGCGCATTTGTACTAGTTATAGGCGCAAGTAGGGAACTCCTGCCTCTTTTAAACAAGGTTGTATACAGAAGAGGTGTGCGCATATGGGATATAACTGGGCACATATCAAACAAATTTGGGCGCATTTGTAATGGATATAGGCACATTTGGGATGTCTATGGTGGGATATATGTTTGATATATAAACACCTCATTTGAAAAATATGTAGGCGCATATTACGTAAAAAGGATGCACATTTGGGATGTAACTGGGCGCATATAGGATATAACCGGCCGCATATGGGATGTAAATGGGCGCATTTGAGTTGTAACTGGGCACATATGGGAAGTAGTTGGGCGCATTTCAAATAAGTTTGGGTGCATTTGTACTAGTTATAGGCACAATTGGGATATAACTGGGCACATATGGGATGTAATGGGTGCATATGGGAAGTAATTGGGCGCATTTGTACTAGTTATAGGCGCAATTAAGCAACTCTTGCCTCTTTCAAATAAGGTTGTATACAGAAGAGGTGTGCGCATATGAGATGTAACTGGGCGCATTTCAAACAATTTTGGGCACATTTGTAATGGATATAGGCACATTTGGGATGTCTATGGTGGGATATATGTTTGATATATAAACACCTCATTTGAAAAAATATGTAGGCGACTATTACGTAAAAAGGATGTGCATTTGGGATGTAACTGGGCGCATATAGGATATAACTGGGCGCATATGGGATGTAAATGGGCGCATTTGGGTTGTAACTGGGCACATATGGGAAGTAGTTGGGCGCATTTCAAACAAGTTTGGGCGCATTTGTACTAGTTATAGGCGCAATTAGGGAACTCCTACCTCTTTCAAACAAGGTTGTATACAGAAGAGGTGTGTGCATATGGGATGTAACTGGGCGTATTTCAAACAAGTCTGGGTGCATTTGTAATGGATATAGGCGCATTTGGGATGTCTATGGTGGGATATATGTTTGATATATAAACACCGCGTTTGAAAAATATGTAGGCGCATATTACGTAAAAAGGATGCACATATTTTTGATGCAACTGGGCACATATAGGATATAGCTGGGCTCATATGAGAAGTAGATGGGCACATTTGGGTTGTAAACTGGGATGTCTATGGGCACATTATCTTGGGAAGGTTGTATACAAAAGAGGGGTTTGCATATCACATGGAAATAGGCGTGTATGGGATGTAACTGGGCACATTTCAAACAAGTTTGGGCGCATTTGCAATACATATAGGCGCATATTTGTAGACAAGTAGTCATGTTTCAAAATTAAATTAATTGAGCATTTCCAATATATATAGGTGCATCTCTGATAGTTGAATACTAAATTAATTGAATGAGTGTAATATTTGTAGCTGGGAGGGTCATTTTTAAAAGGTACAAGACTAAGAAACAAACTTCATACATACATCAAAAGTTTTTTGATGGCGATGATCCAAGCCTACCAGCGATTGTTGAGAAGTTCAACACCCTTTCTCAAGTAAATAATGAAGAATTGAGAAAGGACAGAGTGAAGCTGTTGTTAGTTGCATTGTTCGGCCACTTTTTGTTCCCTAGTGGATCAAGCAAAGTCATGAACTATCTGTATCCCTATGCAAAAGATTTAGATAATATAGGGAATTATGATTGGGTTGTTGCTGTGAAAGAACTTCTTTGTGAAGGTTTTGAGCTTTCAAAGAGCATAAGTATAGAGGAGGATATATGAAAGGATGCACATTGATTCTTAAGGTAAAACATTTTATGGTTATACAGTAGTGTTTTCAATTCACTGATTGTTTATGGTTATAGAAAATAATGTTATCAAAATATGTTTTGCAGCCTTGGCTATTGCAGATGTTTAGCTTCATTCCGAGGGTGTACCCAGACGAAGAGATGGCCATCAACCAATGGTGTTACAAGACAAAGTTGTCAGCCATAATACAGCAAAAAAAGATAACATTTGGTAATTTGTCAGGTAAATTTTTCTTGAGAGAGGAGCAGGTTGTTGCCCGAGTGTACGCCAAAGGAGCAACTATAGAAGCGGCCCATGACTCCATGGAGATACATCACTACCAAATAGCAAAATGCAAGGTCTAATGGATGAAATTGCATCATTGAAAAATGAGCTTGAAATAGAAAAACGTCTTGCACGGTAGAAAGAAAAAGAGTACAACAAAATGTTTATGAAGATGCAAAAAGATCTTGATGATATTCACGACTACTGCAATGAGCTCCACACTACTAACATGGCACAACAACAAAGGCTATCATAGATTGACAACATTTCCCAGCCATTTGTAGACTACTGGATAACACATTGAGAGAGAAATAAGCATAAGGTATACATATGGATTGACGAATCTACTAGTCAAAAGAGCAACCATGGTGAAGAAGTAGCAAAACCATCAACATCTCCAACCAAAAGTGCACAATCATCTCAAAGAACATATATATATAATGTGCCTACTGATTATATGAATGCGCTTGTTTTTTGTTAAAATGCGCCTATTGATTTCTTAAATGAGCCAATTGATTGTATGAAATGTGCATACTTTGTAAGATAATGCGCCTACTAATTATATGAATGTGCGTGTTTCTTGGTTAAATATGCCTATTGATTTCTTAAATGAGCCTATTGATTTCTTAAATCAGACTATTGATTGTATGAAATGCGCCTACTTTGTTAACTTGTTACGACCCCATCTGAGCTTAATTGGTAAACTAGGGTTTACCTAGATGATTACATATTTGATTGGATTGATCATTGCTTAAATCTAATTAATGATGATATCTCAATTATAATATGTTAAACCTAATGAGAACCCCAAGCATGTTATCTCTTTGTATAATTAGGGTTTGAGGTGTATAAACTCTAGTCGGTTGAAATAAGGGTTTTCAACAAATAAGCTCATTTGGGAAGGAATGATAGAGTTAGGCATAGAAAAAAATAGAAATGATAGTTGGATGCTTGGGTAGCACGGCCATGGTGGGTAGCACGGCCGTGCTAGGTCTTTGGTGGCACGGGCATGCATGGCAACACGGTCGTTTTGAAAGAATTAAACTATTAACCAACTTTTCTACTCAAATCTGCTGAAATCAATGCACCACGGCCGTGGTAGGCAGCACGGCCGTTCTGGGTCCATCTTGCACGGCCGTGGCCGCTAGCACGGCCGTTCTGAGGCATTTTTTCTTCAAATGACATTTCTGTAGATTTCTGGATAGCAGCGTACTGTTTTATTTTTACTTATTTATTGGTAACTCCAAATGATCTCAAATTTTAACTGAAGCTTTATAGATCACATATAAATAACGTGCTAAATTCCCATAATTTTTGGAGAAGGTTTGATCTCTGAAATAAACGAATTACAGTAACTTTTGTATAACTGAATATTCAGCCAATATAATAAAAGTTGAGTGTAGGATCAATATGCAATTGACCCAAGCAGCTCAATTGCTCTATATGTTTGAACACACAAACTAGAAGCTCTCATAATTCGCAATTCATTCCAGAGAAACGAGCTCCTAGAGAGAGAGGGAGAGTTAGGGTTTGAGAGGAGAAAGTGGTGGAATTGCTGAATTAGGGTTTTGCGGTCCGAGAAATGGTGAAATCAAGTAAGTTTAGCTTCTTTGTATAGCCTTTCATGGTGAATCTTCTCTCACATGTCAAGATTCCATCCCTCCCCTGATTTGATCCGAAATGGTATCAAAATTTCCCCTTTTCTCACTCTTTCTTCATAATCCCTCATTTTCAAGGTTCCCGAGTTGAATGGAAGAAGAATTGGGAGATTTGCTAAGGATTTGATAGGAGTTCGAGATTCCCTGAGTTGAGCTGCAGTTGTGAAGTGTTTTCACACCTTAGGGTCAGTGGGTTCTTCCTTCAAACAGTGTAATGCACGAAATTTGATTATAGCATCCAAATCCCTAATTGCTTAGTATGTGATTGTTACGACCCCATCTGAGCTTAATTGGTAAACTAGGGTTTACCTAGACAATTACAAAAATTAATTAGAATAATCATTCTTAAAATCTAATTAATGACGATAACACAATTAGGATGTTTTAACTATGATAAGAAGTCTAAATGTTCTTTTGTCTTGAGAATTAGGATTTGAGAAGCATAAACCTTAATCGGCCCAAAATAGGGTGTTAATGATGCATGAATACAGAATTTGATAAGTAGGATGTCTCACTAAATGATTTTTAGTATTTTATGTGTAACTCTGATTTACTTCAAATTTGGATATGATTTGGATATATAAAATGTGAACAATATTGGTAAATATCAGAATTTTTGAAGAATGCCCTGACCTGTTAATCGGCCGAGTTTCAAACTCGACCGATCACATTTCCAGAATTTTACAGCAGTGTGGTAATTGAATTTTATCTTTTTATTGGTATATTCAATTGATCTAAAATTTTAACTGTGCCTGAAAAACATAGTTTTAGACACTCTGTTAAATTGGCATAATTTTTGGATGACTTTTGAATCCCTACAGTAAGGGTGTCGGTCGAGTTTGTGCAGGACAAACTCGGCCGAATATTCTGCAGACTGTAATATAGCAGTGCACTGTTCTATTTTTAATTATTTATTGATAACTCCAAATGATCTCAAATTTTAACTGAAGCTTTATAGAACAATTATAAACAACATGCTAAATTCTCATAATTGTTGGAGAATGTTTGATCTCTGAAATAAATGAATTACAGTAACTTTTGTATAACGGAATATTCAGCCTATATAATTAAAGTTAAGTGTTGGGTCAATATGCAATTGACCCAAGCAGCTCAATTGACTTATATGATCAACCACACACACACACAGCTCTCATTCTTCATCATTCACTCCAGAGAAACGAAAATCTAGAGAGAGAGGGAGAGTTAGGGCTTGAGTGGAGAAAGAGGAGGAATTGCTGAATTAGGGTTCTGCGGTCCCAAGAGTGGTGAAATCAAGTAAGTTTGGATCCTTTGCATAGACTTTTATGGTGAATCTTCTCTCTCATGTAAATATTCCGTCCATGCTCTGATTTGATCCAAGATGAGGTCGAAATTCCCTCTTTTCTCACCCTTTCTTCATAATCCCTCTTTTTCAAGGTTCCCGAGTTGAATGGAAGAAGAATTGGGAGGTTTGCTAGGGATTTGATAGGAATTCGAGATTCCCTGAGTTGAGCTGCAGTTGTGAGGTGTTTTCACACCTTAGGGTGAGTGGGTTCTTCCTTCAAACATTCTAATGCACGAATTTGATTATAACATCCAAATCCCTAATTGCTTAGTATGTGATTCTAAAACCTAAAATGTCTGTTTGATTTAAGATTGTTGCAAATTGATATGATGTGGATTCCTTCTCTGTTTTAAATGATTCCTAAATGGTAGATTCATATCAGATACATATACAACACTTTCAAGTGAGAATGCTTCTAGATTTATATCAAATGATGTAATTAGGGTTTGACCTAATTGAGATATCGCTAGAGTTTCAACCTTATTGAAAAGGACTAGTAATCCTATAAGTGGTTAGGATGTACCTCGTGGGTTATCTTAATTGAATCTTATTCTGGATACATGATATCGCAGTGATGATATGGAAAACCTAAATTTAGTTAAATTTCCATGGTTTCATGTCTATATTGATTGCGTACGATTTGTTGGGAACAATCTTTATTTAGTGAATGCTTATATCCTATGAAATCCTTATGAGAGCCATGTGACAAGTGAATGAGGTAAACGAAAAGGTGAATGAGGCAAATGCAACCCTAAGAGTAGGGTGTTGGCATGTGATGAATGAATAAGGCAAATGAAACCCTAAGGATGGGGTGTTTAATGAATCATGCTATGGTAATATGAAAGGTCTCGATATGAGATGTGGTGATGCTTAATTGTTGAATTGTATGTTTCTAGTGCATTTAACTTTATATGCTTGTTCTCTCTGAAATGATATTTACATACTGCAGGGCTTCTTATATTTCAATACTTATCTCGTCAATTGCAGGTGATGAGATATGACATGCCCTAGAAAGGGATGTTACTGAGACATGATATATGTTGAATACATGAGCTATGATATTTATCTGTTAAACAGTTAATAGACTTAGGTGCCCCAACATCGTAGAACCCCATTGCGCGGTCTGTACCTTTGGGGTGAAACGGTCAGTTCTGGGGATACGCCCAGGCATCGGAGACTCGTGTCCAACAAATACCGATTGTCTCGGTGACACGTAGTCTGAGTGGTAGGATTCCGGTCAGTTCTGGGGATACGCCCAGGCATCGGAAATCCAAGAGTACGTTCCGGTCAGTTCTGGGGATACGCCCAGGCATCGGAGAAGTCCCGGTCAGTTCTGGGGATACGCCCAGGCATCGGAGACTTAGAGACCCTCCACTGTGCACTATAGGTTGCGGAGGAGTCCAGAGCACTCAGAGTTAGTGCAGTGAGGCCTTGTGAGCCTGAGAGTCCTGTGCAGACCAGGACGAGAAGTCAGACTTAGCATTTCCCCGGTGTGTCGCTAAATCTTGTACGGTGGACTCATAGTGCACTGCGAGTTTCATATGCAGAGTGCACTGCATATGTTTGGGGCATAATCTAAAATATGATCATATAGGTTCACAGAGTTCTTTATAAATGATAGAGTTAAGGAAGACTAGAGCATAGTCTTCTAGTAGTTATTCTTTGGATGCAATATTTACATTCTTTGTTATTTCAATTATATTGTTTTAGAACTGCTCAGTGTAGTATTTATTGCTGTTAATTCTCATATCGTTTACTCAAATTATATCTGTAATCACATTAGTGCATTAGTCTATTTCCATGAAGTACTCATTCACTGAGCGAGTAGGCTCACCCCTCTACTCAAACATTTTAGGTTAACCGCGTGGACTTGAAGATGATCAGAGCGTCAGAGTAGATCTGCCACAGGAGTCAAGTATGAGATTAGTTGAGTCAGTCGGTCCTTGTCACTC
This sequence comes from Alisma plantago-aquatica, assembly GCA_963693085.1. Taxonomy (NCBI): domain Eukaryota; kingdom Viridiplantae; phylum Streptophyta; class Magnoliopsida; order Alismatales; family Alismataceae; genus Alisma; species Alisma plantago-aquatica. The sequence continues at coordinate 490,244,031 of OY856415.1, forward strand.
TAGGTCTTCAGTAAGAGTTTAGAGAGAAAGTTGTAATTACAATGTGTAATATTGTTTCTCTTTGATATGTATGCTGATTAGCAAGTTTCATGTGCATAATGTGTGAAAGACATCGTGAATGTTTATACATGTATCTTTACTATTAAAGTTTGATTAGTAGAAGAAATGTTCAGATTCCTTTGTTAAGATGATATGTGGTTCAATGCGATGAAACAAGAGTTTAAAAGAAAATAAAAAGTTAAGGGTGTTCTTTGTGTTAAGTATAAATCCTATCTTACGCCCTAATCTCATGATTTGAGGAAATTGTGAGATCGGGGTGTAACAGCTTGGTATCAGAGCCTAGGGTGAGTTGTCAAGGACCATTAAGTTAGTAAGTTAGAGTCCTAAGTGTGGCAGATAGGAGATGTTTGATGTTATCTTTGGGGATTTGAGTATTTGGATATCCTGGCCCGATATCTGTGTACTTGGATCAACCAGTACATACTCTGTCTATTCTCTCACGTATACCCTGGCCAGGTATACAGTGGAAGAATGGGCTAGAGAGGAACCCTAGAAATGTTAGGGTTAGAAAACGAGAAAAGAAACAAGAATTAAGAGCATAAATGTGAAAAAGAGATAGAACTTACATTTCATAATGTTGTTTTTGTTGGAAATGTATAGAAATGCTCTTATATGTTTGAATTGAAATATTCAATACTTTGAAATATGGGTCTTTAATATCTGTTGTACACTATGCAATTGTAGCATTTATTGATTTCACTCGTTGTAACAAGTAGACTAGAATTGACCTTTGAATGAGCTTTTGTTTCTATAGTTTTGCCCGCTGATTCGAGTGAAATTGACATCAGTAGGTCTGTTTAGGTTTTCAGTCTGTACGCGATTCGGCCGAGTTGTATGTGATTCGGCCGAGTTTCCTTAATAGGCAATCGAACAGCAAACTGATCGGCCGAGTTGTATGTAATTCGGCCGAGTTTCCTTTTTCAGGAAATCAAGCGGCAAGTTGATCGGCCGAGTTTCAAGCAGATCGGCCGAGTTGTGAAGCAATCGGCCAAGTTTCTGACCAATCGGCCGAGTTTCTGAGCTGTGAGTGGCAGTTCAGGAAGAATGTAATCCTCTGTAGTTCTTGGCTTTAGGACTTCAGGTTTGGCCTGGTCCGGTTGGCAGGATGCGTTGCTAGGATCTAATGAATCCTATCAATAGTATAATAAGAATAGAATTCGAATAATTAGACCCACATCAGAGTAAGAATGTATATACAGTAAGATGTTGAAACAGATGGGCAAGATCAGAACAACTAAGAATTAGTTGAAACTGATATCTGAGGTTCAACTTTGGGGTCTCAAATGTGAAACCCTTAATTGGGAATAATAGAACATGATATGAAGCTCATAATCAGTTTATTGATTAATTTTGCATGAACTATACATATGAAATATAGAAAAGATATGTGAAATGTATGTATGGTTCTATATAGCAAGAATCAATCATGATGAATGAATCATATAATAGAGTACAATGCTTTTATGAACTCTAAAGAAAAGGCTAAGTAGAGAATAGGGTTGAGCATTCAATAGGTCCATAGAAGTGAAGAGTCTTCAAAAGAGTAAAAGTAAAGAGAATCGTATGAACATGTAATTCATAAAACTAGAACAACAAACTAGTTTCTAAGCAAAGAACATAGGTGTAGTTTAATGAATGAATAAGTCATATAAAGGTGGACTGTATTCAGAAGAGAAAAACTTGATTGAAAGAGAAACTATGTTTGAACCATGCATGATCCACTTGATTTAAAAATGAAGAATATGTAATGTATTCAACATGAGGAAAAACTAATAGAAGGACTATTAATTTAGAACGTTAACTTCGCAATAGTATAAAGATAAAGGAGGAAATATGTGCAACATGGTATACATGACCATACATATGAATAAGCAACATGGTCATAAGAGAAAAATTTAGAATTAAAGATGACGGGTTAAAGAGTAGTATATGGTAAGAGGACTATGAAACGTAAGATAGGGTTTGAAATATGATGGAGAAGTTATAAAATAAAGAGGTTGTGAGATTCAAGCAAGTTCTAATTAATCAAATATCTCTGTTGATAATTAAGTAAATCTACATACGAGAATGTATTAAGGGAATGTTTGAATACAAGAATTCCAAGTCTTAAAATCATCTTCTCTTTCATATATTCCTTAATGAGAGCAAGATGGGAATGAAATGATAAGAGAAAATGAATCATATATGGTGCATAACTACCTTGGTGGGGTCATCTAGTGAATGTAATAGTGACATACCATATGATGAAGTATGATAAGAAATAAATTCTTGTGTGATAGCAAGAATGATGAATAATCTATTCCTATCTTAAATGCTTCAATGTTAATGATGTTTATTGTATATAATCATATGAAAAGGATAGGTAGCAAAAAGTAAAGAAGTAATGAATGAGCAGAGAGATATGGTAAAATACTAGCTTTGTGTAATATGTGTATTTGTTTACATGTATGATTTGTTAAGGGCATATTAGGGTATGAAAGTTGGTTCTACATATGATTTCAGTGTATGTGTGCAAGCTATATGTTAAATTAAAGGCGTATGATAGTTGTAGTAATTCATACCTGATATGCATCCTAGTATTGTGTATTTGTGATATGATGATATGGTTTGGGTGATGTCAGAACACATGGAGAGATACCCTGAACAAGGTAGTCATACATATTCACTCATATTAAAAGAAAGGGATGATAATTAGATTGTTTGGACAAGTAACCCTAATAAGGTGTAGCTTGTTATACCTAGCTCTAATATAACTGAGTGATGGTAATTGAGTATGATTAATGCTTGAATGACTGATACAATTGTGGATTACCTTATTACTGATGTTGAAACCCTAAAATGATATAATGCGATGGTTACACTTTGAATTGTGTGTGGGCCCATAACTCACAGGTCCCAGGATCGAAACAGGATAGAATGGAATGAGGTGGTAATGCTTCACCTCATGCATCCATGACCCAATGGGGATGCCAAGAGTAGTATTGTGCAATTGATTGTTGAATCTAGTCTTTTAATTCAAGACTGATTTGCTATCTGAGCAACATGTTAGTAAAGTTTAAAACAACATGGTGAACTTGCTTTTGTCACTTAAAGGTGATACAGAACAATAGAACTCTCTGAGCAACATAAGTTGAGATAGTTGTATCAGAGTATCAGAGTTGCACAGTGAAAGCGTGGTGGTTTATCTTTGCATTCTATGTTTGGCTGTGGCATAAAGAATTTGCTTGATATCATCGAGAACTATTCGAAATATGTTGTGATTTAGTAAAGAATTAAAAGATCTAATGTTGAAAACTACATTCAGGCATGAAATACAAGAATATAATGACATGGAAGGCTTTAGAAGCTTAGAATAACCTTGAATGTATCTTTCTTGTAGGTTTATGTTTCGAGGACGAAACATTCTAAGGGGGGGAGAGTTGTTACGACCCCATCTGAGCTTAATTGGTAAACTAGGGTTTACCTAGACAATTGCAAAGATTAATTAGAATAATCATTCTTAAAATCTAATTAATGATGATAACACAATTAGGATGTTTTAACTATGATAAGAAGTCTAAATGTTCTTTTGTCTTGAGAATTAGGGTTTGAGAAGCATAAACCTTAATCGGCCCAAAATAGGGTGTTAATGATGCATGAATACAGAATTTGATAAGTAGGATGTCTCACTAAATGATTTTTAGTATTTTATGTGTAACTCTGATTTACTTCAAATTTGGATATGATTTGGATATATAAAATTTGAACAATATTGGTAAATATAAGAATTTTTGAAGAATGCCCTGACCTGTTAATCGGCCGAGTTTCAAACTCGACCGATCACATTTCCAGAATTTTACAGCAGTGTGGTAATTGAATTTTATCTTTTTATTGGTATATTCAATTGATCTAAAATTTTAACTGTGCCTGAAAAACACAGTTTTAGACACTCTGTTAAATTGGTATAATTTTTGGATGACTTTTGAATCCCTACAGTAAGGGTGTCGGTCGAGTTTGTGCAGGACAAACTCGGCCGAATATTCTGCAGACTGTAATATAGCAGTGCACTGTTCTATTTTTAATTATTTATTGATAACTCCAAATGATCTCAAATTTTAACTGAAGCTTTATAGAACAATTATAAACAACATGATAAATTCTCATAATTGTTGGAGAATGTTTGATCTCTGAAATAAATGGATTACAGTAACTTTTGTATAACTGAATATTCAGCCTATATAATTAAAGTTAAGTGTTGGGTCAATATGCAATTGACCCAAGCAGCTCAATTGACTTATATGAGCAACCAAACACACACAGCTCTCATTCTTCGTCATTCACTCCAGAGAAACGAAAATCTAGAGAGAGAGGGAGAGTTAGGGCTTGAGTGGAGAAAGAGGAGGAATCGCTGAATTAGGGTTCTGCGGTCCCAAGAGTGGTGAAATCAAGTAAGTTTGGATCCTTTGCATAGACTTTTATGGTGAATCTTCTCTCTCATGTCAATATTCCGTCCATGCTCTGATTTGATCCAAGATGAGGTTGAAATTCCCTCTTTTCTCACCCTTTCTTCATAATCCCTCTTTTTCAAGGTTCCCGAGTTGAATGGAAGAAGAATTGGGAGGTTTGCTAGGGATTTGATAGGAATTCGAGATTCCCTGAGTTGAGCTGCAGTTGTGAGGTGTTTTCACACCTTAGGGTGAGTGGGTTCTTCCTTCAAACATTCTAATGCACGAATTTGATTATAACATCCAAATCCCTAATTGCTTAGTATGTGATTCTAAAACCTAAAATGTCCGTTTGATTTAAGATTGTTGCAAATTGATATGATGTGGATTCCTTCTCTGTTTTAAACGATTCCTAAATGGTAGATTCATATCAGATACATATACAACACTTTCAAGTGAGAATGCTTCTAGATTTATATCAAATGATGTAATTAGGGTTTGACCTAATTGAGATATCGCTAGAGTTTCAACCTTATTGAAAAGGACTAGTAATCCTATAAGTGGTTAGGATGTACCTCGTGGGTTATCTTAATTGAATCTTATTCTGGATACATTATATCGCAGTGATGATATGGAAAACCTAAATTTAGTTAAATTTCCATGGTTTCATGTCTATATTGATTGCGTACGATTTGTTGGGAACAATCTTTATTTAGTGAATGCTTATATCCTATGAAATCCTTATGAGAGCCATGTGACAAGTGAATGAGGTAAACAAAAAGGTGAATGAGGCAAATGCAACCCTAAGAGTAGGGTGTTGGCATGTGATGAATGAATAAGGCAAATAAAACCCTAAGGATGGGGTGTTCAATGAATCATGCTATGGTAATATGAAAGGTCTCGATATGAGATGTGGTGATGCTTAATTGTTGAATTGTATGTTTCTAGTGCATTTAACTTTATATGCTTGTTCTCTCTGAAATGATATTTACATACTGCAGGGCTTCTTTTATTTCAATACTTATCTCGTCAATTGCAGGTGATGAGATATGACATGCCCTAGAAAGGGATGTTACTGAGACATGATATATGTTGAATACATGAGCTATGATATTTATCTGTTAAACAGTTAATAGACTTAGGTGCCCCAACATCGTAGAACCCCATTGCGCGGTCTGTACCTTTGGGGTGAAACGGTCAGTTCTGGGGATACGCCCAGGCATCGGAGACTCGTGTCCAACAAATACCGATTGTCTCGGTGACACGTAGTCTGAGTGGTAGGATTCCGGTCAGTTCTGGGGATACGCCCAGGCATCGGAAATCCAAGAGTACGTTCCGGTCAGTTCTGGGGATACGCCCAGGCATCGGAGAAGTCCCGGTCAGTTCTGGGGATACGCCCAGGCATCGGAGACTTAGAGACCCTCCACTGTGCACTACAGGTTGCAGAGGAGTCCAGAGCACTCAGAGTTAGTGCAGTGAGGCCTTGTGAGCCTGAGAGTCCTGTGCAGACCAGGACGAGAAGTCAGACTTAGCATTTCCCGGGTGTGTCGCTAAGTCTTGTACGGTGGACTCGTAGTGCACTGCGAGTTTCATATGCAGAGTGCACTGCATATGTTTGGGGCATAATCTAAAATATGATCATATAGGTTCACAGAGTTCTTTATAAATGATAGAGTTAAGGAAGACTAGAGCATAGTCTTCTAGTAGTTATTTTTTGGATGCAATATTTACATTCTTAGTTATTTCAATTATATTGTTTTAGAACTGCTCAGTGTAGTATTTATTGCTGTTAATTCTCATATCGTTTACTCAAATTATATCTGTAATCACATTAGTGCATTAGTATGTTTCCATGAAGTACTCATTCACTAAGCGAGTAGGCTCACCCCTCTACTCAAACATTTTAGGTTAACCGCGTGGACTTGAAGATGATCAGAGCGTCAGAGTAGATCTGCCATAGGAGTCAAGTATGAGATTAGTTGAGTCAGTCGGTCCTTGTCACTCTAGGTCCTCAGTAAGAGTTTAGAGAGAGAGTTGTAATTACAATGTGTAATATTGTTTCTCTTTGATATGTATGCTGATTAGCAAGTTTCATGTGCATAATGTGTGAAAGACATCGTGAATGTTTATACATGTATCTTTACTATTAAAGTTTGATTAGTAGAAGAAATGTTCAGATTCCTTTGTTAAGATGATATGTGGTTCAATGCGATGAAACAAGAGTTTAAAAGAAAATAAAAAGTTAAGGGTGTTCTTTGTGTTAAGTATAAATCCTATCTTACGCCCTAATCTCATGATTTGAGGAAATTGTGAGATCGGGGTGTAACAGTGATGCTAAACCCTGAAATGTTCGTTTGATTTAAGTTGTTGCAAATTGATATGATATGGATTCCTTCTCTGTTTGATTGACTCTTAGATGGTAATTTCACATCAGAAACGTATACAACACATCTTAGTAAGAATGCTTTTCAGATTTATACCGTATGATGTAATTAGGGTTTAACCTAATTGAGATCTCACTAGAGTTTTAATCCAATTAAAGAGATATCTAGACTTAAACCAAACCTTGGTCTAAATGCTCTTAATCAAGCTTAAGGCTATCATATTTCAATATCTAAACCCTTTGGGATTCGTCACTAAGTCTATGACTTTGATTTCACTAAGTTAAAGCTCAATCGAGCTGTGGCACGGCCGTGGTGGGTGACCACGACCGTGGTGAAGGGTCTGTGCCACGGGCGTGCTAGGTAGCACGGCCGTACTGAATGCTTTTGAAACCCTGATCTCTATACACCACGATCGTGGGGAAAGAGCCACGACCGTGGTGAGGTGAACGTGCCACGGCTGTGGGGTGATACCACGACCGTGTTGAAGCAAACCCTAAATGAATACTTAAGGGTCAAAGTTAAATAAAGAGGACTGGTAATCCTATAAGTGGATACGATGTACCTCATGGGTTATCTTATTGAATTTTATTCTTGATACATGATATCTCAGTGAATGGTATGGAAACCCTAAATTTAGTTAAATTTCCACGGTTTCATATCCATATTGATTGTATATGAATTGTTGAAAATAATCTTTATTTAGTGAATGCTTATATCCTATGAAATCCTCATGAGAGCCATGTGATAAGTGAATGAGGCAAATGAAAAGGTGAATGAGGTAGATGAAACCCTAAGAGTAGGGTGTTGGCATGTGATGAATGAAAAGGCAAATGAAACCCTAAGGATAGGGTGTTCAATGAATCATGTTATGGTAATATGAAAGGTCTCGATATGAGATGTGGTGATGCTTAATTGTTGAATTGTATGTTTCTAGTGCATTTAACTTTATATGCTTGTTCTCTCTGAGATGATATCTACATACTGCAGGGTATCTTATTTTCAATACATATCTCGTAAATTGCAGGTGATGAGATATGACATGCCCTAGAAAGGGATGTTACTGACACATGATATATGTTGAATACATGAGTTATGATGTTTCTTATGATATGATATGGCAGGCCGTGTGAGCCTTGTGAGAAATGTAAAATGAGCTATGATTTCTGTTTAAAATGTATCTATAATGTTAATGTTAGACTTAGGTGCCCTGAACACCGTAGAACCCCTTTGAGAAGTTTGTGCCTTAGGGGTGAAACGACCTACCTAGCGTGTGCCTAGATGGTCGGTGGATCGTGTTTAACAATAATCTGTGTGTGTGTCACGGTGGCACGAGGACAGAGAGGCAGTGTTCAACAATAATTCGTGCGTGTGTCACGGTGGCACTGGAGTAAATAGGGGTTATTCAACAATAATCCGTGCGTGTGTCACGGTGGTAACCCGGACTCTCCGCCTGTGTGCTCAGGTTAGGAGGAGTCCAGTTTACACTCTTTTGAGAGTGTAGTGAGATCTTGACGCAGACCAGGACAGCAGTCAGACTTAGCATTTCCCGGGTGTGTCGCTAAGTCTTGTACGGTGTGGCCGTAGTGCACTGCGAGTCTCTATGCAGAGTACACTGCATAGATCAGGGCATAAGCTAAAATATGATCATATAGGTTCATAGAGTCCTTTATAAATGAAAGAGTTAAGGAAGACTAGAGCATAGTCTTCTAGTAACTATTCTTTGGATGCAATATTTACATTCTTTGTTATTTCAATTATTTTGTTTTAGAACTGCTCAGTGTAGTATTTATTGTTGTTAAATTTCATATCGTTTATTCAAATTATATCTGTAATCACATTAGTGCATTAGTCTGTTTCCATGAAGTACTCATTCACTGAGCGAGTAGGCTCACCCCTCTACTCAAACATTTTTAGGGTTAATCGCGTGGACTTGAAGATGGTCAGAGCATTAGTGTAGAACTGCCACAAGAGTTAAGTACAAGATTAGTTGAGTCAGTCGGTCCTTGTCACTCTAGGTCCTCAATAAGAGATAAGAGAGAGAGTTGTAACTACGATGTGTAATATTGTTCCTCTTTTGATATGTATGCTAATTAGCAAGTTTTATGTGCATAAGGTGTGAGAGACATCATTAATGTTTATACATGTATCTTTACTATTAAAGTCTGATTTGTAAAAGAAATGTTCAGATTCCCTTGTTAAGATGTTTTATGTAGTTCAATGCGAAGAAACAAGAGTTTAAAAGAAAAGTAAAAGTTAAGGGTGTTCTTTGTGTTACATATAAATCCTATCTTATGCCCTAATCTCATGATTTGAGGAAATTGTGAGATCGGGGTGTAACAGCTTGGTATCAGAGCTTAGGGTGAGTTGTCAAGGACCATTAAGTTAGTAAGTTAGAGTCCTATGTGTGGCAGATAGGAGATGTTTGATGTTAGCTTTGGGGATTTGAGTATTTAGATATCCTGGCCCAATATCTGAGTACTTGGATCAACCAGTACAAGCTACTCTGTCTATTCTCTCACGTATACCCTGGCCAGGTATACAGTGGAAGAATGGGCTAGAGAGGAACCCTAGAAATGTTAGGGTTAGAAAACGAGAAAAGTAACAAGAATTAAGAGCATAAATGTAAAAGGAGATAGAACTTACATTTCATAATGTTGTTTTTGTTGGAAATGTATAGAAATGCTCTTATATGTTTGAATTGAAATATTCAATACTTTGAAATATGGGTCTTTAATATCTGTTGTACACTATGCAGTTGTAGCATTTATTGATTTCATTCTTTGTAACAAGTAGACCAGAATTGACCTTTGAATGAGCTTTTGTTAGTGGATAAGTTTTCTTCCACACTTCTGAGATGAATAGGAGTTGAGTAATCCTTTGTAGTTCTTGGCTTCGGGACTTCAGGTTTGGCCTGGTCCGGTTGGCAGGATGTGTTACTAGGATCTAATGAATCATATCAATAGTATAATAAGAATAGAATTGGAATAATTAGACCCACATCAGAGTAAGAATGTACATACAGTAAGATGTTGAAACATATGGGCAAGATCAGAACAACTAAGAATTTGTTGAAACTGATATCTGAGGTTCAACTTTGGGGTCTCAAATGTGAAACCCTTAATTGGGAATAATAGAACATGATATGAAGTTCATAATCAGTTTATTGATTAATATTATATGAACTATACATATGAAATATAGAAAAGATATGTAAAATGTATGTATGGTTCAAGATAGCAAGAATTAATCATGAAGAATGAATCATATAATAGAGTATAATGCTTTTATGAACTCTAAAGCAAAGGATAAGTAGAGAATAGGGTTGAGCATTCAATAGGTCCATAGAAGTAAAGAGTCTTCAAAAGAGTAAAAGTAAAGAGAATCGTATGAACATGTAATTCATAAGACTAGAACAACAAACTAGTTTCTAAGAAAAGAACATAGGTGTAGTTTAACGAATGAATAAGTCATACAAAGGTAGACTGTATTCAGGAGAGAAAAACTTGATTGAAAGAGAAACTATGTTTGACCCATGCATGATCCACTTGATTTAAAAATGAAGAATATGTAATGTATTCAACATGAGGAAAAACTAATAGAAGGACTATTAATTTAGAACGTTAACTTCACAATAGTATAAAGATAAAGGAGGAAATATGTGCAACATGGTATACATGACCATACATATGAATAAGCAACATGGTCATAAGAGAAAAAAAATTTAGAATTAAAGATGACGGGTTAAAGAGTAGTATATGGTAAGAGGACTATGAAACGTAAGAAAGGGTTTGAAATATGATGGAGAAGTTATAAAATAAAGAGGTTGTGAGATTCAAGCAAGTGCTAATTAATCAAATATCTCTGTTGATAACTAAGTAAATCTACATACGAGAATGTATTGAGGGAATGTTTGAATACAAGTATTCCAAGTCTTAAAATCATCTTCTTTTTCATATATTCCTTAATGAGAGCAAGGTGGGAATGAAATGATAAGAGAAAATGAATCATATATGGTGCCTAATTACCTTGGTGGGGTCATCTAGTGAATGTAATAGTGACATACAATATGATGAAGTGCGATAAGAAATAAATTCTTGTGTGATAACAAGAATGACGAATAATCTATTCCTATCTTAAATGCTTCAATGTTAATGATGTTTATTGTATATAATCATATGAAAAGGATAGGTAGAAAAAAGTAAAGAAGTAATGAATGAGCAGAGAGATATGGGAAAAACACTAGCTTTGTGTAATATGTGAATTTGTTTTTACATGTATGATTTGTTGAAGGCATATTAAGGTATGAAAGTTGGTTCTACATATGATTTCAGTGTATTTGTGCAAGCTATATGTTAAATTAAAGGTGTATGATAGTTGTAGTAATTCATACCTGATATGCATCTTACTATTGTGTATTTGTGATATGGTGATACGGTTTGGATGATGTTAGAACACATGGAGAGATACCCTGAACAAGGTAGTCATACTTATTCACTCATATTAATAGAAAGGGATGATAATCAGATTGTCTGGACAAGTAACCCTAATGAGGTGTAGCTTGTTATACCTAGCTCTAATATAACTCAGTGATGGTAATTGAGTATGATTAATGCTTGAATGACTGATACAATTGTGGATTACCTTATTACTGTTGTTGAAACCCTAAAATGATATAATATGATGGTTACACTTTGAATTGTGTGTGGGCCCATAACTCACAGGTCCTAGGATTGAAACATGACAGTATGGAATGAGGTGGTAATGCTCCACCTCATGCATCCATGACCCAATGGGGATGCCAAGAGTAGTATTGTGCAATTGATTGTTGAATCTAGTCTTTTAATTCAAGACTGTTTTGCTATTTGAATAGCACTTTATTAAAGTTTAAAATAGCATGGTGAACTCATTTTTTGTCACTTAAAGGTGATACAGAACAATAGAACTTTCTGAGTCGCATAAGTTGAGATAGTTGTATCAGAGTATCAGAGATGCGCAGTGGAAGCGTGGTGGTTTATCTTTGCATTCTATGTTTGACTGTGGCATAAAGAATTTGCTTGATATCATTGAGAACTATTTGAAATATGTTGTGATTTGGTAAAGAATTAAAAGATCTAATGTTGAAAACTACATTCAGGTATGAAATACAAGAATATAATGACATGGAAGGCTTTAGAAGCCTAGAATAATCTTGAATGTATCTTTCTTGCAGGTTTATGTTTCGAGGACGAAACATTCTAAGGAGGGGAGAGTTGTTACGACCCCATCTGAGCTTAATTGGTAAACTAGGGTTTACCTAGATGATTACATATTTGATTGGATTGATCATTGCTTAAATCTAATTAATGATGATATCTCAATTATAATATGTTAAACCTAATGAGAACCCCAAGCATGTTATCTCTTTATATAATTAGAGTTTGAGGTGTATAAACTCTAGTCGGTTGAAATAAGGGTTTTCAACAAATAAGCTCATTTGGGAAAGAATGATAGAGTTAGGCATAGAAAAAAATATAAATGATAGTTGGATGCTTGGGTAGCACGGCCATGGTGGGTAGCACGGCCGTGCTAGGTCTTTGGTGGCACGGGCATGCATGGCCACACGATCATTTTGAAAGAATTAAACTATTAAGCAACTTTTGTACTCAAATCTGCTGAAATCAATGCACCACGGCCGTGGTAGGCAGCACAGCCGTGCTGGGTCCATCTTGCACGGCCGTGGCCGCTAGCACGGCCGTTCTGAGGCATTTTTTCTTCAAATGACATTTCTGCAGATTTCTGGATAGCAGCGCACTGTTTTATTTTTAATTATTTATTGGTAACTCCAAATGATCTAAAATTTTAACTAAAGCTTTATAGATCAATTATAAACAATGTGCTAAATTCCCATAATTTTTGAAAAAGGTTTGATCTCTGAAATAAACGAATTACACTAACTTTTGTATAACTGAATATTCAGCCAATATAATAAAAGTTGAGTGTAGGATCAATATGCAATTGACCCAAGCAGCTCAATTGCTCTATATGTTCGAACACACAAACTAGCAGCTCTCATAATTCGCAATTCATTCCAGAGAAACGAGCTCCTAGAGAGAGAGGGAGAGTTAGGGTTTGAGAGGAGAAAGTGGTGGAATTGCTGAATTAGGGTTTTGCGGTCCGAGAAATGGTGAAATCAAGTAAGTTTAGCTTCTTTGTATAGCCTTTCATGGTGAATCTTCTCTCACATGTCAAGATTCTGTCCCTCTCCTGATTTGATCCGAAATGGTATCAAAATTTCCCCTTTTCTCACTCTTTCTTCATAATCCCTCATTTTCAAGGTTCCCGAGTTGAATGGAAGAAGAATTGGGAGATTTGCTAAGGATTTGATAGGAGTTCGAGATTCCCTGAGTTGAGCTGCAGTTGTGAGGTGTTTTCACACCTTAGGATGAGTGGGTTCTTCCTTCAAACAGTGTAATGTACGAAATTTGATTATAGCATCCAAATCCCTAATTGCTTAGTATGTGATGCTAAACCCTGAAATGTCCGTTTGATTTAAGTTGTTGCAAATTGATATGATATGGATTCCTTCTCTGTTTGATTGACTCTTAGATGGTAATTTCACATCAGAAACGTATATAACACATCTTAGTAAGAATGCTTTTCAGATTTATACCGTATGATGTAATTAGGGTTTAACCTAATTGAGATCTCACTAGAGTTTTAATCCAATTGAAGAGATATCTAGACTTAAACCAAACCTTGGTCTAAATGCTCTTAATCAAGCTTAAGGCTATCATATTTCAATATCTAAACCCTTTGGGATTCGTCACTAAGTCTATGACTTTGATTTCACTAAGTTAAAGCTCAATCGAGCTGTGGCACGGCCGTGGTGGGTGACCACGACCGTGGTGAAGGGTCTGTGCCACGGGCGTGCTAGGTAGCACGGCCGTACTGAATGCTTTTGAAACCCTGATCTCTATACACCACGATCGTGGGGAAAGAGCCACGACCGTGGTGAGGTGAACGTGCCACGACCGTGGGGTGATACCACGACTGTGTTGAAGCAAACCCTAAATGAATACTTAAGGGTCAAAGTTAAATAAAGAGGACTGGTAATCCTATAAGTGGATACGATGTACCTCATGGGTTATCTTATTGAATTTTATTCTTGATACATGATATCTCAGTGAATGGTATGGAAACCCTAAATTTAGTTAAATTTCCACGGTTTCATATCCATATTGATTGTATATGAATTGTTGAAAATAATCTTTATTTAGTGAATGCTTATATCCCATGAAATCCTCATGAGAGCCATGTGATAAGTGAATGAGGCAAATGAAAAGGTGAATGAGATAGATGAAACCTTAAGAGTAGGGTGTTGGCATGTGATGAATGAAAAGGCAAATGAAACCCTAAGGATAGGGTGTTCAATGAATCATGTTATGGTAATATGAAAGGTCTCGATATGAGATGTGGTGATGCTTAATTGTTGAATTGTATGTTTCTAGTGCATTTAACTTTATATGCTTGTTCTCTCTGAGATGATATCTACATACTGCAGGGTATCTTATTTTCAATACATATCTCGTAAATTGCAGGTGATGAGATATGACATGCCCTAGAAAGGGATGTTACTGAGACATGATATATGTTGAATACATGAGTTATGATGTTTCTTATGATATGATATGGCAGGCCGTGTGAGCCTTGTGAGAAATGTAAAATGAGTTATGATTTCTGTTTAAAATGTATCTATAATGTTAATGTTAGACTTAGGTGCCCTGAACACCGTAGAACCCCTTTGAGAGGTCCGTGCCTTAGGGGTGAAACGACCTACCTAGCGTGTGCCTAGATGGTCGGTGGCTCGTGTTTAACAATAATCTGTGCATGTGTCACGGTGGCACGAGGACAGAGAGGCAGTGTTCAACAATAATATGTGCGTGTGTCACGGTGGCACTGGAGTAAATAGGGGTTATTCAACAATAATCCGTGCGTGTGTCACGGTGGTAACCCAGACTCTCCGCCTGTGTGCTCAGGTTAGGAGGAGTCCAGTTTACACTCTTTTGAGAGTGCAGTGAGATCCTGACGCAGACCAGGACAGCAGTCAGACTTAGCATTTCCCGGGTGTGTCGCTAAGTCTTGTACGGTGTGGTCGTAGTGCACTGCGAGTCTCTATGCAGAGTACACTGCATAGATCAGGGCATAAGCTAAAATATGATCATATAGGTTCATAGAGTCCTTTATAAATGAAAGAGTTAAGGAAGACTAGAGCATAGTCTTCTAGTAACTATTCTTTGGATGCAATATTTACATTCTTTATTATTTCAATTATATTGTTTTAGAACTGCTCAGTGTAGTATTTATTGTTGTTAAATTTCATATCGTTTATTCAAATTATATCTGTAATCACATTAGTGCATTAGTCTATTTCCATGAAGTACTCATTCACTGAGCGAGTAGGCTCACCCCTCTACTCAAACATTTTTAGGGTTAACCATGTGGACTTGAAGATGGTCAGAGCATCAGTGTAGAACTGCCACAAGAGTTAAGTACAAGATTAGTTGAGTCAGTCGGTCCTTGTCACTCTAGGTCCTCAGTAAGAGATAAGAGAGAGAGTTGTAACTACGATGTGTAATATTGTTCCTCTTTTGATATGTATGCTGATTAGCAAGTTTTATGTGCATAAGGTGTGAGAGACATCATGAATGTTTATACATGTATCTTTACTATTAAAGTCTGATTAGTAAAAGAAATGTTCAGATTCCCTTGTTAAGATGTTTTATGTGGTTCAATGCGAAAAAAAAAGAGTTTAAAAGAAAAGTAAAAGTTAAGGGTGTTCTTTGTGTTACATATAAATCCTATCTTATGCTCTAATCTCATGATTTGAGGAAATTGTGAGATCGGGGTGTAACAGCTTGGTATCAGAGCTTAGGGTGAGTTGTCAAGGACCATTAAGTTAGTAAGTTAGAGTCCTATGTGTGGCAGATAGGAGATGTTTGATGTTAGCTTTGGGGATTTGAGTATTTGGATATCCTGGCCCGATATCTGAGTACTTGGATCAACCAGTACAAGCTACTCTGTCTATTCTCTCACGTATACCCTGGCCAGGTATACAGTGGAAGAATGGGCTAGAGAGGAACCCTAGAAATGTTAGGGTTAGAAAACGAGAAAAGTAACAAGAATTAAGAGCATAAATGTAAAAGGAGATAGAACTTACATTTCATAATGTTGTTTTTGTTGGAAATGTATAGAAATGCTCTTATATGTTTGAATTGAAATATTCAATACTTTGAAATATGGGTCTTTAATATCTGTTGTACACTATGCAGTTGTAGCATTTATTGATTTCATTCTTTGTAACAAGTAGACCAGAATTGACCTTTGAATGAGCTTTTGTTAGTGGATAAGTTTTCTTCCACACTTCTGAGATGAATAGGAGTTGAGTAATCCTTTGTAGTTCTTGGCTTCGGGACTTCAGGTTTGGCCTGGTCCGGTTGGCAGGATGCGTTACTAGGATCTAATGAATCCTATCAATAGTATAATAAGAATAGAATTGGAATAATTAGACCCACATCAGAGTAAGAATGTACATACAGTAAGATGTTGAAACATATGGGCAAGATCAGAACAACTAAGAATTTGTTGAAACTGATATCTAAGGTTCAACTTTGGGGTCTCAAATGTGAAACCCTTAATTGGGAATAATAGAACATGATATGAAGTTCATAATCAGTTTATTGATTAATATTATATGAACTATACATATGAAATATAGAAAAGATATGTAAAATGTATGTATGGTTCAAGATAGCAAGAATTAATCATGAAGAATGAATCATATAATAGAGTATAATGCTTTTATGAACTCTAAAGCAAAGGCTAAGTAGAGAATAGGGTTGAGCATTCAATAGGTCCATAGAAGTAAAGAGTCTTCAAAAGAGTCAAAGTAAAGAAAAACGTATGAACATGTAATTCATAAGACTAGAACAACAAACTAGTTTCTAAGAAAAGAACATAGGTGTAGTTTAACGAATGAATAAGTCATACAAAGGTAGACTGTATTCAGGAGAGAAAAACTTGATTGAAAGAGAAACTATGTTTGACCCATGCATGATCCACTTGATTTAAAAATGAAGAATATGTAATGTATTCAAAATGAGGAAAAACTAATAGAAGGACTATTAATTTAGAACGTTAACTTCACAATAGTATAAAGATAAAGGAGGAAATATGTGAAACATGGTATACATGACCATACATATGAATAAGCAACATGGTCATAAGAGAAAAAAAAAATTAGAATTAAAGATGACGGGTTAAAGAGTAGTATATGGTAAGAGGACTATGAAACGTAAGAAAGGGTTTGAAATATGATGGAGAAGTTATAAAATAAAGAGGTTGTGAGATTCAAGCAAGTGCTAATTAATCAAATATCTCTGTTGATAACTAAGTAAATCTACATACGAGAATGTATTGAGGGAATGTTTGAATACAAGTATTCCAAGTCTTAAAATCATCTTCTTTTTCATATATTCCTTAATGAGAGCAAGGTGGGAATGAAATGATAAGAGAAAATGAATCATATATGGTGCCTAATTACCTTGGTGGGGTCATCTAGTGAATGTAATAGTGACATACAATATGATGAAGTGCGATAAGAAATAAATTCTTGTGTGATAACAAGAATGACGAATAATCTATTCCTATCTTAAATGCTTCAATGTTAATGATGTTTATTGTATATAATCATATGAAAAGGATAGGTAGCAAAAAGTAAAGAAGTAATGAATGAGCAGAGAGATATGGGAAAAACACTAGCTTTGTGTAATATGTGAATTTGTTTTTACATGTATGATTTGTTGAAGGCATATTAAGGTATGAAAGTTGGTTCTACATATGATTTCAGTGTATTTGTGCAAGCTATATGTTAAATTAATGGCGTATGATAGTTGTAGTAATTCATACCTGATATGCATCTTACTATTGTGTATTTGTGATATGGTGATACGGTTTGGATGATGTCAGAACACATGGAGAGATACCCTGAATAAGGTAGTCATACTTATTCACTCATATTAATAGAAAGGGATGATAATCAGATTGTCTGGACAAGTAACCCTAATGAGGTGTAGCTTGTTATACCTAGCTCTAATATAACTCAGTGATGGCAATTGAGTATGATTAATGCTTGAATGACTGATACAATTGTGGATTACCTTATTACTGTTGTTGAAACCCTAAAATGATATAATATGATGGTTACACTTTGAATTGTGTGTGGGCCCATAACTCACAGGTCCCAGGATTGAAAAATGACAGTATGGAATGAGGTGGTAATGATCCACCTCATGCATCCATGACCCAATGGGGATGCCAAGAGTAGTATTGTGCAATTGATTGTTGAATCTAGTCTTTTAATTCAAGACTGTTTTGCTATTTGAATAGCACTTTATTAAAGTTTAAAACAGCATGGTGAACTCATTTTTTGTCACTTAAAGGTGATACAGAACAATAGAACTTTCTGAGTCGCATAAGTTGAGATAGTTGTATCAGAGTATCATAGATGCGCAGCAGAAGCGTGGTGGTTTATCTTTGCATTCTATGTTTGACTGTGGCATAAAGAATTTGCTTGATATCATTGAGAACTATTTGAAATATGTTGTGATTTGGTAAAGAATTAAAAGATCTAATGTTGAAAACTACATTCAGGTATGAAATACAAGAATATAATGACATGGAAGGCTTTAGAAGCCTAGAATAATCTTGAATGTATCTTTCTTGCAGGTTTATGTTTCGAGGACGAAACATTCTAAGGAGGGGAGAGTTGTTACGACCCCATCTGAGCTTAATTGGTAAACTAGGGTTTACCTAGATGATTACATATTTGATTGGATTGATCATTGCTTAAATCTAATTAATGATGATATCTCAATTATAATATGTTAAACCTAATGAGAACCCCAAGCATGTTATCTCTTTGTATAATTAGGGTTTGAGGTGTATAAACTCTAGTCGGTTGAAATAAGGGTTTTCAACAAATAAGCTCATTTGGGAAGGAATGATAGAGTTAGGCATATAAAAAAATAGAAATGATAGTAGGATGCTTGGGTAGCACGGCCATGGTGGGTAGCACGGCCGTGCTAGGTCTTTGGTGGCACGGGCATGCATGGCCACACGGTCGTTTTGAAAGAATTAAACTATTAACCAACTTTTCTACTCAAATCTGCTGAAATCAATGCACCACGGCCATGGTAGGCAGCACGGCCGTGCTGGGTCCATCTTGCACGGCCGTGACCGCTAGCACGACCGTTCTGAGGCATTTTTGCTTCAAATGACATTTCTGCAGATTTCTGGATAGCATCGCACTGTTTTATTTTTAATTATTTATTGGTAACTCCAAATGATCTCAAATTTTAACTGAAGCTTTATAGATCAATTATAAACAACGTTCTAAATTCCCATAATTTTTGGAGAAGGTTTGATATCTGAAATAAACGAATTACAGTAACTTTTGTATAACTGAATATTCAGCCAATATAATAAAAGTTGAGTGTAGGATCAATATGCAATTGACCCAAGCAGCTCAATTGCTCTATATGTTTGAACACACAAACTAGAAGCTCTTATAATTCGCAATTCATTCCAGAGAAACGAGCTCCTAGAGAGAGAGGGAGAGTTAGGGTTTGAGAGGAGAAAGTGGTGGAATTGCTGAATTAGGGTTTTGCGGTCCGAGAAATGGTGAAATCAAGTAAGTTTAGCTTCTTTGTATAGCCTTTCATGGTGAATCTTCTCTCACATGTCAAGATTCCGTCCCTCCCCTGATTTGATCCGAAATGGTATCAAAATTTCCCCTTTTCTCACTCTTTCTTCATAATCCCTCATTTTCAAGGTTCCCGAGTTGAATGGAAGAAGAATTGGGAGATTTGCTAAGGATTTGATAGGAGTTCGAGATTCCCTGAGTTGAGCTGCAGTTGTGAGGTGTTTTCACACCTTAGGGTGAGTGGGTTCTTCCTTCAAACAGTGTAATGCACGAAATTTGATTATAGCATCCAAATCCCTAATTGCTTAGTATGTGATGCTAAACCCTGAAATGTCCGTTTGATTTAAGTTGTTGCAAATTGATATGATATGGATTCCTTCTCTGTTTGATTGACTCTTAGATGGTAATTTCACATCAGAAACGTATACAACACATCTTAGTAAGAATGCTTTTCAGATTTATACCGTATGATGTAATTAGGGTTTAACCTAATTGAGATCTCACTAGAGTTTTAATCCAATTGAAGAGATATCTAGACTTAAACCAAACCTTGGTCTAAATGCTCTTAATCAAGCTTAAGGCTATCATATTTCAATATCTAAACCCTTTGGGATTCGTCACTAAGTCTATGACTTTGATTTCACTAAGTTAAAGCTCAATCGAGATGTGGCACGGCCGTGGTGGGTGACCACGACCGTGGTGAAGGGTCTGTGCCACGGGCGTGCTAGGTAGCACGGCCGTACTGAATGCTTTTGAAACCCTGATCTCTATACACCACGATCGTGGGGAAAGAGCCACGACCGTGGTGAGGTGAACGTGCCACGGCCGTGGGGTGATACCACGACCGTGTTGAAGCAAACCCTAAATGAATACTTAAGGGTCAAAGTTAAATAAAGAGGACTGGTAATCCTATAAGTGGATAGGATGTACCTCATGGGTTATCTTATTGAATTTTATTCTTGATACATGATATCTCAGTGAATGGTATGGAAACCCTAAATTTAGTTAAATTTCCACGGTTTCATATCCATATTGATTGTATATGAATTGTTGAAAATAATCTTTTTTTAGTGAATGCTTATATCCTATGAAATCCTCATGAGAGCCATGTGATAAGTGAATGAGGCAAATGAAAAGGTGAATGAGGTAGATGAAACCCTAAGAGTAGGGTGTTGGCATGTGATGAATGAAAAGGCAAATGAAACCCTAAGGATAGGGTGTTCAATGAATCATGTTATGGTAATATGAAAGGTCTCGATATGAGATGTGGTGATGCTTAATTGTTGAATTGTATGTTTCTAGTGCATTTAACTTTATATGCTTGTTCTCTCTGAGATGATATCTACATACTGTAGGGTATCTTATTTTCAATACATATCTTGTAAATTGCAGGTGATGAGATATGACATGCCCTAGAAAGGGATGTTACTGAGACATGATATATGTTGAATACATGAGTTATGATGTTTCTTATGATATTATATGGCAGACCGTGTGAGCCTTGTGAGAAATGTAAAATGAGTTATGATTTCTGTTTAAAATGTATCTATAATGTTAATGTTAGACTTAGGTGTCCTGAACACCGTAGAACCCCTTTGAGAGGTCTGTGCCTTAGGGGTGAAACGACCTACCTAGTGTGTGCCTAGATGGTCGGTGGCTCGTGTTTAACAATAATCCGTGCGTGTGTCACGGTGGCACGAGGACAGAGAGGCAGTGTTCAACAATAATCCGTGCGTGTGTCACGGTGGCACTGGAGTAAATAGGGGTTATTCAACAATAATCCGTGCGTGTGTCACGGTGGTAACCCAGACTCTCCGCCTGTGTGCTCAGGTTAGGAGGAGTCCAGTTTACACTCTTTTGAGAGTGCAGTGAGATCCTGACGCAGACCAGGACAGCAGTCAGACTTAGCATTTCCCGAGTGTGTCGCTAAGTCTTGTACGGTGTGGCCGTAGTGCACTGTGAGTCTCTATGCAGAGTACACTGCATAGATCAAGGCATAAGCTAAAATATGATCATATAGGTTCATAGAGTCCTTTATAAATGAAAGAGTTAAGGAAGACTAGAGCATAGTCTTCTAGTAACTATTCTTTGGATGCAATATTTACATTCTTTGTTATTTCAATTATATTGTTTTAGAACTGCTCAGTGTAGTATTTATTGTTGTTAAATTTCATATCGTTTATTCAAATTATATCTGTAATCACATTAGTGCATTAGTCTGTTTCCATGAAGTACTCATTCACTGAGCGAGTAGGCTCACCCCTCTACTCAAACATTTTTAGGGTTAACCGCGTGGACTTGAAGATGGTCAGAGCATCAGTGTAGAACTGCCACAAGAGTTAAGTACACGATTAGTTGAGTCAGTCGGTCCTTGTCACTCTAGGTCCTCAGTAAGATATAAGAGAGAGAGTTGTAACTACGATGTGTAATATTGTTCCTCTTTTGATATGTATGCTAATTAGCAAGTTTTATGTGCATAAGGTGTGAGAGACATCATGAATGTTTATACATGTATCTTTACTATTAAAGTCTGATTAGTAAAAGAAATGTTCAGATTCCCTTGTTAAGATGTTTTATGTGGTTCAATGCAAAGAAACAAGAGTTTAAAAGAAAAGTAAAAGTTAAGGGTGTTCTTTGTGTTACATATAAATCCTATCTTATGCCCTAATCTCATGATTTGAGGAAATTGTGAGATCGGGGTGTAACATAACTAGTGTGCCTACTAAATGTATGAATGTGCATGTTTCTTGGTTAAATGTGCATGTTGATTTCTTAAATGAGCCTATTGATTTCTTGAGTGAGCCTATTGATTGTATGAAATGTGCCTACTCTGTAAGATAATGCGCCTACTGATTGTATGAATGTATATGTTCCTTGGTTAAATGCGCTTGTTGATTACTTAAATGCGCCTATTGATTGTATGAATGCGCCTAATGATTAATTGAAGTGCGCCTAATATGTAGTTTAATGTGCCTACTATGTGGTTGAATGCGCCTAATGCTTGTTTGAATGCGCTATGTCAGAATGTGAGAAGTCATCCTCTAAGTTCACTACAACAATGATGGAGCTAGCTCTGTTAGATGGCGTACATGAATACAACTCACCAATGCATGATACAAAGCAAGTGTCTATTGTAATAACAGAAGAATCATCAAGTGTGAAGAAGAATTCTCCAAATCGTCTTAAAATCAAGATAGACTCAACCGTAGTGGGACATCTTGCTGATGAAGATCAAAAGCTTCTACAAGATGTATTATCAACATATAAAGTTGGGAAACCTCTATGGTCATTTGGTGATATTGGTGTGATGGAGGGTAACTTTTTTCCAACACTACAACATCAAAGGCTGGTGTCTGAAATGGTAAGAATCAATGTTTTTAGTGTTAAATGTAATTTAAATAGCAATTAATGACACCTTTTTTTGTACATAGTATATACAGTCGATTATACATATATATGAACAAACGTTCGTGCCAAAGGATGACTTCAGCTGCCTCTAATTTTTCATGTTAACATGTGTCGTGCTATAGTTAGTGATCATGTTGATTACATTGGGATGTACTTCATGAAAAGAATGGATGAAATAAAAATCAAGGATAAGCTAATTATGGTACTTCACTCCAACTCGCATTGGCATCTACTGGAGGTGTGCATGCAGAAATAGGTGATGCTTCATTACAACAATGCGTCATTATCTCGTGTTGCAAAGAAAAAGGCAATGGCACATCTGCCTAAGAACGTGCATGAGAGGCTGGCATGTCAAATTGTAAGTTATAAGTTATGATTGAATGCGCCCAATATTAAATCTATAACACCTATTTTTTTATTGAATGCACCTATTTGTTGTTTGAATGCGTATTGAAGGGAACTTTTGCTGACAACTTTTTTTTATGAAGGGAAAGTGGTTGAAATAGGTGTTCAACAACACTTTGGAGCACGATGTCAAAGATTGGAAAATGGAGTACTGCAGGAATTGTCCACAACAACTAGCTAATAGCAATGACTGTGGCATGTACACGCCACATTGGATTAAGAAAATTATGGATGGTGAGGACATTATCAAAGATAAGACTACAGCTCATGATATTCACAGCTTGAGAGGGACTTTTACAATAAAGATCTTAAAAGAAAACTGTAGTGTAATGAATGAGAATGCTCATTGAACATTAATGTAACATTTTGTAACCACAACTTCATACTATTGTGCATATTTAGTCGTATTGAAAATGCATGTTATTGTATGCAAAATGCACAATTTAGTTTATACTATTACTCTGCATACTTCTGCTATCATTAAGAGTGTACATTAGTCATAGCAATGATGCACTTTATTGATTGATTTGGGCGCATTATATATAGGCACATATTGAGTACATGTAGGCACATATTGAATACACGCACATTTGTCAAAATAATTAGGCACATCTCTTATAGAGGCAAATGCGCATTTCCTTGTGCTTCAATGCCTGTTTATAAAAGAATTGGGTGCATTTTGAGTATATGTAGGCGCATATTGATTACACAGAGGTATAGACATATTAAACAGATAGGCACATTTGCGATACAAATAGGTGTACTTGAGATAGAAGTATGCACAATTATCAAAAATAATTATGTGCAAATCGTATACAGACAAAGGATGGGCCTACATGTCAGCATAATTAGGTGCATTTCAATCATATACAAGTGCATAGATGATAGAACTAGGCACATTTCTTGTGCTTGAATGCACATTTGAAGTAGAAATGGGAATTTATAAAACAAAATAGCTTTAAGTGTTGGCAATATAACTAGGCGCATTTCCTTGTGCTTCAATGCATGTTTACAGTAGAAGTGGGTGCATTTTGAGTATATGTAGGCGCGTATTGATTGCATAGAGGTATACACATTTTAAATAGATAGGCGCATTTGCGATACAAATAGGTGCATTTGCAATATAAGCACAATTGTCAAAATAATTAGGTGCATATCTTATACAGACAAAGGATGGGCCTACATGTCAGAACCAGTAGGTGCATTTCAAACATATACAAGCACATAGACGATAGAACTAGGCACATTTCTTATGCTTGAATGCGCGTTTAAAGTAGAAATGAGAATTTATAAAACAAAATAACTTTAAGTGTTGGAAATATAACTAGGCGCATTTGGGATAGAAGTGTGCACATACTTTTGCTTTAAGTGCGCGTACATAGTGTGTCTGTCTGTTCATACTGCTCATAAAAAATGAGATATAAGACTGTTACAAAAAAGAGTTGGTATGGCATTTTAGTTACAAAACAACACCATTGAGCTATAACAAAAATATGTATTCCTTTGATAGAATCCTAATGTGTGTCTATCTATCTTTAATATAATTTGTATTTAGTGGTATGTGTATGTCTATCTTTGATGTTTCTATATTTTCTGCATTCTTTTGTCAAAAGACTTGAGCCTTCTCTTCCGTGGACGACTAACTTGGGCGGCCATATTTGGATTTTGGATGGGTTTATCAATCTGTGGTTCAACAACCTAGAGTGCAAAAAACAAAAGAATACTTGTTGATGAACCAGAATTAGAAGTTAAATAACTATATGAAGTACTACAAAAACAATACATACATTGTCTGCAAGACCAACATCCCTCTTAAGTTTTTCCAAAGTCTTAATAATTAGATCACATTTTGATTCAGACATAGCAGCTGACTCTGCTAACAAGTGGACATTTTGTTGAACAACATTGTACCTGTTAACAGAGTTAAAATAGTCAACAGATTCGATTGTATCTAGTTTGGTTACAACTCTCTTCAGATCCTTCCTCCATCTGTCAATCAAGTGGTAATCCTCATTCAATTCTTCAATTCCTAAGAAGAGATAGACAGAAACCATGTATCTACATATAATGCCTGATGATTCAAACAACAAACAATGGCATATAGCTCCATGCATTGAAGTGTTATAAACAACACAAAATGATTTTCGTCTGAGGGACCATTAAATTGAAATCAACTTGTATCCTCTTGTTTTCCAATACATCAAAACAAATCAAGTCCCCTGTTGTGTATGTATGATTTGCGTTGCAGTACATAAGTCCATGTAGCTCTCTTTGAAATTTCTTTAAAATTTCTAAAGTATACCATTTCGAAATTTGTGTCTCAACTGCAAATTAAGACCTAATCACGTGCTTTTTGTGAATACATTCAAAATCTGCTTCAGCTTCCTTCTTGTACTTTATACTTAAGGCAAGTTCAAATTGTTGAACAAACTCCTTCAATGTGGTTCTCTCTTTAAAATATCCTTTAAAAAGTACATTTATTGATTCACTCCTTTGTGTTGTAGACATTCCATCCCAAAATGAAGCTTTGACATAACATTGTACCCACATTTCACAGATAGGGTACATTCGTTGAACCCAACTATTTTGTTGTAAATTGTGGACTGTTACCAAATTAGCCCACCTTGCTTGGAAATCAATAGTACTGACTGAGTCATAGACAACTCCTTTGATAGCTTTTCGTGCACCTTCTGAATTCTCAAATTTCTGCGGTAACTTCTTCATTATATGCCATAAGCACAATCTATGTTTATTGTTGGGGAATACTTCAGCTATAGCATTGATAATGGCTTGTGCTTGGTCTGTAAAAATACCTTTTGGATGGACACCTGAAACATTAAAGAATGTGTTACTGTTGGGAATGCACCTACTGGTTTTCTTAAGTATGTGCGTATTGATTTTGCTATTTCCTACTTGTATATAAAATACACAAGGTACTGTTACAATGCACCTATTTGCATTTCAAATACGCCTAATGATATCAAAAATGTGCCTATTTGTAATATTATGTGCATGTTTGTAATATACATGCACCTGTTTGTAATATAAATGTGCATGTTTGTAATATAAAAGCACCTACTTATATCAAAAATGTGCATATATCAATTGTCAGTAACATAGTTCAAATTGAATGGAAAAATTGTTACCTTCCATACATGACAACCAAGTCTTAAATAGCCATACAAAATTTTGAGTTGTCTCTTCACATAAAAGACCACAACCAAGCAATATAGTTTGGCCGTGGTGGTTAACACCAACAAAAGGAGCGAATGGCATCTTGTATTTGTTAGTCATATACGTGCTGTCAAAGGAAACAACATCATCAAAATACTTATATGATGGTGGTGCTCTTGAATCAGCTCAAAAAAAGTTCCTCAATACGCCCATGTCATCTACATCCATGACATAGAAAAAACCAGGGTGGAGATTTTGCATTTTTGTGAAATAATCTTGCATCACTTTGGCATCTCCTTTGGCAAGATTCAATCTCCTAGCTCGGTTTAGAAGATTGTGTGCATCCTTCTCAGTAAAACTTAGGTTAGAAACACCACCAGCTTCAACAACAAGTGCAGCCATTGAATGTGATGTCGATAAACCAGCCTAATCATTGATAATAAGCCTATTCGGTTGCATGAGGGGTACACTCCTTACTTAAGGTAAGAATATTATATGGTTTTCTCCAAGCATAGCATGGTTGTGATCATTACAAATATAATCGATAATATATTTTCCATTAACCAGATGAATAACTAAGTGAGCATGATAGTTGTCTCTAGCACTAGACCTCTGAGAGAATGACAACTTTAACCTATTAGCAGCTCCTTGTTTCACACAAACCATCTTCATCCTTGAAATTTCACCATTTCTATTCTTTCCCGAAGAACGAACTCAAACACCAAAACAAGTGGCTCTACCAAACCTTTTATAGAAAGATTTGACTTCATCAATGGTATTAAACATCATTCCAACAGATGACATACTTTGATCTACAATAAATACAAACATCATAAATTAATAATCATATTTTTAGTTGAAATCCCATAGTGGAAATGCGCGTAATTATATTAAAATTGTGCCTAATTATATTCATATTGCGCCTACTTATACTAGAGATGTGCCTACTTAAAGTGGAACTACGCTTGCTTGAAATGCGTCTACTTATATTGCAATTACGCCTACTTGTACTGCAATTGCTCATACATATATGGAAAATGTGCCTACTTCTACTGCAATTGTGCATACATATACTGGGAAATAACATGAATTAATGGAAATGTGCCTCATTAAAATACACATAATTATATTTAAATTGTGCCTAATTAATGGAAATGTGCATACTTGGAGTACAAACGGATCACCGAAAACGTGTGACAAAGGCGCGTACTTGTGTATACCTTTCTGTAATGAAAGGCGTATAGTAGAGTCTCAAATGCGCAAAGCTTTCTGTAATGTGCGCCTAATTGTATATCAATTGCTCATACATTTCTATAAAATGTGTGAATATATGTGCCTAAATATATATCAAATGTGCATACTAGTGTGGCAAAGGTGCGTACTTGTGAGTAAATGTGCATAGTAGTGTGGCAAATGTATGAGTGTCTGCGCCTACGTTATATTAAATGTGCATACTTGTGTCGCAAAGGTGCGTACTTGTCAGTGAATGCGCATAGCCCCCAAACAAAGATGGCATACATTTATATAAAGGCGCGTACTTGTGTTTAATATGCGCCTAATTGAGTTAACGACTGCGCCTATCAATAAAACATTTAAAAGGTGATTCTTTGATCACATGGGGGGGACTTCTTCGACATCTTCATATTGATGAAATGGTACATTTAGATCAAAAGGATGACCACTAGATATGTCAGCTATATCTTCGAAGTTACCATGATTGTTTTCTCTAGAATCAACATCATCTTCTTCTAAATCAACTTCATCTTCTTCATCCTCTAAGTATGTAATCTCGTAGTCACTTCCATACTCAAGATCAACATCAACTTCATCTACTTGATGTAATAAATCAGAATTCGAAGTAGTAGCAATTGAGAAGTCCATGTGAATTAAATGATTTTCAAGTATTCAACATTTAATGATGCAAGACGTTTGATGTGTAGATCGTGTTCAATAAATAGGTTCTTCTACACAGGTAATCCATGTGTTTCCCTCCATTTACAAGATTGGATTTCCCTCACAAATTCGTTTTTCACCTAACGCAATCGGATTCCCTCCATTGTCCAGCAAAAAAATCCATTCAAAACCATTCCTTTCCCTCTGAAAATCGTTTTCCACGTAACATTTTCGGGTTTTCCCTCCATTTCCAAGCAAAAACTGGATCGGTTGTACATTGCCCACCTACCCAAATGCACTTTATCAGTCAAAAGCAGCTGCAAGGCCTGCTACAGTGCAGAACGGATGCAGAAGGGGAGATAGTTGGAAGGTTGGTTGGAAGCTGATTTTGGCTGGGGCAAAACAAGACAGGGGGCGGAAAACTACCAAACCCCCCGCGTGTAACTCGCGTCACCCTACCACGTGCGTCACCATAGTATTTTCGAATATATATAGACAGAGAGTAAGTACAATGCAAGGAAATTGATTCCTGCTGGCTCAGGAACTATCTAGAGCGTTCGGCGACGTAGGGTTCCCGGTCCCGATTAGGATAAAAAAATCGCCCCGTTGCCTCTCTTGCTGGCCCAGTTTGTATATCACGATTTTCTTTTTCAAGCTTTGCTTGTGCAAAAGGATCCAAGTCTTTTATTTATTTTTATGGTCGCTTCTTAGGAGTAACGCTACACAGCCTTGTTCTCCTACTCAGGCGCCCACCTGGTGGCCGGTAGTTGGAAGGCAGGGGCTAGTGATGTGGCAGAATGATCCAATTAAAAGGTAATACCAATGTTTAATTGTTGTTTTGAGATACATGTCTTGTGTTTGGGGTACAACAATCATGTTTGGGTATAATACCTCGGACTCGTATTTTGGGGTATGGTATCGTGTTTTGAGGTACAGTACGCCATCAACAAACATTCATATTGTACTCTCCAAAATGAAAGTAATGTACTCTATAATAGGTAGTGTAATTCTTTGAGGTACAATACGTCAACAATACATTAATAGTATACCTACCAAAATAAGAGTAGTGTACCTCAAATATGGGTATATACCTCAAAATATTGATGATATAAGTAGGTAGATAACTAAAGGGGGTACAATAGAGTGATTTGGGGTATATTACTTCGGCTTTGAGGTACAATACAAATATGTACTTGTTGATGTACTGTACCTAAAAACACAGGTACTGTACCTAAAAACACAGGTATTGTACCCAGAACACGTAAACATGGATATTGTACCCAATATATGTATGGCATCCCAAAACACAAATAATATATTTTTCTTACAGAACTTGGGGGTACAACAATCATGTTTGGGTACAACAATCATTTGGGGTACAATACTTGTGTTGGATGTACAACAATCATGTTTGGGTACAGTACCTATGACCCATATTTTTTTAGTATGATATTGTGTTTTGGGGTACACTACGTCATCAACAAACATTGGGTACAATACCTAGGACACATATTTTGGAGTATGATATTGTGTTTTGGGAATAGTACGTCATCATCAAATATTCGTGATGTACTCTCCAAAATGAGAGTAACGTATTCCACAATGGGTACTGTAATTCCTTGGGGTACAGTACGTCAGCGAGTATATTAGTATTGTACCTACCAAAATGAGAGTTATGTACCTCAAAATATGCACATATACCTCAAAATATTGGTGATATAATTAGGTAGATAAATAAAAGGGGTATAGTACGTATGATTCGGGATATGTTACTTCGTCTTTGAGGTACTATACATATGTGTACTTGTTGATGTATTATATCTCAAAACACGGGTATTGTACCAAAAACATGTAAGTGTGGGTACTATACCTAGAATATGTGTACTTGTTGATGTATTATACCTCAAAATACGGATATTACACCCATAACATGTAAATGCGGGTACTATACCTAGAATATGTGTATGGTATCCCAAAACACAGATAATATATTTTTCTCACATTATCATTTTTTTCAAAACATGTCAACACTAGTCTTTTTAAAAGCTATTTTTTACAAGGAATCCAATACTTTTTATTTCATCAAAAAATACCCTCTGGATTAAAAGTTATGGACATATCATTTTCTCTCTCTTGTACTTTTTTTGTCTTTAATGTTGTTGGTTGTATGAGACAAAGTGTACACTCTCATTATAGGTATTGTACCTGGAATATGGACTATTATACCCATAACATGTGTATTATATTTTTCTCATTTTTTTTCAAAGTATGTCAACATTGGTTTTGTTGGAAAGTATTTTTTATTATGAATCTAATATTTTTTGTTTCATTAAAAAATTCACTATGGTCTGAAAGTTATGAGCAATACAACTTTTTCTTTTCTTTCCACTTCCCTCCTATTTAAAAATAAAAAAGGATTTCCTTTTTGGCCCCTTTTCATAATATGAAGAGAGGAGTCAATCATAAACACAACGGCCCTTCAAATTTTTTATGTAATGTCCCAAAAGGATTTCATTCTGCAATTTGTAACAGGCTTAACTGACTGAGTTATCTCCAAAGATATCTTTTGTGGCGTCTCCGCCACACCCAAATGAGATTACTCAATGCCAAGTGTGGAACCAAAATTTGACATCCAGATTACTAAAAAAAGGTAAATTAAAATTGATTTATATAACATTCACAAGCTAAAATATATTACATCTGAATCCATAAGTTGAGTTGGAGTGAAGTACCATAATTAGCTTATCCTTGATTTTTATTTCATCCATTCTTTTCATGAAGTACTTCCCAATGTAATCAGCATGATCACTAACTATAGCACGACACATGTTAACATGAAAAATTAGAGGCAGCTGAAGGTCATCCTTTGGCACGAACGTTTGTTCATATATATGTATAATCGACTGTATATACTATGTACACAAAAAAGGTGTCATTAATTTCTATTTAAATTACATTAACACTAAAAACATTGATTCTTACCATTTCAGACACCAGCCTTTGATGTTGTAGTGTTGGAAAAAAGTCGCCCTCCATCACACCAATATTACCAAATGACCACAGAGGTTTCCCAACTTTATATGTTGATAATACCTCTTGTAGAAGCTTTTGATCTTCATCAGCAAGATGTCCCACTACGGTTGAGTCTATCTTGATTTGAAGACGATTTGGAGAATTCTGCTTCACACTTGGTGATTCTTCAGTTATTACAATAGACACTTGCTTTGTATCATGCGTTGGTGAGTTGTATTCATGTACACCATCTAACAGAGCTAGCTCCATCGCTGTTGTAGTGAACTTTAGAGGATGACTTCTCGCATTCTGACATAGTGCATTCAAACAAGCATTAGGCGCATTCAACCACATAATAGGCACATTAAACTACATATTAGGCGCACTTCAATTAATCATTAGACGTTTTCATACAATCAATAGGCACATTTAAGTAATCAACAAGCACATTTAACCAAGGAACATACACATTCATACAATCAGTAGGCACATTATCTCACAGAGTAGGCGCATTTCATACAATCAATAGGCTCATTCAAGAAATCAATAGGCTCATTTAAGAAATCAACATGCACATTTAACCAAGAAACATGCACATTCATACATTTAGTAGGCACATTAGTTAACAAAGTAGGCGCATTTTATACAATCAATAGTCTGATTTAAGAAATCAATAGGCTCATTTAAGAAATCAATAGGCGTATTTAACCAAGAAACATGCACATTCATATAATTAGTAGGCGCATTATCTTACAAAGTATGCACATTTCATACAATCAATTGGCTCATTTAAGAAATCAATAGGCACATTTTAACAAAAAAACAAGCACATTCATATAATCAGTAGGCACATTATATATGTCTGTTCTTTGAGATGATTGTGCACTTTTGGTTGGAGATGTTGGTGGTTTTTCTACTTCTTCATCGTGGTTGCTCTGTTGACTAGTAGATTCATCATTCCATATGTATACCTTACGCTTATTTCTCTCTCGATGTGTTATCTAGTGGTCTACAAATGGCTGGGAGATGTTGTCAATCTATGATAGCCTTTGTTGTTGTGCCATGTTAGTAGTGTGGAGCTCATTGGAGTAGTCGTGAATATCATCAAGATCTTTTTGCATCTTCATAAACATTTTGTTGTACTCTTTTTCTTTCTACCGTGCAAGACGTTTTTCTATTTCAAGCTCATTTTTCAATGATGCAATTTCATCCATTAGACCTTGCATTTTGCTATTTGGTAGTGATGTATCTCCATGGAGTCATGGACCTCTTCTATAGTTGCTCCTTTGGCGTACACTCGGACAACAACCTGCTCCTCTCTCAAGAAAAATTTACCTGACAAATTACCAAATGTTATCTTTTTTTGCCGTATTATGGCTGACAACTTTGTCTTGTAACACCATTGGTTGATGGCCATCTATTAATCTGGGTACGCCCTCGGAATGAAGCTAAACATCTGCAATATCCAAGGCTGCAAAAAATATTTTGATAACATTATTTTCTATATTTTCTATAACCATAAACAATCAGTGAATTGAAAACACTACTGTATAACCATAAAATGGTTTACCTTAAGAATCAATGTGCATCCTTTCATATATCCTCCTCCATACTTATGCTCTTTGAAAGCTCAAAACCTTCACAAAGAAGTTCTTTCACAACAACAACCCAATCATAATTCCCTATATTATCTAAATCTTTTGCATAGGGATACAAATAGTTCATGACTTTGCTTGATCCACTAGGGAACAAAAAGTGGCCGAACAATGCAACTAACAACAGCTTCACTCTGTCCTTTCTCAATTCTTCATTACTTACATGAGAAAGGGTGTTGAACTTCTCAACAATCGCTGGTAGCCTTGGATCATCGCCATCAAAAAACTTTTGATGTATGTATGAAGTTTGTTTCTTAGTCTTATACCTTTTAAAAATGACCCTCCCAGCTACAAATATTACACTCATTCAATTAATTTAGTATTCAACTATCAGAGATTCACCTATATATATTGGAAATGCTCAATTAATTTAATTTTGAAACATGACTACTTGTCTACAAATATGCGCCTATATGTATTGCAAATGCACCCAACGTTGTTTGAAATGTGCCCAGTTACATCCCATACACACCTATTTCCGTGTGATATGCAAGCCCCTCTTTTGTATACAACCTTCCCAAGATAATGTGCCCATAGACATCCCAAGCCCATAGACATCCCAGTTTGCAACCCAAATGTGCCCATTTACTTCCCATATGCGCCCAGCTATATCCTATATGTGCCCAGTTGCATCAAAAATATGTGCATCCGTTTTACGTAATATGCGCCTACATATTTTTCAAATGAGGTGTTTATATATCAAACATATATCCCACTATAGACATCCCAAATGCGCCACATGTATCACATCTCATATTATGAGAATATACACATCGTTGTTTATTGGTCAGTTTGCGACCACCTATCATAAGAAGTAAATTGTTTGCATATACAAGTCATATCTATACATCCATAGCATATTGTCAAAAATCTCATATTGACATATAACCTCTACAAAACACCCCCAAGGACCTGAGAATATAGGGACGAAACATATGACTCTATTATAAAACACTAGCAACATGTCCAACCTTCAACAACTACCGCTCGTCTTGCTTCTCAGTCTCAGTCGGACGATCTCTACCTCGTCGTGCATGACTACTTAAAAGATGTGAAAAACCCACATGGTGAGACCAAACATCCGAGCAAGAGATATAACACTTTGCCAACAACTGTTATATGTACAAAGACATAATAGGAGATAAAAAGATAGCATAGTTATCAGGTTTAGCAGATTCGACTAAGTGATATGCACAAAGCAGTCAATGTTGTTTAAACATTTAAGTAGTAGAACATCTTATGCCTTTATAAAGAATATGAAAAACATATATATCTCACCATAGACAGATAGTATGGAAACATGGTAGGTATGATACGAAATGAACGTTACTTTAATATTTCTACAATAGTTGATTTCTCTTACCAGAAGAAAAAAATAAAAAATACATCATATATATAGCAAGGAAAGGGAAACAATAAATGCTAATGTGTTTAGCCCTAGCATCACTACTATACGACTGATTATATATTTTATGCCATGATGATTTGAATTGTATCACCCAAATCCAACTGACCATTGATAAGTCAAAATTAGTAACATACAAGATCTATGTAAGATCTGGAATCCATGATCTCTCCACACAACTCTCAGTTAGTAAGAGAGACAACACAAAGACATAATAGTCAACTGCCAATAGCAACATATAGTCAACCTAAAAACAACTAACCCTCCTCGGTACATATCTCACCTCTAGAGAATGAACAGCTCACACATGGTCATTTCATAGGAGGCATCATGTAGTCACACTGCTGCCTTTCAAAAATCATAATACCATGAGACATGACTGCATCCATCCTCCATAACTAATAGTTGTGGATGCAAGGATATATCATCAACTTGTACCCCCGCACATTCAATAGTATGCACTCTGAGTTTCCCTTAGGAATTACTGGTTTCACCATCCAACAAGTTTTAACACTGGAATGGATCTATGGCACAGGGTAACACATGATTAGGGCTTCACTTGATTAGTTAAGTAATTGAGTGTCTTTTAGCATCAGTCAAGTTACAACGCATGAACCTTAAACAAGTTCTACAAAGATAAGGGTAGAATACAACTCTAGAAGATATAAAATATACAAAGTGTGAACTTGTCACATCAACACTTGATACCACCACCATACAAGGCCATCAACCTCATCACATCACTTGGGGATAATAATCCCTCATCTTATTATTGGAGGATACAACCTCACGCTAGGCATTAAGTGTGATGAAAAATCCCAAACATCGAATAATAATAAATGCGGAAACGATCATTAACAGTGGATTACTAAAAATCACTAAAAATTAAAACCATTTACAAAGAGATCCAAACACAGGAAAACTCTTTTATCAAGAACCAAGGTATTTTATTTACATCCTGGTTCATGAGTACATATCCTGTACCGTCTCCTCTCAAGGATTACAAACATCAAATGCTTTGTTAAAACTATACATAGGCAGCATAAGAACCTCGAGGCATCAAGCCAAAATCTCAGATCGATTTATTAAAAGTACTAACTACTAACTCTGAGGACCTGAGAGTACAGAGACGACACATAGGACTCTCTCTATACAAAATATGACAGCCAGTGCCTCCACCAGGAATATCACTACTGTCCCTGTTGTTGCTGTCCTTCTCCTACTGTATGGTTTCTACCTCCTCGTCCTAGTCCACCTAAAAAGGTTGGATCACACAGGGGTGAGACAATTGAAAATTGTCCCAGTGAGAGATATAACTCTCCACCAGAAATATTATTATTACATATTAATAGAATAAAACTGAGCAGAGGAATCATATATATATTCAACAGTAGTTTAATCAATATCTAAACAGATTAGAGCAATATTCTTATTCAAAGCATTTTAGCTATAACTTGATAAAGCAGTATGTCACTTATCCAGTAAGGAAATGAAGAACATGTATAACATTTATCCGTCTAAGATATGCTAAGCAAGGTAACATCAACCAGTGATTCTCGTATTTCAACCTTAAGCAAATACGCTACATGACTGATTACATTTTACAATCATACTTAAGCCCTGAGGAGATGAAGTTTACTGTTCATGCTCCAATCGACCATGATTACATAAAGCATCATTTCCATACATAGGTCAATGGAAGAGACAGACTCCATCACCTCATCTGTCTCGGTCAGTACGAGACTATATGCATGACCTCTTGTGTCTCTGCTAATTAGCTTGCCAGGGTATACTGGCAACTTATCTATAGAGTAATAGCCCATAGCATATACTCTCTTCAGGATATGACCCATAGACAATGTCTGGTATTGTGGTTATGGCCCATAGCCATACTCTTATTGGGATATGGTCTATAACCATTCCTGTGTATAGGATATGGCCCGTAGTCATTCCTATGAGGCGTAAGGATATATTCGCCCATTACCCCCCACATATTCAAGAATATGCATTCCAAGAGTTCCTGTAGGAAAACCTGTTTCACCATCACCAACTACTGACGATGATGGATCTATGGACAGGGCTCTATATAATAATATTCCACTCGATTAGTTAAGTACATTACCCTATTCTTTTAACATCAATCAGGTTTTCATACATAATTATTATAACAAATGCTACAAAGAATGTGTCATACTTCTATCAAGTAGTTTTTGAGGCTTTTAATAAACATTGGGAGCTCAATCCCTTGTTACATCATGGCATTCTCATCCCTTAACATCTCATCATCATGATTATGGAACATGGGTATTCAAACCCTCAGTTCATCAAAGAACACTTGTTTCCACTTATTAGGTAACTAATATCTTCAGGTCATCTGACCAAGGTAAACATGATACATGCTACACAAGCATCTCACATGGCTCTCAAAGCCCATTTGATCTATTGTTACCTCTTACTAGAAAACAAAGCATATTATGGCTCACAAGGCCCATAAAACAATTTCAATAATAAAACATCATAGTTCATACCTAGCTATGTCCAACATATCATGATACCTGCATGATTAGTACATATGATAACAGTTGTATCAATTACATATCATTACTATGCAATGTAAGAGTAGCATCACTATTCCCTCTTTAGGGTTAGGGATTTCCCAACTCATGTCAATTAGGGATACTCATCCCAGTACCCAAAATTAGGGTTATGGTTTACCATCATATTGCCCAAGATTAGGGTTTCATGCATTATAACCCAAAATTAGGGTTTCACATAGCATCACCCTGGATTAGAGTTTCACATCACATCATTGCATTAGGGTTTCACATGGCATCACCCTATATTAGGGTTTCATACATCATTATCTTGAATTAAGGTTCCTTATAACTTTTCCCCAAATTAGGGTTTTATGAAGCATCCTCTTAAATTAGGGTTTTTCATTATATTAGCATGAATTTGGATTTCTCATATCATCACCCTAAATTAGGGTTACACCATTACCCTAGGTTAGGGTTTCACCTAGCATTTCCCTAATTTAGGGTTAGGGCTCATCAACCTTCTCGAATAGGGTTTCATGACCTCTTTATCAAGTATCATACCCTAATTACATATTTTATTCATGTTGAAAGTGTTGAGGTTTAACTACTACATGATTATTATACATGTATGAATTCCTCTCTCTCATCCTCTCTAGGATGTTGATTACTCCATACTTATCAACTTGGATCAACCCATTATTCAAGTACATACATCTATGGTTATCATAGTGTATTGACTTACTACTTTCATAAGCATCAAAGGTTAACCACTCAAAAGGTACTAATCACCTAAGTACTTGAGAGGTACAACCATTGTGATTAACTTTGAGATACATCATTATCAATCATAGGGTTAATTGATCTTTCATAGCTTTGAGACTATTAGGTCTCCAAACGGTTTTGATACTTTTGAACCTTCAAACGGTTTTGACCTCCTTGACCTTCAAACGGTTTTGAGACCGTTTGCCCTCCAAACGGTCTTGAGACCGTTTGGGCATCTAGGGTTGAGACCATTTGCTCTTAAATGGTTTTGAAACCGTTTGGTGCTTTCAACCCTTGAAACTGTTTGATCAAATTAACCTTGAGACCGAATGAACAACCCATCATTGAAACCGATTGGACATCAAACAGTTTTGAGACCGTTTGCCCTCCAAACGGTCTGAAGACCGTTTGATCCCAAACGGTCTCAAGACCATTTGGAATCAAACAGTCTCAAGACCATTTGGTCCAAACCACCTTGAAACCAAATGGATCAATTAGGGTTTCTTAATCAATCAATTTAGGGTTTCCACTCATTGAATCATCCAACATTAAGACCATTGAAAGTAGATCAACCTGTAACCCTTGGATCTCCATCCATCCATTACTCCTCTTTACCTCAAATGGTCATGAGACCTTTTGACCTCAAATGGTCTTGAGACCGTTTGCCCTCAAATGGTCTTGAGACCATTTGAGCCATTCAACATAGAAATTGACTCAATCAATTTAGGGTTTCAACCAATCAATCCTATTAGGGTTTGCAATCAAGGGATCATCCATTCTTGAATCCATTATAATTAAATCAATTTGAACCAGTGGATCTTCAATCATCCACATCAGCAATTGACCACAAACGGTCTAGAGACCATTTGACCGCAAACAGTCTTGAGACTGTTTGCCCCCAAACGGTCTTGAGACCGTTTGGTCATCAAGTTGAAACCGTTTGCACATGATTTTTCTTGAGGTGTGTCCTAATATGACATCATCATCTTCAAGCTACAAACCTTCGAAATTTGTTGTGATCTTTGTGGTGATTTCATCAATTAATCAAAAGGAAATTCAGGAATGAAAAAGGAATCAACATATGATGAAGAAATGAAATCAATAATGATATTTAAGGGTTCAAGTTATATAACCCTCCTTCAAAGTTGAATCCAAGCTTCAAGATTCACATCCTCAATGGTGAATGAATCTTTCTCAACTTTCCAAGGTCCGTTCTCAAGTCTTTGAGTGAAAAGAATGGCTAAGGTTGAAGATTGAATGGAGAAAAGAAGAAAATAAGCATTGAATTTCGATTTCCACCATGAAATCAAGGTTGAAGGTGATTAAGGAGCTCACCTATAGGTTGGGGTACGTTCTCCTATTGCTCCTAATCTCCCTTGTGCTCGGCCAAAGCAAGGAAAGAAAGAAGAGTCGAAAAAGTCTTTCATGTGGGTGAAAGAATGGAATGTATATAAGGGAATTTCAAGAGAGAGAAAGTGTTATAAAAATATTTTAATTCCCAAAATCGGTGCCACTTATCCCCCTCAATTCCTTGCATAGGAAGCCATCATCATCCCCT
Organism: Alisma plantago-aquatica; assembly: GCA_963693085.1. Taxonomy (NCBI): domain Eukaryota; kingdom Viridiplantae; phylum Streptophyta; class Magnoliopsida; order Alismatales; family Alismataceae; genus Alisma; species Alisma plantago-aquatica. Next base: position 490,283,447 of record OY856415.1, read on the forward strand.
TCGAAATCCTCTTAGTTATCCATGAATTAAAGAAAACAAATTAAGCACCTTAATCAATATAATAATAATATCCAAAAATTAGTGGATATTACTTTTTCTTTAACTAATGTGAGTGGGCTCTCCACTGACTTTAGATATTTCGGTGCCATTGCAAGGTACAAGGATGTACATACTTATATAAATTCAACCATCACTATTTTGATTGAAGGGCACTTCCAATAATATATTTATTTTTGCATTAAATTGAATTAGGGTTTCAATTATGCTTAAATCTGGATTATTTTAATATAAAGATTCTCTCTCCCCCAAAGAGATTCAAATGAGACACCCCTCTGATTTTCTTGTCTCTAATTGATACCAAGAAACATTAGGGACTCTCTAAAAGTGGTATTTTGCATATTGAACCCTAGGTTTTGGGTAAATTGCACATTACACCAAAACTAGGTTTTAATGCACAAACATTGCTTAATAAGCTCTTTCTTGGTGTTCAGGCTACCACAAGCCATACCTCTGCATCATTTTCATTCTTATGATGCTTCAACACTTGAGGAACATTTTATCATGTAACATTTACAAGTTAACCCCTCAACTTGGGTAATTTGCACTTTAATCCAAAACAGGCAAAACATTATTTTCAACATTATTCAGAAAGGACTAAAATTGAAACATAAATCCCTCTTGAGACTTAATTAATTTTCAAGAGATAAGAGCAAGCATATAATTATCTTTCTTAAACAAAACATCTAGGGTTAAAGCATAACCCAGGTCAAAGATGTTACAAATTATCCACCCCTAACATGGATTTTGTCCCCAAAATCATCAAGAGAGAAGAGAAGGGTACTTCCTCCTCATCTCTTCCTCTAGCTCCCACGTAGCTTCTTCAATGCCACAGTGATGCTAGAGAACTTTCACAAGACTTATGTCTTTCTTTTTCAGCTTTTTAATTCTTTTAGCAAGGATCATCACAGGTCCTTCAACATATGATATATCATCATTTAATTTTACCTCCACAGGTTGCAGAACTAACTCTGTGTCAGGATGACACTTTCTCAGCATGGAGATATGGAACACTGGATGCAACTTATGCAGCTTAGGTGGCAACTCCAGCTTATAGGCTACCTTTCCAATCCGTTCAATGATTGGATAAGGCCCCATAAATCTAGGAGCTAACTTTCCCTTCTTTCCAAATCTAAGGACACCTTTCCAAGGTGAGACTTTGAGATATACTCTGTCTCCAACTTGGAATTCTAAAGGTCTTCGCCGTTTGTTGGCGTATGATTTATGTCTATCCTGTGCAGTCTTTAATTGTTGTTGTATTACTTTAATCTTCTCAGTTGTCTGCAGCACTAGCTCAGGAACCAAAAGTTGATATACTCCTATTTCATACCAACATAAAGGAGATCTACAACGTCTACCATATAATTCTTCATATGGTGCCATATCAATACCGTGTTGATAGCTATTATTGTAAGCAAATTCTATCAAGCTCAGGAGTAGATCCCAACTTCCTACAAACTGAAGGACACATGCCCTAAGCAAATCCTCCAAGGTTTGTATGGTCCTCTCAGATTGTCCATCTGTCTGTGGGTGAAAGGAAGTACTAAACCTTAACTGCATTCCCAAAGCTTTATGTAGTCGTTCCCAAAAATGACTCATGAACTGGGGACCTCTATCAGAAACAATAGTAGCTGGAACCCCATACAACCGCACTATATCATCTATATATATCTACAAGCTTCTCAGCAGTGTAGATTGTTTTAACAGGAAGGAAATGTGTTGTTTTAGTCAACCTATCAACTATCACCCATATGGAATCATGACCTTTTGTTGTTCTACGCAAACCAACCACAAATTCCATGGTCACATGATCCCATTTCCACTATGGTATAGGCAAAGGTTGCATTGTTCCTATGGGATTTTGATGTTCAGATTTAACTTGCTGACACACCGGAAACCGCATAACAAACTCAGCTACATCCTTCTTCAATCCTGGTCACTAATACATATCTTTCAAGTTATGATACATTTTGGTGCTTCCTGGATGCATTGCATACATAGATGAATGAGCTTCCTCCAAGACTAACTTCCTTAAGTCATTGGCATCAGGTACTACCATCCTACCATAGTAACAGACTACCTGATCCTCTGACTCATGAAAGCCATCATGTTTCTCACTACCATACTCTAACCTGATCTGCTGAACCACAGTATCAACTTGCTGTGCTTCTTTAATCTACTGTCTCAGAGTAGGTTTCACTTGCATCTCAGCTAACAACTTAGCTAACAACGATACCTTAAGTTGTATATTATTTTGCCTCAAGGAGATAAGCATATCTCTTTTAAATCACTCTAAGGATTTCAACTATGCTTTATCTAAGTCTGGTGATGATGATTTCCTACTGAGTGCATCAGCCACTACATTAGCCTTCCCTAGATGATAATCAATTGTACAATCATAGTCCTTGATTAACTCCATTCAGTGGCGTTGTCTCATGTTCAATTCATGTTGTGAGAAGATATATTTTAGATTCTTATGGTCTGTGAAAATCTGGAATGTTTCTCCATAGAGATAATGTCTCCAGATCTTCAAAGCATGGATCACAGTAGCTAGCTCTAGATCATGTGTCAGATAATTCTCCTCATGTTTCTTAAGCTATCGAGAGGCAAAAGAAATCACTTGATTATCCTGCATCAACACACATCCTAGACCATTCTTAGATGCATCACAGAAAACTATGTACCCCTTCCCTTGCTCAGGTAACACCAGCACAAGTGCACTTATTAACCTTTCTTTCAACAGCTGGAAAGAATGTTGACACTTGTCATTCTAGACAAAAGAAACCTCCTTCCTGGTCAACTTGGTTAGGGGTAAAGTTATAGAACTGAAGTTCTTAATGAACCTCCTGTAATAGCCTACCAGTCCTAGGAAACTGTGTATCTCTGTCGGTGTCTTTGGCTGTTCCCATTGCAGGACAAATTCTACCTTCTTAGGATCAACACAGATACCTGACACAGATATTACGTGTCCTAGAAAAGAAGCTTCTGGTAACCAGAACTCACATTTGCTAAACTTATCATACATCTTATGCTCTCTTAGCAAAAGTACAGCCTGACAAAGATGATGCTCATGCTATTGAGCATCTCTACTATATATTAAGATGTCATCTATGAAGACTACTATGAACTGATCAAGAAAAGGCTGGAAGATTCTATTCATGAGTTCCATGAATGCAGCTAGTGCATTAGTTAGTCCAAACGACATAACTATGAACTCATAGTGACCATACCTTGTCCTAAAGGTAGACTTAGGTATGTCACTCTCCTTGATACGCAACTGATGATATCCCGACCTCAAATCTATCTTAGAGAAAATAGTTGCCCCACGCAACTGATCAAACAGGTCATCAATCCTTGGCAAAGGATACTTGTTCTTTATGGTTACTTTATTCAACTGTCTATAATCAATGCATAACCGCATCGATCCGTCCTTCTTCTTAACAAAGAGAACTGGAGCACCCCATGGTGAAGTACTCGGTCGGATAAAATCTTTCTCAAGCAACTTCTGTAGCTATTTCTTGAGCTTTGCCATCTCAGCAGGTGCCATTCTATACGGTGTTTGTGCTATTGGTTGCATGCCCGGGATCAGATTAATCTCAAAATCAATCTCTCGGGGCAGAGGAACACCTGGAAGTTCCTCAGGGAACACATCTTCAAACTCCCTAACTATTGGAACTTCAAAAAGATTAGGGCTCTCAATTGTGGTATCTACTACATGTGCCAAGAATGCAAAACATCCTTGTCTTATCAGCTTCTCAGCTACCATAGCTAATACAAGACAGGTTGGAAGAATCTTTCTATCTCCTTGAAAGATCCATGTGTCACCGTCATCTGTGAACAAAACTTGCTTGAAATCACAATCCAAGACAACCTTATACTTTTCTAAGGTGTCCATCCCAAGGATTATATCAAACCTGTGCATCTCAAGTGGTATAAGATCCACCTGAATGTGATGTTCAGAAAAGGAAAGAATGTAGGGAGAACACACCTTGTGCAGCACTACAGATCCCAGTAAAGGGGTTTCTAACAACATACTATCTGCTCTATGACTAATAGTCATATTGCAGTCAAGGATCACTTCTCTAGTGACAAAGGAATGTGTAGCACCCAAATCAATCAAAATAGATATGAAGCAGGATGAAGACATATAAGAATGAAATAATTCCATCTGACCTTTCACAAATCGAGGGTTGACTACCGCTTCGAGTTGATTCATCTCATAGACTCTCGTCGTTGCTTACTGTTGACCCTGTGCTCAGTTGTTCGGTGCTGACGAACCAGCTTGGGACACTTGTCCACGTCCATGAGTACCACTATACAAATGTTTTCTCTTATGACCTTGTTGACTCTACCTTGGTGGTTGGGTTACCACTGTGTTCCCAACTGGACAATCCCTTACTAGATGTCCTACCTGTCTACACTGGTGACATGTTCTATTCTCTTGATATTGTAACGACCCTGACCTGGGTTATGAGGTAACCCTATTTGTTTTGGCTAATAAAGTTTCTTATAACTTTAATATAATCCTCTAAGGTGATTTGTTATCATGTGACACACTCATGTTTCAAGTTTGGTCCCGATTGAATGTTGTTTGAGCAATTTTCCTTTGTTTTGAACCAAAGTACAATTTACCCAAATTGAGGGGCTATAATGCAAAATGTCACATGTTGAACATGCCTCATGTGTTTTAGCATCATTATATACAGAATGATGCAAGGTGGTGTCTTGTGGAAAGCCTAAGTTCCAAGTTTGAACTTGTTTGAACAATGTTGGTACCTTGTGCACCGATTTTGCTACAATTTGTAATTTACCAAAAATGTGGGGTTGATATGCAAATTACCACCTCTAGAATGTCCCTACTTCCTATATGTATCATTAAGAGGAGAGATAATTAATGATACACCATGTTTGGATCAATTATGAATGATGATATTCTTGGTGATGAAAGGACCAAGAAAAGGGTTGAATATGAAAGCTTAACCTGAGTTGTATCAAGTTGAAAAGCTTATATATGAGTGCCTATCGGCCAAGGAACCCAAGGAGGTGTCCCATATCGTTTTGTGGGCTCTTGGAAAATTCCATATCATGCAAATCACCTCAAGGAGTAGAGGTGTGTCGGGTTACAACTTCCTTAGCAAAGTTGTGATGAGTTGTGAATAAAGTGGTGATTTTGTTGATATATCTTATTCAAAGAGATAAGTAATGGACGAATCCTTATCCCAAGATCACTCTAAACTGTTTTGCATGTCAAGATAAATGATTATGCATGCATGTACACGTGTCACCCATGCATGGACACGTGGCACCTACTAGTTCAAAATGATGACACCTCATTTTCACCTTCCTTCATGAGCAACAAATATATATACCCCTAGTTTCACCCCTTAGTGGAATTTTTCGACCCTTACCACCCTCCTACCTTATGATATCGTGCATTGACTCCTTTTATCGTGCAAGATTTCTGTAGTATCGTGCATGGGCCCTTGGGTATCGCCCGTGGCAAGATCATATCGCCCAAGTAGGTGATATTGGCCATATAGAGTGATATCGGCCATAGAATGAAGAGTTGGGTGGCATATCGTGCAAGTGAGTGCCATATCGTGAAAGAGGGGTGGCATATCATGAAAGGACACTAGTGTATCGTGAAAAGGTGTTAAAGAGCAAGAAGGAGCTCAAATCTTAACTCTAAGGTGACCCATAGTTGTCTTCAAGCTTGAATTGAAGCATGGAACTAGGGTTATGATCCACCTTTCTTTTCTTCTTCACCAATTGCTTATCCATGGTGATTCCTTGTATATGAAGGAGTTTTGATCGAGCCTTGGACTTTTTATAAGTCATCTTCAACCTTAGGAACATGGAGATTTGGAGCTTGGAGCTTTGAAGGGTTTCTTAAGGCAGGTTATATAACTTGAACTCAATCATGTTATTGTTCATCACCTAAATTGCTGTATTTAATGATCTACTTTTAATTCCAAAATTTCCTGAAATAGTTGATGAAATTATGTGTTCTAGTAGTTTCTTAGACCTGTTTATATGAACTATAATAGTTAGAACAAAGGTCTATAGCTTGAAGATGATGATATCACCTTATAAAAGTGATATCGGGTGCATGCACACAAGCAAGCACCTCTAACCCGATATGATGATGCACCTATTTCACTAAAATGATATGAATAAGTTTGTAAACCTTATTGAACGATATGGGGGTGTAGTATACACCTCTTGCACGATAGGAAGTCTATTATAGACTCCATGCACAATACAAGGTCAATTGTATATTTGTAAGTTGACAAGAAACCCTAATTTGGGTAACCCGATATAAGTGAAGAGTAACAAGTGAAAATGCACGGTATAATCATATGGTACATCATTGGTACTTAGTATCATGAGGCTTACATGACCTTGCAAGACATGGTTGCACGACACATGACCTTGCACGATAGGGTTGCACAATACACAACCCTAGACAATATGGTAGCCCGACATGGTGATGAGTTGATACCTCTTAAGCATCATGGGCGACACATATATGTATCATGTGCCCATCATAATCAACCCTAACCCGAAATGGGTGTTGCAACCTAATGTTTGATGGTATAGCCCAATATGATTTGGTGCCCTATACTCCAATTAAGTTGTATATTGGGTTGAGCCCGATATGGCAAACCCTAATCCGTCACAGCCAACCCTAGATGGTGTGCCACCCGATATGGTGATTGAATGCACCTCTAGTCTGACATGGTGATGGTTTAATACCTCATGCACGACATGGGTAACACATACAAACACCTCTAGCCCGATATGGATGATGGTCATATACCTCCAACCCGATATGGTGGTGCCTATACACTTACAACCCGATATGGTGAACATATGCACACTTCTAACCCAAGATGCCTTGTAAAGGTGAGAGCAAGACACTCTTAGGAGTGATGAGTGTAACACCAAGTAATGGTGTGGCTAATACCTTGATAGGTGAAGCGCCTAGAGTGTTTGATAATGGAAAACCTTATATCAATAATGCCTTAACCTGAGATGATTCCATATCATTAATGATGGTTGAATAATTCAATTGTGTGACTTATGACCAATACATTACATGATAAATGTGATGAGCTAGTGCATAAAGTATTAGGATGGGAAATACCCTAATACAAGATAAGTTGATGAACTTAAGTATGTTAAAAGTGATGAGGGAAGTGATACATCAAGACATGATAGATATCACATCCAACACTTCAAGGTTGATGCACCTTAAATCCAATATACTTGGATGAGTAACACATGAAGTGTGTCATGTCAATTGTTACATTGAGATGTAATGATATTAATGCACTTCGATAAGTGTAGGCTAACATACCTTGAGAAAGGGTTAAGCCTAGTTAATAAAGTATGATGTAATCATTCTCTGGTAAGGATGAGAGAGAAACTCATACCTTGTGTTGATGATCATTTAATGATAAATGATGAGAATAAATAAGTATGATTGAATACTTATGATATCAATATATGCTCCTATATGTGTGGAGCAATGAATTAGGGTTTGGATCAATAAAATGAATATGAAACCCTAATCGGTTATAAAGGGGAAACCCTAACCCCAATGATGGGAAGGTTGTAATTCTCTTATTGCATAAGCCTTGTAAGGCATGTTAAATACTTGTATAAAAAGTATAATGTGTAATGGCCTTGTGTAGCCATGTGAATAAGTTGTTGCCTAGTGAGAGATGACAAGATGTGTAATGGCCTTGTGTAGCCATGAGAATAAGTTGTTGCCTAGTGAGAGGTGACAAGATGTGCAATGGCCTTGCGAGCCATGTGAATAAGTTGTTGCCTAGTGAGAGGTGACAAGATAATTAATGGGCCTTGTGAGCCATGTGAGATGCTTGTATAACAAGTACCATGTATACCTTGGTCTGAGGACCAAGAGGTATTAGTTACCTGATAAGTGGTAACAGTGTTCTGTGATGAACTAAGGGTTTGAATACCCAGATCTAGTAATCATGATAATGATGATGTGAAGGGATGTGAATTCCTAGTAATGTGATAAGGGACTAAGATCCCAAGTATCATGTGTTTTAAAGATTTTGAAAGTACTTGATAAATGTATTACGCCTTTCTTTGTAGCATTTGTTATAATAATTCTTGTTTGAAACTTGACTGATGCTAAAAGAATATGGTAATGCACATAATTAATCAAGTGGAATCTTATCATGTAGTGCCTTGGCCATAGATCCATCATTGTTAGTAGCTGGTGATGGTGAAACAGGTTTTCCTACGGGATCTCCTGATGAACGCATATTTTTGAATATGTGGGGGTGATGGGCACGAATACCTTACGCCCTAATGCAGGATTGACATGAGATAAACACGAGATCTCTCAATCCTTCATTATAAAGGTCAGGATGGATGTATCACGAATCTCCCGATGATGATGATGAATGACGGATGATGTGGAGATAAACATAAAATCTCTTGATTATGAAGAGAGGCAGCTGACGTTGTAACTCTGTAGCAGTTACCAGTATACCCTAGTAAGCTACGATAAGCATTTGACATAGTCCTTCTTATAGTCTCACACTGACCGAGACATGGGAGGTCATAGTAGTCGGCTCTGCTAGATGACCTATGTATGGCACCGACTTTGGGTTTCACAACCGAAGGTTGGAGTATGAGCGGTATACCTCATCTCCTCAGGGCATAAGTGTGATTGTAAAATGTAATCATCTGAGTAGCATATCTACTTAAGGATCGAATATGGAAAACATTTATTGATGCATACTACAGTTATACATCTTAGTTGATAGATGTTATTTATGCTCTTTACATTCCTTGCAAAGTAGATAGATGCTTTATAACTCTACCATGGGTAGATGCAATGTTTTCCTTAAGAAAGGAGATTACTTCATTCTGTTCATACAGTAAATTATACTACCTGTTCATATAAAAAGAACCTCTACTCAGTTTATAAATGCTTAATTTGTGATAATAATATGGTCGGAGGAGAGTTATATCTCTCGCTGGGACAATTGTCTCACCCCATGGGATCCACATTTTTTTTAGGTGGACATGCACGAGGTGGAGAAGAATCTTTCTACAGAGGAGGAACAACAGCTGAGGCAGCAGTGACAACTCAGGTTGAGTTTACTGTCTATCGTGTCTTATAGATAGAAGTCCTATGTGTCGTCTCTGTACTCTCAGGTCCTTGGAGTTGGTTCGTACTGGTTTCATAAATAATCTGAGATTTTGGCTTGAATGCCTCGAGGTTTTATGTTGCTCCAGTATGTGTTTTGATAGAGCAACTGTTATATGTTATCCTCAAGGAGAGATGGTACAATGTATGTACAGTGTGAATAATGATGTATATAACATTTTAGTTCTTCCTTAAAGAGTTTTCCTAGAAATGGATCTCTTTGTAAAATGATTTTAATATTTAGTGATTTTTGTTAATCCACTGTTTATGTTTATTCCTCTTTGATAATGATGATTTGGTGACTGTCGTTTCAAGTTTTGGTATCAGAGCTTAAGGTTCGCTGAGTCTACAGAGACATAGGACTAAGGTGTTGAGTTTGTGTTAGTGTCCTCTAGTATACCCTATAGTGACTTCTATTTTTGCAGAAGAAAGGGTGAAGTTTAAAAATGATTGGGGAACATGAGGAACACATTGTTGAAAGCAATGTTGTTGCACCAAGAGAGGGTGTGAGGGATCAGGCAAGAGAAGAACAAGTGTCTGAGAATTCCCATCATGACCCGATCAGGATAGAAAATCCTATGTTTATGCTCTTGATGGGCAGGTTAGGACAACAGTGATGCATACAGTAGACTGGATACTAGCATTACAACCTAGGTTACCAGTCCTCAATGTAGAAACTTGGGGTTCTGAAAGGGTTCATGAATGACAAACTCATGTTGGAACAGTGGAAAATGCGGGAAGGATTATCATATGGAAAGAAAATAGACTCTGCCATAAGTATAGACAGATAGTACATCTGTGATGGTAATGCCCAAGAAGGGGCAATAAGCTGAGAATTAAGGAAAGGTCTCTACAATTCTAGAGACATTTGCCTAAGTTGTTATAAAAATCCAAAGTTATTGGTGCCACTAGTACAATAAATGCCTAGTGCACCAGGGTAGTAATCACTATGTAAAGACAAAAGTCCTAACTTTCAACATGTGAGAACCCATGTCTTAGCTTTTACATCGGTAATAAGACCGATAAGACCATGGTACAAGGACAAGACATGTTATTGATATGGACATGTTGAGTATACTAAACTCTATTGTTTAATAAGAAGGAAGGAAATGACCCAAAAACCGAGGTAGACTTGACATGGCTTACGAAAGTTACAACCCAATAACGTAAAAAGGCAAGAACAACAACATGAAACAGCTAGACTCTATGTGTTGAGTCAACCTGAAGCGGTGAATGACCGCGAGGGGTAACAGTCAGATAGAGCTTTTTCATTTTGATATGCCTTATTTTGATGTTACCTGATAATCATAAGAAGGATTGTTGTTATTTAATTCCTTATTGATTTCCCTATGAGGAAATAGGGAAGAAATGATGAGAACTAGAATTTATATTATGTTCAGTATTCTTTTAAATGCTTTATAATTGCTCTTATCTATGTGAAAGAGGATGAGATATAGAGGTGATGCCTGGAGAAAATCCAGGGATGCTAAATCCTATGTTCTTGATAACATGAAAAGTAAGGAACATGATAGTAAATAAAGTGCATACTACCTAATCTCAGTACGTGTATACCCTGGCCAGGTATATAATTATTGGAGATAGGGCAAGTATGGGACTCTTAGATTGTTATCTTTCTGATTACTCTGATCAAGTAATCATTCTGAGACAATCTAGTGAGTATAATGAAACTAAAAAAATGGTATGGACATCTGCATCACATACAAAGTGCATTAAATGGAATCTGAGATGATCTCAGATCAATCTATATGTATGAGGAAATGAAAAGTATAGTCCTCGTGATAAGAGAATGAGAACAAGGGAGATGATCCCTATCAGATAAAGCATGTGTGAATAGTAAAGATCTTTTCCCATGATGTGGAAATGGGAAATGTGATAAAATCACAAAATGCTCATGAACATGTTAAACAATAACAAAGAAAGGAATAATGATATGTGTAACAAGTAATGTCCTAAGATGAAAGAAAGATGAGGATGTGATGAGTTTTTGACACATGTGATAGATATCAAAGTAAGGAATCCTGGTATCTAAGAAGTGCCAGGTGGTATGACAAAGTGAAAACATAAACTCCTAATAAGATGATTTATGTTGGTTACCCAGTATGACCAACTGTGAAATCAGTCTAGTTACATAAAATAGTATGGACATCATATGTTAGGGGTTTATGCTCCGCATAAACATAACATCGATAAGGATGTACTAATTAAAGTAATAATTGTAAAATCATTGTGGAAAAATCTTATCAAGCTAAAAATAATTCCCTAGAATACCCCTACTTAGATCTGTTAAGGAAACTTATACATAACATCTAAAGATACCTATAAGATAAGTCCTTAATTAATAAGTAACCTCCCCTTATGAAAAGAGAATGTACAACTAATGAGATAGTTGGTACAAGTAGTAAGAAAGTGTAGTGTTGTGTCAGTAGATTGGGTGGCACAACAGATGTATGATAAGACTTGTAGTCACAAGTGGGTGATAAAACATAACTATAGTCTTTCCTTGAAAGTGAAATGCTAAACTGAATGAGGAATATGGAAGACTCCCCAGAATCAAGAATCGTGTCACATAAAGTTGTAAGTTGAGAAAGGTGACAAATCAGTAAGGTTTGACACCTGAGTTAAATAAGGTATGTATAATGTTTCTCTGAATAAGAAAAGTGTTACCTGACACAGAGTTGACTCTACAGTCAATAATGAAAAGGACAGTGGAGTATGTGTCCTGTGTGACAGATTCTATGATAACCCTGTGTGTAAGAACTTTGTGTTGATCAAATTTCTACAACATCTCCATGACATTAAGATGTTATGTGGAGACTTGGTGATATAATGAATGAATAATATCTATCTCCTTGTACCTGGGATTTTGGGGACGAAATCCTTGTTAGGGGTTTATAACTTGTAACGACCCTGACCTGGGTTATGAGGTAAACATATTTGTTTTGGCTAATAAAGTTTCTTATAACTTCAATATAATCCTATAAGGTTCTTTGTTATCATGTGAAGCGCTCATGTTTCAAGTTTGGTCCCAATTGAATGTTTTTTGAGCAATTTTCCTTTGTTTTGGACCAAAGTGCAATTTACCCAAATTGAGGGGCTATAATGCAAAATGTCACATTTTGAACATGCCTCATGTGTTTTATCATAATTATAGAGAGAATTATGCAAGGTGGTGGCTTGTGGAAAGCCTAAATTCCAAGTTTGAACTTGTTTGAACAATGCTGGTACCTTGTGCACTGATTTTGCTACAAATTGTAATTTACCCAAAATGTGGGGTTGATATGAAAATTACCACCTCGAGAATGTCCCTAATTCCTCTATGTATCATTTAGAGGAGATACAATGAATGAGACACCATGTTTGGATCAATTATGAATGATGATACTCTTGGTGATGAAAGGACCAAGAAAAGGGTTGAATATGAAAGCTTAACTTGAGTTGTATCAAGTTGAAAAGCTTATATATGAGTGCTTGTCGGCCAAGGAACCCAAGGAGGTGTCCCATATCGTTTTGTGGACTCTTGGAAAAGTCCATATCGTGCAAATCACCTCAAGGAGGAGAGGTGTGTCGGGTTACAACTTCCTTAGCAAAGTTGTGATGAGTTGTGAATAAAGTGGTGATTTTGTTGATATATCTTATTCAAAGAGATAAATAATGGACGAATCCTTATCCCTGGATCACTATCAACTGTTTTTCATGTCAAGATAAATGATTATGCATTCATGTACATGTTTCACCCATGCTTGGACACGTGTCACCTACTAGTTCAAAATGATGACACCTCATTTTCACCTTCCTTCATGAGCAACAAGTATATATACCCCTAGTTTCACCCCTTAGTGGAATTTTTCGACCCTTACCACCCTCCTACCTTATGATATCGTGCATTGACTCCTTTTATCGTGCGGGAGTTCTGTAGTATCGTGCATGGGCCCTTGGGTATCGCCCGTGGCAAGATCATATCGCCCAAGTAGGTGATATTGGCCATATAGAGTGATATCGGCCATAGAATGAAGAGTTGGGTGGCATATCGTGCAAGTGAGTGCCATATCGTGAAAGAGGGGTGGAATATCGTGCAAGGACACTAGTGTATCGTGAAAAGGTGTTAAGGATCAATAAGGATCTCAAATATTAACTCTAAGGTGAGCCATAGTTGTCTTCAAGCTTGAATTGAAGCATGGAACTAGGGTTATGATCTACCTTTCTTTTCTTCTTCACCAATTGCTTATCCATGGTGATTCCTTGTATATGAAGGATTTTGATCGATCCTTGGACTTTTTATAAGTCATCTTAAACCTTAGGAACGTGGAGCTTTGGAGCTTGGAGCTTTGAAGTGGTTCTTAAGGCGGGTTATATAACTTGAACTCAATCATGTTATTATTCATCACCTAAATTGCTGTATTTAATGATCTACTTTTAATTCCAAAATTTCCTGAAATAGTTGATGAAATTATGAGTTCTCGTAGTTTCTTAGACCTGTTGACATGAACTATAATAGTTAGAACAAAGGTCTAGAGCTTGAAGATGATGATATCACCTTATAAAAGTGATATCGGGTGCATGCACACAAGCAAGCACCTCTAACCCGATATGATGATGCACCTATTTCACTAAAATGATATGAATATGTTTGTAAACATTATTGAACGATATGGGGGTGTATTATACACCTCGTGCACGATAGGAAGTCTATTATAGACTCCATGCACGATACAAGGTCAATTGTATATTTGTAAGTTGACAAGAAACCCTAATTTGGGTAACCCGATATAAGTGAAGACTAACAAGTGCTAATGCACAGTATGATCATATGATACATCATTGGTACTTAGTATCATGAGGCCTACATGACCTTGCAAGACATGGTTGCATGAAACATGACCTTGCACGATAGGGTTGCACGATACACAACCCTAGACAATATGGTAGCCCGACACGGTGATGAGTTGATACCTCTTAAGCATCATGGGCGACACATATATATACCATGTGCCTGTCACAATCAACCCTAACCCGACATGGTTGTTGCAAACTAATGTTTGATGGTGTATCCCAATATGATTTGGTGCCCTACATTCCAATTAACTTGTATATTGGGTTGAGCCCGATATGGAAAACCCTAATCCGTCACAGCCAACCCTAGATGGTGTGCCACCCGATATGGTGATTGAATGCACCTCTAGTCTGACATGGTGATGGTTTAATACCTCATGCATGACATGGGTAACACATACAAACACCTCTAGCCCGATATGGATGATGGTCATATACCTCTAACCCGATATGGTGGTGCCTATACACTTACAACCCGATATGGTGAACATATGCACACTTCTAACCCGAGATGCCTTGTAAAGGTGAGAGAAAGACACTATTAGGAGTGATGAGTGTAACACCAAGTAATGGTGTGGTTAATACCTTGATAGGTGAAGCACCTAGAGTGGTTGATAATGGACAACCTTATATCAATAATGCCTTAACCTGAGATGAGTCCATATCATTAATGATGGTTGAATAATTCAATTGTGTGACTTATGACCAATACATTACATGATAAATGTGATGAGCTAGTGCATAAAGTATTAGGATGGGACATACCCTGATACAAGATAAGTTGATGGACTTAAGTATGTTAAAAGTGATGAGGGAAGTGATACATCAAGACATGATAGATATCACATCCAGCACTTCAAGGTTGATGCACCTTAAATCCAATATACTTGGTTGAGTAACACATGAAGTGTGTCATGTCAATTGTTACGTTGAGATGTAATGAGATTAATGCACTTTGATAAGTGTAGGCTAACATACCTTGAGAAAGGGCTAAGCCTAGTTAATAAAGTATGATGTAATCATTCTCTGGTAAGGATGAGAGAGAAACTCATACCTTGTGTTGATGATCATTTAATGATAAATGATGAGAATAAATAAGTATGATTGAATACTTATGATATCAATATATGCTCCTAGATGTGTGGAGAAATGAATTAGGGTTTGGATCAATAAAATGAATATGAAACCCTAATCGGTTATAAAGGGGAAACCCTAACCTCAATGATGGGAAGGTTGTAATTCTCTTATTGCATAAGCCTTGTAAGACATGTTAAATACTTGTATAAAAAGTATAATGTGTAATGGCCTTGTGTAGCCATGTGAATAAGTTGTTGCCTAGTGAGAGGTGACAAGATGTGTAATGTCCTTGTGTAGCCATGAGAATAAGTTGTTGCCTAGTGAGAGGTGACAAGATGTGCAATGGCCTTGTGAGCCATGTGAATAAGTTGTTGCCTAGTGAGAGGTGACAAGATACTTAATGGGCCTTATGAGCCATGTGAGATGCTTGTATAACAAGTACCATGTATACCTTGGTCTGAGGACCTAGAGGTATTAGTTACTTGATAAGTGGTAACAATGTTCTATGATGAACTAAGGGTTTGAATACCCAGATCCAGTAATAATGATAATGACGATGTGAAGGGATGAGAATTCCCAGTAATGTGATAAGGGACTAAGATCCCAAGTATCATGTGTTTTAAAGATTTTGAAAGTACTTGATAAATGTATTACACCTTTCTTTGTAGCATCTGTTATAATAATTCTTGTTTGAAACTTGACTGGTGCTAAAAGAATATGGTAATGCACTTAATTAATCAAGTGGAATCTTATCATGTAGTGCCCTGGCCATAGATCCATCTTCATCAGTAGCTGGTGATGGTGAAACAGGTTTTCCTATGAGATCTCCTGATGAACACATATTGTTGAATATGTGGGGGTGATGGGCGCAAAAACCTTACGCCCTAATGTGGGATTGACGTGAGATAAACACGAGATCTCTCAATCCTTCATTATAAAGGCCGGGATGGATGTATCACAAATCTCCCGATGATGATGATGAATGCCGAATGATGTGGAGATAAACATAAAATCTCTTGATTCCGAAGAGAGGCAGCTGATGATGTAACTCTGTAGTAGTTACCAGTATACCCTGGTAAGCTACGATAAGAAGTTGACATAGTCCTTCTTGTGGTCTCGCACTGATCGAGACGTGGGAGGTCATAGCAGCCGGCTCTGCTAGATGACCTATGTATGGAACCAGCTTTGGGTTTCACAACCGAAGGTTGGAGTATGAGCGGTATACCTCATCTCCTCAGGGCATAAGTGTGATTGTAAAATGTAATCAACCGAGTAGCATATCTGCTTAAGGATCAAATATGGAAAACATTGATTGATGCGTACTACAGTTATACATCTTAGTTGATAGATGTTATTTTTACTCTTTGCATTGCTTGTAAAGCAGATAGATGATTTATAACTCTACCATGGGTAGATGCAATAATCTCCTTAAGAAAGGAGATTACTTCATTCTGTTCATATAGTAAATTATCCTACATGTTCATATAAAAATAACCTCTGCTCAGTTTATAAATGCTTAATTTGTAATAATAATATGGTCGACGGAGAGTTATATCTCTCACTGGGATAATTGTCTCACCCCGTGGGATCCACATTTTTTAGGTGGACATGCACGAGATGGAGAAGAATCTTTCTCCAGAGGAGGAACAATAGTTGAGGCAGCAGTGATAGCTCAGGTTGAGTGTACTGTCTGTCGTGTCTTGCAGATAGAAGTCCTATGTGTCGTCTCTGTACTCTCAGTTCCTTGGAGTTGGTTCGTACTGGTTTCATAAATAATCTGAGATTTTTGCTTGAATGCCTTGAGGTTTTATGTTGCTCCAGTATGTGTTTTGATTGAGCAACTGTTATATGTTATCCTCAAGGAGAGATGGTACAGTGTATGTACAATGTGAACAATGATGTATATAAAGTTTTGGTTCTGCCTTAAAGAGTTTTCCTAGAAATGGATCTCTTTGTAAAATGATTTTAATTTTTAGTGATTTTTGTTAATCCACTGTTTATGTTTATTCCGCTTAGTTAATGACGATTTGGTGACTCTCATTTCAGATATGGTCTAGAAGGTCCAATCACTGACGTTGATGCTGTACTGGGGGCTCTATTTAGAGGAAAACTATGACCCTACCCCTACTTGACGTCCACTGCGTCTGGGTATTGAGCCTTGGTGGTGTTGTTGGTGCGGAAAATCTCAGTTTCTTGAAACGTTCGAACCTCTGTCCTTGAAACTGAGTATACACCTTCTTGCTCTTAGTATGACACTTCTCAATCACCAACCTTTCTATCCATATCACAGACTCCACAAAGGTGGCAAACCTCTCCCTATTCTCTAAGGCAGACACAAGAGTGGTCAATTCAGCGTTCAACCCTTTCTCAAAATGCTGAATTCTCTCTTCATTAGTAGCTACCATATGTGGAAAGAACCGCAAAAGCTCCTTGAACTTAGATTCATACTCACTAATGTTCATTGGTCCTTGCCTTATCCGCTCAAATTGAGAAATCTTCTCATCTAGATACGTCTTGGGGAAGTATCTACTAACGAATTCTTGTCAAAATTCTTCCCATATGATTTCAACACCTAGCCTTTTGCCCTCTTCTACTGTCCACTAGTGTCCAAAACTCCCTTTTAGAAGGTACACTACATGCCTCACCTTCTCTACTTTAGGAATATTGAGGATTCAAAAGGCCTTTTCCAACTCAGTCAACCACAAGTCAGCATCTGATGGGTCAGCTGTACCAGCATAATCAATGGATCCTACCCGGTGTAGCCATTCAAAAGTCTTGCCGGCTCCCTATCCTTCATTATGAGCTGGTGCCCTTGATGAAGGTGGTGGAATCCTATCCGCCATATGCGTCATGGTTGCCATGAACTCCCCAAACAAATCATGGAAAGTTGGGCTTTGTAGTACAGCTTGATTAAGCTGGGGATGTTCAGGTACTGGTTCCTCCCTAGTCTGGTCCCTTGCACCTCTTCCTGGTCTAGCAATGCTGCTCTCAACAACATATTCTTTATGTGATCCAGACATGTTTAAGTTCTTCTTCTCCTATATGAGCAAAAGACACTATCAGATAAACTGGAAGACACTAGAACAGACTCAACAACCTTAATCCTATGTCTATGTAGACTTAGCGAACCCAGAGCTCTGATACCAACTAAACTATGATGACAAATCCCAAATATCGGATAATAATAAATGCGGAAGCGATCATTAACAGCGGATTACTGAAAATCACTAAAAATTAAAACCATTTACAAAGAGATCCAAACACATGAAAACTCTTTTATCAAAAACCAAGGTATTTTATTTACATCTTGGTTCATGAGTACATATCCTGTACCGTCTCCTCTCGAGGATTACAAGCATCAACTGCTTTGTTAAACTATACATAGACAACATAAGAACCTCGAGGCATCAAGCCAAAATCTCAGATCGATTCATTAAAAGTACTAACTACTAACTCAGAGGACCTGAGATTACAGATACGTCTCATAGGACTCTCTCTATACAAAATATGACATCTAGTGCCTCCACCTAGAATATCACTGCTGTCCCTGTTGTTGCTATCCTTCTCATGTTGTATGGTTTCTACCTCCTCGTCCTCATCCACCTAAAAAGGTTAGATCCCATGGGGGTGAGACAATTGAAAATTGTCCCAGTGAGAGATATAACTCTCTGCCAGAAATATTATTATTGCAGATTCATAGAATAAAACTGAGCAGAGGAATCATATATATATATTCAACATCAGTTTAATCAATATCTAAACATATTAGAGCAATATTCTTATTCAAAGCATTTCATCTATAACTTGATAAAGCAGTATGTCACTTATCCAGTAAGGAAATGAAGAACATGTATAACATTTATCCGTCTAAGATTGCTAAGGAAGGTAACATCAACCAATGATTCTCGTATTTCAACCTTAAGCAAATACGCTACACAACTAATTACAATTTACAATCATACTTAAGCCCTAAGGAGATGAAGTATACCGTTCATGCTCCAACCGACCATGATTACATAAAGCATCGGTTCCATACATTGGTCAATGGAAGAGACGGACTCCATCACCTCATCTGTCTCGGTCAGTACGAGACTATATGCAGGACCTCTTGTGTCTCTGCTAATTATCTTTCCAGGGTATACTGGCAACTTAGCTATAGAGTTATAGCCCATAGCATATACTCTCTTCAGGATATGACCCGTAGCCAATGCCTGGTATTGTGGAGTTATGGCCCATAGCCATACTCTTATTGGGATATGGTCCATAACCATTTCTATGCATAGGATATGGCCCACAGTCATTCCTACGAGGCGTAAGGATATATTCTCCCATTACCCCCACATATTCAAGAATATGCATTCCAAGAGTTCCTGTAGGAAAACCTATTTCACCATCACCAACTACTGGCGATGATGGATCTATGGATAGGGCTCTATATAATAATATTCCACTTGATTAGTTAAGTACATTACCCTATTCTTTTAACATCAATTAGGTTTTCAGACATAATTATTATAACAAATGCTACAAAGAATGTGTCATACTTCTATCAAGTACTTTTCAAAGCTTTTAATAAACATTGGAATCTCAATCCCTTGTCACATCATGGCATTCTCATCCCTTAATATCTCATCATCATGATTATGGAACATGGTATTCAAACCCTCAGTTCATCAAAGAACACTTGTTACCACTTATCAGGTAACTAATATCTTCAGGTCATTTGACCAAGGTAACCATGATACATGCTACACAAGCATCTCACATGGCACTCAAAGCCCATTTGATCTCTTGTTACCTCTTACTAGGAAATAAAACATATTATGGATCACAAGGCCCATAAAATAATTTCAATAATAAAACATCATAGCTCATACCTGGCTATGTCCAACATCTCATGATACCTGCATGATTAGTACACATGATAACAGTTATATCAATTACATATCAGCACTATGCAATGTAAGAGTAGCATCACTATTCCCTCTTTAGGGTTAGGGATTTCCCAACTCATATCAATTAGGGATACTCATCCCATTACCCAAAATTAGGGTTATGGTTTACCATCATATTGCCCAAGATTAGGGTTTCATGCATTATAACCCAAAATTAGGGTTTCACATAGCATCACCCTGGATTAGAGTTTCACATCACATCATTACATTAGGGTTTCACATGACATCACCCTAGATTAGGGTTTCATACATCATTATCTTGAATTAAGGTTCCTTATAACTTTTCCCCAAATTAGGGTTTCATGAAGCATCCTCTTAAATTAGGGATTTTCATTATATTACCCTGAATTTGGATTTCTCATATCATCACCCTAAATTAGGGTTACACTATTACCCTAGGTTAGGGTTTCACCTAGCATTGCCCTAATTTAGGGTTAGGGCTCATCAACCTTCTCGATTAGGGTTTCATGATCTCTTTATCAATGATCATACCCTAATTACATATTTTATTCATGTTGAAAGTGTTGAGGTTTAACTACTACATGATTATTATACATGTATGAATTCTGCTCTCTCTCATCCTCTCTAGGATGTTGATTACTCCATACTTATCAACTTGGATCAACCCATTATTCAAGTACATACATCTATGGTTATCATAGTGTATTGAGTTACTACTTTCATAAGCATCAAAGGTTAACCACTCAAAAGGTACTAATGACCTAAGTACTTGAGAGGTACAACCATTGTGATTAACTTTGAGATACATCATTAACAATCATAGGGTTAATTGATCTTTCATAGCTTTGAGACTATTAGGTCTCCAAACGGTTTTGATACTTTTGAACCTTCAAATGTTTTTGACCTCCTTGACCTTCAAACAGTTTTGAGACCGTTTGCCCTCCAAACGGTCTTGAGACTATTTGGGCATCTAGGGTTGAGACCGTTTGCTCTTAAATGGTTTTGAAACTGTTTGGTGCTTTCAACCCTTGAAACTGTTTGATCAAATCAACCTTGAGACCGAATGAACAACCCATCATTGAAACTGATTGGACATAAAACGGTTTTGAGACCGTTTTCCCTCCAAACCACCTTGAAACCGAATGGATCAATTAGGGTTTCTTAATCAATCGATTTAGGGTTTCCACTCATTGAACCATCCAACATTAAGACCATTGAAAGTAGATCAACTTGTAACCCTTGGATCTCCATCCATCCATGACTCCTCTTTACCTCAAACAGTCTTAAGTCCGTTTGACCTCAAACGGTCTTGAGACCGTTTGAGCCATTCAACATAGAAATTGACTCAATCAATTTAGGGTTTCAACCAATCAATCCGATTAGGGTTTGCAATCAAGGGATCATCCATTCTTGAATCCATTATAATTAAATCAATTTGAAACATTGTATCTTCAATCATCCACATCAACAATTGACCCCAAACGGTCTTGAGATCGTTTGCCCCCAAACGGTCTTGAGATCGTTTGCCCCCAAACGGTCTTGAGACCGTTTGCCCCCAAACGGTCTTGAGACCGTTTGCCCCCAAACGGTCTTGAGACTGTTTGGTCATCAAGTTGAAACCGTTTGCACATGATTTTTGTTGAGGTGTGTGCTAAGATGACATCATCACCTTCAAGATACAAACCTTCAAAATTTGTTGTGATCTTTGTGGTGATTTCATCAATTAATCAAAAGGAAATTCGGGAATGAAAAAGGAATCAACATATGATGAAGAAATGAAATCAATAATGATATTTAAGGGTTCAAGTTATATAACACACCTTCAAAGTTGAATCCAAGCTTCAATCTTCACGTCCTCAATGGTGAATGAAGCTTTCTCAACTATCCAAGGTCCATTCTCAAGTCTTTGAGTGAAAAGAATGGCTAAGATTGAAGATTGAATGGAGAAAAGAAGAAAACAAGCGTTGAATTTTGATTTCCACCATGAAATCAAGGTTGAAGATGATTATGGAGCTCACCTACATGTTGGGGTACGTTCTTATGTTTCTCCTAATCTCCCTTGTTCTCGGACAAAGCAAGGAAAGAAAGAAGAGTCGAAAAAGTCTTTCATGTGGGTGAAAGAATGGAATGTATATAAGGGAATTTCAAGAGAGAGAAAGTGTTATAAAAATCTTTTAATTCCCAAAATTGGTGCCACTTATCCCCCTCACTTACTTTCATATGAAACCATCATCATCCCCTTCGAAATACTCTTCTTTATCCATGAATTAAGGAAAACAAATTAAGCACCTTAATCAATATAATAATAACATCCAAAAATTAGTGGATATTACTTTTTCTTTAACTAATGTGAGTGGGCTCTCCACTGACTTTAGATATTTCGGTGCCATTTCAAGGTAAAAGGACGTCCATAATTATATAAATTCAACCATCACACTTTTGGTTGAAGGGCACTTCCAATAATATATTTATTTTTGCATTAAATTGAATTAGGGTTTCAATTATGCTTAAATCTTGATTATTTTAATATCAAGATTCTCTCTCCCCCAAAGAGATTCAAATGAGACGCCCCTATGATTTTCTTGTTTCTAATTGATACCAAGAAATATTAGGGACTCTCTAAAAGTGGTATTTTGCATATTGAACCCTAGGTTTTGGGTAAATCGCACATTACACCAAAACTAGGTTTTAATGCACAAACATTGCTTAATAAGCTCTTTCTTGGTGTTCAGGCTACCATAAGCCATACCTCTGCATAATTTTCATTCTTATGATGCTTCAACACTTGAGGAAATTTTATCATGTAACATTTGCAAGTTAACCCCTCAACTTGGGTAATTTGCACTTTAGTCCAAAATAGGCAAAACATTATTTTCAACATTATTCAGAAAGGGCTAAAATTGAAACATAAATCCCTCCTGAGCCTTAATTACTTTTCAAGAGATAAGAGCAAGCATATAATTATCTTTCTTAAACAAAACATCTAGGGTTAAAGCATAACCCAGGTCAGGGATGTTACATTAAGCCTCTACCAGGTCATAGGGCCAAAATGCATAGTTTATGTTCATCATCATTTTCTCATCATGCCTCATAAAGGCTCACGATCATTACCTTGTGTCATGTCAAACATACCATAATAATCACTAGATATGATACTTAATCCACCTGCAAGGTTCGAGTTACACAATTAGGAGAGAGAAAGTATAATTTCATGCTAATCACTTTAAGAAAGATAAGCAGTTACAACACACACCCAAACTAGGGTTAGGGTTTCACATATAGCACTTGTCATACAACACCATGGTACGACATTCCCACATTCTTGGAACACATTAGGGTTAGGAATCATAGTTATCATCAATATGGACCATAGTGATAAGGTATTGTAGTGACCATCACTCAAACCATAACACTTCGACCAAAACAAGAATCAACACCATTACATGTGTAGAGACCAACATAGGTTACAATCTGTAGTGATCACATGTTGCTACCAGACCAAGAACCAACGAGGGTATTGACCAACCCTACCAAAATCATGGTGCTATGACCGCAACACCACCCAAGCTGGTATCGACTGCAACAAAACCATCCAAGTGTTATGACCAACACAAGGTTCAAGCACTAAAGTAAGTGTAGTGAGCACAAGTTCAAGCTACAACAACAACACATAACCATCTTCAAATCGGAGTAAAACCACGATCCAAGACATATGATAAACATCAAGAATATCATGTGTTTTTAAGAGGAAAACTCCATACAAGGATGAACATCAAAGCCCTAAAACCAATATCACTAAGGCACATATGGAAAACCATAATAAGAGAGAGAAAATCAATCAGCCAACATATGTTTACAAAAACCAAAACCACCTACTAAAATAAAAGGTCAAAACATCACCATGGTGATTAAAAAAATCAAAGATCATGTTGAATGTAGAAATCAACAACTCCTCCAACATTGCAAAATAGGTACATGAAACTAGGGTTTATGAGAAAGAGTAATCAATAAGATAATACTTCAAAATATAAAACCCTAGATCATGATAACAACATTAGCATATAAGGACCACGTTTTAGGGATTAAATAGTAGCATGAAAGCAAGTATGTAGTGCAATAATAGAATAGGGGAAAGTCATATAACCCACCTTATGATGAAGATCAAGCTCCAAAGCCACGAACACCAATGAGAGAGAAAGAAGCTCCAACTTGGAAAAACTCCACAGCCACACGGTCACCTCAAGAAGAAGAAAACATACTTAGGTTAAAGAGAAGTTCAAGATGAAGATAGTCTCAAACTCTAGGCTGAACAAGAGAAAAAGAAGAGAGCTTCTCCTCACATAGGCACCACCAAGGTTAAACCCTAGTCTCCAACTTTTATGAAGAGAAGATCTTCAAGATAGCCACCATGGTCGAACCATAAACTCATGGCCAAGAGGGGAAGGAAGAAGGAAGGGTACAAAAGAAATGAGATCATGGTGGTAGAGCTACTTACCAAGAAGGAAGATCACCAAGGATCACCATAAAGAATATGATCGATCTTAAGATCACCACATGCAAGGAGAATCGGCTAGCAAAGCTCCAAGATCAGCCCTCACTAGCTCTACCAAGCTCGAAGGTCGGCTCAAGCAATAAGTAATAAGGAGAGAAAGCTAAAGGATTGCTTACATTTAGAGGAGAGATCTTTTATACTCAAAGGTAGGAGGGAGGTAAGGATCATGAGGTGTGAAGAAGCTAGAGCACCACTAAGACACTTGTCCACCAAAGGATCGGTCATGCAAGCACTCACATAGGACATACAACATATGGTGATAAGAACAAGGAAATGTAGTGACCACTAGGGTCCACTACATCCATTCGGTTTAAACAAGGATAGAGGAGGGTGTTGTAGCGACCTCTACACAATGCCACTCAATCCAAATGGTCAAAATACCAAAACATAACTACACCCTAGCAACCAAAGCTAAGGTAAAAGCATCTAGATCGAAGAAAACCATCCACAACAAGGTTGGCCAGTCAAAGCACTCTCAAAGAACAAAGTCCATCGGTCACAACACAATGGACGCCACATGGTCAACATCAACACTTAAGAAAAACCATGCAAACCCTAGAAAGGCTTATTATTACCACAAGATGCCACATCATCAAAAAAGGTCCAACAAGGCACCCACATGCATCATTCTCTCTCTCATGATGCTATGGAACAAAAGTCACAACCTACATGTGAAAAAATTGCAAGATTAACCCTCAACATGAGTAAATTGCAACTTGGTCCAACACAAACATAACTAGCTCAAACAGCAACCAAACAAGACCAAACTGAAAACATAAACTTGTCACATGTTATTAAGGCATCCCAAGAGACTAGGCTAAGGTTTATGCATCTTATTAAGCAAAGAAAACATAATCAAGCACTAAGCTAGGTTAGGGGCCTTACAACCATAAACCTCTAATAAGGATTTTGTCCCCAAAATGCTACATGAAAAGAGATGTGTACTTCATATGTGTCTCTTCCTCAAGCTCCTGCATAAATTCCTCTACTCCATAGTGATGTCACAAAACCTTAACAAAAAACAATATCCCTTTTCTTCAACTTATCCACCCTTCTATCGAGGATCAACACATGACCTTCAACATATGACACATCCTCATCTAGATCAACCTCCACTAGATGCAGCACCAACTCAGTGTCTGGGTGACACTTTCTCAACATAGATACATGGAACATTGGATGCAACCTATGCAACTCAAGTAGAAACTCTAACTTGTAAGCCACCTTCCCAACACGTTCCACCATAGGGTAAGGTCCCATATACCTGCGAGCCAATTTACCCTTCTTCCCAAACCTCAACACACCTTTCCAAGGAGAGACCTTGAGATACACCTTGTATCCTACTTAGAACTCCAACAGCCTATGACGATTATCAGCATACGACTTCTGCCTATCCTGGGAAGCCTTCAGCTACTATTGAATGACTCTGATTTTCTATGTCATGTGTTGTATAAGCTCAAGACCCAAAAGATGATATTTTCCGGACCAACACAACAGATATATGCAACGTCTCCCATACAAAGCCTCATATGGTGCCATGTTGATGCTTCTATGATAAATGTTATTGTAGGTAAACTCTATCAAACTGAGGTGTACATCCTAACTTCCCAAAAACTACAAGACACATGCTCTCAATAGATCTTCCAAAGTCTATATAACTCTCTCAAACTGTCCATCTTTTTGTGTGTGAAAATTTTATTGAACCTCAATTGTGTACACATTGTTGTGTGCAACCGCTCCCAAAAGAGATTGGTAAATTGAGGACCTCTATCTGACACTACAATAGTTGGGATTCCATGCAAACAAATGATCTCAATAAAATATATCTAAGAAAGCTTCTTTAATGTATATGTTGTCTTCACAGGAAGGAAGTGTGTTGACTTGGTCAACCTTCAACAATCACCCAAATCAAGTCATGAATTTTCGTTATCCAAGGAAGTCCAACCACAATGTCCATCATGATGTGATCCCATTTCCACTACGGTATAGGCAATAGATGTAAAGTCCCTACATGTTTTTGATGTTCTGCCTTAACCTACTGACACACATGACACTTTGCAATGAACTCAGCCATGTCATGCTTCAATACAGGCCATAATACATATCTTTCAAATCGTAGTACATCATGGTGCTATCGGGATGCATGGCATACATCAAAGAGTGAGCCTCTTCCAAAACCAACTTCCTCAGATTTTCAACATCCAAAACCACTACTCTATCATGGTAAGACACTATCCCATCTTCTGACTCATGGAATCCATCATGCTTCTCACTGCAAACTCTGATCAAATTTGTTGAATCATGATATCATCACATTATGTATCCCTGATTTGCTGCATTAATGTAGGCTTCACTTGTAACTGTGCCAACAACCTGGCTAATAGAGACACTTCCAACTGGGCATCATCTAACGCAAGGAGATGAAATATGTCTTTCTTGTGGCACACCAAGGAATATAATTATACCTTTTCCACATATGACAAAAAATAAGATTTTCTAATCAAAGTATCTTCCACCACATTCACCTTCCCTGGATGGTAGTCTATGGTGTAATCATAGTATTTAATCAACTCCATCCAACATCTCTATTGCATGTTCAACTCCTGCTTCGATAAGATGTATTGTAGATTCTTGTGATTGGTGATGATATGACACTTCTCATAATAAAGGTAGTGTGTCTATATCTTTAAAGCATGAACCATCACTGCAAGCCCCAGATCATGTGTAGGGTAGCTAGCCTCATGTTTCTTAAGTTGTTGCGAAGTAAAAGAAATCACGTTCTTATCTTGCATCATCACACAACCCAAATCATTCTTTGACACATCACAGAAGACTATGTATCATTTCCCTTGCTATAAAAAAACCAACATTGGTGCACTGGTCAGCTTCTTCTTTAAAAGTTGGAAAGAACACTGACACTTGTTATCCCAAACAAGTGGTACGCCTTTCCTTGTCAACTTCATCAGGGGTAACACCACTACACTGAAGTTCTCGATGAACCTCTTGTAATAGCCTTCCAACCTAAGGAAACTATAAACCTCTATATAGGTGTCTTTGGCTGCTCCCATTCCAACACAAACTGAACCTTCTTGGGATCCACATGAATACCCTCAACAAATATCACGTTCCCAAGGAAAGACACCTCCTTAAGCCAAAACTCACACTTGCTTAACTTAGCGTACAATTGATGTTGTCTCAACAAGGTCAACGCCTATCGTAAGTGTTGCTCATGTCGATGGTTGTCTCAGGAGTAGGTCAGGATGTCATCAATGAACACCACAAAGAACTCATCAATATAAGGTCTAGACACTCTTTTCATTAGGTCCATGAATGTTGTTGGTGCATTAGTTAGTCCAAACGGCATAACAACAAACTCATAGTGACCATACCTAGTCCTGAAAGCTGACCTAGGTATGTCATCCACTTTGATCCATAACTAGTGATATCTTGATAGCAAGTCTATCTTTGAAAACACTATACCCCCTTGCAGCTGATCAAATAGATCATCAATCCGTAGCAAAGGATTCTTATTGTTTATCATTACTTTGTTCAACTTCCAGTAGTCGATGTAAAATCTCATAGATCTATCCTCCTTATTCACAAACAACATGGGAGCACCCCAAGGTGACATGCTTAGTCTGATAAAGCCCTTCTTTAATAGCTCCAGCAACTGTTTCTTCAATTCTGACATCTCGACTGGTGCCATTCTATACGGCGTATGTGCTATCAGCTGTGTACTTGGATATAGATTGATCTCAAAATCAATCTCTTATGGTGGGGGAACACTGGGAAACTCATTGGGGAACCAATTTTCAAACTCACAGAAAACTAGCACCTCCTGCATACTAGGACTTTTTGCCTTAGTATCCACTACATGGGCCAAAAACGCCTCACAACCTTGTCTCAACAACCTCTTTCCTATCATTGTTGGCATCAAACATGTGGGAAGGATCTTCCTATCTCCTTTGAAGATCCACAAAGCATCACCATCAACAAATGTAGCCACCTTGGAACTATAGTCCAGGACCACCCAATACTTCTCCAAAGTATCCATTCCAAGGATCACATCGAATCTGTGACACCCCGCCATCACACAGATAGCGAGGTGACACGTGAAAACGTGCAGAACCACATAACGGGTTAATTAAAACTGATTTCAGAAAGCATACATAAGAGAAATTTTGCATCCAGATCCTACAGAGAAACATGTTATATAAATATTACAAGCCTTGATGCAGCTTACGGAAACCAGCTGTCCTATCAACACCAGAGTTCATCACCTATTTATATGTATATATCAGGCCACGTAAGGCCAACAACAGGATATACAAAATTTCAATAGCTAGTCATCGTGAAACGTCGTCAAAACACCTCTGAGGACCTGAGAGTACATGGATGACTCTAGGACTCTACTACAAAACCACCAAAACAGCATCATGTCTATCTCTCGCCTTCTACTACTCTTCTTCTTGCTGCTCGGCCGCAACCTCGTGACCACCACCACATCTAGAACGACCACCTAAACGGGTTGTAAACCAACGGGGTGAGACACCTAGTCCCAGCGAGAAAAATAACTCCCCGTCAAAACTATAAAACTCCAAAGAAGGCTAAAGCAGGTAAAGCAGATAACAGATATGAGCAGATTATATGAGCAGCATAGTGAGTAGGTCTTGCTGTATTATTAAACTTACCAGGATATCCGGGAGGCATATAACCTGATTTTTTTTTTATGGAACATGATTGTCAAGATGAGATTTATATGATCTTATCACAAAACATAAGGAACGTACAAGTAACTGCAAAGTATAACAAGATTACCTACACAAACAAGGCCTCAACCAATGTTCCATATTTTGTACTTAAGAAATAAATACTATTCGGCTGGATTACATATTTTTATGCCCCGAGGAAGTGAGTCGTACCGCTCAAATCCAACCTTCGGTTGCGAAACCCAAGCTGGTGCCATAAAAGGTCAATGGAAGAACCGGACTCCACGACCTCACCACCTCGTGGTCAGTGCACGAGTGCAAAACAAAAAGGACCACAGTCTCATGCTTAAGTGGCCTCTTCCATAGGGTCAGGCTACCCTCTACCTAGCCCACCTCGGTATAGGTATTGAATCTAGTAAAACTGAGCCACGGGCATGATCACTGTGCTCTGAGACATGAACACAATCAAGCTCTTCTTATCACACATCCTGAGTCATGGGCCTGTTCACCATGCTCTAACATATTGAGCCACGGGCCTGAAACCGCACTCTGGAGTCTACAACTAAAGTTGCACTCAAATCCTCCTCATTTTTTTCTAGGAGAAACCACACATATTAAAAAATATGCGCTTTCAGGTTAACCCGTAGGAAAACCTGTTTCACCATCACCAGCTACTGACGATGATGGATATATGGCCAGGGAAAACTACATGATATGTTCCACTATAATTAATTAGTATATTTTAAGTGGATTGTTGAGGCAACCAAGTTGTAAAACACATAAGCAGTGAGTTATATTATTATTGTCATCATCACCTTGTCCTGGGATCTTAATCCCTTATCACAGAAAGCCACTACCTCTCAAGGCATCATCACCATCTTACATCATCACCGGGGATAACAATCCCTTATCTCATCATCAAGAGGATAACACCTCACTAGGCACTCAGCCTTCATTAGGTTCTTAGACATATCTTCTTATACTGGTGATGCATGTTATTTCATCAACAAGAGTTATCATCATGATACAGTGTTATTCAAACACATATGCCTCATAGCTCTTACCTGGCTATGAATTCATCTTATACACCTGCATGGTTAGTATACGCATCAAGAGAGATAACTTAAAATCACCAGACATAGAGCTTTACTGATTATCATGTCATTAGGGTTTGCAGTTACACATGTCATGATCAAGACTACGTGTGGCATATTGTATCAATTACATTACTGCTATCAAATCATGGGCATCCATTTGAGCTTATAAACTAGCATCTTATCTTCTTAATAGGCATCATCTTCACACATTAAACATAGCATTGGTTTAAAAACCATCATCCATAACCCATAATCATCAAAGGTGCGAAAACATGATAAAGAACCACTAGCTAAGATTTCCGGGTTGGTCATGACCCTCACCAAAGGTGCCCGCTACCCTCACTAGAAGTGTGATGGGTAGGACAACCCTCACCATAGGCGGTATCGGGCAGGGTAACTACCCTCACCCAAGCATGTCGGCCAAGCACAACGGACAACCACATAACGGGCGATCCAAGGGAAAAGCATATCGGGCAACCACTTCATGGTGTGTTGTGCAACTAGAGAGAAAAGGTGCTATCGTGCAGCTGGGTTCACGGGGCATATCGTGCACCCAAGGTGACAGGCATCCACTGAATCGGGAAAAGCCCTATCGGCCCACTTAGTTTAGGGTTAGGGTTATGTTGGGCGACAACTACCCTATCGTTCAACTAAGTCAAGCATACCATATCGGTCACCATAGGGTCCATCACTCAACCCATGTCGGGCAAGAAACCAACCCAACTTGTATCGCCCAAGACTCCAACCAGAGATATCCACTTAGGCACTCTGTCAGCTAAGGGGTAACATATATTAGGTCAAAGGATCATCTAGACCAAGGCATATCGCCCCCAAGCTCACCATCAAGGTCAAAAGGGCCATATCGGGCATCAAGCCAACAACACTCAAAATGACCATATCGTCCAAGACTAAACCCAAGGAAGGGGGTGTCGGGCAGCACTACTACAATGTGTATCGTGCAAGGCACCAAGCTCATCCCGACAAGGTCATCATCAACCTCAAGATCACCATCATCAAAACCCTAAAAGATCAAGAGAATTGGCTCACCTCTCAACAACCAAGAGAGAGGGGTTTTGCACAACCTCCATCACCAATCCGGCAACATGATGGATCATTTCCATATCAACCTAAGGCTCAACCAAGGCTCACCTCTCAAATCCATGGTGAGAGAAGAGTGTTGCTCAAGCAACTAGAGTATAGACTCACCTCTCAACAACCAAGTGAGAGGGGTGTTGCCTATATCACTAGAGCCAGACTCACTTCTCAAGACCAAAGGAGAGAAAAGGGGTATTGCCCAAGAAACTCTACACATAAGGTTCAGCCACCAAGATCAAAGCACATCCAACACATCCATTATAGCAATAAGATCATATATCCAACAAGATCAAAGGTGCAAACTAGAGCAAGAAACATATCTAGCAAGGAGTATGGCCGATCAAGATGAAACCTATTATGCAACAAGAAAGGGGAGTAGTATAGATAAGGTTAGGAGTTATGTAACCTGCCTTAAGCAAGCTCCAAGCTCCTAGCACCAAGCAACACCTTCGGCCACCACAAGAGGAAGAAGAAGAAGACTCCAAAGAGAAGGATCGACCACCAAGCTTAGCTCCTCCAAGGGTATCGACCACCAAGGTTGCAAAGGAGAGGTGTCGTTCACCAAGGAAGAGGGGAAACTAAGGAACTAAAGGGATCATTAGCAAGAGAAAGGAGATACATATATAGAAGAGGGTGGAGGAGAAAACAAGGCAATGTGTCACCCACCTAGGGACACTTGTCCATGGGCAATGCCACCTTCTCATCCCACCTCATACACATGTCCAAGGCAATTGCCACATGCAAGCATCATGCACCAAGTGTCCACTAGATTGGTGACACAAATGAAGCTAAGAGTCAAAGATGGTCCATGGCTGACACACTCACTCCCTTGCCCAATACAGCCCCATGGGCGACACACCCATGGCCGACACAAGACACTCCTGCCTGATATAGGGTCCAACAAGGAAAATAAAGGCCCAAACAAGGAAAAACGAATCCCAACAAAGCTCAACAAATCCCAAGGCAACTCAAGCAATGAGCCCAAACCTTCCTCTCAACTCTAGAGGAAGCAAAAAGAGAGAAAACATCTCTCAAGGTGACAAACTTGCTCATCAACCCTAAACTTAGGTTATATGCAAGTAGCACCTCCACTCTCAACAAAGCAAAAGCAAACCCTAATCACTACTAAAGGTGATTAGCAAGCAACTAAACATAAGGTTTAGGCAAAGGAAACAGGATAAGCCCAAAATGAAGGTCAGGGTCCTTACAGAATCCATGCATATCAAGTGGTATGAGGTCAACTTGAATGTTGTGTCCTAAGAAAGAAAGAACACAAGAAGGACACACCTCCCGCATCTGAGTGGAACCAACTAATGGGGTTTTGAAATGAAGACTATCGTTTCTACAACCAGTAATCAAGGGACAACTAGCAATCAATTCTCTAATTGTTAAAGAGTGTGCCACACCCAGGTCAATCATAAAAGAGGTAAAGAAAAAAAAGACAAATTAAAATGAAATAACTCCATCTGACCTGTCACAACTCACGGGTTGACCTCTCCTTCTGACTGACTCATAGTGTAGAATTGAGTCCTTACCTATTGTTTCCCCCCTACTCTAGTGTCTTGTCCAGATGAACCATCTTGTGACGTCTGTCCATGTCCTTAGTCTCCACCACTACTAAAATGTCACTAATGCGAGCCCTATTGGCTCTGTCTCGACTGTCGCATCACTTGTTCATCCTTCATTGGGTAATACGGTCATGTATTCCCAGTCTATCCACATTTAAAGCATGTATTTCTCTCATACAATGGCCTAGACAATCCTGTCATAGAAACTAATGTCGAACTATGAGCTCTTGCTAGTGGAAAACTATGACCTCTGCCTTTTCTTAGTGACCATTGCGACTGAAGTACTGACCTCTTCTATGACTGGGGTGCTGAGAACCTAGGCTTCTTGAAGCCTCCAGAAGACTATCCTTGATATTGTATCAACCTCTTCTTGGCATTCACCTCTCATTTCTCCACAACAGACCACTCTATCCACCTCACGGATTCCACAAACATGGCAAACTATTCCATGTTCTCTAAAGTTGATATCGACATGGTCAACTTGGAGTTCAAACCCTTCTTAAACCACCTAATCCTCTCCATGTATGTCACATCCATTTGCGAGCAGAACCTCAACAACTCCATGAACCTTTCCTCATAATCATTCATCGACATAGATCGTTGCCAGATCTTCTCAAACTAGGATGTCTTCTCATCAAGGTAGGTCTGTGGGAAGTACTGACTCACAAAAACCTATCAGAACTCTTCCCAACTGATGGCTACAACTTGCCTCTTTTCCTCCTCGATGGCCCACCAATGCCCAACACTCCCATTCAATAGGTATACTACATGCTTCACCTTATCCTCTCTAGGGATGTTGAGGATCTTGAAGGAATTTTCCAACTCTGTCAACCATAGATCAACATATGTTGTGTCTGTTGTACCAACATACTCTACTGCCCCTACACGCCGCAACCTATCGAAGGTCTTCCTAGAACACGAGGATTTTACATTGGGAAACCTTTCCATTATCTGGGATACAAGTATTCTATCCGCCATATGTGTCATCGTATCCATAAACTATCCAAACATGGACTAGAAAGTGGGATTGGCCATCATTGCAGGGTTAAACTAGGGCACTTCAGGCACCCTATCTTCTCTAGCCTTCTTCCTTGCACCACCTCCTAGTGCAGCAACACTACTCTCAGTAGCATGTTCATTGTGTTCTCCAAAGCTCTTTTCTTCTCTTCTTCTTTTACATATGTAGAAGTTACCATAAGATATACTGAAGGACACTAGAATAGACACAAAACCTAATTATATGTCCTTGTAGACTCTGTGAATCTAAAGCTATGATACCAACAAAGTATGGTTCCCCCTCCACTTCTAAACGAGATTAATCAAAACCAAACACGGAACTAATACTAGACATCCAGATGACCAAAAAACAAGGTAAATTAAAATCAGTTTATCTAACATTCACAATCTAAATCATATTGCATATGTATCCATAAAATGTGCCACGTGTATCACATCTCATTTTGCAAGAATACACACATCATTATATACTGGCAAGTTTGCCACCAACTATCATGAGAGGTAAATTGTTCACATATACAAGCCATATATATACTTCCATGGAATACTACCGAAAACTTCGTATCAACGTATAACCTGTACAAAACACCCCCAAGGACCTGAAAGTAGAGGGATGACTGATAACACCCAAATTAGTGCATATTCTCTATGCTATTTATCTATGGTTTTGCACCACTTTGGCCTTAATATGCCCTCTAATGCTCATGCTTTAGTACCTTTTATCTTGTCATAGGTAAGGTAGATAAAATAGCCAATCTAGCCAGTTTTGGGACAAGCAGGCACTGAACTTTGATGGACAACTTTCTCCTTACTTTCTCTCCAACTGAGGCCCAATGATTTGTGTTATAATCGTCATAGTCTGAATCACTATCTTGGACCCAATTTAACTCTGATAATTCACATTTATTGCCTAAACCTACTTATACACCCTTACTTAGCCCAATTGACTTTTTCTCTATTTTTATTGGATTTTATTCTTGTTTTGCAGGTCAATTTGGTACAAAGAGGCCCATACACTCAGCCCATTAACTAACCCAAGAGAGATGGATTCAAGTCGCTATAGCCATGGGCATCTTCTTCTGCTAACCCTAATTAACCATAGTCACGGTTAATATCTCTTTTGCCCGCGGCCTGCAGCTCGTGGTTTTCTCATTTCCTAACACCACGACAACTCCCCTCTCATGACAGATCGCGATCCAAGTTCCCAACACCGCGATCATGGATTTCTCACCCCCTACATAGGGGTCATAGTTTCCACTTCCACGACCTCTCTTTCTTCCGCTCACATCGCCAACACTGAGACCTCACCTCCTAACCACACCTGCAGTGCCACTTCCTCAACCTGTGGTAGTTACTCCACCACCCGCAGTCATCTTCCACCACCATGGCACCATCACCTGCACCACAGACCGCAATCAACCTCACCCTCCCTCCGTAGGTTGCGGTTCCAACGCCCCCGTCATCCATCATCCGCCGAGGTTGACAAACACTGCATCGCCCGCTTCCTCAACCTAGCTCACCTTTGACTTTCATCCAACCAGCAGCCCGCGCCACCACAACTCTCGTCGTGATCAGCTCCGACAACACTGTCATCAACTGTGACTACAAAAATAGCACCCACGGTCTCCTTTCCCCTCCTCACATGCAGACCGCGACCTACTGCCCATCCACAAAACTGTGACCGCAGTTTATCCTCACATAACCGCCACCACAGTTTTGCCATCCGCAACCACGGTTCCCATCTTCCTCATCCAACAAATTGCGACTCCATCGCTTGCCAGCAACCGCGACCACTTGTTCCATCACCGCGGGCAAATTGAGTCAACAGAACTGCGACCTCCTCTTCTTTGGTCGCGGTGCTTCACCGAACTAACTGAGGCACATGGCACAACACCCTACAGGTAGCCCGGGCCTATAAATAGACCCTTACCCCCTCTCTTTCGGGGGGGGGGGGAGTCCAGACACCTGAAGGCTGTGAGTTTGTGTCCAGCCCAAGGGGGACCTCGACCTGGAGTCTCGTGGGAGAGCACGAAGGTCCGAGAAGACTGCGGTGCTCACTCTACGCTGCCCTCTACAGTAGGCTTCCATTCTCTCTCCATCCATCCACCTATTTCCACCTAGATCTATGGTGGAAACCGCGATCTGGATCATCCTCCACCTCCGTTCATCCACCGAGCCACTATTTGGGGTAGATCTAGAGAGAGAGAGGACCAAGGAGTCCAGATCTGATCAAGGAGGAGGACCAAAAGACGAGATCCATCCTATATGTAGGCAAAGGAGCGAGAGCCACCTCTCCTCCATGGGATAAATCTTATCTTCTCCCCCTTTCTTCTGCCGTGTTCCTTGGTTTCTTATACAATGATGTTCTTCCATCTGTGTTCGGTGCCAACTATGCTTGTCCATGGCTAGTTGAGCTCCTTCTTGGCTATGTAGCCCGTTTTGGGCATGTTTATATACTTTTTCCTTGAGCAAGTAGATTTATTTTAGATCTAGTATGTTTTCTTATTCTATCTTCTCTCTCTAGTTGTGATTGCTAGTTTGGTTGATCTCTTCCTAGTTTGAACTATTATTTCTACCTGTATTGTGAGATCCATGTAGGAATAGACGCGAGAAGATAGTTTGGACCAGAGTCTGAGAGGAGGACGGTCCAACGGTTGTCTGTTCCTTATCTCAGCACATTCTAGACCCAAGAGGACCTCTAAGAATATGTGGAGATGTTGATGTGTCATCCTTGAGAGAGGTTTGATGGCATATTGTTGATGGTTTTAGTCACGCTACGCGAGAGCAAGTGGGATGACCCCACAGGAACAGATACCACAGTGCGTACTATGTTTGGTTTTAAGATGCTTGCTTAAGTGTTCGAGGGTTGTCTACGCCCGAGAACGGGTGCATAGACTGCCCAACTTGTGGTTACATAGCCAGGAACTCCTCTCTGATTAGTAGAATTTTGCAGACTCTATTTTGTTTTCATTTCTTTTCTTTGTTTTATTTTATTATGTGAAAACCCGCTAGACTAGTTCTAGCACATATTTTCATCGACTGTCGTTTTGGCTTATCTGACTAAAGAACAAAATCAGTGGCATCCTAAACGTCACTACGTCCCTGTGTTCAGCCCTGTAATAAAGTTGCGAGTGTCCTTGAAAGATTCGGGTTATAAATTCAAAGTTCTGACTCAATTTTGAGGCCGATCAACTTTTGGCGCCGTTGCTGGGGATGTAGTTTTCCACATTTACATGCCTAAAAGATTTTGTCCTGTCACTTTTAAGCCCGTATATATATATATGCATAGTTTTTCTTTTATTTTAAACATACTTGTTCATATATACTGAATACCTTTTCTTTTTCTTATACTTTTTCATCCATGGATCTTGCTTCAGCGAGACAAGTCATCTTGTCCACCTGTCCTCCCAAGGTTTTCTGCAGTTTCGATCACTAGAAAATAATTGAAGGTTGTGCTCTACAGCTAGTCGAGTTATACTCACCTCCACTGTCATCATATGTTGAAATTCCAACAACAGAGACTTCCAGTCAACCCTTGACTTCCGTGCTATCATGGGATCAAGAACTGATTAAGGCAGTGGAGTTAGTTGGGAAAAGTATTCACACACTCACCTCCTTAGCCCCTTATCTCCAAGAACACGTCGATCCACTCCAGCAACTATTAGAAAAGAAGGAGCGTCAACTCCAAATAGAAATGGAGATTGAAGACCATAGTAAAAGAATGCTTCAAATAGTTGAGCAAGGATTCATCCAAGCACATTAGTTTGATACAGCGAGTCTCCGACAAGATTGCAAGGCAGAATTGACAAATCTTGAAAGCATTGTTGCACAAGTCCAACAGCTTCATGATAAAGATGTTGACTAAGTCAAGAAGCTTCAAGAGCTCATCAATTTGGTTACCATACAATCACAAGCTCTACCACATGGCTATGAAGACTTTGGTCATCAAGACCATTCCATTGGGCCTGAAGAGGAGTATGCCTCACCTTCCTATTTAGACCATCAACTGGGTTCACTAGGATTTTTCTATGAAGATCGACCCACTTGGGGAAGCCCTTCATTCTATCCAGATGACCCAACTGATGAACCAATGGAAGATATGAGTCATAGACATGAATGGTTCTATGATGACGATGACGAAGACTCTTATCCTCACAATGATGGCCAAACAACCTCGAGCCCAAAAGGTTGATTTGAGGAACCCGAGTCCGACATTGACCCAAACCAGGGTGATGTCTCTCATATTGAGACATGTCACTTAGCTTTGAGCAGTACGCCAATCATGGTTTGGAACAATTTGTTCGATGAGGACGACGACGACTATTCCTCTCAGTGGAGTGAATATATTGACGATGACGAGTTGGAACAACATGAGCCGACATTTGCCACCATCCCTTTACAAGGCTTGGTGGAACTCAAGGGAACTAGATGGAAAATCCACTACAACATGGCGGCTGAGCATGAAGACACCCGGGACCCCACAGAAGGCAACAAGCTTGGGGTGGAAGAACAACAAACAGATTCTTCTGGGGACACTTCTTGCTCAGAAAATGATTGGATGACTCAGACTGTACATGAAAGTTTACCTGAGTATCCAACCTCAATTTCAGAGATGGAGAGAGATGAGATGAATTGTCCAGAAGATATTTAGCCTATCTCGTCTGTCTCATCCTGTGTCAACATCCCAGGGCCTTCCCATTCATATCCATACATTGAAAGGTGCCTTGAGGATGCTTTGCCGAAGAAGTCATCTCAGTGCAGTTCAAGAAAATTCCAGCACACGGATGAGTTCACTGAGTCATCATATTCTATTCCTCTACTCCAGACTCAGAAGGGGCCTCACCTCCACCTATTCTTCTCCTATTGTGAGGTGGATCCCATTGGAAAGACACAAGTGGCACTAGTCCCAAAACTTTGGATTTGAGACCCCAGTGTCGGTATCGTGGGACAGCCACCCCCTTTCTTTTTTTTTGTTAAAATAAATTTTTGTTTTTCATGATCTTGCTTAGATAATTTCTTTCCTCTAACTGCCTTATTTTTCCTTGCATGCATGCATCATTTTAGGAATTTAATAAGATTCCCACCCTAACTTCCATGCATTCCCACCTTATTATCCTAAGCTTAGATCTTGCTCGAGGACGAGCAAAATTTTAAGCTTGGGGTGGTAGGGCTATTTGCCCTTCTACCTATTCATCCTTCTAACATGCATGCTTACTTCCTGCATTTAGTTTTAAAATTTAAAAAAATTCAGCTTTTTAGCTTTGCAATTATGGCCATATGGTGCAAATCTAATAGATAAATGCTTGACTTTATGCCTAAATGCACAGTTTTCATCTTAAAACATTTCTTGACCTTTCGCTCGACTTGCTCTTTGACTCCTTCCTTGAGTTTGGTAATAAATCTAAGGTTATGTGCCTTTTTCATAGCTTAAAGATTTATTCCCTTGATCTATGTTGTGAATGACAAATCCAAGGTAAAGGACAAATGTAATGAGCTAAAACATGATCAAAGAATCCTAGTCGTGGTTTCACAAGTTTGCCTCTATCCTAAGGATTCTTGAATCATAATTGCAACTTTTCACACAGGTTTCAAGCAGACCATGACGGGCTTTGAGCTATAAACAAGATGAAATGTTTTCCTTGATGGACTACGTACCTTCTCGCATTAGATTGAGTCAAAAAGATGGAAAATATAAAAAAGTGCAAAAAGAGGCTTGACTGCCCACAAAATCTCAAAAATATCTATATAGTTCTCACCCAAGCCTACAAAATAGAATGCAGAGAATAAAACCATGAGTGTGAATAAATGAGTGCTTATTTTCTCTTTTAGGAGAGTTGAGGATGGTGCCCAGCCGGTGTATGACTGCGCTCATGAATGCGGGTATGTCGTGCCTGGTAGTATCACTCCAAAAGCTCATTAGAGAGTCCCTAGGAACCCCTAGGAGACCTATGAGATCATCTAAGTAGTAGGGTTGGTTCGAGCACAGTACGAGGAGTTCATCTCACTGCTTTGGGCCAACTAGCTCAGACTACAGGGACTGTTGCTCATTACATGGACCGACCTGACACAGATCGAGATCCTCAGAAGTCATTAGAGTCTTTTGCTTTATTTCTTAGGACGTGAATAAGTGAGAGGCATGTTGTTCCTAATTGGTATGCATGGATTCATGGTGATGTCTCATTGCTCATCACCAGTGTGATCACCTATGTGACAATTCTTTCATGACTAATAATTGTGATTCAAACCCTCATGAGTATTGACAGGTTGCAGTGAATTCGCTTAATCTTTCCTGGACACTCTTTGATCTTGCTTTGGTAGGACTGTGGTTGATTGGTGGGGGTTTGTTCTGAAACGACATGGATTAGGAGAACTAATGCTTTAAAGTATTTTTCTTAGCCTTAGCATCTATTGCCAAGCTTAATTTGGATGTTATCTTTTTGTTCTTTGAGCACAATCTTGCTTAAGGACAAGCAATTTTTAAGCTTGGGGTAGTTGATAACACCCAAATTAGTGCATATTCTCTATGCTATTTATCTATGGTTTTGCGCCACTTTGGCCTTAATATGCTCTCTAATGCTCATGTTTTAGTACCTTTTATCTTGTCATAGGTAAAGTAGCTAAAATAGCCAATAAAGTAGCCAATCTAGCCAGTTTTGGGACAAGTAGGCACTGAACTTTGATAGACAACTTTCTCCTTACTTTCTCTCCAACTGAAGCCCAGTGATTTGTGTTATTTGATTCATAATCATCGTAGTCTGAATCACTATCTTGGACCCAGTTTAACTCTGATTATTCACTTTTATTGCCTAAACCTACTTATACGCCCTTACTTAGCCCAATTGACTTTTTCTCTATTTTTATTGGATTTTATTCTTGTTTTGCAGGTAAATTTGGTACAAAGAGGCCCATGCACTCGACCCATTCACTAACCCAAGGGCGATGGATTCAAGTCGCTACAGCCGTCAACATCTTCTTCTGCTAACCCTAATTAACCACGGTCGCGGTTGATATCTCTTCTGCTCGCGGCCTACAGCTCGTGGTTTTCTCATTTCCTAACACCGCGACCACTCCCCTCTCACGACAAATCACGATCCAAGTTCCCAACACCGTGGTCGCGACTTTCTCACCCCCTACACCGCGGTCGCGGTTTCCACTTCCACGACCTCTCTTTCTTCTACTCACGTCGCCAACACTGTGACCTCACCTCCTAACCGCACCCGCGGTGCCACTTACTTGAGCCACAGTAGTTACTCCACCGCCCGCGGTCATCTTCCACCACCACGGTGCCATCACCTGCACCACAGACCACGATCAATGTCACCCTCCCTCCACAGGTCACAGTTCTAACGTCCCCGTCATCCATCACCCGCCGAGGTCGACAACCACTACATCCCCTACTTCCTCGACCTGGCTCACCTTCGACTTTCATCCAACCAACAACCCGCTCCACCACAACTGCTTCCGTGATTGGCTAGGACAATGCCGTCATCAACCGAGACTACAAAAACAACACATGTAGTCTCCTTTCCCCTCCTTACATGTAGACCATGACCTACTTCCCATCCACAAAACTGCGACCATGGTTTATCCTCACATAACTACCACCACGGTTCTGCCATCCGCGACCGCGGTTCCCATCTTCCTCATCCAACAAACCGCGACTCCATCGCCCACCAAAAACCCCAACCACCTGCTCCATCACCACAGGAAGATCGAGCCAACAAAACCACGACCTCCTCTTCTTTGGTCGCAATGCTTCACAGAACTAACTGAGGCACAGGGCACAACACCCTACAGGCAGCCTGGGCCTATAAATAGACCCATACCCCTCTCTCTTTCGGGGGAGGGGGGAGTCCAGACACCTGAAGGCTGCGAGTTTGTGTCCAACCCAAGGGGGACCTTGACCCAGAGTCCTACAGGAGAGCACGAAGATCCGAGAAGACTGCAGTGCTCACTCCACATTGCCCTCTACAACATGATTCCATTCTCTCTCCATCCATCTACCTATTTCCACCTAGATCTGTGGTAGAAACCCAAATCTGGATCATCCTCCACCTCCGTTCATCCACTGAGCCATTGTTTGGGGCAAGTCTAGAGAGAGAGAGAGAGAGAACCAAGGAGTCCAAATCTAATCAAGGAGGAGGACCAAAAGATGAGATCCAACCTATACGGAGGCAAAGGAGCGAGAGCCACCTCTCCTCCACGGGCTAAATGTCATCCTCTCCCCCTTTCTTCTACCGTGTTCCTTGGTTTCTTGTACAAAGATGTTCTTCCATCTTTGTTCAGTGCCAACTATGCTTGTCCATGGCTAGTTGATCTCCTTCTTGGCTATGTAGCCCATTTTAGGCATGTTTATGTACTTTTAACTTGAGGAAGTAGATTTATTTCAGATCTAGTATGTTTGCTTGTTCTATCTTCTTTCTCTAGTTGTGATTGCTAGTTTGGTTGATCTCTTCCTAGTTTGAACTGTTGTTTCTACCTGTATCGTGAGATCCATGTAGGAATAGACGCAAGAAGATAGTTTGGACTAGAGTTTGATAGGAGGATGGTCCAACAGTTGTCTATTCCTAACATCTCAGCACATTCTAGATCTGAGAGGACCTCTAATAATATGTTGAGATGTTGATGTTTCATCCTTGAGAGAGGTTTGATGGCATATTGTTGATGGTTTTAGTCACGCTACGCGAGAGCGAATGAGATGACCCCACAAGAACAGATGCCATGGTGCGTACTATGTTTGGTTTTAAGATGCTTTCTTAAGTGTTCGAGGGTTGTCTACGCCTGAGAACGGGTGCATAGACTGCCCAACTTGTGGTTACATAGCCAGGAACTCCTTCTCTCTGATTAGTAGAATTTTGTGAACTCTTTTTTGTTTTTGTTTCTTTTCTTTGTTTTGTTTTATTTCATGACAACCCGCTAGACTAGTTCTAGAACATATTTTAATCAACTATCGTTTTGGCTTATCTGACTAAACAATGAAAATATGTGGCATCCTAAACGTCACCACGTCCCTGTGTTCGACCACATATATCTACTTCGACCCCGTAATAAAGTTGTGGGCGTCCTCAAAGGATTCAGGTTATAAATTCAAAGTTTCGACTCACTTTTGAGGCCGATCAATGACATATAGGACTCTACTACAAAAACTAGCAACGTGTCCAACCTTCAATAGCTACTGCTCCTCTTACTTCTCAGCCTCAATCGTATGATCTCTACCTCATCGTGCATGACCACCTCAAAGATTTGGAAAACTCATGACCAACATCCTAGCAAGAGATATAAATATCCGCCAACAACTATTATAAGAACAAAAACATAATAATTAGACAGAAAGATAGCATGGTTATCAGGTTGAGCAGTTTCAGCTAAATGATATGCACAAAGCAATCAATGTTGTTTAAACATTTAAGTAGTAGAACATCTTGTGCCTTTAGAATGAATATGAAGAACATGTATATCTCACCATAGATGAAGAGTATGAAAACATGGTAGTTATGATAAGAAATGAACGTTACCTTAATATGTCTACAATAATTGATTTCTCTTACCGCAAGAAAATAAAATTGAAAAAAATAGCTACATCATATAAACAACAAGGCAAAGGCAACAACCAATGTTAATGTGTTTATCCCTAGCATCACTACTACACAGTTCATTATGTATTTTTTTATGCCCTGGGGATTTGAGTCATACCACCCAAATCTAACTGACCACTGCTAAGTCAAAATCAGTGCCATAGAAGATCTATGGAAGAGCAGGAATCCATGATCTCTCCACACAACTCTCGGTAAGTATGAGAGAAAATGCAGAGACATAATAGTCAACTACCAACAATGACATATAGTCAATCTAGAAAAAACTAGCCTGCCTTTGTACATGTCTCGTCGATAGAAAATGAACAAATCACGCATGGCCATTCCAAAGGCATCATGTAGTTACACTACTGCCTTTCACAAATCACAATACCACGAGGCATGACTGCAACCATCCTCCATAACCAATAGTTGTGGATGCAAGGATATACCATCAACTTACACCCCCTGCATATTCAATAGTATGCACTCTGAGTTTCCCGTAGGAATTACTCATTTCACCATACAACAAGTTCTGACATGGAATGGATCTATGGCACATGAAAACTACATGATTAGGATTTTACTTGATTAGTTAATCCAATTGAGTGTCTTTTAGCATCAATCAAGTTGTAATGCATGAACCTTAAACAAGTTCTACAAAGATAAGGGTAGAATACAACTCCACAAGATATAAAATGTACAAAGTGTGAACTTTTCACATCACCACTTGATACCACTACCATACAAGGCCATCAACCTCATGACATCACTTGAGGATAATAATCCCTCATCTAATCACTGGAGGATACAATCTCACGCTACACATTGAGCCTTTTCCAGGTCATAGGACCAAAACACATAGTTTCTATTCATTATCATTTTTTCATCATGCCTCATAAAGGATCACAATCGTTACCATGTGATGTGCGAAACACACCATAACAATCACTAGCTATGATACTTACTCCACCTACAAGGTTAGAGTTACACAAATAGGAGATAGAAAACATAATTTCATGCTAATCACTTTAAACAAGATAAGACGTTGCATCACAACCCCAAACTAATGTTAGGATTTCACATATAACACTTGTCATAAAACACCATAGTACGACATTACCACATTCTTCAAACACATTAGGATTAGGCATAATAGTTATGA
Source organism: Alisma plantago-aquatica (assembly GCA_963693085.1). Classification (NCBI taxonomy): domain Eukaryota; kingdom Viridiplantae; phylum Streptophyta; class Magnoliopsida; order Alismatales; family Alismataceae; genus Alisma; species Alisma plantago-aquatica. Next base: position 490,328,316 of record OY856415.1, read on the forward strand.
TCAATTAATTATTCTACACACATTGTGTGTCGACCATAGAGATAAGGTATTGTAGCGACCATTACTCAAACCATAGCAATTTGACCGATACAAGAATCAACACCATAACACGTGTAGAGACCAACATAGGTAACAATCTATAGCGACCATGTGTTGTGACCAGACCAAGAACTAACTAGGGTATTGAACAAACCAACCAAAATTAGGGTGTTGCGACCGCAACACCACCAAAGTTGGTATCGACCGCAACAAAACCATCCAAGTGTTGCGACCAGCACAAGAATCAAGCACTAAAGCAAGTGTAGTGACTGCAAGGTCAAGCTACAACAACATTACATAAGCATCTTCAAATCAGAGTTAAACCACGATCCAAGACAGATGATAAACATCCAAAATATCATGTGTTATTCAGAGGAAAACTCCATACAAGGATGAACATCAAAGCACTAAAATCAATGTCACCAAGGCACTTATGGAAAACAATAATAGGAGAGATAAAACCAGTCATCCAACATTTTTTTGCAAAAATCAAAACCACCAACTAGTATGAAAGGCCAAAACACCAAGGTGATAAAAAAAACACAAAAGATCATGTTTCATGTAGAAATCAACAACTCCTCCAACATTACAAAGTGGGTACATGAAATTAGGGTTTAGGAGAAAGAGTAATCAAGAAGAGAATACTTGAAATTCTAAAACCCTAGATCATGATAACATGTAGCATATAAAGATCACACTTTAGGAATTAAATAGTAGCATGAAAGCAAGGATGTGGTATGATATTAGAAGAAGGGAAAGTTATATAACCCGCCTTATGATGAAGATTAAGCTCCAAATCCATGCACTCCAAAGAGAGAGAAAGAAGCTCCAAGTTGGAACAACTCGATGGCCATAGGGTCACCTCAAGAAGAAGAAAACATACCAAGGTTAGAGAAAAGTTCAAGATGAAGATAATATCAAAATCTAGGTCGAACAAGAGAGAAGGAAGAGAGCTTTTTCATGTGGGTACCACCAAGGTTAACACTAGTCTCCAACTTTTGTGAAGAGAAGATCTTCAAGATAGCCACCATGGTTGAACCATAGTCTCATGGCCAAGAGGAGAAGGAGGAAAGTAGGGTACATAAGAAATGAGATCATGGTGATAGATCCACTTACCAAGAAGGAAGATCACCAAGGATCACCAAAAAGAAGATTATTGATCTCAAGATCACCACATGCAAGGAGAATTAGCCGCCAAAACTCCAAGATCATCCCTCTATCTCTACCAAGATCCAAGGTCAGTTCAAGTAATAAGGAAGAAGGAGAGAAAGATAAAAGGATTGCTTGCATGTAAAGGAGAGAGCTTATATACTCAAAGGTAGGAGGGAGGTAAGGATCATGAGGTGTCAAGAAGTTAGAGAACCTCTAGGACACTTGTCCACCAAAGGATCGGTCATGCAACCACTAGGGTCCACTACATCCCTTAGGTCAAAACAAGGATAGGGGAGGGCATTGTAGTGACTTCTACACAATGCCACTCAACCCAGACGGTCAAAACACCTAAACATAACTCAACCCTAGCAACCAAAGCCAAGGTAAAAGCATCTCGATCGAAGAAAACCATCAACAACAAGGTTGGTCAGTCAAAGCACTCTCAAAGAACAAAGTCCATCAGTTGCAACAATCAAAGGATGCCACATGGTCAACATCAACACTCAAGAAAAACCATGCAAACCATGCAAACCCTAGCTAACCTTATCATTACCGCATGATGCCACGTCATCATCTAAGGTCCAATAAGGCACCCCTATACATCATGCTCTCTCTCATGATGCTATGGCACAAAAGGCACAAACTACATGTGAAAAATTGCAAGATTAACCCTCAAAATGGGTATTGCAACTTGGTCCAACACAAGCATAACTAGCTCAAACAACAACCGAACATGACCAAACTGAAAACATAAACTTATCACCTGTTATTAAGGCATCCCAGGAGACTAGATTAAGGTTTAATCATCTTATTAAGAAAAGAAAACATAATCAAGCATTAAGCTCGGTCATGGGCCTTATAGCCATAAACCCTAACAAGGATTTCTCCCTCAAGATCCTACGCAAAAAGAGATTGGTACTTCCTACACCTCTCTCCTCAAGATCCCATGTGGCTTCCTCTACTCCATGATGATGCCACAAAACCTTAAAAAAAACGATATCCCTCTTCTTCAACTTCTTCACCCTTCTATCAAGGATCAACACAGGACCTTCAACATACGACACATCTTCATCTAGCTCAACCTCCACTAGATGCAGCAGCAACTCAGTCTGGGTAACACTTTCTCAACATAGATACATGGAACACAGGATGCAACAAATGTAACTTAGGTGGCAACTCTAACTTGTAAGCCACCTTCCCAACACGTGCCACAACAGGGTAAGGTCCCATATACCTGGAAGCGAACTTACCCTTCTTCCCAAACCTCAACACACCTTTCCAAGGAAAGACCTTGATATACACTTTGTTTCCTACTTGGAACTCCAACGACCTATGATGATTATCAACATATGACTTATGCCTATCTTGGTGGCCTTCGACTGTTGTTGAATGACTTTGATCTTCTTTGTTGTATTTTGTATAAGATCAAGACCCAAAAGCTGATATTCACCGGCCTCAACACAACATAGATATACAACGTCTCCCATATAAAGCCTCATATGGTTCCATTTTGATGCTTCTTTGATAGTTGTTGTTGTAGGAAAACTCTATCAAATTGAGATGTACATCCCAACAAACCAGAAACTACAAGATACAAGCTCTTAACAAATCTTCCAAAGTTTGTATAACTCTCTCAGACTGTCCTTTTTCTGTGGGTGAAATGTTGTGGTGAACCTCAACTGCATACCCATTGTTGTGTGCAACTGATCCCAAAATAAATTAGTAAATTGAGGATCTCTATATGACACTATGGTATCTGGTATTCCATGCAAATGAATGATCTCATCAACATACATCTAAGCAAGCCTCTCTAATATATACATTGTCTTCATAGGAAGAAAGTATACATAGTTGGTCAACCTATCAACAATCATCTAAATGGAGTCATGACTTTTAGCTGCCCTAGGAAGTACAACCACTAAGTCCATCATGATATGATCTCATTTCCACTATGGTATAGTCAATGGTTGTAAAGTACATGCTTGTTTCTGATATTGTTCCTTAACATGCTAATACACAAGACACTTTGTAATGAGCTCATCCACGCCACACTTCAATCTAGGCCACCAATACAAACCTTTCAAATTGTGATACATCTTGGTGCTACCGGGATGCATAGCGTACATCAAAGAGTGAGCCTCTTCCAAAACCAACTTCCTCAGATTATCAACATCTGGAACCACTTCTCTACCGTGGTAACACACAGTCCCATCTTCTAACTCATGAAAGCCATCATACTTCTTGCTGCCAAACTCTGATTAGATTTGTTGAATCATGATATCAGCATTATGTGTCCCTCATATGCTTCCTTAATGTAGTCTTCACCTGTAACTATGCCAACATCCCGGTTAACATAGACACTTCCAACTTGACATTCATCTGACGCAAGGAGATCAATATGCCTCTCTTATAGCACACAAAGGAACATAATTGTGCCTTTTCTACAAATGACAATGAAGAAGATTTCCATATTTTCTACTCAAAGCATCTACCACCACATTTGCCTTCCTTATATGGTAGACTATGGTACAATCATAGTATTTAATTAACTCCATCCAGCGTCTCTGTCGTATGTTCAACTCTTGCTTCGAGAAGATGTACTATAGATTCTTGTGGTCAGTGAAGATCTGACACTTCTCATCATAAAGGTAGTGTCTCTATATCTTCAAAGAATGGACCACCATTGCAAGCGGACCAAACCATTCTTTGACGCATCATAGAAAACTATGTATCCTTCCCCTTGCTCTGGCAGAACCAACAATGGTGCACTGGTCACCTTCTCCTTCAAAAGATGGAAGGAATTCTGACACTTGTCATGCCAAACAAACAGTATGCCTTTCCTCATCAACTTCATTAGGGGTAACGCCACTACACTGAAGTTCTTCATGAACTTCCTATAATAACCAGACAACCCAAGGAAACAGTAAACCTCTGGATGTGTCTTCAGCTACTCCCATTCCAACATAGACTGAACCTTCTTGGTATCCATGTGAACACCCTTAATAGATATCACTTGTCCAAGGAAAGACACCTCCTTAAGCCAAAACACACACTTGATAAACTTAGCATACAACTAATGTTGTCTCAACAAGGTCAATGCTTGTTGTAAGTGTTGCTCATGCCGCTGGTTGTCTCTAGAGTTGATCGGGATGTCATCAATGAACACCATCACAAACTGGTTAAGATAAGGTTTGAACACTCTGTTCATTAGGTCCATGAACGTTGTTGGTGCATTAGTCAGTCCAAATGACATAACCACAAACTCACAGTGACCATACCTAGTCCTCAAAGATAATATGGGTTTGTCATCTACTTTGATCCGCAACTGGTGATATCTTGACTGCAAGTATATCTTTGAAAACACTATAGTACCTTGCAACTAATCAAACAGAACATCAATTCATGGAAAATGATACTTATTTTGACAATAATTACTTTGTTCAACTATCAGTAGTCAATGCACAATCTCAAAGATACATCCTTCTTCTTCACAAACAACACAGGCGTGCCCCAAGGTGACATGCTCGGTCTGATAAAGCCCTTCTCTAGTAGCTCCTACATTTTTTTCTTCAATTCTGACATCTCGACTGGTGCCATTCTATACGGCGTGTGTGCTATCGGTTGTATACTAGGAACTAGATTGATCTCAAAATCAATCTCTTATGGTGGGGGAACACCGTGAGACTCATCGGGGAATACATCTTCAAACTCATAGACAACTGGCATCTCTTGGATACAAAGACTCCTTGACTTAGTATCCACCACATGGGCCAAAAATTCCTTACAACCTTGTCTCAACAACCTCTTTATTGTCATTGCTAACACCAAACATGTCATAAGGATCTTTCTATATCCTTGGAAGACCTATGAAGCATCACCATAATCAAATGTAGCTACCTTGGAACTACAATCTAGGACCACTTGATACTTCTATGAAGTATCCATTCCAAGGATCACATCAAATCCACACATATCAAGTGGTATGAGGTCCACTTAAATGTTGTGTATTGACAAAGAAAGAACACAAGAAGGACACACATCCCATAGGTCGACAAAACCAACTAAAGTGGTTTATAAACAAAGACTATCATGATTACGACTAACAGGTAAGGGACATATAAAAATCACTTCTCTAGTGATAAAAGAGTGTGTCACACCCGGGTCAACCAAAATAGAAATAAAGCAAGAAGAATACAAATCAGAATGAAATAACTCCATCTGACTTGTCACAACACACAGGTTGACCACTCTGCCCAGATGACTCATGGCGTGGAATCTAACCATTGCATTTTGTCACCCCCTTCCTCTGTTGGCTTGTCCAAATGAACCATCTTGTGATGCTGTCAACGTCCTTAGCCTCCACCACTACTAAACTACCCCTGCTACAAGCCCTATTGGCTCTGTCTTGGTTGTTGCATCACTTCTTCATCCTTCATTGGGCAATACAATCATGTATACCTGATCTTTCCACATTTAAAGCATGTCTTGCTTTCATACCATGGCCTAGACATCTCTATCATAGAAACTGATGCCGCACTGTGAGCTCATGTTGGTAGAAAACTACGACCTTTGCCTTTGCTTGTTGGCCATTCTGAATGAACTGCTGACCTCTATTGTGACTAAGGTGCTGAGAACCTAGGCTTCTTGAAGCCTCTAGAAGACTATCCTTGATACTATGTCAGACTCTTCCTATCGTTCGCCTCTCATTTCTCCATAAATGACCACTATATCTGCCCCACGGATCCCACAAATGTGGCAAATTGTTCCATGTTCTCTAAAGTTAACACCAGAATGGTCAACTCGGGGTTCAAACCCTTCTCAAACTGCCTAATCCTCTCCTTGTCTCTCATAGCCATTTGTGGGAAGAACTTCAACAACTCCATGAACCTTGCCTCATACTCATTTATCGGCGTAGATACTTATCAGATGTTCTCAAACTGGGAGGTCTTCTCATCAAGGCAGGTCTGTGGGAAGTACCGACTCATGAATCGTGTCGGAACTCTACCCAACCGATGGATACACCTAGCCGCTTTTCCTCCTTGATGGCCTACCAACGGGCAACACTCCCTTTCAATAGGTATGCTACATGCTTCACCTTATCCTCTCCAAGGACGTTGAGGATCTTAAAGGCCTTTTCCAACTGTCAACCATAGATCAACATTCGTTGGGTCCAACATACCAGCATACTCCATCGCCCCTACAGGCCACAACATCTCAAAGGTCTTCCTAGAACCTGGGTATTCTTCATTGTACACAACCTCCCTTATCTGGGATATGGGTATTCTATCTGCCAAATGTGTCATCGTGGCCATAAACTGTCCAAACATGAAATGGAAAGCAGGATTGGCCATAATCACAAGGTCAAAATGGTGCACTTTAGGCACCCTATCCTCTATGATTGGCTTCCTTTCACAACCTCCTAGTGCATCGTCACTGCCCTCAGCAACATGTTCATCATGTTCTACAAACATCTTTTCTCATCCTCTTCTTCTTCTACATAAGAAGAAGTTACCACAAGATATACTGGAGGATACTAGAACAAACACAAACCCTAGCCCTATGTCCCTATAAACTCAACAAACCTAAATCTTTGATGACAACCAAATTGTGGTGCCTCTGCCATTCCCAAATGAAATTACTCAAAATCAAGCTGGGAACTAATACTAGACATCCAAATTACCATAAAATAGGGTAAATTGAAATCAGGTTATATAACATTCACAAGCTAAAATATATTACATATGAATCCATAAACTATGCCCACTTGTATCACATCTCATATTACGAGAATATACACATCATTGTTTATAGTCCAACTTGCTACCACCTGTCATAAGAGGTAAACTATTCACATATACAATCCATATTTATACATCCATGGCATATTTCCAAAAACCTTGTATTGATGTATAACCTCTATAAAAGATCCCCAATGACCAGAGAGTATAGGGATGACACATATGACTCTACTAAATAACACTAGCATCATGTCCACCCTTCAACAACTACTTCTCCTCTTACTACTCAGCTCAACCACATGATCTCTACCTCATCGTGGATGACCACCTAAAAGATGTGGAAAACCCACGTAGTGAGACAAAATGTCCTATCGAGAGATATAAATCTCTGCCAACAACTATTATAAGCACAAAGACATAATAATGAGACATAAAGATAGTGTAATTATCAGGTTTAGCAGATTCAGCTAAATAATATGCACAAAGCAGACCATGCTTTTTAAGCATTTAAGTAGTAGAACATCTTATGCCTTTAGAAGGAATACAAAGAACATGTATATCTCACCATAGATGGAGAGTTTGAAAACATGGTAGGTACGATACCAAACAAACATTACCTTAATTTTCTACAATAGTTGATTTCTCTTACCACAAGAAAATAAAATATAAAAAACTACATCATATAAACATCAAGGCAAGGGAAACAACCAATGTTAATGTATTTATCCCTATCATCACTACTAAATGACTGATTATGATTATGCCCTGGAAATTTGAGTTGTACCACCCAAATCCAACTAACCACTGCTAAGTCAAAATCAATGCCATACAAGATCTATGAAAGATGTGAAATCCATGATCTATCCACACAACTCTCAGTGAATACGAGAGACAACAAAGAGAAATAATAATCGACTTCCAACAATGACATATAGTCAAGCTGAAAACAACTACCCTTCCTTGGTATAGGTCTCGACACTACAGAATGAACATCTCACGCATGGCCATTCCATAAGAGGCATCATGCAGTTACACTACCACCTTTTACAAATCACAATACCATGAGGCATGCCACACCAACCCAAGCCTCGAAAGATCTGCTCCCCCGTCATAGATCTTCTTTTGCTGATCTAGTTTGTCGGCCTCCACTTCCTGTTCACCCACCTTCGATCTATGAGCTTCAACATCATTTTGTTGTGGTTGGAGTGGTTCTATCGGCAGTGATCAAGTTCCCTTGCCCTTCGTCAAGTGTTCATTATGGTGTTGTCCAGAGGATCTCTGTCTCCAGTGGTCTTCCTTGGCTCAGTGTTCACCCTCCTCCCCCGAATCTCTGCATTGTAGCGTCTAGTGGTGGTTGTAGTGGTTCTGCCATCCACACTACTATTTTCTTCTCATTAGGCCCAACAACTAGGGATTAAGTTTCCAGTACCCAAGTGAGGTCCTTCTTAATCCCCGCTTCATAGTCCTTCCCAATTTTCAGTATCTTCTCCTCAAGTAGCCTCGACAATCAGTATCTACAACCAGCAGCAACACTAGGTATTGCATCCCCCTCTCATGTTCTAATTCTCCCCTCCTATGTATTGTATTTGTTTGATCTCTTCCCCTTCTAGTGTTGCTATAGATAATGAGCATAATCTTTGTCCCTTCTCCCCACATAGGAGCTTATTCATTCTATAAGACCCCGAACCTAGATTAGTGCTTAATTTTGTTTTCTTTGCATAATAAGATGCTTAATCCTTAATATAATCATGAGATGTGCCTTAATAACATGTGACATGCTTATGTTTTTAGTTTGGTCCAGTTTGCATGATGTTTGAGCTAGTTATGCTATATGTGTTCTTGTTTCGGACCAAGCTGCAATTTACCCACGTTGAGTGTTTATCTTGCAATTCATCACATGTTGGATGTGCCTTTTGTCCTTAGTATCATGAGAGAGAGAATGATGTTAGGGGCACCTTTTTGGATATTAGTTGATGAAATGGCATCATGTGTTGATTCTAGGGTTTGTTTGGATGCTCGAATTGTTGACTCTTTAATGTGGTGTGACTGATATGCTTCCCTTGGGTCATGTGTTGTGAATGAAGTGCCTTGTTTCTTTTAGAGTGTTTTGACAGAAGAACCTTTCTTGGTTGTGTTTGTAGCGACCGCCATGCCTTATCTTTGGTTTTGGTTGCTAGGGATTTGGCTTGTGGTGTGTTGTAATGGCCAATGGTTGGGTGACATGGTGTAGCAGTCGCTACCATGTTGATCTATGGTTTTGTTTTGACCAAAGGAAGGTTGGGTGGCCAAGTGGTCTCTACTCAACCTAGGTTTTAATGTTCTTTCTTACATGCATGGTTTTAATGGATACATAGATGATACATGGAGGACATGTGTCACTCATGTGCATGACACCTAGGTCTTTTATCTCTCTCCTACCATGAGGTATTTATACCCCCTCTTTCACATGCAAGTGGCCCTTTTAGCTCCCTTCTTTTGCTTGTAGTCGACCCTCATCCTCGGTGGTATAAGTGGAGGTGTTAGAACTTGAAGAAAGTGGTCTAGATCTTTCTTGTGGTGATCTAAGGTTTGATAATCTCTCCTGTGATGTCATTAGTACTTCTTTAGCTTGGTAAGTGGTTTAATCTCCTTGATCTCATTTTTCTTGAAACCCTACCCTCTCTTTCTTCTCTTGGACGAGACTATGGTTCTCCATGGTGGTTTTCTTGAGAAACTTCTCTTTAATAGAGGTTGAATCCATGGTCCTTCCATGGTAGTACCCAAAAGAGGTGATGATATCCTCCTTCCTCTTATTTTTTTGGCCTAGAGTTTGTACCTTCTTCTCTTTCAACATCTTTTTTACCTTGGTTCTTCTTCTTCTTCTCTTGAGGTGATTTTGGTTGGCCATGGAGTTAATTCAAGCTTGGAGCTCCTTCTCTCTATTGGAGCTTCTTGCTTTTGGAGTCAATCTTCACCTCAAGGCGGGTTATATAACTCTCTCCTATACTATTTTTGCACGTTATATTGTTTGCATGTTACTAATTGGTGAGTCCGCTCAAGGTACACCCAAATCAATTGAATTTTGATCGGATGCACGCAAAGAAAAACACACAAAGGGGTGAACTTTCCAATTTATAAAGACCTACACAGACTACCTACTAACACTAAAACACTAACCCGCAAGCACACGAGGTCGTGTCATAGTATAGGAAGGTGACAAGTACAATGTCATTCTACAAGGAGAGAAGGGGGTACTTGAGTTCAGTTAGTTTATGCTAGGTTCCTACTTCGGAGTCTAGGGTTAAGGGTTTGATGGGGGGTTTGTTAAGTACACTAACTATGATCAAACAAGCAGTTAAAGGCGAGAATGAAAATCTAAGTTAACCCTAGACAATTTAGTTCTAATGAGGAAGGATTAAGGTAAGCAAGAAAGAGGAAATTTACATTAAGGAAGGAAAAGAAAGAACTACACTACACTATACTAGCAATTAGGGCTACAAGGCAATTAAATACCTAAGCTATCAAGAACAAGACAAGAGCAAGGAAATTAACTAGGGAAGGAAAGAGACTAACTAAACAAGCATGAACTAAGCAAGAAAGTGAACTAGGGTTTTAGATGCAATTAATGAAGGTGTGGGATGTTTAGAGGAATGCACTTGTCAAATAGGTTGGGGGTCATAACATGCAAACATTAATCATCCATTCAAATCATCCAAACAAAATAACAAGTTAGATGCTAATGAGCTACCCTAGACTACTAATCGGCCATGGATGAGATAGGGCATAAATAGGGGAACTAGTCCCTATAATTCCCTAATCACCCTTGTGAGGCTCATTTGAATTAGAGTTTAAGTGTTTTTCAATTAGGATCTAATCAAGTCTAGGTTTCTCGACTCAACATTCCTAGAGCAATTAGGGGCCGACGGTAGTAATGAGGGGGTGAAATTTGGACCCTAGTTCCCCCACATTCTAGCCTTGAGAAGGCTCCATGATAATTGCACCAGATGCTTCTAATCTAGATACTTAGATCTCTCACTTATGCTTAGGGAGACTGATTAGTAGGTAGGAAGATGGGAGGCAACCTAGGGATCTAAGAATTGGACCTAGGAGCAATTCTCGAAATCACCACATATCATCAATTTTCCCAAGCTCCTAGGTGATTTCACACACAAACCAACAAGAAATTAATGGAGAATGAGATATAAATAGAACATGATCATTAGAAAATGAAATTATAATGTTTACATATCAATTTCCCCCAACATGGTATCAAAGTAACATTTTTGGCCCCAAACAACCCACCAAAGGCGCCTAGCTACCCATGGAAATGGAAAATACAAAAAGAGAGGGGGAAGAGGAAGAAGTAGCCATGGAGCTTGGTGTAGATGGGTGAATCCTCCTCTCCAACTACTGCAAGGGCGTCCTCCTCCTTCTTCTTGGATGGAATGGTGTGGAATGATGGTGGGAAGTGGATGGAAGGCTTGGAAATGTGGTGGAAATGGCTAAATGGAGTGGAATGTAGATGGAAATTAGTAGGGGTGGCTATCGAACAATGTGGGGATCTAGGAGGGGGTGGAAGGTAGATACAGGTAGCAAACCTCGACCTAGAGCTACCACCCACCTATATATAGGCAGTGGAGGAAGCAATAGGTCAAGTAGGGGTAGATTGGGTAGTGCAGTGGAAAAATAGCTAGGTCTGGGTAGGTAGCACAGCCTTAGTGGGGCACCACGGTCATGGTGGGTGTAGGGGAGCACGGTCGTGGTGTGAGATGATGATCGAGGTGAATTTTGGTGAAAAATCATAGGGATTTGGTCAGTTTTGTGCTTGGAAGGCCACGACCAAGGTGCAATGAAGGTAGCACAGCTGTGGTGGGACACCATGGTCATGGTGTCTTGGTGAAGGTGGCCGTGGTGGTGTGCCATGCCTATTCTACATAGTCATCACATGGCCACTGGCACGGCCATGGTGCTCTCTGGGGATGCACTTTGATCACTTTCTTTGGGATTTCTTGGACTTCTTAGCTTCAATGCACCCTTGGCCTCCATGGATTGGTTGAGGGAGGCTTGGAATTCATTTCAAACATCTCTGAAGGTGGAGAATCTCTTGGATCACTCATTCTCTCTCTCTTCCATCTAATTACGGCTCAAGTACCTAAAAACATGCAAATAGAGTCCATAAGTGCATTTTACACAAACATTCATATTGGAGGGAATAACATGTAATCTAGCAGTGATAGAAGTGATTAAAATGTAATTAGACATGATATGAAGCCCTAAAATAGGGTTGGATTAACACCCCAAACTTAAAAAATACTTGTCCTCAAGTATGCTCCAGTTCATAGTCTCTACAATTGTTTCACATCAAGAGATGGCAAATGCAATGCAACTAATTATTATTAACTAAATGGGATCAATGGTGACTAAGTGCATGTATTCCATCTCCCTCCTCTCCTATTTTCACAAACCATTCATGAATAAAGCACTGAGCATACAAATTTCAAATATAGGCCATAGAACACACATTCAATCTATATGGTTGTCGTATTGCTCCAGGTAAACCGTTTCATGATAGTGAAGATAAAAAAAAACTTAGGTTGTTATTTTACAATCATACATTCAATCTCATGTTCAAATCCACATTAAGTGACCCACGGGTTTCCAAAAAAGGGTGAAATGAGATGAGTTGATGTTCTCATCTCAATGGGTCATGTAAATCAAAGAAAGAGGTTGTGGTTGAGGAGTGGGGTTCTATTACATAGGAGCACCCATCTTTTCTTTATTCAGATGTTACTACATAGGAGCATCTTTTTATTTCATTTTGCATTTTTCTCTTTTTATTTTTCTTGTCCCTTGGTGTAGATAGGGCATATGGTGGTTAGAGTGAAGCAGGGAGGTGTAGATATGGCCACCCCAAACTTTTGGAGGTGGCCAAGGTTGATACATGACCTCTTGGTATCCTTTCATGAGGCGGAGAGAAATGAAGATGGCGGAAGAAGAGTTGGGTCAAAGAGGGTTTACTAAGTGTAGATTGCACATGAGACCTCCTACATAAAAGTTACTTCAACAATTTCATCAACCAAAGACACACCACATGAGTGACCACATTTCTATCATGAGATTCTACAAACCCTAAGCATTTGTAGCTTGCTTACATCACAATTCAACTAAAACATTCATAAACATGAGAGAAGTGGTGCACATGTAAAAAGTCAAACATTGATGTCATTCAGAAATAATCCATGATAATTCACATGCATTTGTCAAAGGTCATCATTTTTAATCAAAACAATAGAGATTGGGTCAAAACACACTTTTCAAGAAAAACATTCCAAGTTTGGGCAAAATTGGTCAAAACGCTGCCAAATTGTCTCTAAACACATCTAAGACCAATTTAGGGAATTTAAAGAAAGCAAAAAGAAATTTCTAACTAAAACATGAAAACATTACAAAAATCGACATGAAATGCAATGCATGGCAAAAAAACTTTTGAAAATTATGCAAAAATGACAGGAATGTAAGCTATATGGAATGCAAGGATGCAAAGTAGTGAAAAAAAACTAAGATGGAAAACAAAAATAAGAAAACAAAAGTAAATGTGACAGGTGCAATGCAAAATGGTGAAACTAGGGCATACATGCCCTATCACCCCAAACTTTTGAATCATGTTGTCCTTAGCATGATGCTAGAGTTTAGGATGATAGGGTAGACGATCATGGCTCTCTCGGGGGCTCCGGTTGTGCTACTCCTTGTGATGGAGGATATGCGTAGTAGTTGTCCTAGTAGTTTGCATGTGGTAGAAGGTAAGTATCTGGATGTCCTGATATTGCTACCCACCAATCCTCCTCTAATTGGGGGTTTCTTTGAACATGGGAACTCTAGAAATGATACAAATGGTTGATTTGATTGTGCATCTGCTGATGATCTAATGTGTATGTTGAAAACCCTCGTGTGCCTACAAGATCCCATCTTGTGTCGTCTGAATGCCTTCCAATTGTGCATGAATGGTAGACATATCATATTCATTCACTGAAGGTTTTTGTGCCTCTGACATCCCTGCCTCTTCCTCTCATCATCTAACATGATGTGCCTCTCTCTCTTCATCTACCCATCTCTACTCAACTGCCCATCTTTTCTCAGCTACCCGTGAGGGCTCTCCTAGTCCCTCTGTCAGTATCATCTCTGGGATGCCATTCTCTATGGGATGCTCCTCCTCATACCTCCTCAACTTCTCCAGAAAGTCTAGAGTTGGGCCATATTTCTCTAGGAGGGGTGGAGCATGGTATGGTAGATCCAAAGAAACTCTGGGTTATGGTGGGTTGACCTGGTATATGATCCTCTTCTCCATAATAGAGATCATGGATGAGCAAGTCAAGTAGTGCAAATCAACCAATTTCCCTCCTTATACCTTTGTATAGTCTGTCACATCATGTCCCAAGGCAATGGTTATGTATGTCAATATCCCTCCCATCATGAATGGATTCTTGCTATTGGAGGGGATCATCCTGAGATGATCAATCAGTAGTCTCCCAGGTTTACATGTTTTCTCTTGATCAACCATCCTAGTACAAGAAGGTCTTTCTTTCTACAACTATGCTAGTTGTCATACCGGCCAAAGATGGTGTTTTCCAACACCTTCTGCACATAACAGAGGAACGGATTGTAAATTGCACTCGTCTTTGATTTCCCTGCTACAAAGGTAATCTGGCCAGTGAAGTGTTACCACATGGTGGGATATGTGGAACTAGAATCATTCTATGTCCTTCCTCTATCCATGAGGTCTGCCATTTCATCACTGGGTGCAAAGATTTTGTTGAGAATTTATGAAGTAAAGACCTCATGTTTGTCTCCAATCATAACTCTAATGACATCTTCACCATCATCAGATACCTTATCTAAGGTGGAAAATAATTGGTGCATCATCTCAATATAGGACTTTTGCTACAGTGTCTGGATCTCAAATAACCCCATCTTCTCCATCACACCCTGGGAATAGGCTTAGAAGCCCATAACATCCATTGTTACTTGACATGCGTAACGCATGGCTATCACTTTGCACATCAAGCACTCTGGGTGATTTGGATCCTTTGCCATGATACTAATCACCTCAGGCTATGAACGGGGCTTTTTTTGTTGTATCTCATTCCGTGGTGCATCCGACATTGCTTCATCATTTTCTCCATCGAGGAGAAGTTGCCTACAGGATTGTGGTCGTGGCTGAGGTGCTACCACATGTAGACGGGTGAGCTGTTGAAATAGAAGGCCTCACATAAGAGACTGAAGGTCAAGAAGACGAGGGTGGTAGTTGTGATGCTCTAGACGATGATGGCATCTCATGTCTAGGCTGCATGGATGCCTCCTCTATCATCAAATCAACTGAAGCATCCAAACTAGTGTTTGGAAGTTGGGGGTTCTTGCTCCTTGGCTTCCTTTGATAAAAAATGACATCCTTGGTATTCTCTACCACTTTCTTAGCCATTTGCTTCATTGTGAACTGAAATCGGTGGAGGAATCACTAATTTTTGAATTTCTCCAAAGAATTGGGTTATTGGGGAAGAATGGATAGGAATGGGTGACCATGTGGCTGAAAATGGGTGGAATGTTGCAGTTAAGGTAGTGGAAATGGTAGGGAATCGACTTGGGATGGTTTGGGGGATGATTTGGTGGAGAGTTGAGGGTTGGAGAAGAGTGTGAATGACTTAACGACTGCTAGGGAGTGGAGTACAACCATCGTTTCTTTGGAGAAATGAAATAGAAGTTGTGAAATTTTTGCAAAATCTACCTTAAGTGGCTAAAATTAGGCTGCAACACAGTGGTGGTGGCTTCTCTGCTGCACGACCGTAGTGGTTTCCATGACCATGGTGGATCCTTCTCTGCACGGTCATGGTGGTTTCTTTGTCAATTTTCTTCAGTTCTCAATTTGAATCTAGGGACTTGTTGAGATTTACATGTAATTCACCACATCCGTTTTGGAGTGCCATGGTCATGGTGTACCCTGTAGCTTATGTTCTCAACTTTAATTCCATCAAAAACACAAAAAACTTGATCCAAAGTTATTTTTTCTTTGAAACCTTCTCTCAATTGCACTCAAATTTCCTCCATTTCACCCTATTTTAACATGCACATCTTTTAACTAGACAAAAACTATCAAACACAAATGTATGTGTCTTTTCTTGGAAAGTGTAGAAATAAAACAAAATTATCAAAAATTTAAGGTTGGGTCAAAATTCCCCAAACCTATGTGGGTTGCCTCCCACTTGCGCTAAGTTTCATGCCTTCATTCGGGCTTCTTGGAGTTTCTTCAAAATTTCACCCATTTGGAATCCTCAGGTGCTCACTCATGCAATAGACACATTCTTCATTCATAATCCTTTTTTTGCCCCATTGATCATGATTATCACCATATGATGTGTCATTCAACATTTCATCACTCAAGTGATCAAATGGACTTCTCAAGTGACTATGCTCAACATCTTCATCTCGGTTTGGCCAGGTTGAGGACTTGAACATATTGATCTTGAACTTCATATCCATGAAGGAGATCGTCATTCTGTCACTCAGTACATGTATCTCGACATCATCTATAGATAGGAATGGTCTTCCCAAGATGATGGGAATCTTCCTATCCGTCGGGTCCATGTCAAGAGCAATCAAATCCACTATATGGCACATAGACACTATATGGCATAAAATTCACACCAGATCCTAGATCAAGTAGGGATTGGTCTATGCGATGTCCCCCAATGTAGCTAGGTATGGGAGGGGCTCCTGAGTCTTTCCCCTTCACTGGGAGAGAGTGTTGAATGATTGAACTCACTTGCTCATTCTACTTGATATTCTTTGGTATTCTCCCCATTGATTTCCTCTTGATTGCTCATATATCTTAGAAAAACTTGGCATATTATGGGATTTTCTTAATTTCATCCAAAAGAGGAATGTTGACCTTCACTTGCCAAAAAACCTCAAGGATGTCAACACTATGCTTTTGCCTTCTTTTCACAACTAGGGGCTCATCTAGTGCTTCAAAGAATGGAAACTCACTAGCCCTTCACCCACTTGACTCAACATGAACTTCTTGTACTATGGCATGAGGTGGAACATTAGGACTCCCAATATCAACATGGGGTGGCAAAGAATCATCTTTGGCAATCTCAATCACGGTATCACCACTTGGCTGCCTTTGCTTTGCTTTGTTGCTCTTGCTTTGACTTGTGGGCTGCTCAAGTGTTTTCCCACTCCTTAGAATTGTCACAACACTTCCTTTCTCGTGGTGGGGAGAGGGAGCATGTTGTGGTTGTGGAGGAGGTGAGGGTGATACCTGGCATTAAAACTGAGGTGAAGAGGAGAATTGAGGTTGGAAGGTGAAATTTTGGGAAAATTGTGGTGGTGGTGGAGGTGGTGGAGTGTAAGGCTCAGTATAGCCTTGGAATGAGTAGAAGGGTTGCATTTGCATGGGAGGTGGACTATAGAGAATTTGAGATGAATTCACGGGTCCACTTGTTTCATTGTAAATCAAGATGGGTTTTGCAAGCAATTTTTCTTCTTAGAGAACAAATATGGAAAATAGCTGCTCTATCCTTTCTTCAAGCCTTGCAACATCTTTTCGAACATCATCAAAAATCTTCAATCTAGAGAACCTCTTCCTCAAACCTTGAGCTATAATTTGAACTTTGTGGCTCCAAGTAGCTATAGGAGTGAGGCATCTTCACTTCTCCAGCAAAAGAACCAATGTAGTTCACCAGATGACAAGGATCATTTCCTAATTGAATTTTCATGAGTTTCATCACTTCCTCAATAGCCTTCATCACTGGTGAGTTGGAATCATTAGAAACTAAAGGCACACCAAAGACTTGGGATCTATCACAAACCATGCTAGTAGGTCAATTCTTTGAATTTTCTGCTAATTGCGCAAACAACGACCACAAATCCTCCAGTGGCTTTGTCATGAAAATACCTCTGCAGAAAGAATACACTATAGCTTGACCCATTGGCAAGCGACCAAAGTATAATGCTTGTACAATCTACCACAATGGTATCTCATGATGCGGGCAATCCCTCAACATTTTCTAGAATCTATCCCAAGCATCATGGAATTTTTCATTACCCATTTGGCTGAAACTCAATATTGACTGCCGCATTTGTGTCATCCTTGCAATAGAGTATAACTTCTTCAAGAATGTAACCTTCATATCACCCCAACTCGTGATATCTCTCCTTGAATCATACCATTCCTTATCCCTATCCTTGAGTGAAAAGGGGAATAGGGTGATCCTGATTGAGTCATCATTTGTCGTTGGCTTTCTAGAAGGTGGAACATATCTCAAGGAAGGCGTCCAAGTTCTTGTTTCTCTAAGTCATAGAAGGCGGAAGGATCCCAAGAAGACCTAGAGGAATAGAGAATTTCTCCCCTTGCATTTGGGTGACCCTAGATGCAATAGGTGACTGGTAATTACCTGGCGTGAAGTAGTCCTGCAGAGGCTTGTGAGGTGCATCTTGGCCTTCCATCTTCTCTTCCTTGAGTGGCTTGTCACATGCATAAGGCACAACCAAAAAAAAGAAAACAAGTTAGCAAACCAATATACACAAAGAATACAAATAATTTTGAATAACGAATAGCAAGGGTAGGGCAGTAGGAAAAGATCAAAGCAAAACCAACTAAACTAGGCCGAGCACCTTTATCCCCAATGATGCCAGAAAGCTTGGTGTGTCCACTCGAGGTACACCCAAATCAATTGAATTTTGATCGTATGCACACAAAGCAAAACACATGAAGAGGTGAACTTTTGAATTTATAAAGACCTACATGGACTACCTACTAACACTATAACACTAACCTGCAAGCGCACAAGGTTGTGTTGTAGTAAAAGAAGGTGGAAAGTATAGGGTCGATCCATAGGGAGAGAAGGGGGCATTAGGGTTCGGTTAGCTTGTGCTAGGTTCCTATTGCAGATTCCAGGGTTAAGGGTTTGATGAGGGTTTTTTAATTACACTAAGTGTGATCAAACAAGAAGTTAAAGGCGAGAATGAATCTAAGTTAACCCTAGACAATTTAGTTCTAACGAGGAAGGAAGGATTAAGCTAAGCAAGAAAGAGGAAATTTACACTAAGGAAGGCAAATAAAGAACTACACTACACTACGCTAGCAATTAGGGCTATAAGGCAATTAAAGAACTAAGCTATCAAGAACAAGACAAGAGCAAGGCAATTAACTAGGGAAGGAAAGAGACTAACTAAACAAGCATGAACTAAGCAAGAAAGCAAACTAGGGTTTTAGATGCAAATAATGAAGGTGTGGGCTATTTCGGGGAATGCAATTGTCAATTAGGTTGGGGTCATAACATGCAAGCATTAATCTTCCATTCAAATCATCCAAACCAAACAACAAGTTAGATGCTAATGAGCTACCCTAGACTACTAATTGGCCATGGATGAGATAGGGCATAAATAGGGGAACTAGTCCCTAGCATTCCCTAATCACCCTTGTGAGTCTCATTTGAATTAGGGTTTAGGTGTAGTTCAATTAAGATCTAATCAAGTCTAGGTTTCTAGACTCAACATTCCTAGAAAAATTAGGGGCCGGGGGTAGTAGTGAGGGGGTGAAATTTGGACCCCAGTCCCCCCACATTCTAGCCTTGAGAAGGCTCCATGCTAATTGCACTAGATGCATCTAATCTAGCTACTTAGATCTCTCACTTAGGCTTAGGGAGATTTATTAGTATGTAGGAAAATGGGTGGCAACCTAGGGATCTAAGAATTGGACCTAGGAACAATTCCCAAAATTACCACATATCATCAATTTTCCTAAGCTCCTAGGTGATTTCACACATAAACAACAATAAATTAATGGAGAATGAGATATAAATAGAACATGATCACTAGAAAACGAAATCATGATGTTTACATATCACTTTCCCCCAACATGGTATCAAAGTAACATTTTTGGCCCCAAACAACCCACCAAAGGTGCCTAGCTACTCATGGAAATGGAAAGTACAAAAAGAGAGGAGAAAGAGGAAGAAGTTCCATGGAACTCACTGTAGATGAGTGAATCCTCCTCTCTAGCTACTGCAAGGGCGATCTCCTCCTCCTTCTAAAATGGAATGGTGTGGAATGATGGTGGGAAGTGGATGGAAGGCTTGGAAATGGGTGATTTTGTGGTGGAAATGGAGTGGAATGGAGATGGAAATGAGTAGGGGTGGCTATGGAATGATGTGGGGTGGTAGGAGGGGGTGGAAGGTAGCTACGGGTGGCTAACCTCAACCTAGAGTTTCCACACACCTCTATATAGGTAGTGGAGGAAGCAATAGGTCAAGTAGGGGTAGATCGGGTAGTGCAGTGGAAAAGTAGCTAGGTCTGGGTAGGTAGCACATCCGTGGTGCATTTATGGGAGCACGGTCATGGTGTGAGACCATGACTGATGTGAATTCTTGTGAAAAATCATAGGGATTCAGTTGGTTTTGTGCTTGGAAGGCCACGATTGTGGTGGTAATCATGGCCGAGGTGCAATGAGGGTAGCATGGCCATGGTGGCTTGGTGAAGGTGGTCGTGGTGGTGTGCCAGGCACATTCTGCATAGTCATCACACATCTATGCTGGATAACACGGTCATTTTGGGCCACTGACATAGCCATTCTCTGTGGCATGGCCGTATTGCTCTCTGGAGCTACACTTTGATCAGTTTCTTTTATATTGCTTGGACGTTTTTGCTTCAATGCACCCTTGGCCTCCATGGATTGGTTGGGGGAGGCTTAGAATTCATTTTAAACATCTCCAAAGGTGATAAAAGCTCTTGTCTCACACCTTCTATCTCTGCCATCCAAGTAAGGTTCAAGTACCTGAAAAACATGCAAATAGAGTCCATAAGTGCATTTTACACAAACAATCATATTGGAGGGAATAACATGTAATATAACAGTAATAGATGTGATTAGAATGCAATTAGACACAAGATGAAGCCCTAAAATAGGGATGAATCACTAATTCATTTCTAAAATATGATCACAAGTTTCTAGATGATGCCATCTTGTTTTAGGGTTTAAGATTATGAAGTGTTCTTGTATAGATTGCTCTTTCTCCTAAACCCTAATTCATGTAACCAAACCTAGTAGATGATGGAGGTAATGGATCTATCATGCATCTTAAACATTGGTTCTGAAACTTTGGTTTTTGTTTGATCATCTTGAAGGAGATGAAGGTTTTGGTTCATGTTTTTATGCATTTTCACATTTGGTGTTCTCTACCTTAGCATGGTTTCCTTTCCGATCTTGGTGATGGTTGTTTTAGGTGTTCTCTCACTAAGTTCAAATGTTGAACCAATTGATTAGAGTGTCAGATTGATTGAGAACGGAATTGACTAAGTTCTGCACAAATTGGACCACCAATCGATCGGTTCATTGAGTGAACTAATCAGATCATGGTTAGTGAGACAACCAGTTCACTCTGGTGAACCGATCGGTTCACTTAGACCAAATGGGAAAGTGTTGGGTTTCCCGGTTCATGAGAAAAGTTTTTCCGTTTCACATGTCCAATTCGATTGTGACAAGCATTGATCGTCACATTAATTTGAAATGAAATAGGAAAGTCTATTGCAGGCAAGTCTAGGAAGTGAACCGATTGGCTCACCAGGCCAGACGACCAGTTCAGTTGTGAACTAATCGGTTCGCCTGTCGCAGTACAAATAGTTCATGGAAAATCTGGACCCTTCTACTCCTAATCAGAGCGGGAACCCTGACCCTACCCTCTACTATAAATAGAGGGGTACGTGGGCCTTCTCATAGCACACAATTCAGAATATCAATTTCTCTGACAGTTATTTTCTTCTCTGGTTTTGGTAACCGAGAGAGCCCAAGCAAGTTCTACCCATCCAGGGAGGAACAATGAGGGAAAGACAACTATAGAAATGCAACTGGTTGTAGGAGTGTGTGTCAGTGACTAGTATGCCGACATAAGGGGACAAATCCTTCTAGTCCATTCTTCAGAATGACTAGAGTTCTTAGTAGTTCATGTGGACTAGCTATAGAGGCAGGAGGTTTCTGTTGCTCAGGAGGATGACGTTCCACTGCAGTTCGGGGCAAGACCAGGAGCTGCACAGACATTGTCAAAGACTAGGTGGTTGAAGGCCGTACTAGCTGTGAGGTATTGTCACTGAACAAGCCTCAGGACCAGGTATATCTCGCTAAACCATCCTTCCTATCTCGTACCTATTGATGCGATCTGCTGGTTATGGGCTTGTGGTTAGATAAAATTTTTGTTTGCGCTGCTTGTTCTGTCCCATAAAATCCTATAGTGGTATCAGAGCCACATCAACACACTATATTTCAGTATTAATCAATATGACCGGATTTTGGTTTTTCACCATTTATTTATTGCATACAATGTGAATACTTTAACTGGCTAATGTGCATATCCGATTAAGCACCACGATCCCTGTCACAGAACCGGAATCCCAGACCCATGAACCAAACGTATATCAAAGGCGAAATGCGGAAGCATAAAGCTTAGCACACATGAACAGATAACAAGATAAAGGCACCAACATAATCTCAACAATCAACAAGATATATTAAGAAACATCATTATATTACATGATTTGAATTACATGTTCAAGAGTCACTTTGTAGAAGTCTGCTCATGTATACTATATCTGGATCTTACAACAAGTACACCTAGCATAGCTCACCAAGCCCTTCATCTTTCAAGCTATCTCTGAACCTAAAAACAACATACGAGAAATGGGTCAACACACGAGGTGTTGAGTATGGGTAGAAAGATACACATATATATAAGCTTTGCATAATTTTGAAAATATTTCAAGATTAAACGAACAAGAATAAATATGCTAATTGTTTAACAAATGCGAAACCATATTTTATGTCATTTCACTCCATTATACCAACAATATCAAACACGTTTAAGGCCTTTGACCATCTTCCCATCGGAAGGGTCCGTAAGGGTGCTCAAGCTTAGCTAACCCTTTTATACGAGAGGGACCTCAAGGCCGTAGCCAAGAGCTAACCCTTTATCAACAATATTATAATGGAGTTCTATCTATATATGTGTTCAAGTTATAAAACTGATGAGGCAAACATCGAGTAAGACATAGCAATAGTACATGGCAATATTCGAGCAAATAGACAAACAATCATACAATATATGTCTTTTCAAGCAAGAAAGTGGTAGTCATATAACTAGATAAGGCACATACCTGATTCAGAGATTCTTAAATTAACTCATCCATCACCATCTATCCACATGCCAAACCTGATTAACAACAAGATTGCATATACACATTAGATTCTTATTATTAATCCTATTTAGATGCATTTTAGGGTTTTGGCCAAGGTAGGTTCCAAGTTTCTTATTTGTTCATTATATGATATTGTATTTATCTAGAGGTCATCATAGGAGTGTGGTTCAAGCTTCATATCATTATGACGTTCCATTCATTATATATGACTCTTTCAAGGTTTAAGGCATTTACATGTACATTATAGGGCTAGACTCATAATAGAGTAATCAAGGTCAAAGATCATCAATGATAGGAAAACCTATCATCAAACATGGTTTAGATCAGCAACATTAGATCATAAGAAACATATTCCAAAATAGGTGTATGTCCATTAGAAGCAAGATTAACAATCTAGGCAAGGTTCAACATTGTAGTCGAAAGTGGTACATATGTACAATTGAGGTCATTTATGAGCAATAGGTAAAGTAGGACCCTCATATAGATCAAAGATGCACTAAAGATTCTGACTTCATGATTAGGTCGATAGATGATCATTAAAGGTTCAAGTTTTATCACATAGATGCATTGAATGTACTCAACATGGCTAAACCTAACATTTTTAGGTAACCAGGAAAACAAACATTAGAATCAGAGTTTGGGACCAATACCAAGGTGTAGATCTCGTCGAGTAGATAAATTTTCATATATTAAACACTAAATTTGTCCCAAGGGTTGCAAAGTTATCATATTTCAAAGAATTGATCTTGAAAAAGGGGTCTATGCCTTATTTTAGCTAGGATTCAGCCATTTCGTTGACTGGGCCTTGGACGCCCATGGACGATGGGCCTTTGGATTGGCTGGTCTAAGCCCAAGCGACACGTTCCCCCCTCTCCGCTTCATTTCATCGGGACTCCTGTTTGGAACAGAGAAGAAACAGGGGAGTCGTCCCCTTCCACACCACGCCGACAGACCCTACCTGGAGCTTGATCTCGTCACCCAGCTGTCTGGGATGATGGCAGTGGTGTCCCACGTACAGTAGCTCTTAGGGGCGGGAGATAGAGAGAAGACAACAGACTCCCTAGCGTCGACCATCTCTGCCTGATTGTATCCATGGTGAGCAGAAGAGAAGTGGCCGATGCAGCCACTGGGGTCGCCGCCCGAGCTTCCAAGGCTTGTAGGTCTGACGTCGCCTATCGATCTTCATAAGGTGAGGGGGGGGGCGGTTCCCTTTGTTGCTGCCAAGAATCAACACTAGCAATTGTCACGTAAGAGGGAAGGCCGGAAGGGGGCGTTGGAGCAGTAGGAAAAGGGGCGTAACAGAATGGGATGAAGAAGGAAGAGGGAGGGGCAGCGACACAAGGAGAATGAAGCAAGGGAGAAGTGGAACTAGGGTTTGACCAGGGGAGTTTATAAAGCATCATGAATGCTAGGGTTTAGATCCCATTAAACCTGAGCATCCTTCGATTTGTCCATTTTGGAAAGGAAGGAGGAGGGTGGCTCATTACCTTGGATGCTTTCCTGAAGGAGAAAGGGGGTGGGGGCACGTAAGGGAATTGCATTGACTGGGCCCATGGATAGGCCGACCCAACAAGCAAGCAAGGATTCAAAAGCACTTAAAAACAAAGTAAATCAAAGCACCTTCAAGCTTTCATAACTCCTGCTACAAAGGTCTAATTGGGTTGATTTTTGTTCTGTTGTATTCGTAATTGAATCCACTACAATGTGGTGCATATAAGAAAGACAAAATATCATGGTGTTGAGATTCAAAATTAGATACAAGAAGGTGACATGGTATAGCGAGATACTTAGTTAAAAGTACAAATTAAAGTTGCATATTGCAAAATTGACCATGGTAGTCGCCAAATTGGAACATCACAACTATCCAACTATGAAATTAATATCAAAATGAGTGAAAGACACTTGATTAGAGAGGAGGAGTACAATAGAGGAGAGAGAAAATCGAGGTTTTCACATCCTTCCCTCCTTACAAGGAATTTCGTCCTCAAAATTCAACCAAGATCATAGTTAAGCGTCAAAGCCAATATCCATCTAGTCTAAGTATCCAACCATGGTTATCAAGGAATTTTGCATGATGGGTGCACACTAGGTTATCCTCATCAAGGGTGTACTCATCTCGATTATATACATATTACTTATTGTTCCATCGTAATATGACATCATCATGGCATTAGGGTCTTCCATCGCCTAGTATCCATACATTAGGGTTTATGTTCATATCTTTATATAAGACCAAAGGGTATCATCAAAATCTGTGTTATCAATTCCCAAAAGATTTTGTTCATGGTCAACACTATCATCCAGTGTGTATCTCATCTTTACTCTAGATGTCATGCATGGTTTTGTTTTCCCCAAAATTTCCACTCACTCTAATCAATTATGTTCATTATTTTTCTCTTTAAATCTAAAATTAAACAATTTATTCATCATGTTCATCTGAGTTATGACTCCAAGAGTATCATCATATCAAGTTGATCGTTTGAGTATGAGATTAGGCACATTACCCCTGATTATTCAAGCTAAGTTTTCATGACATCATCATATTATTTTCATGATTTCAAGGATACATCTTTTATGTATAGTATGATTTCATATTAGGTCTAGCTTATGAGAGTGGCTTATCATGCATATTCAAGTTTTTAAACATAAGCGAGATATTTCATGTACAAGCATCATTCTAAGAACACCATTATCATCAATGTCACAGTTTTCAAATTCTCTCACTTATATCTAGAAAGATCTCCACAAGTTCAAGCCACTCAAGCTAAGATATATGTGTCCAACAATACATGTTAACCACAATCTTCTACCTGTAACAAAATTTCTACCCATCTTTTGAGAAACAAGGTTAATCACTAGATTCCTTTATATACAATTACTAACCCGAGTATGAGGCTCATCATGGATATCACACATCATATACATCATCTTAGGTCTTGGGACATCTCCCTCACCTATATATATCACACATCAAATTATCAATTGCCTCTTTCTCTAGAGTTAGATATTTTCATAGGATATCTAGGGTTCAACATTTTCAAGGAAACCGCACACGCTAGGCCACTCAACTCATATACTTATAAGTATTATAGCTAGGGACTCATCATCAAGTATTTCATCATTCATATTTTTCAACATTTCAAATATTTTGGAGTTTAGGTACTCTAACCTTTTCCTGATACGGGTCAACTCATATCAACATGTCACCCTATTCATATGTCCCATGCTAGAGGTCTTCCTTTGTAAAGAGATTGAGGCCCGTGTTGGTCTCAAACCACACATACAAGACTAGTTACAAGCAAGCATGTCCACCCACCAGCTATGTTTAGCACATCAACAAAGTGGTATGTATCATACAAGGTGCTAGGTTTAGCTAGGGTTGCATGGTCAAACTCATCTCATATCGTCAAACATACTTAACCTTCCTCAAACATCCTGGGTCCTATAAAACATCATCATCAATATCATAATCATCATCTTAGGTTTCTAGGTTACTCACATGCCTAACCTATATCATGGCTCTAGACAACTCTAGAGACTATCACTATCATATAAACTCTCTCATCTAGACTTGATGTTACATCTCTTTCTCCTAGGTTGCATGGAAACTCACTACCTTTCTGCGTGTGGTAACATTTTTCATATGTACATATAATAATACTTGAAATATGTTTTCTCCAACGTTTAAACAGGATATGAAAACCACCATACTCCATCCGAATAAAACCAAAACCAAAACGAGTTACCACACTCATTAGGTAGTCTAGTATCATGACACCTAGAGAACTAGCAAGAACATGGTGCATACTTGTGTAGACATCCTAAGCACATGTCGCGAATCATGTCTAGGGAGGTAATTTACACAAGTATACACCTAGTTCTAGAACATCTAGGTTCTAACCTAGAGGATAAGTCAACCTAATCCACAAGGATATTTCATTAAGTTTCTAGGGTTGAGATGTAAGGTGAGTTTAGTTTGTGTTTCATGTGAGCAATGTTTGGTGTAGTTATTGTTCATGCTTTGATACCATCTGTCACGGAACCAGAATCCCAGTCCCATGAACCAAACGTATATCAAAGGCGAAATGCGGAAGTGTAAATCTTAGCACACATGAACAGATAACAAGGTAAAGGCACCAACATAATCTCAACAATCAACAAGATATATTAAGAAACATCATTATATTACATGATTTGAATTACATGTTCAAGAGTCACTTTGTACAAGTCTGATCATGTATACTATATCTGGATCTTACAACAAGTACACCTAGCATAGCTCACCAAGCCCTTCATCTTTCAAGCTATCTCTGAACCTAAAAACAACATACGAGAAATGGGTCAACACACGAGGTGTTGAGTATGGGCAAAAAGATACACATATATATATAGTATACATGAACCTAAAAACAACATACGAGAAATGGGTCAACACACGAGGTGTTGAGTATGGGCAAAAAGATACACATATATATAAGCTTTGCATAATTTTGAAAAGATTTCAAGATTAAACGAACAAGAATAAATATGTTAATTATTTAACAAATGCAAAACCATATTTTATGTCATTTCACTCCATTATACCAACAATATCAAACATGTTTAAGGCCTTTGACCATCTTCCCGTCGGAAGGGTCCGTAAGGGTGCTCAAGCTTAGCTAACCCTTTTATACGAGAGGGACCTCAAGGCCGTAGCCAAGAGCTAAACCTTTATCAACAATATTATAATGGAGTTCTATCTATATATGTGTTCAAGTTATAAAACTGATGAGGCAAACATCGAGTAAGACATAGCAATAGTACATGGCAATATTCGAGCAAATAGACAAACAATCATACAATATATGTCTTTTCAAGCAAGAAAGTGGTAGTCATATAACTAGATAAGGCCCATACCTGATTCAGAGATTCTTAACTTAACTCATCCATCACCATCTATCCACATGCCAAACCTGATTAACAACAAGAATGCATATACACATTAGATTCTTATTATTAATCCTATTTAGATGCATTTTAGGGTTTTGGCCAAGGTAGGTTCCAAGTTGCTTATTGGTTCATTATATGATATTGTATTGATCTAGAGGTCATCATAGGAGTGTGGTTCAAGATTCATATCATTATGACGTTCCATTCATTATATATGACTCTTTCAAGGTTTAAGGCATTTACATGTACATTATAGGGCTAGACTCATAATAGAGTAATCAAGGTCAAAGACCATCAATGATAGGAGAACCCATCATCAAACATGGTTTAGATCAGCAATGTTAGATCATAAGAAACATATTCCAAAATAGGTGTATGTCCATTAGAAGCAAGATTAGCAATCTAGGCAAGGTTCAACATTGTAGTCCAAAGTGGTACATATGTACAATTGAGGTCATTTATGAGAAATAGGTAGAGTAGGATCCTCATATAGATCAAAGATGCACTAAATATTCTGACTTCATGATTAGGTCGATAGATGATCATTAAAGGTTCAAGTTTTATCACATAGATGCATTGAATGTACTCAACATGGCTAAACCTAACATCATTAGGTAATCAGGAAAACAAACATTATAATCAGAGTTTGGGACCAATCCCAAGGTGTAGATCTCATCGAGTAGATAAATTTTCATATATTAAACACTAAATTTGTCCCAAGGGTTGCAAAGTTATCATATTTCAAAGAATTGATCTTGAAAAAGGGGTCTATACCTTATTTTAGCTAGGATTCAGCCTGTTCGTTGACTGGGCCTTGGCCGCCCATGGACGATGGGCCTCTGGACTGGCTGGTCTAATCCCAAGCGATGCGTTCCCCCTCTCCGCTTCATTTCATCGGGACTCCTGTTTGGAACAGAGAAGAAACAGGGGAGTCGTCCCCTTCCTCACCACGCCGGCAGACCCTACCTGGAGCTTGATCTCGTCACCTAGCTGTCTGGGATGATGGCAGTGGTGTCCCACGTGCAGTAGATCTTAGGGGCGGGAGATAGAGAGAAGACAACAGACTCACTAGCGTCGACCATCTCTGCCCGATTGTATCCATGGTGAGCAGAAGAGAAGTGGTCGGTGCAGCCACTGGGGTCGCCGCCCGAGCTTCCAAGGCTTGCAGGTCCGGCGTCGCCTATCGATCTTCGTGAGGTGAGGGGGGGGGGCGGTGCCCTTTGCTGCTACTGAGAATCAACACTAGCAATTGTAACGTAAGAGGGAAGGCCGGAAGGGGGCGTTGGAGCAGTAGGAAAAGGGGCGTAACAGAACGGGATGAAGAAGGAAGAGGGAGGGGCAGCGGAACAAGGAGAATGAAGCAAGGGAGAAGTGGAACTAGGGTTTGACCAGGGGAGTTTATAAAGCATCATGAATGCTAGGGTTTAGATCCCATTAAACCTGAGCATCCTTCGGTTTGTCCATTTTGGAAAGGAAGGAGGAGGGCGGCTCATTACCTTGGATGCTTTCCTGAAGGAGAAAGGGGGTGGGGGCGCGTAAGGGCATTGCATTGACTGGGCCCATGGATAGGTTGGCCCAACAAGCAAGCAAGGATTCAAAATCATTTAAAAACAAAGTAAATCAAAGCACCTTCAAGCTTTCATAACTCATGCTACAAAGGTCTGATTGGGTTGATTTTTGTTCTGTTGTATTCGTAATTGAATCCAATACAATGTGGTGCATATAAGAAAGACAAAAGATCATGGTGTTGAGATTCAAAATTAGATACAAGAAGGTGACATGTTATAGCGAGATACTTAGTTAAAAGTACAAATTAAAGTTGCATATTGCAAAATTGACCATGGTAGTCGCCAAATTGGAACATCACAACTATCCAATTATGAAATTAATATCAAAATGAGTAAAAGACACTTGATTAGAGAGGAGGAGTAGAATCGAGGAGAGAGAAAATCGAGGTTGTCACAATCCCTATATAAATCTATGATATGGTATATATATTCAATCGATATGTGTCTCCCTAAAACGGTTTTGATGGTGGATGTGTAGTGTGGTTATGGCCTATAAACTCCTATGTGTGCATGGTTAGTTGTGGTTGTTTGCTCTCGGTCTGTGCTGACGTGGCTTATCGCACTAACAAACTCACTTAGGGTTGAAATCCCTAAGTTTGTAACCAAAACAACGTGCAATAATACCACCCGCAAGCGGACGAGTCTTATCGCAGTATAGTTGAGGATCAAATCCCAAGGGACAACATTTTTAAGAATCTTTCTCTAGTCGAATCTAGTTGAATCTAGACTAATATTTAGAACGAGGTTGGTTGAAATGAGTTTAATTAAGCTAAATGCAAGGAAAATAAAAGAGCAGGATTAAAGGTTGATTAAAGATTAATGATGGAAATCGCTGGGATGGTCCCAGTTTTCACCACCACTACTCATGCAATCACATCCAAACATCAAACATCCAGGCAAGGTATAACCATTCAAATAGAGCTGCTGCAGAACCCCCCGTACAAGCGTCAGGTCCGCGTAAGCATCACCTTAGGTATCAGATGTCTCGTCACCATCCAGATCACATACTTACGGCTTCGAAGATACAGAAATCCAAATGAGGTTGTGGCCCCCCTATACAGATGTCAGGCACATAGAAGCATCACCGTGGGATAGATGGCTTGTCACCGCACGGATCATACACTTACAACCCCAAGGAATCCCATTCTATTTCTAGTTTGGGAGTCAACCACGTTAATCGACATTCAAAACCTACGCATTGAAGTTCTCACAACATAGGAAACGAACAAGATAAATGCAAGTAGGTGATCGATCCACAAGCACACATCGACGATTAACAACGAAATGAAAGATTATATACATGCCATGGAATGTATAACAAAAAGATATGAAAGCATGGGCAGCGGGGCTAGTCCCCGCACCCCAGTGAAAGTAAACTACTCGCTCATGGTGAGAGGAATAAGAAAAACAAGAGAGAGAAGTTTCTGCCATGAGCATGGTGAAGAAGATGATCGCAGCTCGGTGGAGGAACGGTCTTCTACACGATGTCGGGGCAGATCTGGATGAGGAGAGAAGAACACCACGGCAAACGGGGCAGATCTTCTCTCTCCACCTTCTTCTTCTTCTCGTAGTTCCCTGCTCACAGCTAGAGGAGCAGCTCGTGGACGAGATGGCGGTGTAGACAAAGCAGATCTAGATCCAGATCTAGATCTAGATACGGATCTGAACGAGGTGGCTTGCAGATCTGAGTCTTCACTCCAGATCTGGGTGAATAGGCCGCAAAACCACCACGGGGGCAGGTTCTTGGCTATGTGATCGTCTCCTTAGTCCCTGGACAAACCGACAGCCTAACGGCGTCTGGAGATCATCCTTTGACTGGTTGGAGTCGTGTTCTGTTTATAGGCAGACTGGCACCAACTTAAAAATCGCGACCTTGTCATTTCTGCGGTAGATCGCAACTTTTTGCACGGTCGCCTCTTTTTGCACGGTCGCGGTAAACAACAGGTCGCGATCTTTTTTTTCTATTCTGCCCTTGGTCGCGATTGTGAAATACACGGTCACGATTCCCTTTTGGTCAGGTCGTGGTTCCTCTTTTCTGGTCGCGATTGTTGGAATTGCGGTCGTGATCTACTGGAGTTGCTGCTGGTCGTGGCTAGCTGGATGAAGGCCATTGCGGGCGGTTGCAGAGAGAAGGCAGCCTGCGTTAGATGAAGAAGGTAGCTGCAAGCATGGGTGGTGAAGGAAGAGCGGGAGAAGCAGGTGATCATGATCCATCTTGGGTGGAGAAGAACCCAGCAGGTTGTGGCTTTCGAGATCGTAGGCCGCGGTCACAGCTTATGTCGTGGTCGAGGCTTCAGTCGCGATCGAGGCTAGAGTTGCTGCTGAACCGAGGTTGATGAAGAAAAGATCGTGGGCAATGGAGGCGATCGCGGGAGGACCCAGGAGCTGGCAGAGGTGTGGTCGCGATGGTGAAAGGCTGCGGAGGGAGGCAGAGAGAGATCCGCGGTCGCGGCTGGTTTGCAGGTCGCGGCGGTCGCGACAAAGATGCAGGTTTTAGATTCTGAGGAGGAAGGCAGAGCGTGGAGGTGTGGTGGCAGGTCGTGATCCTGATGAGGTGAGACCGCGATTAGGGCAGGAGCATCCACAGACGGGTGTGGGAGATAACCGCGATCGCGGTAGTTAGTAGGGGAAGGACCAGGACGTGATGTTTCCAGGTCACGATACATGAGCCGGTCGCGATGCTTTTTGAGACTGCCGCGATCGTGATTGTTGGGAAGGCTGGTCACGGTTTGTTGGATCGCGAGCGAGGTCGCGATCATGGAAGGGTAGAACCACGGGCACGTGGCTGAAAGAAGATCGCAACCATGCTGTATGGGCTGATCGCAGGCGCGGGTGAAGGGAGGCAGATCTCGGGCACGAGTGGGTGGTCGCGATGTTTAGGTTTGCAGATATAGCAATCGCGGGAGAGAGAAGAGTCCTGGTCGTGATTTGTTAGTGGAAAGGTGGGGCCCAACGGTCTGTTGAGAGGGGAGTGAATAAAAGAAGAGGGGAGGGTGGCACTCGCTGCTGATCAGAATTAAACAAAGCCCACAAGCAAAGGTAATGGGCCTAGGGGCAAAGGCCCATAGCTCAAAAGGACCTGCACAAGGGTGCAAAAAATCAATAAAAATAGGAGAAAAATTGATTAGGCCAGAATGAGTCGCATATAAGAAGATAAGGCCAAAGAAATCTCAGAAAAGCAGTAAACCAAGTCATCTCGCATATAAGAAGATAGAGCTAGTAAAAGCGAATAATCAGGGCAAAACAGGGCCAAACGAGGCGATTAGACTCAGATGAATATGCATTCATCAAAATACCCCGAACTTAAACGTTGCTCATCCTCGAGTAACACAAAATCTAAAACGGCCGCCTGATGAATACTTTCAACTCGCGCGATTGCCTCATCTTCACATCACGATTGTTTCTTTTCTGCTCGGTATGACTAGGTGTCTCAACATCCTGAGATCACAGAACACATCTTTCCATATCTTCGTACCTGAGTTCGCTTCCCAATATCACTTCCTCTCTACTTTTTCCAAAATAAAGCATGTCAGAGAGCTTCGTAAGAGTCCAGAGATACCCACAGAACAACAAGTGTGCACCTGATCTGACACTGGTGTTTTTAGGATGTTGGTGAGCGTAGGCATTCATTGTGCCAGTAGGTGGAAAGGGGAGTGAAGGGTGGTATGGAAGGAAGAAATAAATCTCTCCTCTATTCGACTCGAGATTTTTATTATATGATTTGCAATTTCATTGATTGCATATTTTTTGTGTGTGCGAATCTCTCCTCTATTCGACTCGAGATTGCATTTCTTTTTATGTGCGCTCAGGCATCTTTTCTTGGTGATACGCCCCTATTTTGTAGTGAGGGGTATGGAAGAAGTGTAAAGAGAGAGAGTGTGCCACCCCGAACTTAGGGTTTGGTACTATATTGGCTATATTTGTTTGTTTTTGATGAGCGAAGGGGTAAGAAGATGATGGAAGAAGTGTATAAGAGAGTTCAGATCAGAATGCAACTTGATTTACAATTTAGTGCACCAGGTTGTTCTCCTTATCATACTCTGCTCAAATAATGACTTGATGAGGAACCGGTAGAGATTCCATGCTATTGTTCCACTAGTCAGATAGGAAGCACAACGTGTTTGATCCCTCTCAGTTTGACAGATACTTGTCATATCTACTGATCATGATGTTAGGATTCATAAGCTTCACACGGTGATTTCTAATCATTGGCTAGTTTCAGAAATTGGTCCCCTTGAGGCTTCGCTTTGAATAAGGAGGGTATAATGATTCAAAACTGCATGGGAAAAATGGATAGCCGGCAAGGTAAAGGCTTTGATTGAAACAAAAGCGTCAAAACTTCATCAAGTTTCTATACAAACAACTATCAAAATTTTTGGAAATTTTGAAAATTTTTGAAAAATTTGCTCAAAATTGCAACGATGAGATCTTAAATCTAAAATGGATAGGAGAGGGTGGAAAGTAAAGTACGTACCACCCACCTTCCACCTCGAACTTAGAAATTTGCTCATCCCGAGAAAACTCTAAATCCGAGATGGAGGGGAAATCTCGTGCCGGTTGGTCCACCAGATGTGGTTGCATTCCTTTCAGCGACGCGTCCTCCATCTAAAATCTTAAAAAAAAATGGAAACTATCAGGACTTAAGACTGCATCTTGTGATGCATTGTCTATCAGGTGCAAAATTATCTAAAAACAAAACGAAAAGTAAAAGCTAAGTTAAGGATCGGGTTGCCTCCCGACAAGGCCTTTGTTTTACGTCGATGGCTCGACGTGATTTCTTCAGTTTTTGGGTGGATATGTCGGTTTGGACAAATTCATCAATTCCTCAGTGACGGTATCGGCTGTGGTGAAATATCTCTTCAAGCGTTGGCCATTTGCCACAAAATCGCCTGATTTCTCACTCCATAAAGTAAATGCACCATGTGGGTAGATGCTCCTGACAATGTATGGCCCAGACCATCGAGAGCGGAGTTTCCGTGGGAATAACCTCAGTCTCGAGTTGAATAGCAGAACTTGGTCTCCCACTTGAATGTCCTTTCTCTTCAGATGACCATCATGCCAAAGTTTCATGCGTTCCTTGTAGATTCGTGCATTCTCATAAGATGTCATTCAGAGTTCATCCAACTCTTGAAGTTGTAGAGTCCTGGCTTTGCCTGCTTCCTTCATGTCGAAATTCAGTTGTTTGATTGCCCACCAAGCTTTATGTTCTAGTTCCACGAGAAGGTGACATGATTTTCCATAAATGAGTCTGAAAGGTGTTGTTCCAAGAGGAGTTTTGAACGCAGTTCGGTAGGCCCATAAAGCGTCATTGATTTTCACTGACCAATCCTTCCGGTTACGTCCTACTGTCTTTTCCAGGATAGCTTTGAGTTGACGGTTCGAAACCTCTACCTGCCCACTTGTTTGTGGGTGGTAGGGGGAAGCTACTTTGTGTGTTACACCATATCTTCTCAACAACGCTTCAAAGCTTCTTTCCAGAAAATGAGAACCTCCATCGGAGATCACAGTGCGTGGAACTCCAAAACGAGGAAAAATGATATATTTGAATATTTTAATGACGGGTTTTGAATCGCTAGTGACTGTTGGTATAGCCTCTACCCATTTGGAGACATAATCAACTACCACTAGGATGTAGGAAAATCCATGTGAGGATGGGAATGGCCCCATGTAGTCCACTCCCCAAACATCAAATATCTCAACTTCTTGCCATAGCTTAAGTGGCATCTCATCTCATTTTGTAATGTTTCCCGTTCTCTGACACTTGTCACATGATAGAACAAAATTGTAAGCATCTCTGGATATGGTTGGCCAAAAGAACCCACATTGCAGAACCTTCAAAGAGGCTTTCTTCGAACTCTATGGCCTCCGACTGGGCCTGCGTGGCATTGCTCTAAAATAAGTTGGGCTTCTTCCTCAGCGATACAACGTCTGTAGAGACCATCAGCACAGAGCTTGAAGAGGTACGATTCGTCCCAGTGATATTTCCTCACATCATGCATGAATTTCTTTAGAGCACTTCCAGTACACTCAGGGTGAATGACACTGGTGGCAAGGAAGTTCACATAGTCCGAGTACCACGGAGTAGCTTCTGAGATTTTCATAAGCTGGTCATCTGGAAGAGAGTCGTTAATTGGGATCTTCTCAGTTTCCAGAGTGTGGATACGGCTTAAGTGGTCTGCTACAACATTTTCTGTGCCTCTTTTATCTCTAATCTCAAGATCAAATTCTTGCAATAGGAGAATCCATCTTATTAGCCTTGGTTTCGCGTCTTTCTTTTTTAGAAGATAACGAATAGCAGTGTGATCAGTGTAGACAATCACCTTTGAACCAATAAGGTAGGATCTAAACTTATCAAAGGCATAAACGACTGCTAGGAGTTCCTTCTCAGTAGTTGCATAGTTTCTTTGAGCCTCGTCAAGGGTCTTCGATGCATAATAGATGACATGATGTTTCTTCTCTATACATTGGCCCAGAACGGCACCCACAGTGTAATCACTGGCATCACACATAATTTCGAATAGGTTGTCCCAATCCGGGGCACGAATGATGGGTGTAGTTGTAAGGGCATGCTTTAGGTTGTTGAAACTCTTGATACACTCTTCATCAAAATGGAAATCGGCGTCCTTCAGTAACAGGTTTGTCATGGGCTTGGTTATCTTGGAGAAATCCTTGATAAATCTTCTGTAGAAACATGCATGACCAAGGAATGCGCGGACTTCTCTTACATTGGTTGGGATTGACAGTTTGGAGATCACTTCGATCTTGGCCTTGTCCACTTCAATTCCTCGATTACTGACTCTATGGCCAAGGACAATACCTTCTTTTACCATGAAATGACATTTCTCCCAATTAAGCACTAGATGTGTCTCTTCGCATCGTTTGAGGACAAGGGAGAGGTGCCTTAGGCATGAATCATACGAATCCCCATATACAGAGAAATCATCCATAAAAATTTCCATAATGGTTTCGGTTAGACCAGCAAATATATCCGCCATGCAGCGTTGGAAGGTTGCAGGCGCATTACAAAGTCCAAATGGCATCCTCCTAAAGGCATATGTTCCAAAGGGACATGTAAACGTAGTTTTCTCTTGGTCATCTGGATGTATAGGGATTTGATAAAACCCAGAGTAACCATCGAGATAGCAAAAATATTCTTGATGAGCCAATCTCTCTAAGACTTGATCTAGGAAAGGCATTGGAAAATGATCCTTGCGTGTGGCTTTGTTCAATTTTCTGTAGTCGATGCACATCCTCCACCCGGTTACTGTTCTAGTGGGGATGAGTTCATTTTCTTCATTTCGTATCATAGTGGTGCCACCTTTCTTTGGAACAACATGTACATGACTCACCCAAGGTGAGTCAGATATCGGATAGATGATTCCGGAAGTGAGCAACTTGATAACTTCGCGGCAGACTACTTCCTTCATATTAGGATTCAACTTCCATTGATGCTCAACAGTTGGCTTGTGGTCTTCCACCATAGGGATTTTGTGCAGGCAAAGTGCTTGACTGACTCTGGTGAGATCTCTCATCTTGTATCCGATAGCTTTCCTTCTTTCCTTTAATTCTTTCAGAAGTTTATCTTCTTGTTCGGTTGTTAGATCAGAATTTATAATAACTGGACAAACCTTGAGATCATCCAAAAACACGTACTTAAGTCCCTCGGGTAGGGGCTTCATTTTAGGGGCTTCTGGCTTCTCACATGGCTCTTCGGTTACATTCACAAATTTGAGTTCCTCGAACTTAGCTTCAGGATCTTCTTCTGTAGAGTCGAGGCGAAGGATACAATCCTTAACTTGTTCGTTGATGAAAATTTTGGCAGATGGGTTTGTTAGTGCCATTTCTAAAGGATCGTCTTATTCATATTCCTCTTGTGTGAGGAGAGCCATTTTCTCAATGCAATCAATCAAATAGATTTCTTCCTGCATGCTCGGTCTTCGCATGCTTTCAAAAACTTTGAACTCGAGGGTTTCTTTCCCTAGTCTGAGCAACAAGGTCCCTGCTTCAACATCAATCAAGGCTCTTGCAGTGGCGAGGAATGGACGGCCAAAGATAAGAGGGTATCTGGCGTCTTCTTTTATGTCCATGATGACAAAGTCACAAGGGACATAAGAGTCTTTTCCAACCTTGACAGGGACATCTTCGATGATTCCCAAAGGAAGAGTCATAGAGTTATATGCAAGTTGAATGGTCATTCCAGTTGGGAGTAATTCTGCAAACCCTAGCCTCTTGCAAAGGCTAAGTGGCATGATTGAGATGCTAGCACCGAGATCGTCTAATCCCTTTTTACATGAGGAGTCACCGATATGACATGAAATCCCAAAGGATCCCGGGTCTTTCTGCTTCTTGGGCATCTTACTCTGGATGATATCAGAAGTGGTTGATGCTAGCTTAACTGTCTCATATTCTTCAGTTATGTACTTCCTTGTAAGGAGAGACTTTAAGTACTTAGTCCAGGCTGGTATCTCGGCCAGCGCATCTAGAAAGGGTATATCTACATGAAGCTTCTTCATAGCTTCTTTAAACTTGTTGAATCGAGTATCGAGCTTTGTCTGCTTCAAACGAGCTGGGAAGGGAGGACGGGGCTTGTATACTGGCACGTCCGACTTAGGTGTGTCTTCTGCCTCTGCAGCTGATGGTTCCTCCACTCTTGCTTTACCTGTCTTATCAGCGGTTGGTTGTTCCTTTGGTTGGGACTCGGGTGTAGTAGAGTCTTGGACATCCACAAGGTCATCATCATTTGTTTCCACTATTGGTATCTTAGCAGGGGGGTCAGAATAGTCTTTTCCAGACCTGGTGGTGACAGCCTTCAATTGCTCTGGGTGCTTAGGATTGTTCTCTGGTTGTCCGGCAAAGGTTCCAGCAGGTGGCTTCATGCTAGCCGCAAGTTGAGCTAGTTGAGATTCAATAGCCTTCTGATGGGCTTGCTGGTTAGCTATCATAGTTTGTTGCGACTGCAACATCTTCTCAATAGCTGACAATTTGTCATTAGGATGGATGGGAACGACTTGTTGCCCTTGTTGTTGCTGTTGATAGGGGGCTTGGTTGGGGTTCTGAAACTGAGGATTGTTCTGATAATTGTTATAGTTTCTGCTCTGCAAGTTACCTCTGAAGTTCCCTTGATTCCCAAAATTCTATTGTTGGTTATACTGGAATCCTGGGGGGCCTCGTTGTTGAGTATTAGAACCGAGTTGTCGTGAGTTCTCCGCTCCAGAAGGGTTTCCATATTGAAAACCTGGATGGTTCCTATTCTGATTCAGTTTATAGTACCCTTGACCAGGGATGGTGTTGACGACATTCAGATTTTCCATTTGACCATTATCTCCTTGGGCACATGTATTGCTCAAAACAACATCATAGAGAATGTTACAAGCTAGAGTAGAATGATCAGTTCCTTTGCATGCTTCGCAGAAAAGTGAGGCTGACTTAACTTGCTCTTGTTGTCGAGGGGGCGAACGTCTTTTTTCATAAGCTGTGAGAGACGATTCTAGATGGTCTTTCTTTGCAACTAGGAGTTTGAGAGATTCAACAATAGACTTGTACTCGGGTGTTGCTTCAGCCATAGTTACCTTCAGCACTCCTTTGCCAACAGGTCTACCCCAATTGGCTTGGTTTTCAGCTCCAAGGGTGACAACCTCTCATGCGCTATCATAACTCTGACGCATGAAGTTTTCTCCAGACGAGGAATCTAAAAACCTCTTGATATCATCGTCCACACCTCTATAAAAGATTTTTATGAGTTGATTCTTTGGAATGCCATGATGTGGACACTTGCGTAGAAGCTCTTTGTATCTTTCCCATGCTTTATCTAGGGATTCTCTAGGGACCTGGGTGAATTGCGTTATTCGACCCCTGATTTCATATGTGAGAGAAGGTGGATAAAATTTTTTCAGGAAAACATTTTGAAGTTGCTCCCAAATGGTGATGGGTTTGCATTACAAGGAGTTATACCAACTCATGGCTCTATCGGCAAGAGAGTATTTGAAGAGACAGAGTCTGATGGCATCATCTGTGACTCCATTTTGCTTTGTCATGGCACATAGATCTATAAACCTCAGAAGATGTTCTTGACTATCTTCTCCTTGCTTACCATAGAAAGGACTGTTTTGAAGCAAAGTGACCCAATGTGCTCTTATCTCAAAATTCAGAGCGTTGATGGGAGGAGGTTGCACTGGGTGATGAACGTCATCAGCTTTAGGGATTGAGAACTCCCTAAGGTCTTTCTGTAACTCAGCTTGTTGAGCTGCTGCTTGAGCTGCTTGGATTTCTTCTTGAACTGCGGCTCAGGCTTCTTGCATAAGCCTATCTCATTATGCATTAAAGGCTTGAGCAAACCTTCGAGCAATTTCCTCCTCTTGAGCCATTCTTGCTTGGCTCTCTCTGTACTGACGGCGAAAGGTTCTGTCTATCTCAGGGTCAAAGCTAGCAGCGAGTCCGGGACTGTCCGAGCGGCGCATACACTAGACTTTGTGGGTACCTGGAATTGAAAGATCTTTTGCTGGTAAGACGGACGGAGTAGAACCAAATTCAAGGATATATGATCAATGATATCAAAAGTAAGAGAAAAACCTAAATTAGTCTCAAAATAACTAGATTTAACTAGATGATTCCGTTGTCCCCGGCAACGGCGCCAGAATTTAACGTGGCTTATCGCACTAACAAACTCACTTAGGGTTGAAATCCCTAAGTTTTTAACCAAAACAACGTGCAATAATACCACCCGCAAGCGGACGGGTCTTATCGCAGTATAGTTGAGGATCGAATCCCAAGGGACAACATTTTTAAGAATCTTTCTCTAGCCGAATCTAGTTGAATCTAGACTAATATTTAGAATGAGGTTGGTTGAAATGAGTTTAATTAAGCTAAATGCAAGGAAAGTAAAAGAGCAGGATTAAAGGTTGATTAAAGATTAATGATGGAAATCGCTGGGATGGTCCCGGGTTTCACCACCACTACTCATGCAATCACATCCAAACATCAAACATCCAGGCAAGGTATAACCATTCAAATAGAGTTGCTGCAGAACCCCCCGTACGGGCGTCAGGTCCGCGTAAGCATCACCTTAGGTATCAGATGTCTCGTTACCATCCAGATCACATATTTATGGCTCCGAAGATATAGAAATCCAAATGAGGTTGTGGGCCCCCTATACAGACGTCAGGCACATAGAAGCGTCACCGTGGGATAGATGGCTCATCACCGCACGGATCATACACTTACAATTCCAAGGAATCCCATTCTATTTCTAGTTTGGGAGTCAACCGCGTTAATCGACATTCAAAACCTACGCATTGATGTTCTCGCAACATAGGAAACGAACAAGATAAATGCAAGAAGGTGATCGATTCACAAGCACACATCGACGATTAACAACGAAATGAAAGATTATATACATGCCATGGAATGTCTAACAAAAAGATATGAAAGCATGGGCAGCGGGGCTAGTCCCCGCACCCCAGCGAAAGTAAACTACTCGCTCATGGTGAGAGGAACAAGAAAAACAAGAGAGAGAGAAGTTTCCACCATGAGCATGGTGAAGAAGATGATCGCAGCTCGGTGGAGGAACGGTCTTCTACACGATGTCGGGGCATATCTGGACGAGGAGAGAAGAACACCACGGCAAACGGGGCAGACCTTCTCTCTCCACCTTCTTCTTCTTCTCGTAGTTCCCTGCTCACAGCTAGAGGAGCAGCTCATGGACGAGATGGCGGCTTAGACAGAGCAGATCTAGATCCAGATCTAGATCTAGATCCGGATCTGAACGAGGTGGCTTGCAGATCTAAGTCTTCACTCCAGAATTAGGTGAATAGGCCGCAAAACCACCACGGGGCAGGTTCTTGGCTATGTGATCGTCTCCTTAGGCCCTGGACAAATCGACAGCCTAACGGCGTCTGGAGATCATCCTTTGACTGGTTGGAGTCATGTTCTATTTATAGGCAGGCTGGCACCAACTTAAAAATCGCGACCTTGTCATTTCTGTAGCAGATCGCGGCTTTTTGCACGGTCGCGTCTTTTTGCACGGTCGCGGCAAACAACAGGTCGCGATCTTTTTTTTTTCTATTCTGCCCTTGGTCACGATTGTGAAATACACGATCGCAATTCCCTTTTGGTCAGGTCACGGTTCCTCTTTTCTGGTCACGATTGTTGGAATCGTGGTCGTGATCTACTGGAGTTGCTGCTGGTCGTGGCTAGCTGGATGAAGGCCACTGCGGGCGGTTGCAGAGAGAAGGCAGCCTGCGTTAGATGAAGAAGGTAGCTGCAAGCATGGGTGGTGAAGGAAGAGCGGGAGCAGCAGGTGATCATGATCCATCTTGGGTGGAGAACAACCCAGCAGGTCCTGGCTTTCGAGATCGCAGGCCGCGGTCGCGGCTTATGCCGTGGTTGAGGCTTCAGCCGCGATCGAGGCTAGAGTTGCTGCTGAACCGAGGTTGATGAAGAAAAGATCGCGGGCGATGGAGGCGATCGCGGGAGGACCCAGGAGCTGGCAGAGGTGTGGTTGTGATGGTGAAAGGCTGCGGAGGGAGGCAGAGAGAGAGCCGCGGTCGTGGCTGGTTTGCAGGTCACGGCGGTCGTGGCAAAGATGCATGTTGTAGATTTTGAGGAGGAAGGCAGAGTGTGGAGGTGTGGTGGCAGGTCGTGATCCTGACGAGGGGAGACCGCGATTAGGGCAGGAGCATCCATGGACAGGTGTGGGAGATAACCACGATCACGGTAGTTAGTAGGGGAAGGACCAGGACGTGATGTTTCCAGGTCGCGATACATGAGCCGGTCGCGACGCTTGTTGAGACCGCCGCGATCGCGATTGTTGGGAAGGGTAGAACCGCGGGCATGTGGCTGAAAGAAGATCGCGACCATGCTGTATGGGCTGATCGCGGGCGCGGGTGAAGGGAGGCAGATCGCGGGCACGAGTGGGTGGTCGCGATGTTTAGGTTTGCAGATATAGCGATCATGGGAGAGAGA
Organism: Alisma plantago-aquatica; assembly: GCA_963693085.1. NCBI lineage: Eukaryota > Viridiplantae > Streptophyta > Magnoliopsida > Alismatales > Alismataceae > Alisma > Alisma plantago-aquatica. Next base: position 490,370,923 of record OY856415.1, read on the forward strand.
AGAGTCCTGGTCACGATTTGTTAGTGGAAAGGTGGGGCCCAGCGGTCTGTTGAGAGGCGAGTGAATAAAAGAAGAGGGGAGGGTGGCACTCGCTGCTGATCAGAATTAAACAAAGCCCACAAGAAAAGGTAATGGGCCTAGGGGCAAAGGCCCATAGCTCAAAAGGACCTGCACAAGGGTGCAAAAAATCAATAAAAATAGGAGAAAAATTGATTAGGCCAGAATGAGTTGCATATAAGAAGATAAGGCCAAAGAAAGCTCAGAAAAGTAGTTAAACCAAGTCATCTCACATATAAGAAGATAGAGCTAGTAAAAGTGAATAATCAGGGCAAAATAGGGCCAAATGAGGCGATTAGACTCAGATGAATATGCATTCATCATGTGCACCGAGCCTTTATCTTCTATTCCATATGTAACTTGAAATAACTCGAGCCTTCGCTTCTACCTTTGCTCCCCTGAATGTGACTCAGGGTTTTCCAAAGCAATATGTAAAAGTAGGATAGTTTTATTTCCTATTATGTCGAAGAAAGATGGATGCCCAGACGAATGACTAAAGGACTGAGACGACCCATTGAACATACAAAACAAGAAGTTGTGGATTGACGAGGAGCCCAAAAACCCAATGAGATGACCGACTAGAGGAGCCAGATGATCGGTTGGTGATAACCAACCGAACAACTAGGAGGTGAGCCGATCAGTCATAGGATGAGATGATCAACCCAGAATGGCCCAAGAACAGATCTTCATCAACAACAGGTTGCTACATGTGATGTACACCTAGATGACCGTAATTCTTTGTAGTTGAAGGAATTACAATAGGATGGTCATAATCATCACTTCACATATTTTGTTGTGGGATATAACATGTATATGATACATACTATATATGTGGTGATTGAATATGTATATGTACATATATATCAAACCCCTCAATATAAATATTAAGTTTAAGATGCCTTCCAAAAGTAGCACACATGAAAATCTTGATCGACTAAGTGTGGCACACCCTAGCATGGTGCATTGTCTATCTTGTGGAAGTGTGATGGTGAATATGTGGGTCTTCCCTAGCAGGGTGCATATTCATTGTGTTGGCTTTTAGGTTGGGTTTAACTAGGTGACCTTGATCGGATCCAGTAACTTGAGGCATGCAGATGATCATGACAAAGAGTTGTACATGACATCTATCAAGAGTTGCATATGATGTAATTGGAAAAAGTTGCCTACATGAAAGAATCTAGTTGTGGGTGACAGCTCTAGCTGGTCCACGACTTAGAGGAAATCAAGATCTTTCCCACTAGAAGGTTGTACGCTGCAATCTTTTGAATTGATAATGAATGTTATAAATTTGATCAAAATAGTAGGAGATATAATTAATTAAAGACCTAATTAATATCGTCAAATTTTATTCAAATCAAATCAAATGGATCTTGACAAATGCAATTTTCTCTTATAGAATCAAAATGACTTTCAAAACTACTTTGTGATCGGTCCTGAATAAGGACAAACTTACCAGGACAAATTTCCATGATTGGTTTTGGACCTTGACAAGGGTTCTCAATGAAGAGTGTGGACTCTGTGTCCTGGATAAACCAATCCCAGAATTGCCTGCTCTGGATGCACCAAGAGCTAAAGTGGATGCTTATTGGAAGCATGCCAACGATGCTTTGGATGTAAAGTACCTTATGCTAAGTTGCATGGACTATGAGTTTCATGCACAATGTTAAGACATGAGTGTTCTTGAGATGGTAACACATCTTAAGAAATAAACACTCAGCATCATAAAGCAAGAAAGGAACGATATCCTAAAGGTGCTACTTGAGTCAAAACTGACAGATGGAAACTCACTAGAAGAACATGTGCTCAATATGATTGGACATGTGTATCATCTTGAAGAACTAGGATTCACCCTGAGCTAAGAGTTGGCTATAGATATCATTCTGAAGACAATGCCAGAATCATATAGCCACTTTATTGCATGTCATCATGTGAATAAAGTGGTTGAACACATGTCAGAATTGCTTGCCATGCTGATAGATGCAAAAACAAAGATGACGAAGCACAAATATTTGATGATGATCAGTGAGATTGCATCTAAGAATGAAAGCAAAGCCTTGAATTGTTCAGAGGCTAAGAAGAAGTCCAGATCTTCAACACTCAAGATAAGGAGAAAGAAAAGTACAAAAGGAGGTAGTCTTTTGTACTTGAAGAAATTCAGGAAGATGAAGATGGGGATAATGATCTCCACTTTAGGTATATATGTTATTGAGATAAATCTATCTACTTCTTCATCATGGGTAATAGATACCTGATGTGGATCTCTTATATGTTCGAATATGCAGGATCTGAAAAGAAGTAGGCCTTTGGTGAAAGGAGAGGTTGAACTGCGAGTCACAAATGGAGCAGAGTTTCCACCACAACAGTTGGAACCTATAGTTTATGTCCACCTATGGGGCTTGTAATAGAGTTATTGAACTGCTATTTTGTACCTTCCATAAATAGAAACATCATTTCTGTATCTTGCATGGACAAGGATGGTTATGAATTTCATATTAAAAATGGAAGATGTTCCATTTCAAAAGATGAAATCTTTTATGACAATTCTTCAATGTCTTATGGTCTTTATTTGCTGGATCTAAAGACAAATGTATATAACGTAAATACTAATAGACTAAAACTCAACAAATCAAACCAAACATATCTTTGGCATTGTCATCTAGGGCACATAAATGAGAATCACATATCTAGACTCCATAAAGACGGTTATCTAGACTCTTTTAATTTTGAATCATTAGAAATATGTGAATCTTGTTTATTGGACAAGATGACCAAGACTCCCTTTTCTAGAAAAGGAGAAAGAACAAGTGATCTATTATGACTCATACATATTGATGTATGTTGCCCTTTTAGAACAAATGCTAGAGGTGGGTATCAATACTTCATTACCTTTACTGATGATTTTAGTAGGTATGTCTATGTTTACTTGATGAAACATAAGTCATAATCCCTTGAAAGGTTCATGTATTTTATGAAGTACAAAACCAACTTGGTAAAAGTATTAAGGAACTTTGATCTAATTGAGGTGGAGAGTACTTAAGCCAAGAGTTTGAGGACCTTCTGAGAGCCCGTGGTATTGTATCACAATGGACTCCACCTGGAACACTGCATCATAATGGTGTATCAGAAAGAAGGAATCACAAATTATTGGACATGGTGCAATTAGTGATCAATTTTTCCGATCTTCCAACTTCCTTCTGGGGACATGCTCTAGTGACCTCAGCATTCATACTTGATTGTGTACCATCTAAATCAGTTCAAAAGACATCATATGAAATATGGTATGGGAAGCGTCCCGATGTGTCCTTTATGAAGGTTTGGGGATGTGAAGCTTATGTCAAGAAAATGTTTCTAGAAAAGCTTGGACCCAAATCGGATAAGTGTTATTTTGTTGAATATCCCAAAGAGACAAGGGGATACTACTTATACCACCCAACTGACAACAACGTGTTTGTTGCCAGGTATGATGTGTTCCTAGAAAAGGAATTTATTTCCAAAGGAAATAGTGGGATGAAAGTGGAACTCAAAGAAGTTCAAGGCCAACAAGAAAACAATGAACCAATAGATAAACTAGAGGAAAATAGAGAATCACAAGTAGTTGTGGAATTTGAAACTCCTCAAGTAACACAGGAACCTCGTAGATCTAGTAGGACACGCCTTGAGCCAGAAAGATTTGGATATCTTGTGGCTCAAGAAGGTGGTGATTTGGTCATAGATGATGAGCCAAAAACCTATCTAGAAGCTACTGAGGGACCATATTCCAAGAAATGGCTTGAGGCCATGAGATCTGAGATGGAATCCATGTATATCAACAAGGTATGGACCTTGGTGGATTCACCTAAAGGGGTAAAGCCCATAGGGTGCAAGTGGGTCTTCAAGAATAAGACCGACATGGATGACAATGTGCAAACTTATAAAGGTAGATTGGTTGCAAAAGGTTTCAGACAAGTTCAAGGTGTTGACTATGATGAAACCTTTTCTCTAGTTGTCATGGTTAAGTCCATCAAGATCATGCTTGCTATTACAGCCTACTATGACTATGAGATTTTCCAGATGGATGCTAAAACCACATTCCTTAACATGAATCTTGCTGAGGATGTGTACATGAAACAACATGAAGGTTTTATAAATACAAAGGATGCAAATAAAGTTTGTAAGCTACAAAGGTCAATCTATGGATTGAAGCAAGCATCTCAGAGCTGGAATTTCAATTTGACGAGGAAATCAAAGAGTTTGTCTTTAGTCAAAATGAAGATGAACCTTGTGTGTATAAGAAGGTTAGTGGGAGCATGAATACATTCCTCATATTGTATGTAGATGATACACTATTGATGGGGAATGACATATCTGCCTTAAAAAGGTAAAGGCATGGCTTGGAAATATATTCAACATGAAAGATTTGGGAGAAGCGGCCTACATTCTAGGAATCAAGATCTATAGAGATAGATCTAGAAAGCTTATTGGACTAAGTCAGAGCACATACATTGACAAAGTACTGAAGAGGTTCAGCATGGAGAACATAAAGAGAGGAAACATACCCATGGTATATGGAGTTCCTATCTCTAGAGCTCAATGTCCCAAATCTTGCGAAGAGAGGGAACACATAAGTGGGATACCATATGCATCAACAATTGGATCCATCATGTATGCAATGTTGTGCATTCGTCCTGATGTCTCGTATGCACTTAGCATGATGAGTAGATACCAGTCAGATCCCAGAGATGCTCACTAGACAGTCGTAAAGAACATCCTCAAGTACTTGAGAAGGACTAAGGATCAGTTCCTCATCTACAACAGTGAGGAAGAGTTGGTGGTAAAGGGTTACATCGATGCAAGCTTCTAAACTAAAAAAGAATATTACAGATCACAGTAAGGATTTGTGTTTTTCCTCAACAATAGGGATGTGAGATGGAAGAGTTCCAAGAAAGAGACAGTTATGTATTCTACAACAAAGGCTGAGTATATTGCTACATCTAATGAAGCAAAGTAGGTTGTGTGGATTAAGAAGATCATCTCTGAACTTGGAGTGGTTCCTAGCATCTGTGATGCAATTGAGCTTTATTGTGACAAAAATGGAGCTATTGCACAAGCTAAAGAATGCAGATCACATCAGCGGTCCAAGCACATACAGAGGCACTTCCATCTCATACGAGATATCATACAACAAGGAGATGTGGAGATTTGCAGAGTACCAACCAAAGACAATATTGATGATCCCTTGACTAAGGCACTTTCACAGCAAAAGCATGATGGTCATGCTAGATCACAAGGATTGAGGTTCATGGGTGATTGGCTCTAAGTGAAAGTGGGAGTCTTTTGGTATGTATGCCCATAAAGCCAATCATATGATGATTGTAATGACATACTTTGTAAATGATTTGAATAATAATAAAGGCAATTTCATCTATATGTTTAATTTGTTTTGAGATAATGATATAACATGTTAGATGTCTAGAGAATTGTATTGCTCAATGACATATGTCATCATGTTAATGACCTAAATAATAAGATCATACAAATGTTAAGAGTATACATTCTTGATTATGTCCCTAGTCAGTTATTATTGTGGAAATATCCATAGACATCAATAATACATAAGACTAGAGTGTGTGTTGGTTGATGACAAAATCTCATTAGTCATGATATGTGATATCAAACCAAGCACATATATACATGTTAGAGAACATCGTATCAGACAAACCCACCATAAGAGTGATGCATGGAAACCAAACTTGGTTAGTCAGGATCATCTCTATAGCATTGGTGGTGACTGTGGTTCTTAGACCTAAAATGACTGCACTCGTCACATGTTGTTGGGTACACTGACATTACCAAACATAGTCCTAAAATATAGATTGTTATAAAGGTGGTGAATGGGTGGCTTTGACACAGGAGGATTGACTGTGAGTGATAGATAAGGAATTTGTCCCTCATGGGGAGTATGATAGCCTAGCCACTTGATAACGAGAATGAGAAAAGCATGGTCATGCACATGTGAGTCAATATGTGATATTCATCGTACATATATCTCATACAATCTACTCTAGTTCAAGAAACATGAATTGAACGTATGTAGAGGATGACGAGTCCATGCCTCGAGTTCAATTCAGACATCAGTGACAAAGGGACTATACATTCACTGTAACACCAATCATAGATTGTAGGTTGAAAGTTGTTCTCCAACTTTCTCTTTCACTTGGGTAGCACTGATGTGCGACTAGGTACCACTCTCCACTTGTGAAGTCATAAGTTAGTTATGGACATTCACTTCCAACATGAAATGGAACCTATTGGGTCACATACATAGGATTAACCTAGAAGAGGAGTTTATTCATGAATGATGTTTAGATTGACTACTAAAGTGTTTAGGTATTCAATTAAACATTCAATCAATTGACTTCACTCAAAATCACCAAGTTCAAGTGTTGAACCAATTGATTACAGTGTCAGATTGATTGAGAACTGAATTGACTAAGTTCTACACAAACTGGACCACCAACTGACCGGTTCACTGAGTGAACCTATTAACTCATGGTCAGTGAGACAACTGGTTCACTCTAGTGAACCAATCTGTTCACTTGGATCAAACGGGCAAGTGTTGGGTTTCCCAATTTGCGAGAAACGTTTTCCCATTTCACATATCCAATTTGATTGGGACAAGAATTGATCTTTGCATTAATTTAAAAAAAAATGGGAAAGTCAATTGCAGGCAAGTCTAGGAAGTGAACCAGTCAGCTCACCAGGCCAGACGATCAGTTCAGTCGTGAACCGACCGGTTTTCCTACGGCAGTGCAAACAGTTCATGGAAAATCTAGGCCCTTCTACTCCCAATCAGAATGGGAACCCTGACCCTACCCTATACTATCAATAGAGGGGTACAAGGGGCTTCTCAAAATACACAACTCAGAACATCAGTTTCTCTAATAGTTGTTGTCTTCTCTGGTTCTGGTAATTGAGAGAGCCCAAGTAAGTTCTACCCATCTAGGGAGGAGCAATGAGGGAAAGTCAACTGCTGAAAAGCAACTAGTTGTGGGAGAGTGTGTCGGTGACTAGTACACCGACAGAAGGGTACAACTCCGTCTAGTACATTCTTTAGAATGACTAGAGTTCCCAGTAGTCTGTGTGAACTAGCTATATAGGCGGGAGGTTTCCACCGCTCAGGAGGCCACGTTCCACCATAGTCTGGGTCAAGACCAGGAGCTGCACAGATGTCGTCAAAGACTAGGTGGTTGAAGGCCGCACTAGATGCAAGGTATTTTCATTGAGCAAGCCTCAGGACCAGATATATCTCGCTAAACCATCCTTCCTATCTCATCATTGTTGATGTGATTTTCTAGTTATGGGTTTGTGGTTGGATAAATTTTTTGTTTCCATTGCTTGTTCTATCCCATAAAACCCTACAGTCTCTATAGGTGGTGTTGATGCAATCTAACCCTAACCCTAGTTGCCTATATTCGCAACATGTTGGATCTTATGGCCGATACATTTGGGTGAACCTTGTTGTGATCACAACACCAAAGGTGTTGGTGATGGTTGCAACCACTTGTTCATGGTGGTAGTTACACAGGTTAACCTTGCTTGGTCGCTACTCATGGTTCTTCTTGAGTGGTCGCTACTCATGGCTCTTCTTGAGTGGTCGCTACTCATGGTTCTTCTTGAGTGGTCGCTACACCTATTTTTTTGTGAATGGTCACTACAATGTTTTCACCTGGTATGGTCTCTATAGTTGGACTCATCTTTGATGGTCGCTACAGTACCCCATTTTCATGATCGATACATGTTATTGCTTCAATGCTTAAGTTGGTCATGATGACGTTTGGTCTATGTGTTCCAAGAATATGGGAATGGTGTACCATAGGGTATGATGCTAAATGATGTCATGAGAAACCCTAACCCTAATTCTGAGTACATGATGTAATGCTTATCTAGCTTGAGTGATTAGTATGTAATGATGTATTTTCTCTCTCTTGTGTAACCCTAATGATTCAGGTTAAATGCACATCATAGCTACTGATTGCTATGGTACCTCTTATAGGACACAGGCTAATGGTTACGAGCCTTCATGAGGCATGTTGAGACAATGTTTTTATGTAGGAACTATGTGATTGAATCTTATGACATGGAAGAGGCTTGTGCCTAGTTTGAGGTGATATCTTCTGGCAATTTGATAAAGGATGGTTATCCCATGATGATATAAGAATCATGATGGCATGGTATAAGGCAGTGAGGCAGTATCATGTGATGATGTGATCAACTTTATGCTTAATACATTTTATATCTTCTGGAGTTGTTTTACACTTATGCTTATTAGAAGGAATTAGGGTTTGTTTGTCCACTTGTATGATGCAACCTTAATTCACCCGATTGGCATAATTACAAGTGAAACCCTACTCATGTAGTTTCCTTGTGCCATAGATCCATTTTCAGCATCAGTACTTGCTGCATGGTGAAACGAGTACTCCTAAAAGAAACTTGGAGCATATACTGTTCATTATACAAGGTGGAAAGTTGAAGGTATATCCTTCCCATCCACAATTCTAGGTTATGGAGGATAATTGTGGTCATGCCTCGACAAGAGAATGGTTGTAGTCGTATCTCGTGTATGATGTAATATATTTTGAGGATGGTTGTGTTCATACCTCAACAAGATTATGTTGGTATGTATGCCTAAAGAGACAATCATATGATGATTTCAATGGCATATAATGTAATTGATTTGATAAATATCAAAGGCAAACTTCTGATTTTTTTCCAATCAGTCATGATATAATGATGAAGCATAATGTATGTCTAAGGAATGGAATTACTCGATAACGTATGTCTTCAGGTACGTGGCCTGAACAATGAGATCATACATATGGCAAGAGTATGTACACTTTTGTTATGTCCCTAGTAGGATGTCATTATGGAAGGTTGATAGACAACAGTGACACATTACGACTAGTGTGTGTGTTGGTTGATGAAAAAATCTCATCAGTCATGATATTTGATATCAAACCAAGCACATAGATACTTGTTAGAGAATAATGTATCATACAGACTCACCTTGAGAGTGATAAATGGAAACCATGAAATGGTAGTCAAAATCATCTCTTAAAGTGATGGTGGTGATTGTGATTCTTAGACCTGAAGTCACTACACTCATCACATGGCATTCAGTGTGTTGTGACATCATCCATTGTAATCCATGCAAGGGTTGCCATAAAGGTGATGATTGGGTGCACTGTGATACATAGGATGATTGTAAGTGATGTATATTGATGTAAAACAGATAGCAGATTTGTTTCTATATTTTGTTGAATCTTTTTCACAACTCGATAGTTTATAAGACAATGATTTTTTTTGTGTTTCAGAATATAGTTAACCAATAGGTTAACTAATCGATTACAAGAAATTGGATCAGATTTAGTAGTTTTTCCTTCTGACCTCAATGTGAAATGAGCGTGAAAGAGGTTCAAGAATCCGTTTACTTTTTATAAAGACTAAAAATGAATCACTTATTTTGGATTTGTCCCTCTCGAGGGAATTTAATGTCTAGGCCACTTGATAAGTGAGACTGAGTAAGTCATGCACATGCACATGTGAATCAATATATGATATTGAGTTTACAGATATCTCAGACAATCTTCTCTAGTTCAAGGAACATGGATTGAATGTTGAGAGGATGATGAATCCATGTCTTGAGTTCATTCTGGATATTAGTGACAAAGGAATTATACATTCAATGTAACACCAATCACTGATTGTAAGTTGAAAGTTGTTCTCCAACTTTCCAAATACTTGGGTAGCAAAGATGTGTTACTAAGTTAGTTATGGACATTCACTGCCAACGTATTATGGAACCTATAGGGTCACAGACATACGATACACTTAGAATAGGAGTTTATTCATGAATGATGTTTAAGTTTATTACTAAAGATGTTTAGGCATTCAATTAAACAACCAATTAACTGGCTAGACTCAAAACCATCAAGTTCAAGTGTGGAATTGACTGGTTGAAGTGTCAGGTTGATTGAGAATTGAATTGGCTGAATTCTGCATGACTTGGGACACTAACTGATTGGCTCACTCGGTGAACCGATTGGCTCAGGGTTGGTGAGACAACTGGTTCACCTAGTGAACCGATCAGCTCAGTCAAGCCAACTAAGGAGTTGGTGACTTTCCCAGTTCATGAGAAAAGTTGCTTGTTTCACTTGTTCAATTTCATTGGAACAAGAATTAATGTTCAACATTAATTGGAAAGAAATTTTCAGTTCAATTACGATTGGAAAACACTAGTGAGCGACTGGTTCGCCTACCACATAGTAATTCATTCATGGAAATTCTAGGCCCTTCTACTCTCGCTCATACTAGGAACCCTGACCCTGGTCTCTACTATAAATAGAGGGGTATCAAGGACTTATCAAAACACACAATTGAGACCATCATTTTCTATAAAATTTATTGTATTCTCTTATTCTGGTAACCAAGAGAGCTCGAGAAAGTTTTTCCTGACTAGGGAGGAACAACAAGGGGAAGACAACTATGAGAAAGCATCTAGTGTGTGAGAGTGTGTTGGTTCTAGTACATCAAAAGAAGGGAACAACTCCTTTCTTATCTGTTCTACTAGAATGACAAGAGTTCCTAGTGGTCCATGTGGACTAATATAGAGGTGAGAGGTCGTTGTCTATTGCTTAAGAAGGATGAGCCAACCACAGTCTGTGGTGAAGACCAAGAGCTACTTAGACACCCTGGAAGTGCAACTTGTAGAAGGCCGCATATAGCTATGAGGTTTTGTCACTAGACTTGTTGCAGGATCAGGTATATCTTGCTAAACCATCCTTCCCATTACATAGTTATTGACGTGATCGTTTGTGAAAGGAGAATATGGTGAGTACATTTTTTATTTCCGTAGTCTAACCTGATGCCATATTTCCCAATAGTTGTATCAGAGCCTTGCCAATCTATTATGTTTTGGATTAATCGATATGATCGGATTTTGGTTTTTCATCTTTTATTTATTTCATACGATGTGAATATTTAATATGACTAATGTGTATATCTGATTAAATGCCACATGTGATATATATATACATATATATACATATATATGCACATATATATACATACATATATACATATATATACACACATATATATACATATATATACATATATATATGTATATACATATATATACGTATATATATATATATATATATATATATATATATATATACACATATATATACACACAATTGATACACATTGCCCTAAAATGGTTTTGATGGTGGATGTCTAGCATGGTTATGGCCTATAAACCCCTATGTTATTGTGTTTGGTTGGTTGTGGTTGTTTGCATACTAATCCCTTATCTTTTCTTCTAAATGTAAAGTTAATTCTCTTCTACCTATGCCCCCCAATGTAACTCGAGGTTCCTGATTACAGTGTAATAAGTTAATAGCAATAGGATAGTTTATTTTTCTTGTTATATCGAAGAAGACGTTTAGTATCAAATGAGCTGACCCCCTAGAGGATCGAGGAGGAATGTGAAAGGAAGAGATGGACCGAACGGCTGGTGGCCCAACCATCCGTTTGGAGGAGTCCAAACATTTGAGGCAAGACAATCATTCCAACCAACCAACTGACCATCTAAGAGGCAAGTCAATCGCTTCATAGGGTGAATCGATCAACCCAGAATGGTTCAGTCACAAGATTTTCACCAAGAATAGGTTGTTGCATGTGATGTAGACCTTAGATGACCTTAATTCCTCATGGCTTCAAGGAATTACAATAGGATGGCCATAATATCACTTTTATTAATATTGCATGTTTTTCTTTTTTGGGATATAGCATGTATATGATACATACCATATATGTGGTGATTTGATATGTTTGTGTATATATATAAACCTGAATTCCCTCAATCAAACATATTAAGGTGAAGATGCCTTCCATAAGAAACACACATGAAAAGCTTGATCGACTAAGTGTGGGAACGCCCTAGCATAGTGCAAAATTCTTCTCAAGGAAGTGTGATAATAGATATGTGGGTCTACCCTAGCAGGGTGCATATCTTTTGTGTTGGCTTTTGGGTTAAACTTAAATAGGTGACTTTAATCAGATTAAGAACCTTGAGGCATAAAGATGATCTATGGAAATAAGTTGTGCACGAAATATATCAATAGTTACATATGATGCAATTAGCATGGATTGCCCACCTAAAGGATTTAAGTTGTGGGTGACAGCCCTAGCTGGTCCATGACTTCGACAAAATTAGGATCTTGCTCACTAGAAGGTTGTAGGCTGAAATGTTCCGAATTGATAATGAGGGTTATCAATTTGAATAAAATAGTGAGAAACAAACATTAATTAAAGAAAAAATTAAATATTATTAATTACTTCAAATCAAATCAAATCAAAATGGTTTTTGACAAAAATTGCAAATTTTCTTTTGTAGAATAAAATGGAAACAAGCAATCTCTTTTCACTGTTATTGGTCCTTGAGAAGGACAAATTATATGGGAACAACTTCTACAATTGGTTTAGGATGTTGAGAATTATTCTCACATAAGAGTGAAAGCCCTATGTCCTAGAAACACCAGATACAGATGAACCTGCTCCCACAACGCCAAAGACTGACAAAGATGCTTATAAGAAGCACACTAAAGATGCCATTTACGTCAAATTTCTGATGTTGTGTTCAACGAACTGTGAGTTGCAGAAGCAACATGAGAACATGGATGTCATGGAGATGGTAACACATCTCAAGAACATGTACCAAGATCAGGCAAGGCAATAGAGATACGATGTCTCCTAAGTGTTGTTCAAGTGCAACATGGTAGAAGGAGATCCAGTAGGTCATCATGTACTCAAGCTTATTGGGTATGTGGAGAACCTCACTCGATTGGGATTTCCTCTGAGCCAAGAGTTGGCTACTGATGTGATTCTACAGTCATTTCCAGAATCTTATAGTCAGCTTGTCATGAACTACAACATGAATAACTTTGACATGCCACTGACAGAGTTATTAGGCATGTTGAGAACAACAAAGGCACAAATGAAGAAAGACAAACCTAAGTCTATGACAATGATTAACAAGAGAAAGGGAAAGTCAAAGGGTAAGGGAAAAGCTAAGAAGAGTTCTAAAGCTAGCCAGAAGCCCAAATCATCAACACCCAAGACCAAGGGAGGGGTGAACAAGGGAGGCAACTGTCACCATCCTAGACATTGGAAGAAAAATTGCCCTCTCCACCTAGAGGAACTAAAGAAGAAGGAGGGGATGGATATCTCCACCTCAAGTATATAAATTATGAAATAAACTTAAAATACTTCTTTGTCTCAAGTATATGATATTAGGATGTAGATCTGACATATGTTCATATATGCAGGATCTGATAAGAAGTGAAGCCTTAATGAAAGGACAAGGAATACTCATCACCAATGGAGCACGAATTGCTGCAATAGATATTAGTATCTTTACTTTATTTTAGCCTACAAGGCATGTAATAGAGTTATGAATTGCTATTGAATATTTTCCAAATAATAGAAACATTTTATTTTCCACAACTTGTAATGACAAGAATGTTTATCAATGAAAATTTATATTTAATAACAAAATAACTACATGTTTTAGAGGGTTTGGTGGGAGGAACTAGCTCTCTGGGGGTGACAACTTTTGATCGGGGGCGACAAGGCTGCGCCATGGCGGGGGCGGGCCAGGATGGGTCGGGCTCCTCCACCCCATCTTCTACAAACGTTCTCCCTGGTTCTCCTCCGGGGTCTAAGGGTAATGTTTTCTCTTCCTCCGCTTAGGAGGTTTGGGCAGATCCGCAAATGGATGTCACGAAGTGAAGAACCTGGGCGACGACCCTAGCCAAGCCAATGGTGGTGCAGCTGCGGTTCAAACTAGAGGACCCCAGGGATCCTACTTTCAAGGAGGGAGATAGCAGGCCGTGGCTTACTTTCTCTAAACCAGTGGTGAAAGCAATGGATGAGTTTCAAATAGTACTCAATCATTGTCCAAATCTTAGGCAAGGAGGCAGCCCTTCAATACCTGTATGGTTGGATGATCAGAGTGTGCAGACCTAAAGGAGAACTACAACTTTCTCCTTTGGTGGGAGGGCTTTTTCTCACCAGGCTCGCCTCAGTAGAAGATATGGGAGTCACAGTTGACCAGGGACCATGGTTCTTTGATGGACACTTGGTCCTTGCTCGGAGGTGGACTCTAGAAGCTGATCTAAGATGAGCAACCCTCACATCTGCTCCTGTCTGGATTACGCTCCCTGAAGTCGACCAACATTGGACTTGCAGAGCCATCTCCATCATAGCTTATGGAGGTGGTGAGCCCAATGTGATCGATTTTATGTCTGAAGGAAAGTATGCTGGTGCTGCACACATGTGTGGAGATGAAAGTGGACAGACCTCCTCCGAAGGAGGTCATGATTGAAATGCCAGATGGGAAAGCCTTGATGATAAGGGTTTTTTATGAAGCCTTACCAGATAGATGTGATGATTGTTTTGTTTTTGGTCATGCGATAGGTCGTTGTCCTGGCGAGAGGGTAACACACGCAAAACCTCACTTGATGAGGGTTCCCATCCAGAGAAACACTCAACAAACTAAGAGAAATGGAGGTTGGGGCAGAAGTCGGGGCCCGTCGAAGAGTAACAGAGCTGCTTCCAGTAAAGTGACTGTTGCCAGCACCTCAGCCGGTTTGAACAAGGAAGCTGGCACAATCCCAATAGAGATACCCGAGAAGGAATGAAGTAATGAGACTGTTATGACCTCTGACAAAGGCAAGGGGAAATCTATAGTGGTTTTCGTTCAGGACACCACAATTATTGAAGAAGGAGAAATTCTGAGAGAAATACAAACATGTGGCTCTGGTCACAAAGAAAACAATGTAATGGCTATTCCACCTATAGGAACTACCATTAACAAGGTAGCTAAACACAAGCGAGCCCAGTGGTGAACCCGTTATCTTCCCTAGATCAAGAAGATGATGGGGACACCCCTATTGAAGAAGGGGATATCCATAGCCGGAATCCAAGACATATTAGAAGTGCTGCAAACAAAAAAAAGGGCCGACCCAAATCCAAGAATGGAGGAGGGTCATCAAACACCAGTTAATTAGATGTCAATAATGGCATGGAATGTCCAGGGGGCATCTCTACCGAAGACACAGAGGAAATTAAGAAGAATTTTGAAGGAGGTCTAAGCAGAGGTAGTATGCTGCTTAGAAACTAGAATCAAAAGAACTACAACAGATCAGGTGAACTCTCTGTTCCCAGCACAACGGAGTAGCATATCCAATATTGACAAAGTAGATGGAGGAAGGATAGTCATAGGGTGGAACCCCCTTATATGGCACATCGATCTCATCAGCTCTACAGATCAAATAGTAATAGTAAGTTGCTTCAACCAAGGAGGCTTCTCATGTATTATTTCAGCAGTATATGGTGAAAATCTTGAGTATGACCGGGATAGATTATGGACAGTCTTAGAAGCCATGGCACAAGAAGAAGTCCCATGGCAGGTGTTGGGAGATTTCAATAACACTAGATAGAATTGCGAGAAGTATGGAGGCAAGAGGGTTCCAGATAGAATCCTTAACAAGTTCAATACAACAATGGACAGTGCAGGTCTACATCAAGTTAACATGATGGGAGGCATCACCCCCTAGTCTAATAAACAACGACCTACTAGACACATCTCTAGCTATCATGAAAGAGGCTTTGTTAATAACACTTGGCTAGATGTGCTCCCCAATGTGGCCATCATATTGGGAGCACATTATTTTAGCGATCACGCCAGGATGAAGGTTTATATTAATCAATCCCCTAAACCTCCCCGTCATTTCAGGTTTCTTAATGTGTGGAGTGACTGGAATGACTTCAATGACTTGATCAAAGATTGCTGGGTTATTCATATAAAAGGCAACCCGCTTTACAGAGTTCTCAAAAAACTCCAGCACACCAAAAAAGCTCTCAAGAAGTGGTCTAAAGAAAAGGTCAACCTGCCAAACCTCATACATGAAGCCAAAATAAACTATGAGGAAGCTTCCATGAACCTACAGCTCAATCCTATTGATGTTAGGGCTATTGAAGAAGAAGCCAAATGTGAGGACAAAATCAGGAAACTTGAGAAAGAAGAAGAAGATTGCTTATGGCAAAGAAGAAGACTAAAGTGGATAGCCGATGGAGACTGTAATTCTAAAATCTACCATGCAACCATTAGGAAAAAAGAAATGAGGGACTCTATCTATGAACTAATCAACGAGAAAGGGGAAACAGTTGACAAACGTGAAGATCTGGCGGTTACTGCTACTCAATACTTCACCAACCTATATAACCAAAATCATACATACTCTATCAATGATAGTTGTCTACCTACAAAGAAGGTCACAATGGATAAGAACACTACTCTAAGCAAGGAAGCTACTGAGGAGGAAGTTAAAAAAGCACTTTTTTCCATTCACTACTCCAAAGCCCCAGGTCTAGATGTCTTTAATAGTCATTTCTTCAAAAAAGGTATGGTCTATAATCAAACATGATATATGCCTTACTGTGAATTGGTTCCTTGGCAGAGGAGTGATGGTTAGAGTAGTAAATCATGCCTTTATTAAACTGATCCCCAAGAACAATAATGCAAAGGAGATGATAGACTTCAGGCCGATAGCGTGTTTCTCAGTGTTATATAAAACTATCTCTAAACTTTTGGCTAATAGACTGAAAGAGGTTTTACCCCATATTATTTCACCAAATCAAAATGCCTTTGTCAAAGGAAGGAACATGTCTGACTTCTCTCTCTTGGCTATATAATTTCTCAATGAATTCAATATGAAGAGAACTAATGCTAAAGCTTGTATGAAGATTGATATCAGCAAGGCTTACGATCATGTTAACTGGGAGTACCTCTGGAAGGTGATGGACTCTATGGGATTTGATCAGAAATTGACACACATTATCAAACAATGTATGGAGACGTGCTCTTTTTCTATCCACATAAATGGGTGTCCTAATGGCATGTTCAGATCTTCAAATGGCCTTCGCCAAGGAGACCCTTTGTCCCCACTCCTATTTACTATGGTGATGGAAGGTTTGACCAAGATGATTGATACGGCTGAAGACAGTGGTCTGATTAGAACTTATAAAGTCAAAGGGATAAAAGTGATGACTCACATCATTTTCGCAGATGATGTCCTCCTTTTCATAGCAGGTAATATTAGAAGACTCAAGGAATACAAACATCTTCTTCTTAAGTTTGGTAATCTCACTGGTCTATATGTGAGCGCCATAAAATCACAAGTCTACTTCTCCAAATCTTGCGATAATAGAAGGGGTAGACTTAAGAAAGCTATTGGCATGGAAGTAGGCAGTCTTCCTACCAAATACCTGGGCTTCCCTCTCATAGCTGGTCACATAACATCCAAGGACTTTGGAGGTTGTCTTGATAGGTACAGAAAGTATATTGAGAACTGGAGCGGGCTACATATTTCTATGGCAAGTTGTCTAGTGCTCATCATATCAGTGTTACAAAGTCTGCTTCGCTTCTAGACTGCAATGGGTGCTTTACCCAACCCCATTTTGCTTTCTCTAAGATCTCTAACAATCGGCTTTCTTTGGGCGGGGAGGAATCATGCCATAGCCTGGGAATCTATTGCTAGACCTTTCCAGGAAGGAGGCTTGCAGATTAAAGATGCAGAGGAACTCATGCAGAAGAGCAACGTTAGTCGGGTCTTAAGGTTTATCAACTCACCGGAGAGCTGCTAGACTACATGGATGAAGAATAGATATGGTTCTAACCTTGTTTGTGATGAGAGGAGTAGCCCCTCCCGCATTTGGTGTTTAATGTGTGCCCACGTGGAAGCCAATAGAAACCTGTTTAGAGTTGATGTGAATGGTGTTTGGTCTTCTAATCAGTCACCACCAATCAACACTGCTATAGGCATCCCTTCTGTGATGGGGTTTACATCCACCATATGGGGTTGTGCGCACCACCCCAAGTGGAGTGTGTTCTGTTACAGAGCTATTCAAAACATGCTCCCTTCTCTTGATAGAATGGCTAATTGGGGCATTCTGATCGATGAGACCTGCCTTTTATGCAAGGACACAAATGAGAGGAATACACATCTGTTCTTCAGCTATAGATGGTCTAAGTAGGTCTGGTGTATCATGTGTCTTAGAAATGGTTGGGGCCAGAATGTCCCCAATAACCTTAAAGAAGCTATCAAATGGGCCGACGATAAGTTTAAACAGGACAAATACATGAAAAGCTTCGCCTTTCTCTGCATAATGGGGCTGAGCTTTTTTGTGTGGAATGAGAGGAATAAGAGAATACATGAGAAGAAGGAGTCCAGCCAAAAAGTGTTCATCAACAATTTTGCCAATGAACTCAAGTGGCATATGAAGAATAGAAATGACATTTTGTATAGACTGAATGAAAATACTCGTACTTACTGGGGTTTTTGTATGTAATCCCCAGTTTTAGTTTCTTTTGGGCCCTCTTCCAGAGTTCCTTGTCTTGATCTGGATAGTTTTTCAACTATACCACCTTTTTGGTCTAATATATTTACCTTATTCCAAAAAAAAAGTTTATATTCACTACTACATAAAAGCCTTGTAGCTTCGGTTATTTAAGCTCTTTAGTGTCGGTTTAAAAATGACACCCAAGTGGGCGCCGCTAAAGGGGGACACCTTCGGCGTCGGATCCCAACTGACGCCAAAACATTTTTTACCACCAAAAATGCGCAAGCAAAGGGACTATATGCGTCGGTTGTTTAGTAAAAACTGACGCCCAAACTCTTCCCGCCACCGAAAACGTGCCAGCAAAGGGACTATAGGCGTCAGTTGTTTACTAAACAACCGCCGCCAAAACTCTTCCCGCCACCAAAAGCACGCCAGCAAAGCGATTATAGGCGTCAATTTTCTAAAAGAAACTGACGCCACATCATCTGAACCGACATCGGTTTTGTGATAATAACCGACGCCATATACCCTGCCTACCACCACGGCCGTACTTCCCAGCACGGCCGTGGTACCTGGTCACATAGACGTCGGTTTTAGGTGAAAAACTGCCGCCCTATAACATAGGTGTCAGTTTTGTTCAAATAACTGACACCTATGTTTTGATTTTTTTTTTTCTGTCAGTCTGCAGACCTGCTGTGGCTGGTCACAGGATGAGAAACCTGCAGTTCAGTTATGAACTGCAGGTTTTATGAAATCCATTGATATCAGCCAACAATAGGCCACAAACCTGCAAAATTAACATGATGGACAATATTATATATATGTGATTCACACTCATGTATAAGAATATTTAATTCATATTATTTTTTCATCACACGCATGTAGAGACCAGTGGCAACCTACAGTTCCATTTATTTCATCTATTTTCACATTCAGACACATGTAGAAACATTCATGTATTGATGATTTTCACACACATATGACAATTCATAAAAATTCATTCACATTCACCCAAAATTAATTATGAGAACAAAGTTATTCTTTATTCATCATTGTCATCATTGTCATCATTGTCAGCAAAATCATATTGAAAAATTCCCACTCTTTGTAGGGCTTTTGCCCAATCTTCTCTTACAACATCTAATTCATCTCTCTTATAGGGAGCATGTACATCGAAATGCTTTGCACCTGTGTTGAAGTCCTCAGTTTTAAAGACCTACAAAGAGAATGACATATATACATAATTATAATAATATATAATAAGATTCATATATTTCATATTATCTAACGAGACTATGTATAATACCTGTTGTATGTTATTGATTTCTAATACGGCATGTTTGATGATTAGGTCCATAAATCGCATCACATAGTAGGCACCGGCCATTGTCTTGTGTAGAACACTATAAATTGAAACATACAAAATATTCAAAAATACAAATAAGCACAGTTCACATAAATAATATATACATTGGAGTCAGGAAATTACTTTCACATTCTCCCAAATGAGTGTCAGATTTTTTTTCCTGGGGACCTTTCCTCCAACTTTTTTGTACTCTTGTAAATCCCTATATATGTTAATGTAACACATTAAATTGAATAATTAAATGGTAATGCAGTAATAGATGTTAATAGATATAAAAACATAAAATGTTTCTCACGAGAATAATGGCCTTTTAATTGC
This sequence comes from Alisma plantago-aquatica, assembly GCA_963693085.1. Lineage (NCBI taxonomy): Eukaryota > Viridiplantae > Streptophyta > Magnoliopsida > Alismatales > Alismataceae > Alisma > Alisma plantago-aquatica. The sequence goes on from OY856415.1 coordinate 490,391,108, forward strand.
ATGTCCGTATAATACATCCAACTCACTCCCCGCATGATCTAGATAATAGAAGGTGAATTTCTTGGGGACAATAACTAATAACTCCCAATTCTTAGCACTATAGGTAAGAAAGTAGAAAATTAATAACTCAATATCCGCAATAAAAATGTAATTTACTTAAGTCCAAATTACAAGCAAAGTAAACTTACTCGACATTGAATGGAGCTATTATCACCGTCTTATTATTTTTACCAAAATATTCAAAAGCATCACAGCAGTATGAAGTAACTGAATACGGGTTTGTATCTACAAGACTAATCAAAGATGAAACCAAAAATCCCACATGGGAAAACCCAAAATATGTACATGTCTTGTGTAAGTGGCTGCAAAACATGTATTACGTATGCATTAATATATAAGAAACCAGATTGCCGAATATAAAACAAGGTATATGGATGTATAAACCAGATTTCCATATGCATTAATCTCACCATATCACCTGCTCTATCATAGATGTGTTCTACCATTCATAACTCAACAACTCCAAAATATCTTGTATAAATATGTTGTTTCCGAATGTTTGACCTGCATTAATACGTATCCAGAACTTCTATTATGTATGCATTAATACGTATGTTAAACTTGTATAAATAGATTATTATCGTATGATTTACCTGCAACATTCTCTGGAGTAGTAACATTTATAGGGCAATTTGGATTATGTTCGCCGATCCATACTGCCACACTCCTACAATTAGGACCTATCGAGGTGTGTAGGTCCCCTGGAAGCCAACTTGGTAGTCGAGGAGGTGGAGGTCGAGATGTAGCAGGTCTCATCTTTTTGACCTCTACATATATTTTCATATCAACTGACTCATATATATATATACACACTAACAAATTAAAGTAATGAAAATTTATCATACAATATCAGTATAGTGGACATCCGCTTCGAGCCACAGTATCACTCCACCTACCACCTCACCAAGTGTTTCAGCATCTGGGTGTGCATGAGGCAGTGCAAGATTCGTCCATCCAGGGAGTATATGTATCAGACTCACATGTACCATGCCATCTGGTACTGGACTTCCATGAAACATGCACCCTTTAAGGGTGGGTAAGCCGATGCCTCTGCAATGATATATCCTTCACTTTTTAGTCAGCATGGCTTCAACCCCTACAAATTTACGTAAAGAATGTTATATGCATATATACACAAACATATCATCTTGAACAGACTAGCGATTATATATGCCATAAAAATACTTACAGAGGACATGCAGTAGGAGAAGAGAGGTTCACCACAGGTACTGTATGAGTGGCAGTCTGAGATGCCTGCCACTTGTTAATTGCTTCATGGAGTCTTTTATCAAGTACTTCCTCGACTCTCCTATCAATTAAGGAATCTACCTATACATGGATAAAAGGAATGCTAGTTTCTGATTATTGAATTCCCTTTCGCAATAACGTTCTAAAATAACAATAAGTTACCTCAGCGTGTGAAAGTCCCATTTTTGGGACAAGTTTGCGCTGGGATGGCCCGAAGAATGCTTTGATGCCCATACCAGCGCTTGCACCCCTTACACATCCAGGATGCTCTGGGTTACCCAGAGCAACTGTCAGTTCATCCCTTGTACCCTGAGGGATGAACTTGCCTTCCTTCCTCTACTCGTGCAGCTCCCGCTAATCACCATCAACAAAAATTTGTAAGTAAACATAACAATAATCAATATCGATAGATTGCTCTAAGAGTTGATTTTTACCATTTTTGCAGCCGCCTCAGTGGTTGCGGGCTTTGGTATCTCTCCCTTCTTGTTTTTCCTCCCATCTATCCACATAACATGACGAGGCAGAGGTGCGGGAGCAGCAGTAGAGGACTCTGCAATCTCCTAAGTAGCAGTAGGCTGAGTAGACTCAGCATGTAGTCTTTGGCGAATGCCTGCATATCCTCTTGGACCCATTGTGTGGTCGTGCACATTCAGTGCACGCCTTGCTCATTGAGCATCACTGATAGCCTAGTTAGTTAGCACATTGATTTGGTTAGTAACACTAAAGGTTAATCTTGAATAGGTGAATACATAAAAATGTATATTAATTAAATTGGGAGTGGCGCTTAATACCTTGAATTCATCTATTTTTCTTTGGGTAACAAACTCCTCCCATTCTTTGGGGTCCAAGTAGTTCCATTGCTATGTGGCTTCCTTCTTCCTATATTTATTTTTCAAAGAGAATACAAACAAAAATTATTAGTGTAGAGTTAGTGAAATACTGATCAATGTCTAGAATTGGAATCAATCAAGAACCTATTCTCAGCATCGCGTATGTAATCTCGGGTGAGATTGGTCCTATGGTTCCTTAGGACCCTCCCAAAACATTGCATCACACATTTACGATGCAGCTTTTCATCCAGATCAAATATGCTCTGCAAATTAAATAGAATTGCTATTAACTAGTATCCTAAAAATTAGTAATCTACACAAATAGAATTACAAATAATAAAAACTCATGCATAGTTCCTTCCATATGTGGTCTTTCTTCCCCTTAGGAACTTTATGCCATGATTCTAGAATAGGACTGCAATGGATGCAAGTAAGAACCCCAAGATATGAAACAAATGAGTTGCGGTTCACTCCATATGGATTTCCTGCCTGATCGAAATCCACAGCCAATTTGGGTCCATTGCCCCTTTGATGTATTAACTTGTTCATCATTATGATGCCAACCTAAAATTGGTGAAAATCTTGAGGGGGTATATCACCAACCTAAAATTTGATAAAAAAACACACTTACATAATATAATTATAAATGAACATATAGATAGAAACCTCAGGGATATATTCTTAAAACTTACATTGTCAGGCGGTACAAGCACGTCCTCACCCTCACGGTGATCATCAGCACGGTCATCATGGGAATGCTCAGCCATCTGAAAGTTCACATTCAAAGTACAAATTTCACATTGTAAAGTAACACTAATTGTAAAGTTCACATTGTAAAGTACACATTCACATTGTAAAGTAATTCACATTATAAAGTTCACATTCACATTGTAAAGTTCACATTCACATTCACATTGTAAAGTAATTCACATTGTAAAGTCCACATTCACATTGTAAAGTTCACATTCAGAAAAATAAAACATAATAAAAATATAAACATCCATACCTCTAATATTGTGATCTTTTATCAATTAACAATCCTTCATTATGATCCCCACAAACATACAAGTCATTGTGATCCCCAGCTTCAATGTTTGGTGGTGTTGGCAACCCAACTGAGAATGGACTGGAGTCATCATACTTATCATAGTACTCTTCTTCATCTATAGGTTCTTTAATGAACTGTCTTTTACCATGAAGAACAACCAACCATTTATCATTTGCAGGATCATCGATATAAAATACTTGTTTCGCCTGTGATGCCAATATGAATGGTTCGCCCTTCTCGCCAGTCTTTTCAAAGTTCACTGACGTGAAACCCAATTCATCCACTATAACTCCTTTGTTGTTGTCAACCCGATTACATTTAAAGAGCAGAATTCTGAAATCTACAGTCAAACTCCCATATGTCTTCAATGACACCGTAATATGACATTTTAGCTTCATGTGGACTTTTATCCTTTACACTTGCAAAAAACAATGAAGACGCTTGAAGGGTGACCCCGCTGTTTTGGATGACACTCTTATCATCTGACGCTTTGTGTAATATGAGAAACCATTTATGTCAAACCCTTCATAAGACATAACATTCAATTTTGGTTTAAAGGCGAGGCATTTGATGGTTTCAGTAAGATTATCTGGTGTTTGAGATAATTGATGTAAGACTTTATCTTCAAATCACTTAATAAATGTCTTGTTATGCTCTCTAGCAAGCCACATTGTATTGGCTCGAGGATATTGTCTCTTGATGAAGTTGGTATGTTCCTTGATATAAACACTCACTTCATCCATGTTGTGTAAAATATACAAGTGACCTTGCTCCAACTGCTCACGGATGATTACTTTCACCCGTGATCCCAAAAATCCTATGCCAAAATGCTCCTCAATATTCTTGTCATTCACGGGAGCGTCATTACCACTCAGAAAGTCATTGCAAAAATCCATAACCCCTCTCACCACATAACCCTCAATAATACTCCCTTCAGGCCGATAACGGTTTCGAACATCACCTTTAAAAATGCTAATGTATCGTTTAAATGGATACATCCAATGCAAGAAAATTGGTCCCAACATTTTCACTTCCCTAGTCAAGTGGACAACAAGATATACCATGATATCAAAGAACGACGGAGGAAAATACATCTCAAGCTGACATAGGGTAACAACCACTTCTCTTTGCAAATTATTGAGAGTATCAGGGTCAATAACTTTGCTGCACAGACTGTTGAAAAAGAAACAAAGTCTGGTGATTTCAAACCTTACATGCTTCGACAATATAGATCTAATTGCCACATGCAATATTTGTTGCATTAGAGTGTGACAATCATGAGATTTAAGACCTATCAACTTCAGATCTTTCATTGATACCAATGTACGGATGTTGGATGAGTAACCCTGTGGCACCTTAACATTTACCAAGCATTCACAAAATGCTTTCTTCTCCTTTCTAGACAACGTGTAACAAGCGGGAGGTAAGTATGTTCTCCGATCGCTACTAACTACTTCTGTTAATTCTGTCCTTATTCCCATTTCACATAGGTCCATTCTGGATTTTATCCCATCTTTAGTCTTACCTGGTATATTCAACAGAGTACCAATGATTCTATCACATACATTTTTCTCAACGTGCATGACATCGATACAATGCCTGACTATCAAAGAACTCCAATAAGGAAGATCCCAAAATATCGACTTCTTCTTGAATAAAGACTTATCACTCCTTGTGGCCATCGTACATTGTGATCTCTTACCAAATTCAATGGCGATGTCTTTCACTCTTTCATAAACATCCTCCCCTGATATAGGTTTAGGTGCACTACGTTCCTCATTCCGTTCATTGAATGCTTTGCGCAACCTACGATATAGATGAAATTTTGGAAGAAACCTTTGATGAGCAAGATATACAGTCTTGCCACCGTGTTTTAATCGTATTGAATCAATGTTCTCTTCACATATAGGACACGCTTTAGATCCTTTGACACTAATCCAAACAAATTCCCATATGCTGGAAAGTCATTCACAGTGCAAAACAACATAGCGTGCAAACAAAATATCTCTCTTCATGAAGCATCATAGGTCATCACACCTTCACCCCATAGCTTCTTCAAGTCATCAATCATAGGTTCAAGATAAACATCAATATCATTTCCAGGTTGTTTAGGGCCCAATATCAAAGACGACAACATAACATACTTATTTTTCATACACAACCATGGAGGAAGATTGTATATAACAAGCATAACTGGCCAAGTGCTATGTTGGCTGCTCAATGTCCCGTATGGATTCATCCCATCTGTACAAAGCCCAAGTCTTAGATTCCTGTCCTCTTCACCGAATTCAGGGTACAATAAATCAATCTTCTTCCACTATGGGGAATCAGACGCATGTCGTAGGATCCCATCGTTATTTTTCTTAACATCTGCATGCCACCTCAAATTCTTCGCATATATATGATTGGCAAACAAGTGTTGAAACCATGGTATTATAGGTAGATACCACATCACCTTGGCGGGAGAACCAATTTTGGACTCCCCTGAAGTCGTCAATTTATACCTTGACGCACCACATTTCGGACAATCTTTCAAATCCACATAGTCCTTTTGAAATAATATACAATCATTCTTGCATGCGTGTATCTTCTTGGCCTCCATTCCCATTGGGCACAACAATTTCTTTAACCGGTATGTTGAGATCAGCAGCTTGTTTCCTTCAGGAAGAATTTCTTTCAACAAAGACAACAATGACGTGAAGCTTTTGTCGCTCCATCGATTGTTAGCTTTCAGTTTATACAATCTCAACACAGCGCTAAGCTTCGTAAACTTACAACCCTTGTATAACGGTATCTCAGCATCATGCACAATGTTTCTAAACATGGGAGGTGGATCAGTTTTGGTGTGCTCTACCCCACAACTATCCAGCATCGCATCAACGATGTGTACTGGAACTGATTCGTTCACATCTATGTCATCGAAGGCAATTTCTTCTTCCTCACAAGAACTGCTATCGACATCCACTGGTTTCAGGTTTGAAATCTCTCCATGCCAGTGCCATTATGTATAGCCTTGTACAATCCCGTTGCACATGACATGACTTCTGATTTCGTCACCAGTGCTAACTTTCAAGTTGTTACCGCAATGCCTACATGGACAGTAGAACCTATCTGCAGGTTGTTTCCTATGTTCCTCAGAAAATCTAATAAACTGGTCAAGACCAGATATAAACTCTGGGGTGCAGTGATTGTGAATGGACATCCATGATCTATCCATTCTATGATCAAAGAGAAAATAAGTATATATTACAACAAGATTAGGGTCTGGGGTTAACAGATTAGAGTTTATGCATGGTTAAAACTTTAGGGTTTTATACATGTGATGTCATTCTTATATATAATAAATGTGTACCACCTATCCTATTCTTGAACACCTAATCTCACTAGTATGTGTATAATGTACGTATTGGGTTTTCAAGAATATTTCAACAGCATTTCCCCGCTGTTCTCCAAGTACATATGTACTTAGAGAACAAACGAGGAAATGCTACCAAAATTTTCTCAAAAACCCAATACACATTATACACTTACATCCTAAGTGAGATTAGGTGTTCAAGAATAGTCCCAAACCGGGGTCTATCCAAGATTTATTCCTAATGAGTAAATCTTGGACGGGTTTCTAGGCCAATAAATACATGTGTTGTCATTCTTATATATAATAAATGTGTACCACCTATCCCATTCTTGAACACCTAATCTCACTAGTAAGTGTATAATGTGTATTGGGTTTTCAAGAAAATTTTGGTAGCATTTCCCCACTATTCTCCAAGTACATATGTACTTAGAGAACAAGCGGGGAAATGCTACCGAAATTTTCTCGAAAATCCAATACACATTATACACTTACATCCTAAGTGAGATTAGGTGTTCAAGAACAGTCCCAAACCAGGGACTATCCAAGATTTACTCCTAATGAGTAAATCTTGGACATGTTTCTAGGCCAACAAAATCATATCATTAAGAGCATGGTTTCATGTTAGGTCATCATAGGTCATAATAATCCACTAGAATGAGCAAAAAAGGTCTCATGGTGTTAAAATAGCATAAAAGTATTAGATCTTGATTCTAGAGTATACAAGACATAATAGTGACTACTGATTTTGTGGGGTGATATCATTTCATGGGATTTATAAATTCAAACTTAACAAGTGTACACGTTGCATCATTTTAATACTCTAAAGGTGACTAGTGGGTCATAGCACATAAAAGATACATTACAAGGAAAGTAAGCAAGCTAGCTCAATTAACACTCATCTCAAGGGAACATTAGTTACTGAGGTACCAGGAAAGAATGATTTTAATCACTAAGATCATACAAGTAGCAATGTTGATTAAGTCTATGTGATTTAAGATCAAACAGTGTAATAAAATAGGATTTTTGGGGGATGTTTACCTCTGTTTGAGCCCAGCCGGGCATAAGAAGGGAGAGAGGGTGAGATGGAGGGCAGGCAAGCAGGCAGGGGGCGAGCAGGTAGGCGGCGGTCAATAGCCAGGCGAGTAGGGAGCCGACAGGTAGTCGTGCGGGTAGCTGGCGAGCAGGAAACAGGTAGGTAGCCGACGAGCGAGCAAGGAGGAGGGAGAAGGGCGGCGGTGAGCAGTCAGCCGATGAGCATAGAGGGAATAGTGGCAGTGAGCAAGGAGAATGGTGGCGGCAGCGGCGAACAAGGAGAATGACGGTGGTGGGCAGCGGTGTACAAGGAGGGAGTCTGCTTGCTCACCGGAATCGCCAAACCCTAAAATCGGCTTCGATTGCAGTGAAACAGAGAAAGGGGAAGAGTCGGGCTCATGCACGCGGGTGCTATTAAGTTAACATTCAGTGTCAGTTATTAAATAAAACCGACACATAAAACTAAAGGTGTCGGTTCTACACAAAAACTGACACCTGTTCTCAATGATAGTCGTCGGTTTTAACTAGAAAAAAATCGACATCTATCTACATATTCCGATTAAGAAATTTGTTCTTGATTAATGACCAGAGTCGTCGGTTTTTTTAAAAATCCGACGCTTAAAGGGTGTGAAAAAGTTCCCACGAATAGCGTGGGAAAACCCATAAGTGTCGGTCATTGTTGTAAAACCGACGATCAAAATGTGCCCAATTTCTGTTTCGCAAATAATCTTTAGTCGTCGGTTTATTAGTTAATGACCGACGTCATATGTTAAATTTTGGAGGTAATTTTTTTCGTTGGAAATTTTGGATTTGGCGGTTAATTTTAGGTGTTGGTTGTTTATTAAGGAACCGACACCGAATAAAAGCGATACTCGTGTCTGGTCACCCTTCACAGATTGATGTCGGTTTATTTTATAAACCGACACTTTATTGTTTAGGTGTCGGTGTATTTATTCAACCGATGCCTTTAAAAGTGACGTTATAAGCCATTTCTGTAGTAGTGATTTCAATTTCAAGATACGATCTAAAATGGAAATACCTTATTTATCTTATGATCTTTCTATGCATAAGATAATGTAAATACCTAAAGGTTATTGATGACTCAAATAATGATTATAGCATTGTCATCTAAAGAAAATGAAGGAGAAATACATCTCTAGATTCCATAATGATGGATAACTAGACTCTTTTGGTTATTGAACCATTAAGAGACATGAATATCTTGTTTATTGGGCATGATGACAAGTTAATCTTTACTAGATGTAGTGGGAAATGGACTATTCTATTAGGAATGATACATTTTTATGCATATACATACCTACTAGAATAAATGCTAGTACTTCATTAAAAGTATTTAAATAAATACTAACATGAATATCTTGAAGTGTTCAAGAAGATCATGAATGACGTACAAACTAGGTAAAAGTATTAATATACAATGATATGATCAAACTATGAGACACTCAGACCAAATGTTTGAGGACCTTCTAGAGTGATTATGATAGTGTATCATAAAGAGCTCAAGATTGAGACATAATGTTGTTTGAGTCAAAAGGAATCATACTCTAAAGAGATATGATATGATTATCAGAATAAACTAATTTTCTAACTTCCTTCTAAAGAAAATGCTTTAGGATAAATAAATGTATCATTTAAAAGGTATAAAAAACTCCATATGTGATATGGCATGGGAACCGCTCCAATATGTCTTTTAGTGATTAGAATTGGACGCTCATATTTGAAAACTAGTTTCTTAGAAAAGTTTCATTCACAAATCACATAATTCACTTGAATACTAATCTCGGTCCAATAACAAAATGTTTGTTATAAGTATAGCTGAATTCCATAAGAACCTGTGGGAGAAAATTAGAACTTGAAATGTTTGAGGTCAACAAGATGACATTAAATCTAAAGAGGTAAAAAGGAAACAGAGAATCACAATTGTTGTGAAATCTCAAAGTTACTATTGTAACACATATACCTCATAAAGTCTAGTATGAAACATATTGAGCTTGATGGATTATGATATCATATAAATGTTAAGTTTTGTGGGATAGAATAAGGCAGTGGAAACAAAAATTTATTTAAGCCACAAACCGCCAAACCAACATATCACATCAACAACTATGAATTAGGAAGGATGGTTTAGCGAGTCATACCTGGTCCTGAGGGTTGCTCAGTGACTATACCTCACATCTAGTGTAGCCTTCAACCACTTAGACTTTAACGACACATGTGCATCTCCTGGTATAGACTCGAACTACGGCTGAACATTGCTCTCCTAAGCGGTAGAAACCTCCCGCCTCTATAGGTAGTCCAAACGTACCACTGAGAACTCTAGTCGTCCTCAGGAATAAGACTAGAAGGATTCGTCCCCTCCTGCCAGTGTACTAGTCACTAACACACTCTCCCACAATCAATAGTTTTTCTACAGTTGTCTTTCCCTCGCTATTCCTCACTGGATGGGTATAACTTGCTTGGGTTTCTCTTAGTTTCTAGAACCAGAGAAGACAACAACTTGAATAACAACTGGTGTTCTTAGTTGTGTCTCTAGAGAATCCCCATGTACCCCTCTATTTATAGTAGAGGGCAGGGTCAGGGTTCCCAGTTGATATGGGAGTAGAAGGGGTCAGAATTCCAAAAACTGTTCACACTATCGGCATGCGAACTAGTCGGTTCACAACCAAACTATTTGTCTAGTGTGTGAGCCGATTGGTTCACACTGTGAACTGGACAGTTCACCTCCAAAATTGCCTCTGAGTGACTTTCCTATTTCATCCCAAATTAATCCGAAGATTCTTTTCTTATCTGACAAGAATTGGAATTTGCAAAATGAGGAACATTCTCATGAACTGGGAAACCCAACATTTGCTTGTTTGGACCCCATAAGCTGATTGGTTTACTAGAGTGAACCGTTCATCTCACTGGACATGAGTCGATCAGTTCACCTAATGAACTGATCGGTTGGTGGTCCAAGTTGTGCAGAATTCAGTCAATTCAGTTCTCAATCAATCCAACACTTGAGTCAGTTGGTTCAACACTTGAACTTGATGATTCTAAGTCAAGTCTATTTATTGAATGTTTAATTGAGTACCTGAACACTTCAGTAATCAATCTAAACAAAGTTTATGGATAAACTCCTATTCCAAGTTAAGTCCTATGTGTATGACCCTATAGGTTCCATTTCACATTGGCAGTGAATGTCCATAACAACTTATGACATAACAAGAAAAGAGGGGTACCTAGCCGCACATCAGTGCTACCCAAGTGAAAGAAAAGTTGGATAACAACTTTCATATGCGATTTGTGTTACAGTGAATGTATAGTTCCTTTGTCACTAATATCCAGATTGAACTCGAGGCATGGAAGTGTCTTCCTCTTCATACGTTCAATCCATGTTCCTTGATTCAGAGTAGACTGTCTGAGATATATGTAAGTTCAATATCACATATTGACTCACATGTGCACGGCCATGCATTTGTCAGTCTCACTCCTCAAGTGGCCAAGATATGATACTCCCTTAGGAGGGACAATCCCATGTCTATCACTCACAGTCAAGTCCCCATGTGTCAAAGTCACCCAATCATCACCGTTATAACAACCCATGTTTCAGGACTGCATTTGATGATATCAAAGTATACCCAACGACATGTGATGAGTGCAGTGATTTCAGGTCTAAGAACCAAAATCACCACCAATACTATAAGAGATGATTCTAACTAACCACGTATGGTTTCCATGCATCACTCTTATGGTGGGTCTGTTCGATACATTGTTCTCTAACACGCATTTGTGTGCTTGGTTTGATATAGTATATCATGACAAATGAGATCCAGTCATCAACCAACACACACTCTAGTCTTTAGCGTTATTGATGTCTATGGTTATTTATACAATAACAACTAACTAGGGACAAATATGAGAATGTACACACTCTTAACATCCGTACGATATCATTTTTTCAATTCAAATACTTGAATACATGCGTCATTGAGTTTTGTCATTCTTTAGACATCTATCATGTAATACTATTATCTCAAACAGTTCAAAACATATAGATTAGAAATTGCCTTTATGAATATTTCAAATAATTTACAAAGTATGCCTTTACAATCATCATATGACTGGTTCTATGGGCATACATACCAACAAACTCCCACTTGCAGTTAGAGCCAATCACCCATGAACCTCAGTCCTTGTGATCTAGCATGACCGTCATGCTTCTTTTATGAAAGTGCTTTTGTTAAGGGATCAACAATATTGTCTTTGGTTGATACTCTGCAAATCTTCACATCTCCTCGATGTATAATCTCTCGTATGAGATGGAAGCGTCATTGTATGTGCTTGGACCGCTGATGTGATATGGGTTCTTTAGCTTGTGCAATATCTCCATTGTTGTCACAATATAGCTCAATTGCATCACAGATTCTAGGAACCACCCAAGTTCAGAGATGAACTTCTTGATCAACAAAACCTCCTTTACTTCATGAGATAAAGCAATATACTCAGCCTCTATAGTAGAATCTACAACTGTCTCCTTCTTGGAACTCTTCCACCTTACAAATCTGTTGTTGAGGAAAAATACAAATCCTGATTGTGATCTGTAATTATCTTTATCGGTTTGGAAGCTCGCATCAGTGTAACCCTTTACCACCAATTCTTCCTCACTTTCGTAGATGAGGAACTAATCCTTAGTCCTTCTCAAGTACTTGAGCATGTTCTTCACAATAGTCCAGTGAGCATCTCTTGGATCTGACTGGTATCTGCTCATCATGCTGAGTGCATACAAGACATCAGGACGGGTGCACAACACTGCATACATGATGGATCCAATTGGTTATGCATATGGAATCTCACTCATGCGCTCCCTATCTTCACAAGATTTGGGACATTGAGCTCTATAGACAGGAACTCCATGCCTCATGGGTATGTTTCCTCTCTTTGAGTTCTCCATGCTGAACCTCTTCAACACTTTGTCAATGTATGTGCTCTGACTTAGTCCAAGATGCTTTCTGGATCTATCTCCATAGATCTTGATTCCTAGAATGTAGGCAACTTCTCCCAAGTCTTTCATGATGAATGTATTTCCAAGCCATTCATTTACCTTTTGTAAGGCAGAGATGTCATTCCCCATCAACAATATGTCATCTACATACAATATGATAAATATAGTCATGCTCCCACTATCTGTTACAACCCCAATTTTTGGGTTCAATTGGTGAGAAATGCATTTTCTCATATTAAGGATAATTGAACAAATAATGATGTGATTTGTTTTGGATAATTGGATTTCGTTTAAAATAGCCTTGTTGTTTGATTTGTGGGCTTTATTGGCTATTGGGCCCAATAACAAGGAAATAACAAGGAAACTCAAATAGTAAATGGATAATTGAATTTTCGAGAAAAGAAATATGTGGAAACCTCTAGAAGGCAAATCCAAAGAGTATTTCGTGCCTCTTGGGTTCCTTGGGTACCAAGGAGTCCAAGGTTGCAAAAAGAAAGCAATAGGAAAAGAAAAGATTAACTATGTATTTCTTTATTAGAGAAAGAAATTGAAAATAATGTGAAAATGTTGGAAATAAGTGGGAAAAGGTATAATTAAGTGATCCATTGTGGAATTTCGTGTTCCAAGGTTTCCTAATGATAAAAGGAATGTCAATGAGGAAAATAGAAGAGAAATAAAAAGAAATTCTCAAAAAGGAATATTTAAATGAGAAATAAGCAAGATAATGTGAAATAATGCATAAAGATGCATCTAGAAGGATAATAAGTATCCAATAAAAAGAATTTCGAAATAATAGAGTTTTATGGGATCCAAGGAGTCCCAATGAAGAAAGAGGAAAGTGAAAATAGCAAACTTGCAAAAAATGAAGATAATGTGATATATTATTAATGAATTTTGTGTTGTTTTCAAAAGGTGGTATTTTCCATTAGAAGGAAACATGGTTTCGTAGTAAATAATCAAAAGGCAAGTATAAGGAAGATAAAGGTGGTAATTTTCGAAATCATAATGTCCAAGGAATAACGGATATCGAGGAAGTTTGTTTAGAGAGGAAAGATTGCCTTGTCATGAAGGAATATGACTTCCTATTCAGAAAGGGACTTGGCAACTCGAGGATGGCCATTATAAGGCTTCGATTACCCCCTCTATAATAGGAGGGAAAGCTCTGGGCCGAGTCCAGGAGGGAGAGATCCCACATACACATCTTTCTTCCCCTTCTTCTTCATGTTCTTGACAACCAAACCCTAACAAAGATACGGTGTGAACTGGAAGCAGACGGCGGCAAGAAGGAGTTGCTAAGTGGAGCCTGATGCTCCCCAGAGTCATAGCATGGCTCTATCATCAAGGGTGAGCCCTGACTTGCGTGCAGACGCACCTACATAGAAGCAGCGGCGGCCATGCATGACAGGTCAAGAGACCTTGTCTTGGCTGGTTATAGCACGACTTGGGCAGTGCCCTAGGTGCGTCAGAGGCAGGAGAGGCCAAGCGGCCCTCGACGACGGTTCAGGGGACCTAGGGTGGGAGGAAACTCACCCGCGGAGGAGCTCCAGGTCGGCGATAACCTGAGTTCCGCGAGGATGAAGAAGGTCCAGCCGCTTTGACGATTCTGCCCTCTGGGACACAAGGAAGTCAGTAGCCGATCCGGGGTTATAATAGTAATTCAATTATAAACTGAAAGCGGGCCGCTTCGTTGCATGGGAGCGCATACGTGGCACCATCTGATTGGTCCAAAAGTAAGTTTTTTACAAATTCGTAACTAATGATTTGTAACTCCGATCAAGACAAGTTATATATGTATTTTGATCAGAAAAATGCAAGGAACCCATTAAAAATAGTTTTATATCCTGAATAAGATCATAGTTCGAAAAGTAGTGTAAATCATCATCTTTAATGAATTAAAGATTAAGAAACCCTATTTTGATATGATTAATGTGTTTAATAGGGTTTAATGGATCTTTAGAGTTGATATTAGTCTGTTAAATGTAAAAAAGGAACATTGAGTTCAAAAAGGAAGAACTTTGCACATGATTAGTCTAATTTAGGGTTTATGTGCTTAAATATGCATGCAATTTAAAAAGGGCATAAAGTTATCATCTTTAATGATTTAACTAAGGAAAAACCCTTAGATTTGATGATAGACGGATAATTCAAGCTGATATTAACCTATTGTTAATAAAAGAGAAAATAGGATTTAAAAAGATGATCTTTTTATATAGTTGGTCTCATTTAGGGTTCTATGTACATGAATATGCCTTAATGGGATTAGAAACCCTAATTTATGTTGATATGAATTCTAATGGTTTTAATTGTACAAATCGAAGAATAAAATAGAGATATGATGATTCGAAGATAAATTGAGTATTAAAGATCTTTAATGTGAGTTATTTGGATAATTAGTGTTTCCTAGTGTATAAAGGTGGAAATAGTAATAAATAAGGTTCATATATGTGAGTTGAACTATAATGAAATATGATTTGTCAATTTGAAAGAAACCGAAGATGATAATTAGCCTTAATGTTTTGGATATGACCTAAAAGGATAAAGATAATAGTTTTAGTGTAAAAGAAACATATTAGACTTATTTGACATTCAATTGTGCCTATGATGCAGAAATTAGGGTTTGTGAACTAAAAGAGCATTAAAAGTGATAAATGCATAATGAAGGCTAAAACCCTAATAACACCCTAAAGTTGGCCTAGAAATCATAAGGTGGAATCCAAGTTGATCTTGAGGATGTTTGAATAAAACAATGACACTTGAATGTTATGCTTTATTTTCAGGATATTGTTGATTGCTTGTTGATTGTGTTGAATGTTAATGCATGGACATCAAGTTACTATGGATCAGGTATGTGGTTACGATTATGAATAACCGCTATAGTTTCCCGATGGATTCCCGAATGTTTAATCGCATTGAATGCAACTAAACTGTTGGATGTTTATTTATTTCATGCAACTATAAAGTGACTATGATTATCACCATAAATGTGCAAATATAACTGGCTAGATCTGGGTCCACCTCTATTACTTTGAAAAGTCTAAAAAAGGGGTAATCCTAGAGTAAGGTCTAGGTTACCGTGAGTTAGAGACTCTTTAGCAAATCCCAAGTTAAGGAGTGGTCTACTTACGAGTAGTGCCATGTGACTCAACCCTAGAAACTGGTTCACTTATAGGTGGATCATGAGGGGTTTAATGGGGACAACACAGAGGATAGGGTACCCTTGGATCGCGGAGTTATATCTAAAATGTAATATTGGTTGTTAACTAAGTAATTGAATGATTACATTGTTATCATAGTTGCATGTTTATTGTTTCCCCCACATACCAGCTACGGCTGACCGACGTTTTGTTTGTCGGCGTTTTAGGTACAATGAAAAGTACAAACAGTAAAGCGACACCTTGTGAATTCAAGAATTAAAGAACAAGGAGGAATTAGATAGAATAGTCCAGCTGAGGTTAGAAGTTATTTTGTTCCCAACTTTTCAAGGTATGCAAAGAAAAATTTTATTACCATTTTCAGTATAGCCTGTTAGAATTTAATAATTGTTTATGGTTATATGTCGAACCTTTGATCCGGGATTAATGGGTGTGGCTTCAACCTCTCGGTCTCCCTTAATTGTGGGTTATCCGTAGGTGGGGTCGTAACATTTGGTATCAGAGCTTGGGTTCCTTAGTTAACCATTAATAATTATTAAAATTTTACAAATTCCATAGAACCCAAGGGAGTTATTAGAGGAGTATCCGAAAGACGGAGGTGTCTGGAAAGGGATCACGACCGGGGGCTGGCAAGATTTTCCTCCGTGCCGCTAGTCGGAATACGAGGACTCCCAGACCCGTGTGACCGCCTGGCCAAAGTCTTAGGGTATGAATCGAAATAAGATACGTTTAGGACTTCTCATCTTATTCATCCCTTCTCATCACAAAATTCTGATAAGGACCTAAAGGAATAGGATGTTCTTTCTTCTCCTCACCCTCTTGAGGTATGGGTAAGGTTAATAAGGTTTACAGAATCCTCCACTAAATAATGAAAGGCATGTAAATAAGATGTCATGGACATAAGCTTAATAGATTAAGTGCAAAATAAATAATAGATACATGCTTAGGTCGTATGACATAAGATGTCATGTCCTCAGAAGAGACCTGAGGCTAGAACTTCTTGTCTGGAGGATAAGTTAGTCTTGGAGATAGAGATCTCCATTGCAAGAAGAGACCTGGCATATCCTCGGAGGATGATGCTAACCCTAACCCTAAGTGAAGGTTAGAGAGAGATGAGTTGGACCAGGTGTTTGAAAGGACATGCCTTTGGGATGCCATAGGATCCATGGGTGACCTAGCACCTTTGGCAACCCAACCCTGAGAAGGGTCGTGCATGTTAGGGCAAATGATAGCTCTTTAGATGATGATGCTAGTGAAGGACCTTAGAAACCCTATGGGCTTGTACCAGTAGGGAATAGCTGGAACCTAGGGCATGTCATAGTGCTGACGGTAGGATGAAACCCTGGATAAGGAATTATGATGGAGCATAAAGGGTCATGGATGATCTTGAGCAACCATAAGTTCGAACCTAGGCTTCACCCATGTAGAGCATACCTTTGAGGTTGATCCTTCATGAAGAAAGGACCACCAATAGTGAGGTTGGATGAAGGGTTAGCTCTAGAGAGAGCAGGAAACCCAGCAAGAAGGTTGGAAGCCTAAAACCCTAAACAATGGATGATAATGGTTGCCTCATGATCGATTCCTGAAAGTTGATGATATCTTGGTTACCTTTAGAGGGACCAACCCTAGAGAATGAAGATGAAGCATCTGGTGCCTATGTGCCTACGGTATAGGTGTTTACCTTCTAAGGTAGGAAGAAGAGTTCCTTAGACTTAGAGAGGTTTTGTAGCAGGTTATGAAGCCTTATGCCTTGATGGTTGTCCTTAAAGAGGATCCAATCCTAAAGTGTTGCTCGAGTTGAAGGATGACAAGAAGTGCATATCATGCCTTGCATGCTTGGTTCGTAGTTAAGAGACAGAGCATGTAGTTTGACACCTAAAAGTGAACCTAGGGTTCCTAGGCCTAAGAGGGGAAGTGGTGTACCTAAGGCTCATGATGAGAAGTTGAGTTCCTATAGAAACGAGCATGGTACTCCTCATGTATAGAGGAAAAGAGAAGCCCCTTAAGTTTAAGGTGTGTTTGATGAACCCATCATAGCTAGGTTGATGATAAAGGAAGGTATGATCTTGATCCAGCATTGAGGAAAGAGGACAAGTATGACCTAGCATGGTTTAGTAGGTGATCTTCTTATGCCTTAATAGATTGCTAGGGATAAGTAGGCTCGTGTGGATGTAAACCCTAGACCTAAGAGCTTTTGTGACCTTAGAGATAGTTTTCCTCCCATCCTGGGAGAGGGACCCGTTTGGAAGGGTGTATATCAGTTTTGTTGGTTCAAGGTAACCTAAGGAGGTCTCATAGGATCTTGAGAAGCTATGTGAAAGGTACATGGTAGGAGAATGAACCTGTAGACCCATAGATGTCCATCTCTAATTGCATATGAATGTGTTACCATAGAGGTAACCAGTATGGGGCTTGACCAAGGTAGGCAGGTTGCCATGATGCCTATGAACGGATGAGAGTCAGCCCATGAATGCAGAAAGAGAGATGATGAAGACTTGGGTAAGGTTCTAAGTAAACATGTACTATAATGGAGAATCCTAAGTTTATCCTAGGGTAAGGTAGGGATAAGACCGATGAAAGTAGGAGTTGCCTAATTCCCTAGTTGCACATGACCATAGGGTCGGGAGGTAACAGCTATCATTGTCTGAAGGCCATGGGTTAGGAGATTGATCACCTTCATGAACTCATGGGACCCAACGGGCAGATGAGTAGGGCACTCTCTTGATGCATGAGGGAAGAGGGATGACCCCAAAAGAGTCGGTACCCTATAGACCTAGAAGGAGATGACAAAGGATATAAACCTCAATAGGTTTAAGACTAGTTTGATATCATGATGTTTGTGATGAAGAGACATATGTGGCACATTGCAACATAGATTTAAAGGTGTACTGGAAAGGTGGGATGTACCATCTCTACTCTTGGAACATGAAGAACTCTGTATTTGGACTGCAGCCAAATGCTTATTTCCTCTTATTATGGGGGTGAGAGATAGGACATTATACATGTCATACACCAAGGATAAGAGATGATGTAGGTTGGAGCGTTTCCACGAGAAATGGGGGTAGAGAAGATATCTTACCATGGTAAAGTGAATGAATGATGGACGACTTGCAAACACTAAGAGGAATGAGGTAGTCCCCTTATGAGGAAGTTTCTATGGTGAGCTATGTAGAACTTACAAGTTATACCAGGTTGAGTTTGGTCACCATGATGATGAAATCAGAGAGTGTTCTTAATAGAGATAGACATGGAGTTTGAGGTAATATAATAAGTGAAATACATGGAAGTGTATGTCTTCAATGTTACCTAATACCTAAGGATGAGAGGTGGTAATGTATGATCTGGTTAAGACTTCTTTGACTAGAAGTTAGAAAAGGTTGTTTGGCTAACCCTAAGTTTGAGAAGGAGAGGTGTTTGGATAACACTCAGACGTAACAAGATGCGTTGAAAAGTTAAGGGTTGTTTGGTTAGCTAGCCTAGTTCTTGATACAATGAAAGGATGGTGGTAGAACCTCAAGTGCACTTCTTTGGAAAAGAAGGTGATGAAACCCTGACAAGAGTGGTTTAGGGTTTCAAAGGAATCGATCTTGAAAGAATCATGACATACAGGAAATCATGATACCCCATGGGAAGATGGAAATAGCACGTTAGATGTTTAAGATGAGGTTGCATGTGGTTATGGCCATGCAATCCAGGAGGTAAAGGACGAACCCCATTAACCCAGTGTATCGATATGGAGGACAAAAGAATGCCTGAGAGGGAATGAGAGCTCAACACTATGGATGTTGTGATAAGTCTTTCATGGATCGAGGAAGGTTGAGATGCAATATGGGTTATGGTAAGTCGCCTTACTTAAATGACATGAGAAAGAAAGAGTTCTGTTAAGGGACGGATCTAGTTGAACTACCCATGAGAAAGATGGTTCAATTACACCATGAAGCAAGTTCAAAGGATTCTTGAGTTTGACCTAAAGGTTCTCTTCCATAAAGTGGAAGTAGGTACATGAAAAACTCAATGTTAGTATAGTTTATCACCCCTAACTATGGTTAGTAAGATCCAGACTAAAGGGTCTGATGAGAGCATGTGTGCTCGTTCAGGGTGATATCTAGGGATAGTTCTTGTCCTATGAAAGATGTGACATTGATCACCATAGCTAGTATCAGGTTTTATATGAAGCTCTGTAAGGGAGGTTGTGTCGGTCACCACTTCAGTAAGGTGATGTTGGTGAAAGTACCACATGATGGTTAGAAAAAGGGACCCCAGTACGTGTAGATGAAGTCACTTTGATTGTGCAAGGGCTGAAAGGAGCCTAGAGACTATGAGAGTCGTGAGCAGATGCAAAGTAGACTGACATACAAGTTACTGTGGGAGAAAATGTGACATGAAAATTCGACCCCTATAAGTTATAACTAAGAGAGCTGAGTCCCCGATACATGGGTCCATTAGAGATGGATGGGTGGAGAAGGTTAGGTTTGAACCTACCCCTCAGGATAGAGTAATGGGAGATGTTTTCCATGTGTCCAATTTAGAGCGCTATGTGAGGTACCCCGACCATGTGCTAAGCAATGAACCTAGTGAGCCCCAAGGGAGGCTGAAATGGCCTGAGTCACCTGTGTAGTTTATAGACGCCAGGATGAAAGAACTCAAAGAAAAGAATATGTGATAATAAAGGTTCTTTGGAAACGCCATGAGTATGGCAAAGCTACATAGGGGCCAATGATGGACATGGAAAAGTCTTATCCTGAATTGTTTGTTTGCTTGTTTGAATTTTGAGGACAAAATTCCTATAAGAGAGGAAGGATGTTACAACCCCAATTTTTGGGTTCAATTGGTGAGAAATGCATTTTCTCATATTAAGGATAATTGAACAAATAATGATGTTATTTGTTTTGGATAATTGGATTTCGTTTAAAATAGCCTTGTTGTTTGATTTGTGGGCTTTATTGGCTATTGGGCCCAATAATAAGGAAATAACAAGGAAATTCAAATAGTAAATGGATAATTGAATTTTCGAGAAAAGAAATATGTGGAAACCTCTAGAAGGCAAATCCAAAGAGGATTTCGTGCCTCTTGGGTTCCTTGGGTACCAAGGAGTCCAAGGTTGCAAAAAGAAAGCAATAGGAAAAGAAAAGATTAACTATGTATTTCTTTATTAGAGAAAGAAATTGAAAATAATGTGAAAATGTTGGAAATAAGTGGGAAAATGTATAATTAAGTGATCCATTGTGGAATTTCGTGTTCCAAGGTTTCCTAATGATAAAAGGAATGTCAATGAGGAAAATAGAAGAGAAATAAAAAGAAATTCTCAAAAAGGAATATTTAAATGAGAAATAAGCAAGATAATGTGAAATAATGCATAAAGATGCATCTAGAAGGATAATAAGTATCCAATAAAAAGAATTTCGAAATAATAGAGTTTTATGGGATCCAAGGAGTCCCAATGAAGAAAGAGGAAAGTGAAAATAGCAAATTTGCAAAATATGAAGATAATGTGATATATTATTAATGAATTTTGTGTTGTTTTCAAAAGGTGGTATTTTCCATTAGAAGGAAACATGGTTTCGTAGTAAATAATAAAAAGGCAAGTATAAGGAAGATAAAGGTGGTAATTTTCGAAATCATAATGTCCAAGGAATAACAGATATCGAGGAAGTTTGTTTAGAGAGGAAAGATTGCCTTGTCATGAAGGAATATGACTTCCTATTCAGAAAGGGACTTGGCAACTCGAGGATGGCCATTATAAGGCTTCGATTACCCCCTCTATAATAGGAGGGAAAGCTCTGGGCCGAGTCCAGGAGGGAGAGATCCCACGTACACATCTGTCTTCCCCTTATTCTTCATGTTCTTGACAACCAAACCCTAACAAAGATACGGTGTGAACCGGAAGCAGACAGCGGCAAGAAGGAGTTGCTAATTGGAGCCTGATGCTCCCCAGAGTCATAGCATGGCTCTATCATCAAGGGTGAGCCCTGACTTGCGTGCAGACGCACCTACATAGCAGCAGCGGCGGCCATGCATGACAGGTCAAGAGACCTTGTCTTGGTCGGTTATAGAACAACCTAGGCACTGCCCTAGGTGCGTCGGAGGCGGGAGAGGCCAAGCGGCCCTCGACGACGGTTCAGGGGACCTAGGGTGGGAGGAAACTCACCCGCGGAGGAGCTCCAGGTCGGCGATAACCTGAGTTCCGCGAGGAAGAAGAAGGTCCAGCCGCTTTGACGATTCTGCCCTCCGGGACACAAGGAAGTCAGTAGCCGATCTGGGGTTATAATAGTAATTCAATTATAAACTGAAAGCGGGCCGCTTCGTTGCATGGGAGCGCATACGTGGCACCATCTGATTGGTCCAAAAGTAAGTTTGTTTACAAATTCGTAACTAATGATTCGTAACTCCGATCAAGACAAGTTATATATGTATTTTGATCAGAAAAATGCAAGGAACCCATTAAAAATAGTTTTATAGGCTGAATCAGATCATAGTTCGAAAAGTAGTGTAAATCATCATCTTTAATGAATTAAAGATTAAGAAACCCTATTTTGATATGATTAATGTGTTTAATAGGGTTTAATGGATCTTTAGAGTTGATATTAGTCTGTTAAATGTAAACAAGGAACATTGAGTTCAAAAAGGAAGAACTTTGCACATGATTAGTCTAATTTAGGGTTTATGTGCTTAAATATGCATGCAATTTAAAAAGGGCATAAAGTTATCGTATTTAATGATTTAACTAAGGAAAAACCCTTAGATTTGATGATAGACGGATAATTCAAGCTGATATTAACCTATTGTTAATAAAAGAGAAAATAGGATTTAAAAAGATGATCTTTTTATATAGTTGGTCTCATTTAGGGTTCTATGTACATGAATATGCCTTAATGGGATTAGAAACCCTAATTTATGTTGATATGAATTCTAATGGTTTTAATTGTACAAATCGAAGAATAAAATAGAGATATGATGATTCGAAGATAAATTGAGTACCAAAGATCTTTAATGTGAATTATTTGGATAATTAGTGTTTCCTAGTGTATAAAGGTGGAAATAGTAATAAATAAGGTTCATATATGTGAGTTGAACTATAATGAAATATGATTTGTCAATTTGAAAGAAACCGAAGATGATAATTAGCCTTAATGTTTTGGATATGACCTAAAAGGATAAAGATAATAGTTTTAGTGTAAAAGAAACATATTAGACTTATTTGACATTCAATTGTGCCTATGATGCAGAAATTAGGGTTTGTGAACTAAAAGAGCATTAAAAGTGATAAATGCATAATGAAGGCTAAAACCCTAATAACACCCTAAAGTTGGCCTAGAAATCATAAGGTGGAATCCAAGTTGATCTTGAGGATGTTTGAATAAAACAATGACACTTGAATGTTATGCTTTATTTTCAGGATATTGTTGATTGCTTGTTGATTGTGTTGAATGTTAATGCATGGACATCAAGTTACTATGGATCAGGTATGTGGTTACGATTATGAATAACTGCTATAGTTTCCCGATGGATTCCCGAATGTTTAATCGCATTGAATGCAACTAAACTGTTGGATGTTTATTTATTTCATGCAACTATAAAGTGACTATGATTATCACCATAAATGTGCAAATATAAATGGCTAGATCCGGGTCCACCTCTATTACTTTGAAAAGGCTAAAAAAGGGGTAATCCTAGAGTAAGGTCTAGGTTACCGTGAGTTAGAGACTCTTTAGCAAATCCCAAGTTAAGGAGTGGTCTACTTACGAGTAGTGCCATGTGACTCAACCCTAGAAACTGGTTCACTTATAGGTGGATCATGAGGGGTTTAATGGGGACAACACAGAGGATAGGGTACCCTTGGATCACAGAGTTATATCTAAAACGTAATATTGGTTGTTAACTAAGTAATTGAATGATTACATTGTTATCATAGTTGCATGTTTATTGTTTCCCCCACATACCAGCTACGGCTGACCGACGTTTTGTTTGTCGGCGTTTTAGGTACAATGAAAAGTACAAACAGTAAAGCGACACCTTGTGAATTCAAGAATTAAAGAACAAGGAGGAATTAGATAGAATAGTCCAGCTGAGGTTAGAAGTTAGTTTGTTCCCAACTTTTCAAGGTATGCAAAGAAAAATTTTATTACCATTTTCAGTATAGTCTGTTAGAATTTAATAATTGTTTATGGTTATATGTCGAACTTTTGATCCAGGATTAATGGGTGCGGCTTCAACCTCTTGGTCTCCCTTAATTGGGGGTTATCGGGAGGAGGGGTCGTAACACTATCCTTCTTATACACACAAGGCTCATCTTCATTTTGACAAAAGCCAAACTCTTTGACTGCTTCATCAAATCGAGATTCCAGTTCCGAGATGCTTGGTTCAATCTATAGATTGACATTTGTAGCTTACACACTTTATTTGCATTATGTAGATCTATAAAACCTTCAGGCTGTGTCATGTACACACCCTCTATAATATTCTCGTTAAGGAATGCAGTTTTAACATCCATTTTCCAAATCTCGTAGTCACAGTAAGCTGCATTTGCAAGCATGATTGTGATGGACTTAATCATGGCAACTAGAGAAAAGGCTTCATCATAGTCAACACCTTGAATTTGTCTGAAACCCTTTGCAACCAATCTACCTTTATAAGTTTGCACATTGCCATCCATGTCGGTCTTCTTCTTGAAGACCCATTTGCACCCTATGGGTTTTACCCCTTTAGTTGGATCCACCATGGTCCACACCTTGTCAGTATACAAAGGATTCCATCTCATCTCTCATGGCCTCGAGCCATTTCCCATAATCTGGTCTCTCAGTAGCTTTTAGATAGGTAGTTGGCTCATCATCTATGACCAACTCACCACCTTCCTGAGTCACAAGATATCCAAATCTTTCAGGCTCATGGCGTGCCCTACTAGATCTTCGAGGTTCCTGTGTAACTTGAGGAATTTGAGATTCCACAATAGTTTATGATTCTCTATAATCCTCTCGCTCATCTATTGGTTCATTGTTTTCTTGTTGGCCTCAAACCTCTTCGAGTTCTATCTTCCTCCCACTGATTCCTTTGGAAACGAATTCCTTTTCTAGGAATAAAACACACCTGGAAACAAACACTTTGTTGTCAGTAGGATGGCATAAGTAATATCCCTGTGTTTCTTTGGGATAACCAACAAAATAACATTTTTCTAATCTGGATCCAAGCTTCTATGGAAACATTTTCTTGACATAAGCTTCGCATACCAAGACCTTCAAAAAAGACACATCAAGATGCTACCTGTGCCATATCTCATATGGTGTCTTCTAAACCGATTTAGATGGTATGCGGTTGAGTGTATGTGTAGTAGTTTGTAGAGCATAACCCCAAAATTGACTAGGAAGGTCAGCTAAACTCATCATTGATCACACCATATCCAGTAATGTGTGATTCCTTCTTTGTAATACACCATTGTGCTATGGTGTTTCAGGTGGAGTCCATTGTGATACAATACCATGGGCTCTCAGAAGGTCCTCAAACTCTTGGCTTAAGTATTCTCCACCACGATCAGATCCAAGTGCCTTAATACTTTTGCCAAGTTGTTTCTGTACTTCATTCATGAAATCCTTGAACCTTTCAAGGGCTTCAGATTTATGTTTCATCTAGTAAACATATCCATACCTACTGAAATCATCAGTGAAGGTAATGAAGTATTGATATCCACCTCTAGCACTTGTTCTAAAAAGATCACATACATCATTATGTATGAGTCCTAATAGATCACTAAATCTTTCTCCTTTTCCTTAAAAGGGAGTCTTGGTCATCTTGCCCAGCAAACAAGATTCACATGTCTCTAATGATTCAAAATCAAAAGAGTCCAGATAACCATCTTTATGGAGTCTAGATATGCGATTCTCATTTATGTGCCCTAGACAACAGTGCCAAAGATATGTTTGGTTTGAGTTTTAGTTTTTTTTCATATTTATGTTATATATGTTCGTCTTTAGATCCAGCAAATAAAGTCCATAAGACATAGGGGCACTGCCATAAAAGATTTCATCTGTCGATATGGAACACCTTCCATTCTTAATATGAAATTCAAAACCATCATTGGCCATACAAGATACAAAACTATTATTTCTATTTATGGTGGGTAAAAAATAGCAGTTCAATAACTCTATTATAATCCTCATAGGTAGAGATAAACTATAGGTTCTAACTATTGTGGCAGCAACTCTTGCTCCATTTGCGACTCGCAGTTCAACCTCACCCTTCAACAAAGGCCTACTTCTTTTCAGATCCTGCATATTCAAACATATGTGAGATCCACATCCGGTATCCAATACCCATGATCAAGAAGT
This sequence comes from Alisma plantago-aquatica, assembly GCA_963693085.1. Classification (NCBI taxonomy): domain Eukaryota; kingdom Viridiplantae; phylum Streptophyta; class Magnoliopsida; order Alismatales; family Alismataceae; genus Alisma; species Alisma plantago-aquatica. The sequence continues at coordinate 490,417,157 of OY856415.1, forward strand.
AGATAGATTTATCTCAATAACATATATACCTGAAGTGGAGATCGTCATCCCCATCTTCTTCTTCCTGATTGCCTTCAAGTACAAAGGATTAGCTTATTTAGTACTTCTCTTCCTCCTCATCCTGAGTGATGAAGACTTGGAATTCTTCTTGGCTTCTGAACACTTTAGAACTTTTCTTTCATCCATAGACACAATCCTTTTGATCATTATCATGGATTTGTCCTTCTTCATTCTTTCCTTAGCTTCAATAAGCGTAGCAAGAAAATCTGACATGGGATCAACTACCTTGCTTGTATGTTTACATGCAACAAAGCGATTGTATGACACTGGCATTGATCTCAGAATCAGATCCATAGCCAACTCTTGGCTCAAGGGGATCCCCATCTCTTCAAGAAGGTACACATGTTCAATCATATTGAGCACATGTTCTTCTACTGAGGTTCCTTCTATTAGTCTTAACTCATGTAGCACTTTCATAGTATTGTTCCTTTCTTCCTTAGTGATACCAAGTGCTTCTTTAAGATGTTTTACCATCTCAAGAACACCCATGTTTTCACACTGTGCATGCAATTCATAATCCATGCAGTTGATCATAAGGTACTTTATTTCCAAGCTGTCATTGGCATGCTTCCAATAAGCATCCACATCAGCTCTTGGTGCATCCGGAGTAGGCAACTCTATCATTGGTTTTTCTCAGACATGGAGTTTGCACTCCTCATTGAGAACCCTTCTTGATGTCCAAAACCAATCATGGAAATTTATCTCATTAAATTTTTCCTTCTTCAAGACCGATAACAACATTGATTTGTTATTCATGATTCTACAAGAAAAATTGCATTTGTCAAAATCCATTTGATTTGATTTGATTTGAAATATTTGACGATAACAATTTGGTCTTTAATTAATTATCACTCCCACTATTTTGATCAAACTGATAACCCTCATGTATCAATTCAGATATTGTAGCATACAAGCTTCTAGTGAGCAAGATCCTAATTTCCTCTCAGTCATGAGACTACTAGGGCCGGTCATCCACAACTCAGATTCTTTTAGGTAGGCAACTTTTGTCAATTGCATCATATGCAACTCTTGACAGATGCTATGCACAACTCTTTGCCATAAACATCATCATGCCTCAAGATGCTTGATCCTATCAAGGTCACCAAGTCAAGTCCAACCCAAAAGCCAACATGATGAGTATGCACTCTATGGAGGCAGACCCACATACTCACCATCACACTTCCACGAGATAGATAGTGCACCACGCGGAGGCATGCCCACACTTAGTCGATGAAGCTTTTCATGTGTGTCACTTTGGGACGACATCTTAAACTTAATATTTATATTTGAGGGTGTTGGTTATTTATACATATACATATCCAATCACCACATATTAGTATGTATCATATACATGCTATACCCCACAAGAAAACATAAGAAAGCGACAAACCAATGATTATGGCCATCCTATTTGTAATTACTTGAGCCACAAGGAATTATGGTCATCTAGGTCTACATCATATGCAACAACCTATTGTTAATGATAATCTATGCTTGGACCATTCTGAGTTGATAAGCTCATCCTATAACTGATTGGCTCGCCTCTTGGCCGGTCAGTTGGTTGTCTTCAACCGATCGTCTGGTTCCTCCAGACGGTCAGTTTTTCGGGTCGTCGGGCTCCTCGTTAGTCCACCAGCTGCTCGTCTCGTATTGTCATCCAGTCATCTCGGTCCTCTATATGTCCATCGGGCGCCCACCAATATTCGACTTAACAGGAAATAAAACTATCCTATTTTACATTTGGCATTGGGAACCCCAAGTTACATTCAGGGGGGGGGGCAAAGGTAGAAATATAAAGTCTCGAGTTATCTAGAGTTACATCACAGTATAGAGAAGGCTCAGTTTGCAGACTGAGAGCAAACAACCACAACCACAACCATGCACACATAGGGTTTATTGGCCATAACCATGCTACACATCCACCATCAAAACCATTTCAAGGGCAATGTGTATTGATTGCATTTATATACCATATCATATATGTATATAGGGATTCTGGTATTTAATCAGATATGCACATTAGCCAGTTAAATTATTTGCATCGTATGAAATAAATAAAAGGTGGAAAATCAAGATTGATCATATCGATTAATCCTAAAACATAGAATGTTGACGTGTTTCTGATACCACTATTGGGTTTTATGGGACAGAATAAAGTAGCGGAAATAAAAATTATCTGAGCCACAAACCCCCAAACCTGCAGATCGCATCAACAACTATGAATTAGGAAGGATGGTTTAGCAAGTTATACCTGGTCTTGAGGCTTGCTCAATGATTATACCTTGCAGCTAGTGCGGCCTTCAACCACCTAGACTTTGACAACGTCTGTGTAATTCCTGGTATAGACCCAGAGTGCGGTTGAATGCCACCCTCTTGAGTGGAAGAAACCTCCCACCTATATAGGTAGTCCACACAGACCACTGAGAACTCTAGTTGTCCTCTGGGACAAGACTAGAAGGAGTTTTCCCCTTCTACCGATGTACTAGTCACCGACACACTCTCCCACAATCAGTTGCTTTTTAGCAGTTGTCTTTCCCTCACTGTTCCTCCCCGGACGGGTAGAACTTGCTTGGGCTTCCTCTCATTTTCCATATTCAGAGAAGACAACAACTTTGTAGAGAAACTGATGTCCTGAGTTGTGTCTCTAGAGAAACCCCCTGTACCCCTCTATTTATACTAGAGGGCAGGGTCAGGGTTCCCAGTTGATATGGGAATAGAAGGGATCGAAATTCCAAAAACTATTCACCCTATCGGCAGGCAAACTGGTTGGTTCACAACCGAACCGGTCGTCTAGTGTGTGATCCAATTGGTTTACACGGTGAACCGGTTGGTTCACCTCCAAACTTGCCTCTGAGTGACTTTCCTATTTCATCCCAAATTAATCTGAAGATTCTTTTCTTGTCTCACAAGAATTGGAATTTGCAAAATGAGGAACATTCTCACGAACCAAGCAACCCAACACTTTCTCGTTTGGACCCCATAAGATGATTGGTTCACTGGAGTGAACCGGTCATCTCACTGGCCACGAGCTGATCGGTTCACCTAGTGGACCGGTCGATTGGTGGTCTAGGTCGTGCAAAATTCAGTCAATTCAGTTCTCAATCAATTCAACACTTGAATCAGTTGGTTCGACACTTGAACTTGATGATTCTCAGTCAAGTCTATTGATTGAATGTTTAATTGAGTACATGAAAACTTCAATAATCAATCTAAAAAATTTTTATGGATAAACTCCTATTCCAAGTTAAGTCCTATGTGTGTGACCCTATAGGTTCCATTTCACGTTGGCAGTGAATGTCCATAACAACTTATGATATCACAAGCAAAGAGGGGTACCTAGTCGCACATCAGTGCTACCCAAGTGAAAGGAAAGTTGGAGAACAACTTTCAACCTACAATCTGTGATTGGTGTTAAGTGAACGTATAGTTCCTTTGTCACTAATATCTAGATTGAACTTGAGGCATGGAAGTGTCTTCCTCTTCAGACGTTCAATCCATGTTCCTTGATTCAGAGTAGACTGTCTTAGATATGTGTAGGTTCAATATCACATATTGACTCACATGTGCACGACCATGCATTTATCAGTCGCACTCCTCAAGTGGCCAGGATACCATACTCCCTCAAGAGGGACAAATCCCATGTCTATCATTTACAGTCAAGTCCCCATGTGTCAAAGTCATCCAATCATCACCATTATAACAACCCATGTTTCAGGACTGCATTTGATGATGTCAAAGTGTACCCAACGACATGTGATGAGTGCAGTGATTTCAGGTCTAAGAACCACAATCACCACCAATACTATAAGAGATGATTCTGGCTAACCACGTATGGTTTTCATGCATCACTCTTATGGTGGGTCTGTCTGATACACTATTGCTAACAAGTATTTTTGTGCTTGGTTTAATATCGTATATCATGACCAATGAGATCTAGTCATCAACCAACACACACTCTAGTCTTTAGTGTTATTGATGTCTATGGTTATTTCCACTATAACAACCAACTAGGGACAAAGATGAGAATGTACACACTCTTAACATCCGTATGATCTCATTTCTTCAAGTCAAATACTTGAAGATATACGTCATTGAGTTTTGTCATTCTCTAGAAATCTATCATGTAATACTATTATCTCAAACAGTTCAAAACATATAGATTGGAAATTGCCTTTATTAATATTTCAAATCATTTACAAAGTATGCATTTACAATCATCATATGACTGGATCTATGGGCATACATACCAACAATAAACTCATAGAGGTTATGAGTTGGTCATAAGCTAATGAGCCAACAACCTATCTAGAAAATATTGAGGAACCATGTTCTGAGATATGACTTGAAATAATAACATCCAAAATAAATTCCATGTGAACCAACAAGGTGTGACCTTGATGGTAGTAATTATAGGGGTAAAACCCACAAGTACAATTGGGTCTTAAAGGTTAAGACTAACATGGCAAAAATTGAAAAATAAAGATTGGTTGTAATAGAATTTAAATAAGTTCAAAGTGTTGAACTTGATGAAATCCATCAACCAATTGCTATGGTAATGACCATAGGGATTATGCTCGGTGTTGTTGTTTGAAGACTATGAGATTTTTGTGTGGATATTAAAACCACATTCCTTAAAAGGAATAATATGGAGGATGTGCATGTAACACAACCTGAAGTGTTTTACAGTTCCACTAATGCAAATAAAATATAATAACTACAAAGTCAATCAATATGATTGATTAAAGCAAATGCCTCAACACTGGAATCTCTTATTTGACCATATAGTCAAAGAGTTTGACCGATAAGTGAAATTAAGAATGGAATTTGTGATTACAAAAGATTTAGTGGGAGCTTATTCTTATTCCAGATAATGATGAGGAATGAAGATCTAATACTATGAGTATTAAAATTGGCATGGAAATACCTTCTTTAAAGGTATAAGGAGGAGTATCCTATATGGTAGGAATTGAGACCTATGGAGATAGTTCATGAAATATTCTTGACTTATAAAGAGCATATATATTGGAAAAGTATTGAAGAGATCTGTATATAGGATTTTGATGAGAGTAAATTTGGAATTTATATCTCATAAATCTAGTGTTCCAATTCTTGAGAAGAATGGAAAACCATGAATAAGATATGATAGGCATTTACAAATGGGTCTATCCTGATTGCCACATAATGTACTCATCCCATTATCCTATATGTATTGAACATGACAAGACAAATAACAGTCAAATTCCAATGAAGGTAATTGGAGCACAATATAGAAACATCCATAAGTATTTGAAAGCACCTTGTATTGATTCTTAGGCTACGATAATGAGGAAGAACATATTGTAAATGAGTTGCACTCATGCAAGCTTACAAAATGGCAACGAATGATTGCAAAATCTAAAATTTATGTATGAGCTTTGTGACAGAGTGATTTTTTACATATATTTCTCTCTCTCTCTTATAATTTTGTTAATTCCAATAATACCCTCAACCATTTCCCTCACTAAATTGACTCAATGACTTATCAATTCAAATAATGCAAACACTAGTGTCATATGAAGGTGAATTGTATGTATTAATGTAGTTAGTCAATAACCATGATCAATATTCAAATTTCAATCCCAATTTTATACCACAACTACATCATGACATTATTAAACTACAACTAAAATTTCATTGCAATTGGATTAACCAATTAGGAGATATGAGCAATTGAAATGTTTGTGCATATTTCATTATATTTGAGCTAACGACCTAAGTTCCAGTTTTAATTGACCAAATATGTGACATTGATGTGTCACACAGACTGGCTTTCTACCCCCTACCCAATATTCTCTACAGCCATTGGAAGATGGACCATGGATCAAATAAAGATCTGACTGCTTTGACCCCATCTTATACCTCCCACCTTTCTCGGTCTCAACCCCAACATAACACCTGACCCAACAATGACCTCACATGCCTGATTCCCGCATCGCCTATGCGAGATCTTTGAAGGACGACCTCCTCTCACCAAAATAAACTCAACAATTGTTACCACGTCGGCCATCTCCCTCAGATCAGAAAGAACGAACCCCCTCGTCTTTGTGCCTCTTACTGGCGGTGGTGCCCGTATTAGGTCTTTCTCCTCTACACATCCCTACCTCTATATAACCCCCACTAGCTTCTCCGGCCTTCCTTTATTCGTCCCCCATTATCAATTGCACCGAAGGTCACCCCTTCCTCCCCTACCTCAAGCACCCTCACCTCATCTGACCCCGACTTCCTCCTCTGCTCTAGAGCCTCCATCTTCCAATCCACCGAGGCTATGCCTTCCTGGGATCTTGACAAGCTGAGCACTACCCCCCGTTGGAGCCGTGGAGATCCACAACCATGGGTCGATAAGACACTACAACTAAGCTCAAGAGCTCCATCGCCGACAAGGTCAAGGCCATGTCGAGCAGCAGGGAGTGACCATAGAGCCTCACGAACCCCACACAGAGCTTTGTGACCCCTCAATCCAACCCAAGGGTAGGTAAAACCCATAAACTTCCTCTTCCTCTTCATTTCCACATGTTGATCTAAACTAGAGCTGTGGTCCACCTCTGGCGAGCTTCTTGGGTTCGTTGAACTCAGGGAGATCCCGCGAACAGATCCCACTCACCCTCACACACTCAAAAGTCACCTAGCTACCCGACCCATTACCACCTTTGCCTACAGTAACCATGCTATGCTGCCATGGCGCAAGCAACAATCAAAAGGGTGGATTTCCCTTTCTACCCATGCCCTATCACGAGGAACATTTGACCTCCACAGGCAATTGCATCCTTCACACCCGACCTTGACCCTGTTGATTGAGGTTGGCTCGTTGGTTAAGGAGAGGATCTGTGGAGCCAGATCCCTCCTCTGATCCATGAGGCCGACCACCCTTTTTCTTTTTTTTCATTTTCATTTTATTCTTCTAGAAATTTCCTGATTGGTTAATATTGTAAAACCCATTATAAATAGCTCCAATATCTAAAAATACCCAAAAAATACACACGTTCTCAGAAAAATGAGAAGCACATTTATAAATTATCACCTATACCTAAATCCAACCCTAGATCTATGTATTCTTTTATGACCTTGTGTTATGTCCTTTTTAACCTTAATTTGTGGAAAATAAATATGAAATCAATGACAGTATATTTTGTAAGACCCTAAAGTATCAGATCTGACCTTAATTTCCTTAACTCGAAACCCTAAAATGGTTATCAATAATAGGTTCACATTAATGTCTCATGAATGACTATTATCTTCTCTCTTTTCCAATAATGATTAATGGAAGAACTAATTCTCCAATCCACTCTCAAACCCTCCAAATACTCTAATTTGAGCCTATGGCACTAAAAGGAAACCCTTGTGAGTCAAAGACCCCAATATGATGTGTTGACAACAGATAATGACATTAGGTATTTATTTCCTTTCAGGGTGTGATCTATTTACCGTTCTTCTAGACTCCTGGATCCCAGATCTAATCAAAATGTATGTGGTCTTTATTAAGTATAAGACTAGTTTTCCTTGGTTGCATAAGATATGATGTACCTTGTGTGAATCTTTTTTCTTATACCTTGTTGGTTTACTACTAGTACCATATGCTTCTCCAAAACTTAATGAAACATGAAAGGACATTTTGATGAGTTGTAGCTACTAGTGCACATGGCCCAGTATGGATGTATGATATATTGCCTAGCATGGATGTATGGTGAATTGCCCATGTTTGATGTATGATAAAGAAATTTTACCCATAGTGGATGTATGATAAGTTCTTATAAAATTGTAGTACAACTGCATCTAATGAAATGTATAAAAGACGTGTTTACCTGATTTTCCTCCTTTAGCAATGGTTTTCTTTTTATTTCATCTTTCTTCAAGAATTTCCATATATGCAATCATACTATTGTATCTTTTTACCACATACCAACTTTGTGTTGATGATTTTGTTTCTCATATTTTTAGGTACAAGGAACAAATAATGCATCTCAGAGTACCAAAAGCTACTAAGTAATTGCTCATGGAAGATAGCTAGCTAGATTACTGCTCTGATCTCTTTTTTAGTTTGATAGTTGCTTATTTTATTAAATGTTGTATAAGATTCTCCATATCCTATGTATTTTCATTCTTAAGAACTATTTCTTCCTTCCGAATAATATGTATGACTTTTATTATCAATGAATGTGGTTTAGTGTGGCTATATAGTGATGTTTGTGAATAATGATCCAACTCATTTTTATAATTTAGTTGACTGCAACAATCTCTTATATTTTCCCTTTATACATCTTTAGATATGAGTGCACATATCTGGGAATGTCCCTAAGGAAAGTATATGGAAATTGGGGTCATCACAATTGGTATCAGAGCCTAGGTTCACACATCATGGTCACATGAAACTCATTCACCCTATTGTGAGTCTAGGGTAGTCCTTAAGTTAGGGATATGAAGGGTGGAGGTGTCTAGGATAACATCTGCCATGGGTATGGCTAAAGTCTCTGAGCCACTTTGCTTGGCAATCATGAGGCTACCTACAATGGAATGCCGAAACTCTAAGTGTCCCCTATTTTTGGGCATACCTTAATTAAGGACCCTTCTCATCTATAGAAATTCCTTGTCATCTCTCTCTATTTTATAAATATTCCCTCTCAGATCTATGATATAAGAGTAAGAATGAGTCATTCTATTTTGAAGTCCTAGGGACCGACAGATAAGGATTTTAGGGTATCCTCCACAAATCATAACAAAAAGATCATGAATAATTAATAAAGAAGATAAATGGAATAAAATGTGAAAAAATGTCTAATGTATTTCACCTAATTTCAGGATGCCTCCAAAAACTTGTGGATCTAAAAATTCTAAGGATTCATCTGGAAATAAAAGAAAAGATCATGAAACCTATGATGGACCTAATCCCAATGATAGGTGGGAAGAGCAAAAGAAAATTCTCCTAGACTTCATGGAAAGTATTGCCGTAAAAGGAACCCCTGAACCCAACTCCTCTAGGAAAAAAGAAGTGACAATGCTAGATTTCATTAAGCTTAACCCTGACACCTTTTTGGGGGAAGACAGCCTGAAGTCATGGATAAGGCTGAGGCCTGGATCTTCTTTGTAGAGAATCCCTTGCGTACCCTAGAAGTGCCCAATGGAAAGAAGGTCAAGGTTCCCACACACCTGCTTAATGGAGGGGCAAAGATTTGGTGGGAAAACTATGATGGAAATAGGGGAGCTGAAGTGGATAGAATGGGATGGGAATCCTTTAAAACTCTTTTCACTTACCGTTTCATGCCCATAGCGGAGAGGAAGAGGAAGGAGCAGATGTACACTGAGCTCAAATAGGATAATCTCTCAGTGGCTGATTATACCCAAAAGTTTGGACTATTAGAGAGATACATATCCATTAGGACTGAAGATCGCCTAGTAGAGCACTATGTTGACTGTCTAGCCACCCACGTGAAGGGCCTAGTTATCGCCTCCTATCCCAGAACCATAGATGAATCCCTGGATATGTCCCTCAAATAGGAAAGGGAACAAGGTTTGCAGAAGCCACCTAGTATGGGATACCTGGGGTTAACCACCACTGAGGAGGATAAGTATAGAAAATTCCACCCTGGCCATAATAAGGGATCAGGAAAAGGAGGAGGTTCAGGAAAAAGAGGACAGAGAAACAACTATAACCTACTGATGGAATACTGCAACAAATGTAAAACATGTGGATGAGGACATGATGGACCTTGTCGCTATGCCAAGCCGGTCTTCTACAACTGCAAGAAGGAGGGTCATTTCCTCGCCACACTAGTACAAATATAGACTTTAACGTCAGTTAAATAAGACTTTTGACATCGATTTCCAAGCGACACCCAAGTGGGTGATACTAAAAGTAGATGCCTTCACCGTCGGTTATGAAATTGATGACATAGAGCCGTCCCCAATTGCAACAAAAAAAAGAACCGCCAGTTGTGGGACCATATGCGTCGGTTATTCACTCAACACGACGCCATTCTCCATCCCGAACACCCCAGTTAGACCATAGTTGTCAGTTTTCTATAAATAACTGACTCTGTTGACCTTATTTTATTGACAGTTTTTAGATACCCAAAAAATAATCGACACCATCATAACAAAAGGTGTCGTTTTTCTATAATTAACCGATGAGTTGGACATTTGTAGTTAGTTTTTTAAATTTAACAGATGGCTATGTTTTTTTTCTTATCAGCTTACAGGACGACTGTCTGGCTGGTCAGTAGGATGCAGAACCTGCAGTTCTGAACTGCAAGTTTACAACATCCTTTGATATAAGCCAACAACATGCCAAAAACATGCAATATTAACAAGATGGGAAATATTATATATAGATCATGTGATTCACATAAATGCATAAGCACATTTAATTCATTCATATGATTCACACACATGTAGAAACATGTAGTTCCATTCATTCCTCCATTTCATATTCATACACATGTAGCAACCTACAGTTCCATTCATTCATCTCTTTTCACATTCACACACATGTATAAGCACATTCATTCATTCATCTTCACATTCACACACATGTATATCGATAATACAATTAAAAAAAATCATTCAGACATATATATATAAGTGTGTCTTTTAAAGTTTAACATGTCATCAAATATTGAAATAATATTATAACATCAAAGTTTAGAAATGTCATTATTTATCATCATCATCGTCATCATCAATATTCCAATAATAATAAAAAATTCCCAGCGCTTCTAAGGCTTTTGCCCATTGTTCTCTTATATCATCTAATTGTTCCATCGTATAGGGACTATGTACATCTAATAACTTTTCACCTATAATGAAGTCACTAGTTTTAAATACCTGCAAAGAGAATGACGTATATATAATGAATAAGATTGATATATTTCATAATATTATCTAATGAGACTATATAATACCTATTGTATGTTATCGATTTCCAGTGCAACATATCTAAAAATGGTGTCCATATATTGCATCACATAGTATGCACATGCCCAACCATTGTCTTGTTTAGCACATTATAAATTTCAACATACACAATATTAATAAATAAAAACAAGCATAGTTCACATAAATAATATATACATTGGAGTCACAAAACTACCTTCACATTCTCCCAAACTAATAGTTTCTTTGTCCTGCACATGTTTCCTCTATCTTTTTTGAAATCTTTTAAATCACTACATGTTGATGTAACACATTAAATTGCAACACTAAATAGTAATGTAATAATATATGTTAACAAATATAAATATGAAAAATTTCTCACATGAATAATGGCCTTTTCATTACATGTCCATAGTTCTCTAATTGCTTCCCCTCAGGATCTAGATAATAAATAATGAATGTCTTGGGGACAATAACCAATAACCCCCAATTCTTACCACTAGAGATAAGAAAGTTAAAAATACATAACTCAAAATCCGCAATGAAATATAATTTTCTTAAGTCCATATTATAAGCAAAGTAAACTTACTTAACATTGAATGGAGCTATTATCACACTCTTTTTTTTTATCAAAATATTTAAAAGGGACAAAGCAGTATAAGGTAACTGATGAAGGGTCTTTATGTACAAGACTGATCAAAGATGGAATTCAAAATCCCATATGGGTAAATGAAAAATCTTTACAGATCCTATGTAAGTGTCTGCAAAAACATATATTACATATGCATTGATATATAAGAAACCAGATCACTGTATATAAAACAAGGTATATAGATATATAAACAAGATCTCACCATATCCATATCTCTATCATAGATGTATTCAGCCAATCATACATAAACAACTCCAAAATATCTTGTACAAATAGTGTGTTATAGTATGATTGGCCTGCAACATCCTCTAGAATGTAAACATTTATAGGATACTGTTTGTTATTTTCGCCTATCCATATTTCCATAACCCTACAATTTGGACCTATTGAGTCATATAGGTCCTTTGGAAGCCAACTAGGTAGTGCAGGAGGAGGTGGAGGTGGAGGTGGATGCAGAGTTGTAGCATATTTCTTCCTTTTTTCCTATATATATAATTTCATATCAATTGACTTGTATATACACGCTAACAAATTAACGTAATGTAAATTTTACCATACAAGATCAGTATAGACGATATCCATTTTGGGCCATAATATCACTTATCTGCCTTCTGCTTCACCAAGCGTGTCAGCATCTGGGTGGGCATATGGCAATGGATGATGCCTCCAATGAGGGAACACAAGCCTCAGGCTCACACAAACATAACCATCGGGTAATGGAGTGTCATGAATTGTGTGACCTCAAAGGTGTGGGAAAACCTTGGCCTCTACAATGATGAATTCTTTGACTCTTAGACAACATGACCTCAACCCCTACAAATTTACATAGAGTATGTTATATACATATATACATAGACATGTCATCTTGAAAAGACCAACTACTATGTCATAAAAATAGTTACAGTAGATGTACTAGGTGGTGGGTCTACAAGATTACTCCCAACCACCTCTATCGTAGGGGAAGCGCGGCATGACATAAGTATTGTCTGAGTGGCGACCTGATACGCCTTCCACTTGATGATTGCTTCATGGAGTCTCTTATCAAGTGCTTCCTCGACCCTCCTATCAATTGACTCATCTACCTATACATGGACAAAAGAAACACTTATTGAATTCCCTTTGCAATAACATTCTAAAAAACAAATAGGTTACCTCAGTTTTGAAAATCCCACTTTTGAGACATGTTTTCACTGTGATGGCCCAAAGAACACTTTCTTGCCCACACCAGTGCCTGCAGCCCTAACACGTCCAGGATGCTCTAGGTTACCAAGAGCAATTGTCAATTCATCCCTTGTGCCCTCAGGGATGAACTTGCCTTGCTTCCTCAGCTCATGAAGCTCCCGCTAATTGCCATCAATAGAAATTGGTAAATAAACATAACAATCATTAATATTGATTTCTCTGAGAGTTGAATTTTACCATTTTTGCAGCCGCCTCAGCAGCTGCGGGCTTGGTTGTATCACCTTTCTTATTTTTTGTGATGTCCCCTGATTTTCTAAAACTTAATCTGATGTGTGACATCCAAATTGAAACCCTCACCTCAGTGAGAATCCCAATTTAAACATCACACATTAGGCTAAGAAAGAGAAAATCAAGGGAGTCAGAAGGAAATAATCAGTAACACATGCACATGAACAATAATAAAACCATACCACATATGTCCACCATTCAACATATAATTACAACATGAATTGTTACAACATTTGATATTACATATTGAACAACAAACTCTACATATACATGTACTACTACTAAACAAAATGATCTTAAGACAATAGTTCGACCTGTACATTAGCTCGCCGCACAACTCTCAACTATCCTGGATCTTCAAGAGCATAACCACAACCTAAAAAAAAAGATTACATGTGGTACACGTCAGCAAAATATTCAAGAATATTGTACTGAGTACGCCTACGTGTCTTTTATATACCTCTCATCATATCTTGGCAATAAGATAAAACTAATACTTGGCAGCAATAAACAAATATAAGAAAAGCATATACTTGTGCAAAAGATGTTCATTAATAAAAGAGAACACATATATTTTAAGAACATTTCCATCATATATCTCGTACATCTTCCCCCAAGGGCTTTGATGTTTTTAGGCCTTATGATCTATTACCAAAGAGTTTGAGATCATTTTACATGTGATCTACTACCAAGGAGTTTGAGATCACTTCAATGCACTATACTACCAACGCGTTTAGTGCTATAATATGATGGATCAGATATCTTATGTTTCATGTGTTCATAGCCATAAGTATGGAAAATCAAGCAAGATATCATACAAGAACAATAATTTCATTCAATATCATATGCCAAGTATTTACTACCATACAACACAAGCATCTTGTATAATAAGCCAAGTAAGAGGTAATGGCGTACCTTCCAAAGAGACATCCTAATCACATATTCCTCATGTCATCTATAACTTTATTAAACCTGATCAAGACAAGATCATATACTATCATCAGGTCCGCATCACATCAACCCTAGTTAGGTCCATTTTAGGGTTTCACTTAGTTCATTGGGATATGTGCATCATTACTTATCTTATCTTCTTATAATTAGGTTACTGATCTTATATTATAGATTAGGATACATAATATGATTACTTGGTTACATATGATCATGTGCACATGTTAACCCTATGTTACATGTATTAATCATACTAGGGTTTATATCACATTAAGAGAAAACATCATCATATAACATGGATTATGTGTATCATCTTGATCTAATATTTAAATATGAGGTTCCAGATACTAATATGAGCTTACTCTGTGATTTCTAGGATTTTATGAGTATATTTGTAATTATTACAAATTAATTAGGGTTATTAGCCCTAATTAGCCATATAAAGAAAATTACATGATTTTGTGTCCAAGAATCGTCATATCTGACATCATATGCAATATAAACATGGTTATGGACTTAATGAAATTTTCCCATAATTTTATATCATCGTTTAATATTTATTACTCATGAAATAAACATTTTACAACTTACATAATATTACTAAAATTTACACTTCAAAAGACTGATATCATACTCCCATGTTATTCTTCTCATTTTTCTAACAATTTGGGTATTTTATTTGTATTTTTCTGACTTCAGATGTATTTACTATGCATTATACAAGATCTGAGATTTTGTGAAGATTTTACCTTTTTTCGGCCACTCAGATGTGAACACGTGTCCACCAAGGGCATGGCTGGTTCAACTTTGGGCTGGCTGGTTTGACCGTTGGCTGACCCAATTTGCTCCCTCTCTCACGAATCACATTCTCCATGATTATAGAACTAACGCTCGCGTACGCCGCCGCCGCACATGTGATCTCCAGCGATGAAGTCGTGACTCCCTAATACTCCTCGTCAGCTTCTAATGCCGCAAAACACTTCACAAGGCCTCCCTACATGGTACCAGACTTTAAGCTTGCTGTTAGCTACTCCTTCTCATGGATCCGAGGACCTCACCGGCGTCAGCTGCAGCCGTGACGGCAGGGAAAGGGGGAAACCTCTCCACTCGAGGGATCTTCATAGTAGCACATCTGGAGCATGGCAAGGACATTCGAAACATATCTGAGGCTCTAGAACCCCAAGGGAAACCCACCATAGTCGACCCCAAGTCATCCTTCATCTCCAGTGAACTCCAACTCGTCGGCCCTACAAAGCTTGACAAAATCCATCGTGAACACCTGACTCCTTCTCCTCTAGCTTCGCCCTTCATAATGTCCTACTTCCTCTTCCTTCATATTGCCTTCTCTACCTCTGACTTCTTCTTTTACTTGTCTACACCACATGCTGCTTGTAGTGGAGAAGCCAACAGAAGGGAGGCACCATTCTCTCTTAAACAGAGTCCAAAAGGCTTAGTTTAGGGGGATATGTTAAGTTAAGACAAGTTGTGAGTCAGCATGAGCCTCAAGCTCTTTTACAAAGGAGGACCTCTAGTGTTAGGACCAGTTTTGGGGATAGCTCAAGAGAGAGAGAGAGAGACCCACAGGGAGAAGGTTAGAGAACCTAGACTCCATGATATGAGAAATATGAGAAATATGTGATATGATATGTCCTAAACTAGAAAACTCCTGAGTGAATGAGTTGAGTTGCTTTATGCAAGATTCCTATAATCTTGTTGAACCCTAGGTGTCCTTGGGAGGACCAAACCCTAGAGATAGAGAGAGGATGGTTATATGTACATATGTTAATATGAGTATATGAGAACCTAACATCTGGGTGAGGGAGAGAGAGTCCCAAGACCCTGGAGGAGCTAACTATGTTTTAGTTTCTGGACAACCTCATCCTCGGGTTGGTGGTTCCAAGTAGGACTCTAGTGGTGTATGTATCAGAGAGTTTTGGGTCAGTATGTCTCATGGGTGGAGAACCTACGAATAGTATGTCATAGCATGTTTTGGTTTGTGCATATGTGGCTAGAGCTTGTAAGGCTATCATGAGTGCCAATGAGGTAATCCGAAACCCAAAACCAAGGAAGGAGGATAAAGTATATGCATATGAGGTACTCATAGCTCAGAGAGACTGAGCATGGCACTACCCTCATGGTAAGGGTTAGGACCTCAATTGGACTAGATGAAGTTTTGATATATGTTTGAGGAGCCACTTGTATAAGTTGTTTTATTACAACCATTAGATAATAATATACGTAAGATTGTAATCTAATCTTGACATGTGATATATAGACATGATATGACGGAAACTTAGAGATGGTTTAATAAATATGAATGCATAAATGGCTAACCATGTACATGAATAATGATGAGTAATGTGAAACTATTGTTTAATCTTGTGATAAATTCACTAGTAAATGATGCAATTTATTATGATAAATGAAATAAGATCAAATGGATGAAACATGTTACATGAGGTGTTAATCTTAGTGCTTAATAAAGATGAAAGATATAGTTTGATAGTTAGTACAACATAACGATTAACGTCCCTCCTAGGACTGCAACCTCTCTCGCATGAAGTATCACTTTGCTTCACGATCTCAATGTGGGATGAGGTTGGGACTCATTTCAACTGCTACCCCCACGATCTCCAGTTTGACTAGAGGTAGGGGATGAAGATCCAACCATCCAAGGTACATCAAATGGCTATAAAGGAACCCACACAGAACATGATTCGTGGCTCACTTCAAGCAGCCCTCACTTCCACTAGATCAAAGATCCAAGGCCAACATTTTTGCATGCAGACTGAGCCCAACTAAGGGGGCGTGACACAACCTAACTTAGGCAAAATCTCCCCAAACTTTGGTCTATTAATCCTCAAAATGCATATTATTTAATAAATTTCAAACCTTAATAACTTCCTCTAAGAACATCCAATTGCCACCAGATTTTAACTACATCTTCCTCACAACTCAAGCTACCTTGTACACGAATTTGGTGCCAAAACCCAATTGTTAGACTGTTCAATTAAATTCCTCAAATAGGCAGAACATATGGATACAAATCATTATACAAACCTCAATCAACACTCCAACTTTACTAAAACACATGGCATTCTCAAAACAACTCAACATGAATGATTTCACTGGTGTCATTAGACATTTTAGGATTCTAACGGTCCACTCCATTACATCCTACACATTTTAAAAGAAATTTTGTCCTCAGAATTAAGCCAGAAATCCATTCTTTCACATCATATACATCTTAAAAGAAAATTCTTCCTCGAAATTAAGCCATCCTCTTACTTCGAGGGGAACCCAAGAAGTCTATGTTCACTTGTAGGGTACTAACATAGGTGAAACATTTCAACAACGAGAACTCCATAAAAGGTTGAGCAAGGGTTTAGAAGCTTAGGTCATGTCATGACATATTTCATTTGTTAGGGTTGCATCCTTATCTTTACCCATGCATTAGGGTTCAGTCATCATGTTACCATGTTCTAAATGAGTTAACTAAGATTAACTCATTATATCAAGGTGTCATCAACATTTTATTGAGCTAATTGTTAGAACATGTTCATCATTAACATATGCCTTTTAGGAGGGAGTTAACCATAATTAACACACGTTATCCATCTAGATCATATCAAGGTATCTCATAAAAGCCTATTTACTTGCATCATCAAAACTTATCTAAAAACCTCAAAATTGAACTTAAGTCCTTGAAGACAAACATAGATCATCATAACCATCTTATGTCATCTATATAAGGCTTACATCTTATCATCAAAACTTATTTCATCTATTCATATATCATATATATCAAAAAGGCTCTAAACATCTAATCTAGAACTACGCTCTCTTCTAGACTGATATCATTCACTTTCACGTAGGTTACATGACCACCTCCTACTCGTACATGTGTGGGGACACATTTTTGTAATACATATATAATAAAATATTATATAGTTTTTATTCAATAAAATAAGTGTCAGAGAAAATTATTGAGGTTCGATCCGTTTGGAATCAAAAACCAAATCCTGAAAATGAGTGTCCCACACATAGTAGAGAGTACAATGTCATGAAAACTAGTGAAAAGGGTGAGAACAAGGGGTCGACTAGTGTAGCTACTCTAGACAACGTGCACAATATGTCTAGGGTTTCTCTTCCTTTGATGCACGTCATTTTTAAACAGTACAACATCCCATACCGCTGCACTACAAGGAAAGAACGAAATCTAAGGACATACTACTCAACAAGCACTAGTCTAGACCTAGTTTTCTGACATATAGGTGCTAACCTAGAGGCTAGGTCAGATCTAGTCTCTAAAAGATGACTAAACTAACCTTAAGAATTATTAAGTTCAAGGTTCTTTAGTTTTGAGTTGCATAATGAGCAAATGTCAGGTTTTGCTATTATTCATGCTCTGATACCACCTGTGATGTCCCCAGGTTTTCTAAAACTTAATCTGATGTGTGACATCCAAATTGAAACCCTCACCTCAGCGAGAATCCCAATTTATACATCACACATTAGGCTAAGAAAGAGAAAATCAATGGAGTTAGAAGGAAACAATCAGTAGCACATGCACATGAACAATAATAAAACCATACCACATATGTTCACCATTCAACATATAATTACAACATGAATTGTTACAACATTTGATATTAAATATTGAACAACAAACTCTACATATACATGTACTACTACTAAACTACAAGATCTTAAGACAATAGGTCCACATGTACATCAGCTCGCCACACAACTCTCAACTATCTTGGATCTTCAAGAGCACAACCACAACCTCAAAAAAAGATTACATGTGGTACACGTCAGCACAATATTCAACAATATTGTACTGAGTACACCTATGTGTCTTTATACACCTCTCATCATATCTTGGTAATAAGATAAAATTAATACTTGGCAGCAATAAAAAAATATAAGAAAAGCATATACTTGTGCAAAAGATGTTCGTTGACAAAAGAGAACACATATATTTTAAGCACATTTCCATCATATATCTCATATATTTTCACCCAAGGGCTTTGATGTTTTTAGGCCTTATGATCTACTACCAAAGAGTTTGAGATCATTTTACGTGTGATCTACTACCAAAGAGTTTGAGATCTAACACATGTGATCTACTACCAAAGAGTTTGAGATCACTTCAATGCACTGTACTACCAAAGAGTTTAGTGCTATCATATGATGGATCAGATATCTTATGTTTCATGTGTTCATAGCCATAAGTATGGAAAATCAAGCAAGATATCATACAAGAACAATCATTTCATTCAATATCATATGCCAAGTATTTACTACCATATAACACAATCATCTTGTATAATAAGCCAAGTAAGAGGTAATGGCGTACCTTCCAAAGAGACATCCTAATCACATATTCCTCATGTCATCTATAACTTTGTTAAATGTAATCAAGACAAGATCATATACTATCATCAAGACCTCATCATATCAACCCTAATTAGGTCCATTTTAGGGTTTCACTTAGTTCATTGGGATATGTGCATCATTACTTATCTTATCTTCTTGTAATTAGGTTATTGATCTTATATTATAGATTAGGATACATAATCTGATTACTTGGTTACATATTATTATGTGCACATGTTAACCCTATGTTATGTGTATTAATCATACTAGGGTTTATATCACATTAAGAGAAAACATCATCGTATAACATGGATTATGTGTATCATCTTGATCTAATATTTAAATCTGAGGTTCCAGATACTGATATGAGCTTACTCTGTGATTTCTAGGATTTTATGATTATATATGTAATTATTACACATTAATTAGGTCTATTAGCCCTAATTAGTCATATAAAGCAAATTACATGATTTTGTGTCTAAGAATCCTCATATCTGACATCATATGCAATATAAACATGGTTATGGACTTACTGACATTTTCCCATAATTTTATATCATCGTTTAATATTTATTACTCATGAAATAAAAATTTCACAACTTACATAATATTACTGACATTTACACTTTAAAAGACTGATATCATATTCCCATGTTGTTCTACTCATTTTTCTAACAATTTGGGTACTTTATTTATATTTTTCTGACTTCAGATGTATTTACTATGCATTATACAAGATCTGAGATTTTGTGTAGATTTTACTTTTTTCGGCCACTCAGGTGTGCACACGTATCCACCAAGGGCACGACTGGTTCAACTTTGGGTCGGCTGGTTTGACCACTGGCTGACCCAATTTTCTCCCTCTCTCACGGATCGCATTCTCCGTGATTACAGAGCTAACGCCCACGTATGCCATCGCCACACAAGTGATCTCCGATGATGAACTGGTGACTCCCTAGTACTCCTCGTCAGCTTCTAATGCCACGAAACACTTCACAAGGCCTCCCTACATGGCACTGACCTTTAGGCTTGCTATTAGCTACTCCTTCTCATGGTTCTGAGGACCTCACCGGCGTCAGCTACAGCTGCGACAGTAGGGAAAGGGGGAAACCTCTCCACTTGATGGATCTTCATAGTAGCACATTTGGAGCGTGACAGGGACCTCCGAAACATATCTTAGGCTCTAGAACCCCAAGGGAAACCCACCATAGTCGACCCCAAATCATCCTTCATCTCCAGTGAACTCCAGCTCGTCGGCACAATAAAGCTCGACAAAAGCCACCGCGAACACCTGACTCCTTCTCCTTTAGCTTCGCCCTTCATAATGTCCTACTTCCTCTTCCTTCCTTCATACTGCCTTCTCTACCTCTGACTTCTTCTTTTACTCATCTGTGCCACCTGCTTCTTGCAGTGGAGAAGCCAACAAAAGGGATGCACTGTTCTCTCTTAAACAGAGTCCAAAAGGCTTAGTTTAGGGGTCTTTCAAAACGTCCCTCCTAGGACTGCAACCTCTCTCGCACGAAGTATCACTTTGCTACACGATCTCAATATGGGACGAGGTTGGGACTCATTTCAACTGCTACCCCCACGATCTCCAGTCTGACCGAACGTAGGGGATGAAGATCCATCCATCCAAGGTACATCGAATGGCTACAAAGGAACCCACATAGAACATGATCCGTGGCTCACTTAAAGCAACCCTCACTTCCACTAGATCAAAGATCCAAGGCCAAAATTTTTCCATTGAGACCGAGCCCAACTAAGGGGGCGTGACGCAACCTAACTTAGGCAAAAGCTCCCCAAACTTTGGTCTATTAATCCTCAAAATTCATATTATTTCACAAATTTCAAACCTTAATAACTTCCTCTAAGAACATCCAATTGCCACCAAAATTTAACCACAGCTTCCTCACAACACAAGCTACCTTGTACACGAGTTTGGTGCCAAAATTCAATTGTTAGAACGTTCAATTAAATTCCTCAAATAGGTAGAAATTATGGATCCAAATCATTATACAAACCTCAATCAACACTCCAACTTTACTAAAACACTTGGGATTATCAAAAAAACTCAACAAGCATGATTTCACTTGTGTCATTGGACATTTTAGGATTCTAAAAGTCCACTCCATCACATTTTCCATCCTAGCTATCCATACAACATGGTGAGGAAAATCTACAGGAGTAACAACAGACTCACCAGTAGTAGTAGAGGACTCACCAGTCTCTTGAGTAGCAGCAGACTCAGCAGCAACAATAATAGTAGTTTTTGGCAAATGCTTGCATATCCACTAGGACCCATCATCTGGTCATGCACATTCAATGCACTCCTTGCTCTTTGAGCATCACTGATAGCCTTGTTAGTAAGCACATTGAATTGGTTAGTAACACTAAAGGTCAATCGTGAATAGGTGAATTCATTAGAATGTATATTAATTAAACTGGGAGTGACACTTAATACCGTGAATTCATCAGTATTTATCTTGGCAACAAACACCTCCCAGATCCTTTGGTCTAGGTAGTTCCATTGCTCAGTGGCTGACTTCTTCCTATTCTCAACATCTCATATGTATAGTCAGTGGAGATTTGTCCTATAGTTACTTAAGACCCTCCCACAACACTGCATCACCTTTTTACGATGTAGGCTTTCATCCAGTTCAAATATACTCTGCAAAATTTCATATATTTAATAGAATAGTATCCTAAAAATTAGGATTCTACAAAATGGAATTTGCTCATTGTGGTTCACTCCAACTGGATTTCCTGCATGATCAAAATCCACAACCAGTTTTAGTCCATTGCCCCTTTGTTTAAGTAACTTGTTCATCATAGTGATGCCCCTTTTTTGTCAAATTTTTTTTTGCTGCTCATCAAGTGCCACAAGGTTTTCAGGGGGTATATCCTCAAACTAAAATTTGACAAACAAACACTTGTAGGATATAACTTATAAATGGACATATAGATAGAAATATAGGATATATTTTAAAACTTACATTGTTAGGCGGCGCCTCATTATCCTCACCCTCACGGTAATCATCATTATGATCATCATACTCATGGTCAGTCATCTGAAAGTGTCATTAAAAAATAATACATTTAACATTTAACATAACTAGAAGATAATATAACATTGTAAAGTTCACATCGATGTAACATTAAAAAAAATAAAACATATAAAAAATAAAAATATGCCTCTAATACTGTGAACTTTTATCAATTAACATTCCTTCAGTGTGATCTTTACACATATATAAGTCATCATTAGCTTCAATATTTGGTGTTGGAAATCGAACTGAGAATGGATTCGAGTCATCATACTTATCATAGTACTCTTCTTCATCTATAGGATCTTCAATGATCTGACTTTTACCATGAAGAACAACCGACCATTTTTCATTTGTAGGATCATTGATATAAAATATTTGTTTTGCCTGTGATGCCAATATGAATGATTCACCCTTCTCGCCAATCTTTTCAAAGTTCACTAATGTGAACCCCAATTCATCCACAATAACTCCTTTGGTGTTATCAACCCAATTACATTTAAATATCAAAATTCTAAAATCTACATAATCAAATTCAATGACACCATAATATGACATTTTTGCTTCACATGGACTCTTATCCTTTGCACTGGAAAAAAACAATGAAGACGCTTGAAGGGAGACCCCACTATTTTGGACGATTCTCTTATCATCTTGATGCTTTGTGTAATATGAGAACCCATTTATGTCAAACCCTTCATAAGACATAACATTCATTTTTGGTTCAAAGGTGAGGCATTTGATATTTTCAACAAGATTATTTGGTGTTTGAGATAGTTTATGTAAGACTTTATCTTCAAATCACTTAATAAATGTCTTGTTATGCTCTCTAGCAAGCCACATTGAATTGGCTCACAGATATTGTTTCTTGATGAAATTGGTATGTTCCACATTATAAACACTCACTTCATCAATGTTGTGTAAAATATACAAGTGAGCTTGTTCCAACAGCTCACGGCCGATTACTTTCATCCGTGATCCTAAAATCCCTTTACCAGAATATTCCTCAATATTGTTGTCATCTACAAGAGTGTCATTACCACTCAGAAAGTCATTGTAAAAATCCATAACCTCTCTCGCCACATAACCCTCAATAATACTCCCTTTAGGCTGATAATGATTTTGAACATCACCTTTAAAAATGCTCATGTATCATCAAAAGGATACATCCTATGCAAGAAAAGTGGTCCCAACATTTTCACTTCCCTAGTCAAGTGGACAATAAGATGTACCATGATATCAAAGAAAGGAGGAAAATACATCTCAAGCTGACATAGGGTAACAACCACTTCTCTTTGCAACTTATTGAGAGTCTCATGATCAATAACTTTACTGCACAGACTGTTGAAGAAGAAACAAAGTATGGTGATTGCAAACTTTACATGCTTCGGCAGTGTAGATCAAATTGCCACAGGCATTATTTGTCACATTAGAGTGTGACAATCATGAGATTTAAGACCTATCAACTTCAGATATTTCATTGATACCAATCTACGGATGTTGGATGAGTAACCATGTGGCACCTTAACATTAACCAAGCACTCGAAAAAACCTTTCTTCTCCTTTCTAGACAACGTGTAAAAAGTAGGAGGTAAATATGTTCTCTGATCACTACTAACTACTTCTGTTAATTTTGTTCTTATTCCTATTTCACATAGGTCCATTTTGGATTTGATCCCATCTTTAGTCTTACCTGGTATGTTCAATAGAGTACCAATGACGCTATCATAGATATTTTTCTCAACATGCATGACATCGATACAATGCCTGACTGCCAAAGAACTCCAATAAGGAAGATCCCAAAATATTGACTTCTTCTTGAATAAATATTTTTCACTCCATGTGGCCATGGTACATTGTGATGTCTTACCAAATTCATTGACAAAGTCTTTTACTCTTTCATAAACAAGCTCCCCTGGTATAGGTTTAGGCACAGTTCGTTCCTCATTCCATCTGTTAAACACTTTGCACAACCTTTGGTACATATGGAATTTTTGAAGAAACCTTCGATGACCAAGATATACAGTCTTGCTGGCATGTTTTAGTTGTATTGAATCAATGTTCTCTTCACATATAGGATGCTTTAAATCCTTTGACATTGTATCTAGACAAATTCCTATATGTTGGAAAGTCATTAACAGTGCAAAACAACATAGCGTGCAAACGAAATGTCTCTCTACGTGAAACATCATAGGTCATCACACCTTCACCCTAGAGTTTCTTTAAGTCATCAATCAGAGGTTTAAGATAAAGGTCGATATCATTTCTAGGTTGTTTAGGGCCCGATATCAACAATGACATCATAACGTACTTATTTTTCATACACAACCAGGGAGGAAGATTGTATATAACAAGCACAATAGGCCAAGTGCTATGTTGTCTGCTCAATATCCCGTATGGATTCATCCCATCAATACAAAGCCCAAGTCTTAGATTCCTGACTTCTTCACCAAATTTAGGGTACAATAAATCAATCTTTTTCCACTATAAGGAATCAGACGCATGTCATAGGATCCCATCATTATTTTTCTTAACCTCTGCATGCCATCTCAAATTCATCATATCTATCAAATTAGAAAACAAGCGTTGAAACTGTCGTATTATAGGTAGATACCACATCACCTTGGAAGGAGAACCAGTTTTGGACTTCCCTGAAGTCATCATTTTATTCCTTAACGCACCACATTTTGGACAATCTTTCAAATCCACATAGTCCTTTTGAAATAATACACAATCATCCTGGCATGTGTGTATCTTCTCAACCTCCATTCTCATTGGGCACAACAATTTCTTTAACTCATATGTTGAGATCGGAAGCTCATTTCCTTTAGGAAGAATTTCTTTCAACAAAGACAACAATGAAGTGAAGCTTTTGTTGCTCCATCTATTGTTAGCCTTCAGCTTATACAATCTCGACATGGCACTAAGATTTGTAAACGTAGTACAACCAACCTGTGTATAAAGGTCTCTCAACATCATGCACAATGTTCCTAAACATAGGATGTGGATCGGTGTGCTCTACCCCACAACTATCCAACATCTCATCAATGATGTCTACTAGAACTGGTTCATTCACATCTACATCATCAGTGGCAATTTCTTCTTCCATACAAGCAATGCTATCATCTACTGATTTCAGGTTTGAAATCTCTCCATGCCAGTACCATTATGTATAGCCTTGTACAATCCTGTTGCACATGACATGACTTTTGATTTCTTCACTAGTGTTGACTTTCAAGTTGTTACCGCAATGCCTAAATGGACAGTAGAACCTATCTCCATATTGTTTCCTATGTTCCTCTACAAATCTAATAACCTGATCAAGACCAGAAATAAACTCTGGGTGCAGTGATTTGGAACGGACATCCATGATCTATCCATTCTATGGTAAAAAAGAAAACAGGTATATATTAGGGTTAGGGATTACATATTAAGTTAATGATTTATAGATAGAATATTATTAGGATTTATTGTTTTAGATTTAGGGATAAAGATTTAAATATTAAGTTTTAGCGTTAAAATATTAGGGTTTAGGGTTAAAATATTAGATTCCAGGGTCTTATATATATAATAAATGTGTACCACCTATCCCATTCTTGAACACCTAATCTCACTAGTAAGTGTAGAATGTGAATTGGGTTTTCAAGAAAATTCTGGCATCATTTCCTGGATGTTCTCCAAGTACCCTGATGTGCTTGGGCAAATGCCCACCAACATATGTACTTAGAGAACAAATGGGAAATTGTTGACAAAACATCATGAAAACCAAATATATATTATACACTTACATTATAAGTGAGATTAAGTGTTCAAGAACAGTCCCAAAATGGGGACTATCCAAGATTTACTCCTAATGATCTCAAATGGGTTTCTAGGCCAACAAAATACATGTGTTTTCATTCCTATACAAATGATCCTAGTTTCATCATTCATATCCTAGGTTGATTTACAATAGCAACATCTTGTAGTCTTAATCATACCCTAGTCTAGGTACCATATTTTATAAAATTGATTTCAACATCTCAAATATACATGCATGTTCATCATCAAGATAATCGTTAACATAAATGTAGGTATCCTATCATTCATAATTGATTTCAAAATTTCAAACTAGCTCATGCATTATCGTCATCAATCTACATCATACAATATGGATTCATGTAGATGTTAGGGTGACACATCATTACTAAATCAGATATGTAACCTACCTAGCAGTAGGGGAAGCAGAGGCTCCAACTTTCTTAGGCTTGAGCTCTGGCGGCACAAAAACTCCTTAGGTGAGCGTATGGAGGAAGAGCGACTGACCGGCGGTGGGTGGAGGCAGAGCAGCAGACTAGATGTAGATGGAGGAAGAGCAGCGGCGACAGATGGAGGTAGAGCAACATACCGGCGGCGGAGGATGGAGGTAGAGCGGCAACAACTAGACCAGGTGGAGCTAAGAAGAGGCTCCGACTGGAGGAAGATCAAAGGTGGCTCCAGATGGAGGAAGAGCAGTGGCGGTGACAATGCTTAGTCGGCTGGAGGAAGAGCAGTGTCGGTGGAGGGGAAAATCACCAGAGAAGGGGATACTAACTCAGTCGGGAATGAAACAGAGAAGGGGGAAGAGTCTATTTCGTGCGGGAGCTACTAAGTTAGCTTTAGTCGTCTGTTATTTTAAAAATTTTGATGCCTAATTGCAATAGGCGTCAGTCACACTTGAAAATCGACAACTATTTACAAACCAAAAAATTTGCACCCGGTCAGGGTTTTTGTCGTCGATTCTAGGTACAACAACTGACATATATACACATATCCTAACAAAAAAAATTGTTCTTGTATTATGACCATAATTGTCAGTTGCCAATACAAAATCAATGCCAAAGAGGGAAAGTATTTTTTCTGAGACAACACGTGAACACACATACTCATCGGTTCTTTGAAAAAAAGCACCGAGGCAACACGCATAAGCATCTCTTTGAGATTGATGTCTCATTACTTGCAGATCATGCACTTACTACTCTAGAGACTTCCCTTAGAAGTTCTCATCTGGATGTAAACCAAGTCAAACAATATTCAAATCCCAAGTATAGAATTTCACACAATAGGGAATACTATATATCATGAAATGTTGGAGATAAAGCCACAAAACATATATTAAATAATTAACATCGAGATGGAGAATTATAAACAAGCCATAGAGTGTTGTTACGTTGACATGTAAACATGGGTAGTCAGGCTACTCCCCACACCCTAGAGAGATGGACTACTCGCTCCTCATGATAGAACTAAGAAAATAAGGGAGGAGGAAGATTTATCCATGGCCATGGTGAAGAATATGGTCGTGGCTTGGTAGGGAAACAATCTTCTACTACGATTATGGGGATGAATGGAAGAGCACCAAGGGTAGGTGAGGATGATCTTGTCCTTCCTTCTTCCTTCTCTTCTCTTCTCGTTCTCTCACGCATAAGAGATAGAGCGGTGATGGGTACATGGTCCAAGGTCCACTAAGATCTGAACCCACCCACTTTCATGGCTAGACAAAAGATCTTGATGGAATGGAGATCAAAATGGAGAAAGAGAATCACAAGGGTTCTTTTGGTGATGGAGATGGGGTATAGGCCTTTAGAGATCATCTTCCTTGGATAGGGATTTAGTACAAGATTCTTAACATCATGGAGTAGAATAAATCCCTCTCAAAGGAGGAGCAAGTTAGGTGTTTATAGTGTCTGGAACAATAGACTCATGAACCGACAAACAAATGTAGGGGGTTCAACCAATGCGTTTACTGGATTTTTTATGGTCCATAAGGAGGGATCTTCAGAGGTCGATGAGGTAGGAGATTTGTTGATCGATGGGGTTTAATGGACCAACGGTCGATGGATTCTACAAGATTAGTTCTCGGTGAAGTCTGTTGGCCCAACAGTCGAGGAGGTTGTTGGCCCTATGATAGATAAAGTCTACTGTCCTAACAATTGATGTGTTTCTTGGCCTGACGGTCATTGAAGTCTTCTAGGGTTTTTTGGACAAGTAGTTGATGGATTTTTTTTGAAGAGTGACAAGACCCAAAACTTGCAAGGGGAGTCAGGTAAAGTGTCAATTTCCTTCAATTTAGCATAAAAACCAAGGTATATTGAAACAAAGCTAATTAGATGAAAAATAAGGTATCTAAATGTATAATTGGGCTATAAATGTGATTGAAACTAGGATGAAAATGCATTCATAATATGTAAGTCTCCTAGTTTGGAGTTTAGAACCACTATAAATACATGTGTATTTGGTGTTTGTTCAATCTTACTCTTTTTTCTATGTTTGCTTAGTTGTATTCAAATTTATACTTGAAATATTATTTGTGAATATCTTGAAGGTATAATGAATTTTTTAAAGTTCTTTTAGCTCTATTCACCCCCTCCCAAGACCATTATAGATCCGATAGAGGTGAGGTAGAGAAGGGGAAGGAGTAATTAATGATCTTGTAGTTGTAACTCAATGCCTGAGTAATGACCATCGACAATATCATTTCCTGGTGAGAAGGAAAGTGTTGGGGGAAGCACTAGGCTAGATTTATTTCACTTCTTGACTAGTCATTGAGGTAAAAGAAGAATCGATAAAGGAAAATGGATTTAAGGAGGGGGAGAAATGGATGATGAGGGGAGGACTGTTGATGCTCTTTCCATAATAGGAGTCAAGAGCATGGAGAAAAAAACTCTACCTTCCAGTACATATTTGCGACAGTCAAACCCAGACCTCAAATTAAAATTGAATTAATTAAGCTTACGCATTAATCTGAATATCTTTGAGAATCCACATCCCTTCCATTTTAAATCCTTTTGTCCTAAAATTTTAACCATACACTTAATTGGTATCAAACTATGTTTTAAAAATATGATCTGCAATATTTATGATTCCAAGGTGATCTATAAATGTACTCTTCCAATTACTTCAAATATAATTTCTTAATAATTAGAATTGTGTTTTTGTGTGATTCCAATGCCATGAATTTATAGTAGAGTTCAATCTTTCAATTGTGGGTCTCAAGTGGGATGATTAGATTAAAATGAGGACAATTTGCATTTAGTTGCTAATATTTCTAGACAATTAAATGAGGTACAAATATGAATCCAAATTTAGCAAAAGAGAATTTCAATTTGAGGATCATGTATGATCGGGAAAGATTAAATCTAGTACCGAAATTTCACATGTTATAATTCTTCACCCCTTCAAGTGGATTTCATCCTTAAAATCATCTCCTCATGGTCTAATCATGTATTACTCTCCATGCCTTGTATGGACTCAAACAGAAGACTAAATAGGCATGCCATTTCCAATGTAGTATCCTTCAGCAACTCTAGGTTTCTCTTCTAGGATTTTTCCTATACATACTTGGTTGTGACTTAGCTCAAGAAATCGACAATAAAAATCCATAAAATCATGTTTCTTGGTACATATATTATTATAAAGAAAATAATTTTCATTGGGAAAGCATTTCAATGCAAAACTGGAAGATGGATAATATGAATGTGAGAACTAAGTCACAATCACCTCATATCAATTTTCACCACACTAACTGCATGATTCGGTGGTGAAAAGAAGATTTACATGGGACCTAAAGACTCATGAGAATAACTTCACTTATGAGAGGGAAGAATGATCTTGTTTTATACCAAAGAGATTCAGAATTTCAAAATTATGGCTTATAGTCCCACTATTCAGCTTTCAACTACTTGTTTGCTTAATAGTTGCAATCACATGTTGTATTTTTTATATCCTAATTCTGGTTGACGATTATCTCTATGATTTATGATGTTCCCCAAATAGTAGAAATCACATTTTCCAGGTCGGTATGTAAAGTGAGGAAACCTCACCACCACCTAAGTGGATTGAGAGTAATTATGCCAGAACCTAAATTAAACATCCTTCCTTAGATACATCAACTCATTCCACTTACATGAAGATGCTATTATTCATTAGTTAACATATTAGACAATTAATTTTTACCTTAGTGTCTATTTCCGTCTGAGCTAGATAAGGTTAGCAAAACTAGGGCTGGTTGTAAACTATTTGTCCAACTTATAGGTTTATTAGTTATTTAATCCTAACTTTCACGATACATGTATGAATGTCGACTTTTCACAGATCTAATGCCATGTTGTAAAGACCTAATCTTTAATTGAAATATTCACAAATTTGTATTTGAATATATAAAGAAATCATTTCACAATCATGCTTTACATCAAAGTCGGGAAAAATTATTTTTACATATGACTACAATATAAGAATATGATAAGTCCTATCTACTCTTCAACAAGGGACATCTATGCACATCTCTTCTAACTCTTCTTTGTATTACATGTCCATGAGTTCTAGATGAAAAGAAACCACACATGCATCTTAAGAACGGAAAAATAGGTCACCAGGGTTGGTACTAAATCCAATTATTGAGCTATTTGACAAACAAAGATATATGAAATCAAATATACATAAGTTTTCTTGGTGAACTATGTTAATAACAAGAAATGGTTTAGTTACCATGCTAATTTCAGAAAGGTAAAACATGATAAAGTGGAAACTAGAAACAATAAAGATATTCTAAAAACTAGTATCAACATATCAAATTATTGAAAATGAAATGATTTATCTTAACACGAGAAATCTAATATTTTGTCTTTTCCAGTGGCTAGGTGCCTAGTGTTCTCCCCTCAATGAGAGAATGACCCTTTCCCCTATGGGGGTGACCAGTACCGTGGGACATTTAATTGGCCATTATCCACTTGGTAGGGTCGAGGGATATGACTTATTGAATCTACTGAGCCAAAGCTCTTAGTTAATATTTGAGTTTTTGTACCAATATTAAAATCAGCCAATATTTTAACGATGTTCAACATTCAATTTAGTTACGGTGACCTTCAACATTAGAGAAAGGCTAATGAGAAATCGGTTCACCACTTTTGCAAAATTATATGAATGAAATTCAAGAGAAAGATGAATAGTTCAATAATGAAATTGAGAATTTAGTACTGTTTGCAATCGAGAATTTCCAATAAGATTCCAACAAGGATCACTAATGCCAATTTTCTCACAAGTATCATTGACACTGGAAGACATAGATTGTGGATGATGAGTGGAATGGAGGAACTGGCTGATTTGCACCATATTACTGTCACCGCACCATCATGTAGAGGCCTGAGATCCACTAAGGCCAACAACATGGTGGGGCGTGGTGTCAGCAAGTAGGTCAACATGCGACCTTTTGTCTTTTGGGTTGTAGACTGGAAAAGGAAGGTTTACGGATGAGGGATCAAGATCAGATGAGTTATGGTCTGGGAAAATGGTCAGAGTCAGGGAAAAACAAGGCACAGTAAGTGGGTAATTGGTGGCTGGGTTTGGAAATACTTGGCAGCGACGGTGTGGCACACAGTAGGTGTGCTTCCAATCCACAAGAATATGTTTGCACTATGTTGTAGGTCTAATGTTGATCTGGTGTCAATGAGGATCCTGATGGTTGTGGAATGTTTCTTGGTGACGCCTAAAGAATCACATGGAGAGCAAAGAAGGAGGGAGTAAGGGCAGCACACCCTAACAAAGGCTCGAAATCACCGAGGGCTTTGAGTTAGCCAAATAAGAGGATTGTACAGGCATCAGGTAGCACCAAGGGTTGATTCTAGATCCAATATTGCATCAGTAGGGTTAGGTGATGGTGTTCTTGTCTTCATGGTCTGGTAGATTTATACCATTGTAGGTTGCAGTTTTGTAGAGGGGTGTCTAGGAGATGAGAAGAGGAGGTGAGGTAGAGGAGGGGAAGGAGTAACTGATACTCTAATCTTTGTCACTCAAGGCATGGTAAAGGCCATCGACATTGTAGTTTCATTGTGAGAAGGAGACTAGTGGTGAGAGTGTCAGACTATACATAATCACTTCTTGACTAATCATTGAGGAAGAAGAAGAATCATCAAAGGAAACTGGATTTAGGGATAGGGAAAAGCATAAGAGGAGGGGATGGCTATCACCATTTTTCCTGTAATAGAAGTCGTGCATGAGGAGAAGAATGTAGAATTCTGGACAAGGTTTCAGCTAAAACAAATACGTTGGAGAAGAAAGACTTGTGGTTTCATGGAGAAGAAAATGTTACTTTATTTTATTTCAGATGCAAACTCAAATACACAAAATATTGTAGAATGTATCCTATCTATACAACAGTTGATTAGACACTAAGATAATAGATCTATAAACCTCAAATTCGACACATGACTTAGACTAAGCATAACAACCAATGCTCATCTGGTTACTTAACACCTAAGATATGCATGCCATGCACAATAGCTTATACACGGACCAACTAACCAGACTACACACATCATGCACAATATTATACTTAGATCAGCTAACCAACAAAGTTTGGGTTATTTCTAACATTATCCCCTCTAATCCGGACTTGGATTGTCGAGGCCTCTTACACCAAGCTTCTCACTCATCTCAGTGAATATCTATCTCCCAAACACCTTCGTCAGAAGATTTTCTCATTGATCATGGTGGAAATGTACTGAACTGTGATTAGTTCCTTCTCCACACTTTCTCGAATGAAATGGAACCCATTGTCTATGTGTTTACTTTGACCATGAAGCATATGGTTCTTCATTTAAGATATTGCAAATTTTTTGTCAATGAGTAGGCAAGTTGGTCCAACTTTTCAACTAATGACCTCACTCAGCAGGTTCCTTTGCCATATTGCCTGGTAGGTAGCTTCTTTAGATGCTATAAACTTTGTTTTTGAGAAGCCCATAAGATCATATTTCCATTCAAATAGAGAGTGTCGCCACTTGCTCTTCATCGATCATTTACATCTCCTTCCAGATCACTATCTGAATAACCAATTACTTTTTGTTCATCTTCCCCTCATCAATAGATTAATTTGTGGTTAATGGTGCCTTCTATATATATCAGTATGTTCTTGACTACCTTTTGGTATAGGATTGTGGGCTTCTCCATATCATGACTGACCAACCCAACTAAGTAGCATAGATATGGCCGTGTATGAAGCAGATACCTTAGACTCCCAATCATACTCCTATATTGTGTTTGTGCAAAAGGTGATTCATCTTCATCCTTCCCGAGATTTGCTTTTGTCTCCATAGGGAACTTACTTGGATTGCAGCCCTTCATGCCTGCTTTCTTTAATAATCTCTTTAAATACGTTGATTGCTTGAGTGATATGTACCCATCTCTCTACTTAACCTAAATACCAAGGTAATGAGAGAGGAGACCAAGGTCACTCATCTCAAATTCATTTCTCATTTTCTCCTTGAACTGTCATCAACATACAACCCTATGATTAGTATGCTATCTTCAACATTTCTTATGTACACAACTTCCTCCTATGTGCATATGTTGAAACCCAAGGCCTTCAAGTTGTTTTCCAATTTGATATTCTTGGCTCTAGGTGCCTGGAGTAGCCCCCTTGTGAAGCTTATAGACCTAATGTTCCATATCCTTTTTCCTAGAATCCTTCTAATTGAGTGATGTACACATCTTCTTGGAGATCACCATTCAGAAAGGTTGACTTCATGTCAACATGATGAACTCTCCATTCACATTGAGCTGAAAGGAAAAGGATTAATCTCACAGTTTCCATTCTCACAACTGGAGAAAATACCTCCTTGAAATTGATTCCCCATCGTTGCACATATCCTTTTGCTTCTAGCCTCACTTTGTGCTTAATATTTCCTTTAGAATCCTTCTTCAGCTATACACGCATTTTAACCCAACGGGTCTGTGTCCTAGCTGTAGCTCCATCAGCACCCACATAGAATTCTTCCTTATTGCCTCAATCTTTTGACTCATTGCTTCCTCCTAGTGTTTTCACTTTACAACTGCTACATAAGTAGTTGGATCTTCTATACTAATGATCAACTATTCTCCTTGATG
Source organism: Alisma plantago-aquatica (assembly GCA_963693085.1). Lineage (NCBI taxonomy): Eukaryota > Viridiplantae > Streptophyta > Magnoliopsida > Alismatales > Alismataceae > Alisma > Alisma plantago-aquatica. Next base: position 490,451,513 of record OY856415.1, read on the forward strand.
AGTTGTATGTATAGTTTTTGCATAAACTTCTTCAAGATATTGATACCTTAAATGTCCACAATCATTGTTTGTGGATATGGTGCTTGTTGAGGAGTCTTGGTTGCTTGGTGATGATTCCGGTGTTGGTGTAGAGGGTACTCTTAGTGTAGGAGATGCTAGTATTTCATGAGGATGTGGTATTTTTTGTTTGTTAGAAGAGTGCTCCCCAACTTCATCCTATTGAGCTCCACCTTGATTCCCTATGTTTGGATCCTCAATTGTGAACATAACCAAATTAGATGGGTTATCACTTGCAGCCTCACCCCATTTCCATGCCTTCTTCTCAACAAAGATAGAAACGTGGCACACTTGGATTATTCCACATCAAGGATTGTAGTTAGTGAGCCATGCTTCCTTCTTCCATGACCAATTACACATGGTAGTACTTCAATCATATAGTTTCCTTAAGTTTCCGTTGGGTGTCTTCACATGTGTAGTACACCCAAAAACCTATAGGTGATCTAGGCTTGGTTTCCTTCCCATCCATACCTTGTATGGAGTGATTTTAGTAAGATCTTTGGCCATCCGATAGTTGAGAAGATAAATGCATGCCTTACTACTTCACCCCACATGTTTGTGGGTATGCACATGAATTTTAGTAAGCTTCTTGCAGTGCCTAACACTAACCTATTTCAACATTCCACAACACCATTCCATTGCATTGTGTATGGAATTATGAGATGTCTGTTGATTCCTTCATCCTCACACATCATTGTAAATCTTGGTTTAGAACCCTTCTTTGTCATGAGGTATTTCAAGGCTGAATAATCAGTATAGAGTATAGACTATGACTTTGTTTTGTAAAACATAGGACCAAAACTTGTGAAGTGCAAAAACAATTGCAAGAAACTCTTTCTCCGTGTGGTTTCTTTGGGCTTCATCTAGAGTTTTTCTTGCATAGTACACCACATGTGGAATCTGGCCTATCCTTTGGCCAAGCACAACACCCATTCCCATATCCAATGCATAGGTCATGTTCTCAAATGACAAAGAAAAGTTAGGGGGCTGCATTATGGGAGCATAAATTAGTTTTTTCTTTAGATGATTGAAGGCTTCCACACACTTGTCATTAAAATTGAACTCCACATATTTTTCTAAAAGATGGCATAGTGGTCTAGGTATCTTGCTAAAGTCTTTGATGAACTTGCGATAGAAATTTAACATATCAGCCATCAAACCTTACTGATCTAAGATATCTAACAATATTTGGAAGCATGGGGAAGCATGGTTGAGCATTTAATGACAAAATTCATATTGAAAAGACTTATAAGGAACATTTGAGATATAATGGTAATTTTGAAAATAAACATGCAATGAGACTACTTTAGTGGATAAGGCTAGACTTTATGGTTAAAATGACATATAGGTTCGACATATTTGGATAAGGGGTCTATTTGTTTTGAATTTCATAAGATTTTACCTTATTAGAGATAATTCAGTCCCTCAAGTCTAGATCCAAGGGAGAGATAGGGGAGGCTTAGGGTGTCCACTACCCTAGTTGGCCTTCCTAGGCTTGATCAGCTCGACCACATGCATCACATGATGAGGCCCATCACCCTATTCTATGCATGTTGACTCTTTACAGGATGCCTGTGAGCGTCATCTCTCTGTGGTGGTGAGGTCAAAAGAGGTCAGGGCAAAAAAGGATCTAGGCCCTGGTCTTGCTTGTTGAGGGGTGATTAGTTTCAAATTGATCTTGTAGAGATGGAAGCAGCAATTTCCAACATTGGGGAAGGGTAGGGAGAGAAACAAGTAATATCGTCGGAGATGACAGAGCTATAACTATGGATAACTCGCGGGCAGAGGGAATGGGCCACTGTTTAGAGGGGAATAGATGGGGAAATAAAATAGGGAATAAAGGAGGATAGGATTAGAGGCAAAGGAGGATGGGAGCGGGCTTGGCATGGGCAGTGGCTGGCTGGCTGGAAAGCCATGGCCAATGCTACTATGTCCTTGCATAGTAGGGGGTAGGTAAAGTCTCGATCATTGGATTGAGGTCCAGGGTGGACCAAAATTAGATCCAAGGTACAAGAAAAGACCACACCAAGAAAGGGAAGGAGAAAAAAGGTGCATCCGTGGCCATTTAAACATGCCCTCCCAATTATTAGAAAGGTTGCTCATCGATGTCTGATGTGGAAAACAACCCTTTGAACTTATGTTTCTTTGCACATATTGAAAAATCCATATCTCTTATAGTATATATCTGATTTATATGAAACTTTCACCTTTGGTTCGCAAATATCTCCTAGTTATAAATAACGGCAAAGTCCAACCGAATCATCCAATGAAGAAATAAGAGGAGAGCAAAGCGCCAATGGCGCGATTCGTGCGCATGTGGAACGGGCACGGAAAAAAAATCAAGTGTGGAGGAGAAGCAGCCGAGCTCATTCCCTTCTCTTCCTGGGCCCAAAGAAGTGCATCCCGCAAATTTTTTGATCCATAACTATAATTTGATGACACTCAATTTTGGAAATTTACTGTCAAAAGTGTAATTATGCATTCAGCCATACACCATTTAGCATAATGTGTCATTTATTTGATTACAATATATCAATTTACTATAATGTGACTGTGATTCATCTAATTGGTGGTAAGGGAGGCTATTAAACACAAAAGATCATCTAGTGAGTCAAGATATACAATAATTGAATGGGAGAGAAAATCTAGGTTATCACATCCCCCAACCTTAAAATAAAATGTGTCCCCAAAACTAAATCTATCCACCAATTGAACTTGGGACTCATATTTCATATCATAATGAACTTGATATTACTCCAACATCAACATTATTAAGATCAAAAAATTGAGCATCAAGGTCAAAGCATGGTCACATTGATCGTCGACTATAAAATATCATCACAGGACACACAAATATGGAGAGATCAACATATACATCAACAATTTCAAGAGATTAAATGTTTTGAGAAATGAATAAAGATATTCAAATCAAGAGTAAAACATGACTTTAATTTCCAAAATTTAGGGTTTTAGCTTTGTATTGGCCTATGCGGGGTTATACATCCATGCTCGAGATTTTGTATTTCAACAATTCGAGATAAACATCATATTTCAACATTGTGATTTTGTGTTCAAAATCAACAGAAGGTACCACCCTAGTCCACATGAGAACTCGTCCCTAAGTTATAATTTGAGCAATTCAACATAATTATCATTTCAAATTTTTGAGATTTGGAAACATGAAAGTCATTAATCATATAGCAGGTGTAATTTCACCATACAAATAGGGCGATCATAGGAGTCGAATCAATATCATGATCATTAATCATGAGTCAAGATTTCATCAGTCAATATCGAGAGTCAAATCTGGACAACCAAGTCATAGGTCCAAACTTTTGTAAGCTAAGGTTTAGACTCCTATGTAGGCCTTAGGGGTGATCATTCATGCATATACAGTAATCAAGCAACATTTACAACATTATTCAAGCAATTATTTTGTGACATCCATATCGAGTTCATTTCATGGTATTCAAGGTTGATGAATGATGTAGATCTAGGTCTTTCTAGGAAGTCCACAATAAGATATAGTCAACATCAGTATATCTCAAGATCATCATAGAATTGAGATTTCAAAATCAAGTATTGATATCATCATAGAGTTAACCTATTGAGGACATAGGTCAAGGAATAATAATTGGATGGAAGGGGATACCTTCCCGAACTCTAGACAATCAATAAGATGAAAATTTAGAGGCAGCCATAATAGGGATGTGACCTAGGTTAGTGGATTCATAGTCAACTACCACCCTAATGTAGCACATTAGACTACATTGATCATCAGCCATCAATCATTTCCAAATAGGAAGAGTATCAATTGTCAAATCATACTTCATAGGATCATGATATCAAAGATCAAGATCATAATAGGGAAACCATAATCCAAGATTTTGCAAGATATAGGTCATAATCATGTTCTCTTCCTTTCATGATCATGGTAAGGGTATATTTTAGAAATTGAGCAGCTTAAGAGTTATTGCATAATCCGAAAAGAGTGAGATCCATGTCCATCACAATAATTCAAAATAGAGATTACCATGAGGCATAGGAATCAATAGGGACAATGTCTGTTGTATGATACTCTTTCATCATGACTTTGAGAGTCCAAGAGCATAGTCATTCCAAGGCATGATCATGGTACATATCAAATAAGGGAACATTGGCTTCACTATGTTTGAGGTTTAATCAATAATAGGGCAATATTGACTTAATCATTTAGGAACCTCATCAACAATGGGGTATAACGTATAAATCCTCCTCACTTAATCATATCAAGATTATTATCATTTACTTCAAACATAGGAAGTATGTAATATGGATTTGGTAAGGTTGAGTTCTGATGTAGCCCTATTTTAGGGCTCCATCCTGTGCCATTTTGTACTTAAGTCACATCTAAACATGTAGATTACAAGCTTTTTACCCCTAATATGCTTATCATCGCAAATATGCTTATGGATGTTCTTTGCATTGTTTTTCAGGTACTTGGACCATGCATAGATGGAAGAGAGAGAGAGAAGGAGTTCTAGGGTTCCCCCACTCAAAGAGGGACCCAAAGAAGACCCCAAAGTCTCCCTCAACCTACCTCCAGTGGCCAAGAATCACCCCCAAGCAAAGACATCCGAAAATGACAAAGTCAGAAGTGAAATCAAGTCATGCAAGCTTCACCACGGCCGTGGCCACAATGCCACGGTCGTGCCTTTATTAGTAATGAAGTGCCAAGTTCAACAGGGAAATTCCACAGAGTCCCATGGCCGTGGCCACCTGCCATGACCGTGGCCATTGAAGACACCATGGTCGTGGCCATCAGCACGGTTGTGGTCAGTAGAAGAGAACACGACCGTGGCACCCTGACACGATCGTGGGAATTAATTTCCATAAGTTCAGTTGCCAATAGGGATTTCCTCCAAGCCACCACGACCGTGGCCGAATATGATCAAGACGATCGTGGCCCCTCCCACGGTCATCTCCTCCTCCTCCAAAACGACCGTGTTACCCAACACGACCGTGGTGCCCTTTACCCACCACGACAGTGGAACTCCACCACGGCCATGGACACCACCATACTTCACCTTTTCACCACTTCCTTCACACCACGACCGTATTCACCCCACCAAGACCATTCCATACTACCCTCACCACGGCCGTGGCACACTCACCACGACCGTGGTGATCACCGACCCTATACAACTTTGCACTGCTTTTCCTAATGGCATGGCAGCAAGACCACCCGAGGGAGATGTATACAAGGGGATCCACCACCGTACATGAAGACATCGCTGAATCTAATGTGCAAGGGCAGGAGCAAGAAGATGCAGAACAAAGGCAACCCCGAAGAACAAGAAGGAGGGATGAGGAGATCCCAGCTGCAGCCACCCTCAGGGAATGCCTATGACATGGCCACAATCCAGGCACACCTTGAAAATATTCAGAAGACCCAAGGTGACATGCAACTTGCCCAACAACACATGTGGTATGATCAACACCAGATGCACTATCAGATCAACTACTTGTATCAATATCACCACGCCCAGGCAGCAAGAAACCCCGAATGGGGGGCAGATTTTTGGGGTGGTTTCGCTAGGTATCCACAGACTTACCCTCCACCCCAGGATGATTACTGGGGGCACTACTACCAGCATCCTCCATCAAGCTCAGCTCCAGCCTCAACTCCTCCTCCAGATCCTCCGCAGATGCCGGACCAGCCACCGCAGCCATGACACTTCCCCTATCTCCCCTAAGCTACAGTTTCATGCTGAGGACAACATGATTCTAAAGTTTGGGGTGGGTAGGGCGGTACGCATCACTCTATCTCTCTTTTTGTCATTTTGTTATCACCTCTGCCATCTAGTTTAGTTTATTGTTTTTGTTCTTTTCATTGCATCTTTGCATGGCATGTAGTTGATTTCTGCATTTTTGTGTAATTTTTCAAAATTTTTGCTTCTTCATACCATGCATCGCATCTTCATGTAGTTTTTGTAGTTTCTTATGCATGATAATTAGGATTTGCTGCTTTATGCTTTAAATTCCCTAAAGAAGGTTTACATGTGATTTTAGTGCAAATTGGCACCATTTTGGCCAATTTTACCTAAATTTTAAGATTTCTTATCTAAAAAGTATGTTTTGACTCAATCTCTACTGTTTTGAGTAAAAATGACAACCTTTGACTAATGCAAGTGAAATGTTATGCTTTATTGCTAAGTGGTATCAATGTTTGACTTTTTACATGTGCATCACCTCTCTTAGGACTGTGATTGAATTGGTTGAATTGTGAAATTGAGCAAGCTTTGAACGCTTAGTGTTTGTGGAATCACTTGTTTGATATATCAAATTTCATTTTTTTCATTCATGTGGTGTGATATCTTGGATGAAGTGTTGGATTGATTCTCATTCAGGATGTCTTATGTGGAAAATCATACCAATGACCCTTCTTTGACCTGACTATTCTTCCACCATCTTCATACCCCTGCGCCTCATAAAAAGTTGCCTCAGTGCACATAATCAGCCTTGGCCACCTCCAAAAGTTTGGGGTGGACATATCTTGATCTCCCCACTTCACTCTATCCACCATTTTCCCTATCTACACCAAGGGCAAGAAAGAAAAGAAAAGAAAAAGAAAAGCAAAAATAAAATAAAAGGATGCACCTGTTTAAGAGCATTCAAATAAAGAAAAGATGAGTGTGTAAAAACACTCCAAAAATCTTACCGCAACCCTTTCTTCCACTTTCATACCTATTGAGCTATGAAACATCAAACCTAGCTCATTTTGCCTTTTTCCACAGCCACGTGGGTCATTTGGTGTGATTTCAAACATAAGACTGAACGCATGAAGGTGAAACAACACTCCTAGTCATCCTCGATTAACACTATCATGAAACAGTTTACCCAGAACTTTATGGAAGAAGTATGGATAACTTGTGTTTTCTACGCACTATATTTGAAGTTCATGTGCTTTGTGATCTTTTCATGATTATATTGTGAAACTAGGAGAGGAGAGAGGTGAAATGCATGTAATTAGTCATCTTTGATACCATTCATCAATAATCATCTTTTACATTGCATTTGTAATTTCTTGTTTGTGGAAAATTTGTGGAGAGATTGAGTTAGAGCATACTTGAGGACAAGTATGTTTTAAGTTTGGGGTGGTGATGTAGCCCTATTTTAGGGCTCCATCTTGTGCCATTTTGTACTTAAGTCACATCTAAACATGTAGATTACAAGCTTTTTACCCCTAATATTCTTATCATCACAAATATGCTTATGGATGTTCTTTGCACTATTTTTCAGGTACTTGGACCATGCATAGATGGAAGAGAGAGAGAGAGAAGGAGTTCTAGGGTGCCCCCACTCAAGGAGGGACCCAAAGAAGGCCCCAAAGTCTCCCTCAACCTACCTCCAGTGGCCAAGAATCACCCCCAAGCAAAGACATCTGAAAATGACAAAGTTAGAAGTGAAATCAAGTCATGCAAGCCTCAGCAAGTCCGTGGCCACAATGCCACGGTCGTGCCTTTATTAGTAATGAAGTGCCAAGTTCAACAGGGAAATTCCACAGAGTCCCATGGTCGTGGCCACCTACCACGACCATGGCCATTGAAGACACCACGGCCGTGGCCATCAGCACGGTCGTGGTCAGTAGAAGAGAACATGGCCGTGGCACCCTGTCACAGTCGTGGGAATTAATTTCCAGAAGTTCAGTTGCCAATAGGGATTTCCTCCAAGCCACCACGACCATGGCCAAAGATGATCAAGACGACTGTGGCCCCTCCCACGGTCACCTCCTCCTCCTCCTCCAAAATGACCGTGTTACCCAACACGGCCGTGGTGCCCCTTACCCACCACGACTGTGGCACTCTGCCACGGCCGTGGCCACCACCATACTTCACTTTTTCACCACTTCCTTCACACCACGACCATATTCACCCCACCACGTCCGTTCCCCACTACCCTCACCACGGCCGTGGCACACTCACCACGGCCGTGGTGATCACCGACCCTATACAACTTTGCACTACTTTTCCTAAACTACCCCTACTTGCCCTAGTACTTCCACCACCACCTATATATACCTGGGTGGCGGCCATAGCACTAGGTGAGACGCCCCCTCACAGCTGCTACACTACTACACCCTCCATTCTTGAGTTCCTTGTGCAAATTCCTTGCATTTTGGCTCACCATCCACCATTTCCACCCTCATTCCACCATGGAATCCTATTTTCCTAGGTTTTCATCCATAATCCCCCACCATTTCATGCTCCCCTACACCCTTAGAGGAGGGAGGTCATCAGCAGTAGCTTGGAGGTGAAGAAGAAGGCCACTTCATCAAGCTTCATGGAGTTTCTTCCTCTTCTGCCCCTTTCTTTTCTTGTTTTCTTGATCATGTCTAGCTAAGCCCCTAGTGGTGGGCTGTTTGGGGTTAAAATGTGACTTTGATACCATGTTGGGGGAAGTTGCTTGTAATGAACTTAATTCATATCTATGATGATTGCTTCTTGTTTCTATCTCATTTCCTATTTTATTGCATGTGGTTAGTGCTTATAACATGGATTGCTTGCTTTGAGATGTTTGATGACACTTAGCTTCTAGGAGGAATTGGAGTGTATGCGGCAATCTTAGGATTGACTCCTAGGTCCAATTAATGTATCCCTAGCTTTTCCCCTTTATTCCTACATACACATCCCCCCTCCTACAAGTGAGGGTGAGATTTAAGTGGCTAGTGTAAGTGAGAGTGATGCAATTGCCTAGGGCCTTCTAAAGGCTAGAGTGGCTAGTGGCATGAGGATAAATCCCCTCATCTCCACTCCCATATCTACCCTCAACCCTCAATTGTCCACTATCACTTACCCTAGAAACCTAGATTTGGTCAATCCCACTAGAACTACACCTAACCCTAGTTTTCTACTAGTAGTATAGGGTATGTTCTAATGGCATTGTCCTTGTTGTTTGGTTTGGTAATCTAGATATGAATTGAGCACCATGCATGTTTAATGAACTCCCCCAAATAAAATCAAAGTGACATCTCCCAAACGGTCCACCCACCTTAATCACTCTTGCTTAAAACCTTAATTGCTCTGTTTGCTTGTTAATGCTAGTGTAGTTCAATTGCTTTGGTTAACTTAGTTAATTGCCTAGTTTTGCTAGCTAGTGTTAATTTAGGTCTTTGATCTTGATTAGTGGTTAACTTAGGCTCTTAATTGCTAGTTTCTTGCTTAGTCTAGTATAGTTTGTTCTTGCCCCTGCCTTAGTTTAGCTAGTTTGTCACCTAGATTGCTAGTTCGGTTTTTGATAACTTAGTTTCAATTGTGTCTTTCATACTCGTTCTTTAGTATAATCAAACCATCAAACAACCTTAAAACCCTAAAAACCTAGCTCCGCAAAAGGAACATAGCTCATGCCTTCTAACTCTAGTGCCCCCTCTATCTCTGTGGTTCGACCCCGCATCTTGCCTTTCGCCTATACTACGACAGTACCCCGTACACTTACGGGTGAACTGTTTTAGTTTTAGTGATCGACTCGATTTGGGACCATATAAATTTCGAAAGCGAAGATCCCATATCACGTGCGCTCCGACCTCATAGGGTGTAAAAGCACCACTAGTGGGGACACACCAAACTTTCTGGCGCCATTGCCGGGGATAGAGGCACTCGGCCTAGTTAGATAGTGTAGCTTAGCCCTTCCTTTTACCCTCACCATTGATATTATTTATTCTTTGTGTTACTTTTGCATCTTGGTTTTCTAACTTAGTTTCTTGTTGTCTGTTTGTGTCTTGCATAGGTGACAGTTGTGCATGCGTAGCACGCACTCTACTTGCACCGACTTGGTGGTTTTTGACCCTGAGATTGGTAGAAGGAGGCGTCAAGCTCACCACAACCTACACCGAGAGGCCGAGATGGCTGAAAACAACCCGCCACTGGATGCTCCACCTCCACCTCCGCATCGCCCGCTTCACGAGTACTTAACTCCATGGAACTACAACTCCCCCGTCGCCACTCTGGTTGACCAGATGCCAGGTCAACAGTTCTCCATCCCGCCGACACTCATGGGGCTTCTCCCTACATACTTCAGTATGGAGAATGAGAATCCCTACCACCACATAGACGCGTTCCTTGAAACGTTCTCTACCTTCCGCACCCCAGCCGCCACCGATGACTCAATCAGGAGGACGCTCTTTCCTTTCTCCCTCAAGGAGAAAGACAAGGAGTGGTATGTGATGAAGCCAGAGTTGGTCATGTGGAATGAGGTGAAGAACGAGTTTCTCAAGAAGTTCTTCCCCATCACCAAGTTATCTTATATGAGAAGGTGCATCACATTGTTTGCCCAGAAAGAGAATGAGCCATATGAATTCCATTTGCATGACTTTAGAGATCACCAGAGTAAGTACATCAGATTATCATAATAGAGAAGAAGCATCAATCATAGAAAAAATTATAGTGTTCATGTTACCTAAAATCAGAAAATGAGTACACATCAGCACAATTGTGTTGATTGAACTATTAGTACATAAATTTGCAGGTTTAAGAGAATATATATGCTTGGAACAACTTAATGTAATAGCAAGCAAGAAAGAAAAAACATTAAAGACTTTCTTATTAACAATCAAGTGTGTCTTAGATGAATTCCCATTATACAAAACAACATTTTATGACCATTTGACCAGATTCCCAATCCAAGGGTCCATGAGAGGAATTTGAGGTTCAAAACCTAATGTCACCCTATTTTGTATGAGGAACCTCAAGACCAAAGACAATGAGCTAACCCTTTTCAACATGCCTAGTGCCCTTACTCAGAGAATCAAGGTAGGTGCACTAGGTTTGTATAATGGACAAGTTCAGTTATGTTTAAAGTTTGTTAAACATATTTTGAGAAAAACAAATGTACTAATAATAGTGAACAAGTGCCTCAAACAAGCATATAAATCCAAGAATTTTAAACACACATACATACAAACTAGTTCAAAACCACTAGTTTGGCCAATATGAGTATAAAGTGAACCTTGACTAGAACACACAATTAACTATTTGATTTAGAAATCCCCATGTATGGCAATCTTTGATTAGATCTTGGCATTTGTCATCATAGAGATCCTAACATTACACATGAGTGTAAATAGATTAACATCAACAATATTGGTATCATGTAACAGATTGTGATAATTGGATGTGTCACTTAAATCTAGGTATTAAAATCTTCACTATAGATTTCAACATTTCAACTAGGTCATGCAAGGGCATGATCATATTATATCATACAAAATGCATTCATCTAGAACCTAGGGTAGAACATCAAAACCAATATTAGGTGTCATGCTATCAAGGTTGAATAATCTTAGTAGGGTAAACATGAGGTTCGAGTATGATTAAGCAACATTAATATTCACATTATCATACTAGTCACTATTCTGCAAGATTGTCATCATTAGATGTAAGATAGATCAAGTTAGATTTGGTTTCATGAATATGATCAAGCTACTAATTTGATATCATTATGTAACATGGGTGGTCATTAGGGCAATATTTTCATAAGATTAAAGTTCCAATCATCACTATGAAACATATATTATATTTCATGTCAAGGCTACGATATTTAGTCACATAAAGGTACAATAGTGACGCAATAGTCATTTAAGTGAAAAAAGCATAGCATGTTACTAATTTGGTGATCACATAATAATTTTGAGTAACATTAGAGTAATTATTAGAGAAATGTTCAAGGTGCAACATCATAAGTCCATATAAAGCATGTTTCATGGTTCAAGGTACATCATTAAGGCAACATACAATATCAAAGTGAGCAAGTTCAAATATTGGTATAACATACATCAATATTTAGTGATTTATGTCCAATATGGAGTTTTAGAGCCAATAAAATCAAGTTTGAGCACCAAAGTAATCATGTTTAACATACAAGTCCATAGTAAACAATTTAGGTGACATATATCCTATCTTTAGGTATCATGGAGATCAAAGTTATAAATGTAACATATCAACCATCAAAACTTACTTATCTAATATATCTAGCAATATTTGGAAGCGTTGGGATGCATGGTTGAGCATTTAGTGACAAAATTCATACGAAAATGCCTCAAAAGTAGACTTTTTGAGATATCATGACAATTTTGAGCGGAAACATGCCATGAGACTATTATTTAGGATATGGCTCAATTGTCTGATAATAGTGACCTATAGGTTTGACATATATAGGTAAGGGAGTTTTTAGTTTGAATTTTGTAAGATTTTACCTTATTTGGGATAATTTGGACCCTTAGATCTAGATCCAAGGGGCAGATAGGGGAGGTCTGGGGTGTCTGTAATCCTAGATGGCCTTCTTGGGTCCGATCATTTTGCCCACATGCTTCCCATGATGAAGCACATCACCCTAGTCTACTCCTATTGTGTCTTCCCAGGATGCATGCGATCATCTCCTCTCTACAGTTGCGAGGTCGTCGGAGGATTTAGACCTCATCCTTGTTCGTTGAGGGGTTGGTTTGTTTCATCTTGATCCCATGGAGTTGGAAGTGGTAATTTCCAATAGTGAGGAAGGTAGGGAGAGAAAGAAGCAAGCTCTCCGGAGACGACAGAGCTCTAACCATGGCTATCTTATGATTGGAGGTAAAGGGCCACGATTTGGAGGGGAATAGATGGAGAATGGAAGAGGGAGTAAAGGAGGAGACGATGGGAGGAAAAGGAGTATGGGAGAGGGCCTGGAATGGGAATGGGCATGGGTATGGGCACTAGCTATCTAGATGGAAAGCCATGGCTGATGTTTCTCTATCCTTACACAACAGGGGGTAGGTAAAGCATCATCCATTGGATTGAGGTCCAGGGTAGACAAGAACTACATCCAAGTGCCAAGAAAAGACCGTGCTAAAAAGAGGATAGGAAAAAAGGTACATCTCTAGCCATCCAAGCGTGCACTCCCATTAGTTGGGAAGGGTGCCCAAGGATAGATGACATGGAAAACAACCTTTTGAACTTGTATTTCCTTGAAAAGATTTAATATCCATATCTCTCAAAGTATAACTCTGATTGAGATGAAAGTTTTTCCTTTGGTTCACCAATATCTCCTACTTCTTACATTAAAATTTTATATCCATAATTATAATACTGAGGACACTCAATTTTGGAAATATACTTTCAAAAGTGAAGTATGCACTCAACCATAGGCGATTAAGCATAATGAGACATTTATCTGATTTCATTTTATTAATTGAGTATAATGTGACTTTAATTCATCTAATTGGTGGCGAGGGAGGTTACGAAATACAATAGATCATCTAATGAGTCAAGCTATACATTAATTGAATGACAGAAAAAAAATCCAAAGTACACATAGGTCTCCCTCTTCCAATTTACTACCTAATTACTAGTTAATAATAATTCAATAACTAAATCTGATTTTTTTTTAATAATTTCTAAAAGGAAGCTTCAAGTTTTTGAGACTCAGACCACTAGTTTAATCTCTATCATACTAATTTTTGAAAATGTCAATTCCATATCCTATGGCTCTTAATTATTCTATGAAATTTTCTCTACTAAATCATCCAATAATTCATAATACAATTTCATTCCAAACCAATTAGTGATATATTCAAGAGCACTCTATAGTCATGGTCAAATTAGAATATGTTAACACAATTGATCCAGATTACAATACGTGCTATCAAAAATTGGTTTTGGAACAAAACCTGAGGGATTAATTTGTAAATATTTCTGATGTGAGGAAAATGAAATCATTTATACAAAAAATTAAAAGGTTAGAAACTAATATCCAAGAACATGATGATTGCCAAAATTAATTAAATGAGATTTATAATGAAACATCAATTGCAAATGAACTCTTCGAAATACATTGTAGTACCCAAACTTTGGTATGTTGCACTAGGTCTAAGGGTCTACGGTTGACCTAACTAGTATGGCAGGTTCTCCTTTATGTATTTCTCTACGGTCTAAGACTTGGTATTGTGGTGACTTGGTTGATAAAATAATAAAAAAATCTAGAAAACATTTATTTTATACATATAATATGATATTAAAATAAGTTCAACAATGGAAATGTCATGATGAAATCCAAAAATGGCACACAAATCAATATGAGAACCAAGTTGACAACTTTCCATACTAAACCTATACTGAATAATTTAATATCACTTCATTTCATTAAGAGAATCTAATTCTTCTAACATCTTGATGGGTATAAAAAAATTGCCTCTCATCGATATTATTGAGAAGAAGGATATGGTTTCAACTTCTGTCGGTCCCCTATATGGTACATCTTCTACTATTTTACCACTTCACCTTGATAACTTCTAATATGAGTAGGGATATTGAATATCATCATGGAACATCAACCACCATGGGGAAAGTTTAGGGTTTCCATTAAAGATGTGAGTTAGCTTATGAACACCAAAAGTATCAACTGTTACATCGGGGTAGTTCTAGCCGATAAAGAGAGGGTAGGGATATGATGAGTGATAAACACATAAATGGATTAGGAAAGCATGAGGGACAAATTTAGGCAATGATCAAACCCTATGTGGATTTCATATGACTCATATGTAGATCCCTCAACAACATCCATAGGTCAGACATCTACGTTCACAAGGCATAATAGGAGCAAGTCATGATAAATTCAAATAGTCAAATTGTCTGACTTATCTAACTCTGATACCATACTTGTAAGGATTGATACCTGAGTGGGGATCCACTCCTTACTTATTTGAGGAAACCATATCCATCCCAATATTAACAAAAGGTATGTAGGACATGTATATTTATTTCATTCTCGAAGTGTACAATATACAAAACATATAATTATATACCAAAAAGTTAACTATATATTATCTCAAGATATTTAATAAATTGTTTCTTACATCCCAACATGGAATTACAAAAGTGTTAAGGTACAAAAACATATACTAAAAGGATAGATTGTGGCAGGAAACATGGACATCTCAAGCTATACACAAAGTCCAAGCTCTTGGCACAAGTTCTTCCTAAGTCCTCACCTACATCTGGGTGGGTTGGGAACAACATCCAACAAAGAAGAACATAAGAAAAGAGTATGCATCAATATAAACTATGTATGTGCAACATGGGAATCTTTGAACCTTTAATCAGATAAGGTATGCCAATTATGAAAGTTTCCAAGAAAAAGGGTTTTAAATCATTTAGATAAGTTCAAAAGAAATTACATTTAAAAGAATATTCAGGTCGAAGAGTTAAGGAATTTAAATTAACAAGAAATTTCATCAACTTTTAGATCTTTCCTTTAAAATTGTGTCAATAATCTTTAATAGCACACAATGCATGTAAACAAATAATAGAGTGGTGTTATACAAAGCAAGATAGAGGCACCATAAGATCGCATGCCAACTATTTGGGTGGAAAAACACATCATGGCTAGAAATAGCACACCCTTGTTTATGAATGAGTGGAAAAGCACACTCTGGAAGGAAATATAGTCTTACAGAAGTGCCATTGATCCAAATAATATTAGTCTAATAAACATGCACACTAGAGAATTCAAGTTATCAATTTCATATCATTTCAAATAAAGGGATGTGAACATCCATACTATGACAAGTTGGGGTCAAATGACCCATACGTAATTATTCCACAATTTTAGTAACTAAATGAGAGATAATATTTGATAAAGAAAGTTCTTTCAATAAGATTTTAGGAGATATGCAAAAGGTGAATCACTTAATGTCCAACTCAAATAGAAAAGATGCATATACCATATAGCTACTCAACCATAACCAATGCCAAATTAGAGTGTCTAAAATTGGGATCTCAAAATATCTAATAACATTTTATATAAAGAGGGAGGTTAATTTCATTAAATGTTCAAAATTCTAAACAGTGAATGTTATATAATTTAAGGAAAATTAAGGTTTTGTGTCATTTAATGTCCAACTCAAATACAAAAGATGCATATACCTTATAGCTGCTCAACCATATCCAATGCCAAATTATAGTGTCTAAAATCAGGATATAAAAATAGCTAATAACATTTTATATAAAGAAAAAGGTTAAATTTCATTAAATGTTAAAAACTCTAAAAAGTGACTCTTATACAAAACCAATTAGGTTTAGAAAACCACATAACTCTACATATATCATTCTTCTTATTCCAATTCATTTTTCTAATTTTTTAACGTTACAAATATTTATTTATGAATTTTATAAGAGCAATATATTAATTGGTAGCTAAAAAATTGACTTGCAAACATAATATTTTTGAATCGTGAAACCTAGATAGATAAGTGCTATGTTTTTGGGATTCCAAAAAATATTTATTTGTATGTTTGTGACATTCCAATAATTAGTTATCAACTAACAAATATTTCTAATTTTTATATAAAAATAAATCAGTAAATGGTTGGTATGTTCCGCGTTGTTAATAAGTGTGTTAGTTCTGATAGGGAAATTACATTCATTTGCCCATCACAAATCCCCCAACATAAAGAAATTGCAATCTAAAAGACTATTTAGCCTCTGCATCGTGAAAAAGATGTAGTTGGATATGAGTCCATTTATGGAAGTAATATCAAACATCATTCTTCTCATTGTATTGTGGGGAATGATGAGAGAAGACGTCATAGGAAGAAGAAGCTTGAGTTCCTCCATTGATCAACACAAATGCTCATGATCATTGATTCCTTGAGACCACGATGGTTAAAAGGGACCTTTCTAAGATCTATAAAATTACCAAAACCATATAGAGGTTCTCTACCACTGTAGGACCAATGAGGATCCAAGAATTGTCACAAAACTAGGCATGTGCCAAAGAGGAGATCTATACTAATCAAGCCACTACCCAACTAAGCTCCTCAACTCCAAGATAGGATCACAAAACCAAATCAAGATAAAACAAGAGAATAAGCCAACAAAAACCCAAATCCCATTGAGAAAGCTCAAATGTTGCAGAGAGAGCAGGGTTATTGCAAAATAGTGGAACAATACCTAGAGAAGTGAGATGACACCACAAAACCTTTAACACCTGTTCAGGAACTCAACAAACATTTTTTGTGCATTGAGGTTCTCTGTATGGTCCTACCCCTATCTTTAGAGAGCACCATCTTTCATCCTTTGGAGATGAGGCGACACATCTAGAGCCCAAACAGACACTACATGAGGCCTCCAATAACCCCAAGGAAGGTAGAGACCAAAGGATTTGTACTCCTATTTGGTAGATGTAAAGAATAGTCTCTTTGTTCCCACTGATGCATTGAGGGTTGGGTTTGGGGATTCAAACTTGTAAGGAACAAGTAGGAGAGGAAGAGATGGTCTCTCAAAATGTTGGATGTTTTCAGGTCAGTGGTTATATATGAGGTTCAACAGGATGGAATTTCTGTATAGAGTCAAAGTGGGATGAAGGAAAACATACGAGGGTTTCTAACATTGGAAGCAATAGATTCTCCACAAGAGCTCCTTGTGTTCATAATTATGATGGGAAAAAAGGAAACAAAATCACAATACAAGGTTAGATGATGAATGCTTCAAGCTCATATGGTTGACATCTCTACCCCAAAGACATAAAACCTTTTCTAGCTCGTCCATCATGACAAATTAATGACCAACTATCTTAGATTCTCAAGACATATATGTCTAATATGTGGCTCAAAAAATGTGTTTGAGGTGTACTTTCCACCCTATCATAACTTAACTACTCAAGTACCTAGCCATTTTGGGTTTCAGATTGTTTCATATAGATTTTAAATTTATTTAATGTTTCATCATTAATTTTCAAAATTTATGTAAATATATTTACTTAAATCATCAACAAAGGTTGTGAAATAATGCTTATAGTCTATAGTGGATCCCCTACAGAATTCCCAAATATATGTATACATAAATCAATAATTTCATGATACTTGTCAGCAGCTTGAAAAAGCCTTTTGGATAATTTAACCCACATGGACTTTTCATGTTTACACTTATCAATGATAGAGTTAGGAAAAGATCAATATCCATCATGTGTTTCATTGCAAGAAAATTCACATGATCCAAACAGGAATGTCTAACTAAAGGTGTTAAATATTCAAATAGACCAAATCATCATTCATATTCATATCATATATGATATCTAACATAAATCTTAAATAGGTTATCCATATCATATAAATATCCTTCTCTAAGAAATAAACTACCACCAACATGTGTAACAATTATTTTATTATACTTGTAATCTAAACATAAACTTCTTAACTAAATTTGAGCCACTAAGAACTTTAGGCCAAATCTTGGAATATGTTTGACTCTCTAGAGAGTCATAACTTTTCTGAAGGGAAACTAAAAGTCCACAATAAAGATGATTGTAGAACATGATATCATCATTCATGTGATACTCATCATGTTTTTTATTATAGCTACT
This sequence comes from Alisma plantago-aquatica, assembly GCA_963693085.1. NCBI lineage: Eukaryota > Viridiplantae > Streptophyta > Magnoliopsida > Alismatales > Alismataceae > Alisma > Alisma plantago-aquatica. The sequence goes on from OY856415.1 coordinate 490,469,936, forward strand.
TTTATCTAGAAAGAGTAAACAAGAGTAGGAAATAGGAAGACAAGGAGAGATGAAAAATCATAATATATTTAGCACAAAAAATAAACATTGGGTATTATTAAACCTTTTATTAAATTGGTGCAACCATCTCTTTTGGACTTTTCTACCACCCCTATTCAGGTTATTGATGCACTGTTTATTTTTCATTTGCACAGGCTACTTTATATTGAATTTTTTGCACTTTTTGGTTAATTCTCATTTTAATTGTGTATGATTTATTTTTATTAGCCTGTGATACTCATTTGCATCAAATAAATATAATTTCAATGTTTCTGAATGATTTAGTATATTTCTAGAGTTTATGTTTGGGTTTTATGCATCTCAGGTGAATGTACAAAAATCTACACAGTTCAGTACTACCTACTATGGAGTCTGTGGTACCGACATAGTCTTAGTTTGGAACAAAAAGAAATCGAGAAGACTCAGTAGTACTGACATGCAAGTCGATACTACTGACAACGTTCCAACATTTTGCTCAAGAATTATCAAAGTAACTCAGTACTATCGATGGCCATGTCGGTAGTACCGACAACTTGACAGATGGTCACAAAATTAGAGAAGTCGGTAGTATCGACACCCTATCAGTAGTACTAATAGGTCGGGATCAGGAAGATCTAATGAAAATGTTTAATCTGACGACTGAGGTTTTAACTCACCCTAAGTCACTCTTATGACTTAGGGGAAGTGCGGCCAGACCCATCTATATCATATTTTCCATTGCACGATGGCCGAAAGTGAGAGAGAGGAGAAAGTAGAAAAGAAGAACACATTCTAGGTGATCTGGGAACTTCTAGTGGATGGATTTGTAGAAAGAAGATAGCAAATTGGCACGTGTGCAAGAAGGGAGCATTTGAACTATCTGCTTCATGGGTTCTTCATGTTCTCCATTTTTTTCATTCTTCTTTGATGTTTTTGACCATGGAAACCACGAGGGGCTAATCCCCACATTCTTTAGGACTCGAGAGTAGCTCTGTTATGCATTGTAATTGACTCTTATGTATTAATTCGTCAGTTTCTCTTAATTTCTGGATTTATTTCTATGAGAATGAACGAATTATCCATGCTTGATCACCATAGGTAGTATTTTAACTATTAATTTCTTTAAAAAAGGAAAATTAATGGTTGGAACATCATAGAACTACACGTTCTATAAAACCCTTTGAGAAAGGTGGTTTAAAATGTGAGGAGATTTCCTAGAGCAGTCAATAAAGCACTTATCTAATAACACAATCGATACGAAATTGATGTTGGTATTAGGTTAGGTAGTGCACTATACTGTGAGAGTGGGTAATTCTCACTACAAGCTCTTAATCCAATGTTAGGAGATATTTTTATTAATATATTGAGATTAAATTGTAATGTTAACTGTAGTGAAAGCACTATCCTAAGGAATTCACTAAGATTGAGAACAACAACCAATAATTTATATTTATTTTCTATTTTAGTTAATTAAACCAATCAATCCAGTTTCTTCATACTAAGCTGATCGTATTACATTTAGTAATAGCTGTTGAAGTGAAGTTTTCCTGTGTTTGACACCCGGGCCTCATTGGCCTATATTACTATGATAGCTTACACTTGCATTTTGAGTGTACATCAGAAAAAAACCTATCAAGTTTTTGGCACTATTATCAGGGAAATGATAACTTCAGCACTATGAGTGCTATAATTGGCCATTCTAGGCCAAATTTTTATTTTTATTTTTATTTTTATCCATTAAAGCTGAATTTCAAATAACCTTCTTGTTTTTACCATTAGTACCATGGTCTCATAGTGATTTTTGCCATTTTCAGGTACTAGTGCATGGTGCACACCCAAGCTCACGACTATAGAGAGTCGACCCAACTAGGGTTTGGTCAAGTAGAGCTCCTATATAGAGGATGGGAGTACAGTGCACCATTTGATAGATTTAATCAAACTCTACCACCTATACCTCCACCAGAGAAACCTGAGCCACCAGAGGAACCTGAGCCATCAGAAATGGCTAACCTAGTAGAAGAATAGACGATTTAGGAATTTTTATTGCAGCATGGTCAGTCCATACAACTACTTTAGATCCAACTAAATACTGCCGGAATTTTTTGAAAGCAAACACAACGGCAAGTAATTCTTTTTCAGTAGTTTTATAATTTAATTGAGCATCATTCAGAGTTTTTGAAGCATAGAAAATCACAGCGGGCTTATTATCTACCCGTTGCCCCAATACGGCTCCTACCGCAAAATCTAAAGCGTCACACATCAATTCGAAAGGTTTTGTCCAATCCGGTGTTTGAACAACCGGGGCAGAAATCAATTTTTCTTTCAAAACATCGAATGCATGTAGACACTTATCATTGAAATCAAAAACCACATCTTTCTCCAAAATCTCGGATAAAGGTTTTGCAATTTTAGAAAAATCCTTTATGAATCGCCGATAGAACCCGGTGTGTCCTAGAAAACTTCTCACCCCTTTTACAGAATTTGGTGGGGGCAACTTGGAAATGACCTCAATTTTCACCGGGTCCACCTCAAGACCTTTGCTAGACACCTTGTGTCCTAGCACTATTCCCTCTGTCACCATCATGTGACATTTCTCCCAGTTAAGGACCAAGTGTGTGTCCTCACAACGCTGTAACACTTTATCTAGGTTATAGAGACATTCATCAAACGATGCTCCATACACCGAGAAGTCATCCATAAAAACCTCGAGACAACGCTCTACCATGTCAGAAAATATGGCGAGCATACAACGTTGAAACGTCGTCGGTGCATTGCATAAACCAAACGGCATTCGAAGGTAAGCAAAAGTCCCATAGGGACAAGTGAACGTAGATTTCTCTTGATCCAAAGGATCAATCGAGATCTGGTTGTACCCCGAGTACCAATCTAGCAAACAAAAGTGCGATCGCCCGGCAAGACGTTCTAAAATTTGATCAATAAACGGTAAAGGAAAATGATCCTTAAGTGTGGCAGCATTCATACGACGATAGTCAATACAAACTCGCCACCCTGTTACCAATCGGGTGGTGATAGGTTGATTCAATAAATTTTGAGTGACAGTATTTCCCCCCTTCTTAGGGACTACCTGTGTGGGACTCACCCATGTTGAGTCTTATATATATAGATAATCCCTGTAGCAAGAAGTTTAATGACCTCTTTCTTCACAACCTCCATCATGCTCGGATTTAGACGTCTTTGAGGTTGAATCACAGGCTTGGCTCCCTCCTCGAGCAGAATCTTGTGCTGACATAGAGTAGGGGAAATCCCCTTGATGTCTGCAACGGACCACCCAAAAGCTCCTCAGTGGTTTTTCAGCACTATCAACAGTTGCTCCTCCTCTTACGCACTCAAATAAGAAGAAATGATCACCAGTAACTTGTCTTTCTTAGCTAGAAAGACATACTTGAGATGCGGGGGTAGCGGCTTTAATTCCAAATCCGGTGGGCTAATAAGAGATGATTGCAGCAGTGGGGGAAGTGCACCTAAATCTTCATAGTGCCTCGCATAGAAGCATGGAAGCATCTGATGCATTTTAGCGCACTCCTTGAGTGATTTACTCTGCATCAAATCATATGTAATATTCAACAAACAAGCCTCCAGCGGTAATTCCGGATGTGCATCAACAACAGAAATAGCAATCGCATCATCCTCCCAAAAAGGCGGAATGTCCTCATTCTCATCATTCGGAAATCCCACAGCTTTACACAAAGAAACAACCTTAGTCTGCTCCATGATATCCACAGCTAAGGTTCCATTATCCACCTTGCTCATCACATGAGCCATGTCTAGAAATGGTTTTCCAAGGCAAAGTGAGATATTGCGATCCATATGTTTCACCATATTACATTGTTCTTTTGCTTTAGATGGCGCAGTGCTAGAAGGCATGACCATCTCAAAGCGGTCATCTGCTATGCCCAAGGTCAAGCGACCTCTTCCCATCTCTAAGATCATGTCGGCTGTAGCTTGGAAAGGACGTCCAAGTAACAGCTCATTGCCATGCTCATCCTGCATCTCCATAACCACAAAATTAGTTGGAAATACAAATCGATCCACCTTTACTAAGACATCTTCACAGATTCCATAAGGCTTCACCACAGAGTTGTCGGCAAATTTAATAGTCATATTTCTCGGCTGTGACTCCTTCAGTCCCAACTTTTTAAATGTCAAAAGGGGCATCAAGTTGATGCTTGCCCCTGAATCACACAATGCTTCTCCAAATTTACACTTCCCGATATAGCAAGAAATGTTGAAACATCCTGGATCCTGTCTCTTTGGCGGCAAAGTGCCCATAATGAAGGCACTCACTTGCTCCTTTAGCACAACGACCTCAGTATCTGGTATTTTCCTCTTCTTGGTAATGACATCTTTTAGAAACTTCCCGTATGAAGGGATTTGCTCAATGTCTTCCAGTAACGGGATATTGACTGAAAGCTTCCTAAAAATGTCCAGGAACTTCTTGAACTGTGCATCTACCTTCCTTGCCTTCACACTATTTCGATAAGGGATCGGAACAGCTTGTGCCCTTTGATGAGGTGGCACATAAGGCGTCTTTTTCTGTAGTTCCTCCTCTTCAACTTGTTCTTCAGTACCATTACCGGCTATGTCTTCAGCTTGCCCTGTGACTGGTGTGGGCTGATCTGTATTGGCTTCACCTTCGACTTTATCTTGCGGTGTGCTTGTTTCATCCGTTCTTGGATTCAACACTTTCTTGCCACTTCTCAGCAGAATAGCCTGAGCTTGCTGGTTCCCCCGAGAACATTGGTATTCCCCGAAAAACCCGGATGTGCCGGTTTCTTCAAACTAGCTATTTCGGCTGCCATCTGCGCCATGGATGTCTCTATGGTCCTCATTTGAGCCCCATGGCTCTGCAATGTCTGCCCAAATTGATTCATGTATTCTCCTTGTTGCTTGATTTTCTGCCCGAATGTATTCATTAACTCTTGATTTTGCTTGATGACCTGATTGAGCAACTCTGTGCTCTTGTCTTCTACAGCTGGCACAGGCTTGGCTTCCGGATCCTGCAGAAAATTGTTCGGATCCTTCCATGAGAACTTTTTGTCCTTTCTCCATGAGTAGTCATTGTTCCTATACCCTTGCTGTTGTCTCATGTATTTGACTTGAGCCTCATCCTCGGACTCATTTTCCTCCTTTTGCAGTAGCTTCTTTGCGAGAAGATCCATCTTCTCATTCAGCTCTCTCATTGCCTTTGATTCACTGGCGACTCGTACTTGCTCAACTGGGCCTCTCTCTCTTTCTCCCCAGGACTGCTTTCTAGCCATGTTCTTGAGTATTTCCCAGCATCTAGTGTCTGTGTTGTTTAGAAAAAATCCCGACCCGGCTGAATCCAGATTACTCCTATCATGCTCGGAGAGAGCAAAATAGAAGATTTTCACCTGCGTTTCCTTGTCCAGCCCGTGATGCGGACACCTCCTCAACATAACCTGAAATCGCTCCCAGGTCTCAGAATATGTTTCACCAGCCTGTTGGGTGAAATTATGAATCTTCCGGATCATGTCGTTAGTCTTTTTAGGAGGGAAGAACCTCTCAAAGAAGACGTCCACCATATGGTCCCAAGACTCCACGAACTCATCGTCTAGATTATGTAGCCACTCTCTTGCTGCTCCCGCCAAGGAGATTGGGAAAAGCTTGAGATACAATGCATCTTGTGGAAATCTGTCTATTTTAACCATGTCGCAGTTTTCAACGAACTGGCTGATGTGTGCAACAGGATCCTCATTCTTCATCCCATGAAATGCATTTGATTTCACCAAATTAATCAACGCTGGATCGATCTTATATGTCGGTATGTTGATCGCCTGCTTCTTTATAGGCCCCTTTGAAGCTGATGAGGAAGAAGCTTTGATCTTCTCCCATATGGTCTGTGGTGGTTCAGATTCAGAATCTATCTCTTCTTGGTTCTCTTTCTCGTGATACTCCTCGTCCTCAGGTCCCGGAAGTGGAACCCCCGGTGTGCGATTGTCGTAGTCTGTACTACGTGTCTGCACCATACACAGTACCTGAAATAAGAAAATTCGAGTTCAGTACTATGCTTAGACGAGTATAAACAATTATAGCCCAATGTAAAAATATTTGAAATTGAATGAAAAATAAAAAAAAAATTGTGGCCTAGAGTGGCCGCGCGTAGCACTCAAAGTGCCAACAATTCGCCGTATCCCCGGCAACGGCGCCAAAAACTTGACGTGTATTTTACTACATGCTAAAAATGCAAGTATACGCGTCGAGTAGTACAGGCCTTTGTGAGGCCCGAGTCGAACACAGGGATACTAAGAATTGTCGGAGACTCTGACTAACTATTTGCGATCAGCTAAGCCGAATAACAAATTGGGGTTTGTTGTCAAAATTAAAAGAAAATAAAAATAAAACAAAGCAAACAATCGATTAAAGGTTAATTTAATCAATTCAAAAAGGTATCTTTAGGATTGCAGTTTCACCGCGGGTATTCATTGTATTAGATTTTATATAATTCCTCAATCTTCTCTCTCTATCCGGGTAGTGGCCTGAAAACAGAATTCCCCACTGTCGTGGTGCAATTCACTACTTAGGTTTAGGTCGGTTCCACCGTCGTAGTAACCTATTCCCTAAACTAAGTGCATTACGAACGATCTCTCAGTATCCACCATTAATTTTACACCACCTTGTTCAAGGGATTTATCGGTTAATGTAGGTTTCGTCTCTTTTCAGCCATTAATCCTTCTGTCGAAGTGATTAAGGGCATTAGATTATTATTATGGTGATCAAGCATAACAATATATGGAGAAAATGAAGCTATACCACGGATTTAAGAGAGAAAATATGAATTACTATTATAAAACTGTCATACAATGAATTCCCGGGCTACTCCCGGTCCTAAAGATGGAGGGGATTAGCCCCGCATGTTCATCTTACACAAGTACATGGTAGAAATAGGGGAAATCATATGAAAAACGTGAATAGAATGGGAAAACCCCTGAACTAAAGAACCGATCGATCCTTTGCGTAGAACACGTGCTTTCCCGCCTCTCGGTGGTGAAATCCATCTTCGGCAGCGTCCGGATCGACTGGTATGAACTTCTGGCCTCCGTTCTCCTTTCTCTCGCTCCTCGGCACTTGTGCAATGGCTGATCAGATCCCCTCTTCGTCTGGGCGGCCGTCATTAGGTATAAGTCCCTAATTAGGTCATTAATTAACTCCAGCCGTCTGATTGAGATCAATCTGAATCCAACGCATATCGAACGGCGTCAATACCATCGACGCAAGTGGATGGTATCGACCCGCTACAGTAGCGGTTGGCTACAAACCCTTTCTTTGTCGCACCCGACATCATCTCGATACCATCGACTCGGGTCGATGGTATCGACTTCCTTTTGGCATCGGTTTTGTCATTTTGCGATGTTGTAGCCTCCATGTGTCGATGGTATCGACTTGGTGTCGATACTATCGACTGCTTCTTCACCAGCAACCTGAAAGTGTCTCGATACCATCGACATCAATGTCGATGGTATCGACTCTTTGCTGCTCCTTTCGGCTGACAACCTGCGGTCTTGTCGATGGTATCGACTTCCGTCGATGGTATCGACGGAAGCAAATACTTGTTTTTCCTGAAATTCAAAGACGAGATCAAATAAATCCACACAAATAATAATAATGTGATAATTAATGCTCAAAATGATAAAACTAAGGGGATTTGACATAAAATGATGGCAAAGACCAAAATGGATGAATTATGCAATATTAACCATAAAAATGACTAATAAAAGCACAAAACACATATCAAACAGGTCTATAAATGCGACTCAAAATCATCGCATCAAACTCCCCTAAACTTGAATATTGCTCGCCCTCGAGCAACTCATCCTTAGAATAGGATTGCAAACGTCAACTGACAAACAACACACCAACCCAACATCCCATATGACTCCCACTGAACATTCACAAACCGGCCTTCTCTAACCACAGAACGGTAATTATCCTAAAGGCGACAGTAATCATCAATAAAAGAAATTAACCTCCTAACCGATGAACACTATCACATTAACATAATAAAATTCGCCGATTCAGCATTGGTGCATCTTGTGATTGCCTATACTACGTTGCTCGTCCTAACTACCATCTACATGGAAGCAGTTCTCCTGATATTCATTGGTGAGGAGAAATTCACGGTGGCCTACCAATCTGAGCAACGGGTGGATGAAGATGGGTGGCTCATGGAAGAACGTGGAAGTATTGTACAGTTTCAACATGCATATACAAAAATGTCCTATATGATGCACATGCACATTAGAAATGCCCTAATGCCTAAACTTGGGTGAAATGATGCATGCACTAACCATCCATCTCAAAATGAGATGGATATCTAGTCAAGCTACATCATGTACTCAATTATCCTGAAATGCAACTAATATCATGTTCCTTTCTCCTTCTTATTTCACTTTCTTCTAAATTCTTTTTCTTTTCTCTTTTTTTTTATTATTGCATATTTTCAGCTTTTTTTTTCCAGCCCACATATCCATAATTGCTTAATGATAAGTTTATTGGGCTATTTTTATCATTAATCAGACATTTTTGCACTATTTAGAAGGTATGGAACAATTAATTCAACATTGGGGAAAAATTGAGATACATGATATACTTTATGCATGAAGATCATGAATGCAACTATATGGCATGCACCTAAAGGTAATGTGCATGAATCACTATATATTTTTTTCTTTCTTTTTATGCAACATATGGAAAATACCAATGCAAGTCCTATCTAAATGCTATGCACACAAAAAGGAATTAAAACTGCACTTTTCTTCCCATTCTTAGGTGGATTATGGAAAAATGAAGTGGAACGATCACAAGACTAGATGACTGAACCTTAGAAAGATATTATGCGTCCCTCCTTACTGACCTGTGTAGTAGTTTAGAGGGTTCTCTCTCTTACATCCAATTAAGGTCTCATTACCATTTGGTTATGCTAGGCTCAAACAACCATTTCCGGCCACTTTCATGAATCATTAGGAGTACAGGTATGAAATGTTGTTTTAAAGTTGACATAATCAATCATTTTCATAGGATGTGTGCCCAAGGTCAAACAAAACAAGCTATCCAAACACACAAAAATTTTTCAAATTTCCCTTGAATTTCCCATGCACTAACAGAAAGATGACACACTTTTAGGACGTCCACAATTACACTAGATAGCACGTGGATCCTACAAAACTAAAATTGCAAGAAACAAATAACAAAAGAACAAAAGCAACAACGCTAAAAACTGAAAACAATAAAAGATAGAGTTGTTCCAACTACCCCCCTAAGCTTGAATTCGACTATGGCCTAATAGTAAAAAACAAACTTAAAGATTGGAACAGGGATACCAGATCACTCTTGTGGAGGTGGAGGCGGGTACTGCGGCGCCGTGGGGTCCCAAGACGGGTATTGCCCATGAAAGGTCGGATCATACTGGGGCATCAGAGGAGGTTGTGGGTACCCCCCAAAGTAATTCTGGCTCTAGTAATGATCATAAAACGGCTACTGTTGCTGCTCCATCCTGTGCAGCCGATCGTGGATGTTCTCTTGATTAGCGAAAAGAAGGCGCTCATTCTCGAAGATCGCCAGTTGGTTGACAAAAAGCCGGTTGGTGGTATCTTGAATACCGGCGTACGCAGCGGTGTGGCTGTGCTGCGTCTGCTGAATATCTTGGAGCATGTTGTACATGCCTTGCATGGAATAGGCATCCTCGCTAGGCTGCGAGGTCTGTGGTGGAGGAGGCGGATGCAGAGACGATGAAGATGCACCCGGATGCATCCTCGGGCGCTTCCGTGGTGCTATTCGTACTCGAAGAGGTGTAAAGGCCTCTTCTTCCTCCGCAGCCTCGTCGTCCTGTCCGTCGTCGCCGCCGTCATTGCCGCCTTCTTCATCATCGGAGTCGATGGCTATGATCGGCCATCTGAAATGTTGTGCGCCCGCGATGTTGAAGACGGAATCCGGCAGTGCGCACTCCTGGTACGCTTGATTTACGTGGCAATGCGCAAAAGCCACGCCATCCCAGAGAAGAATGAGATCGGCTCGGTGTAGATGTTGCAAGTTGACCTTGCTTCTCGTAGAAAGAGGAGTCAGCTGATCGATATTCAAGCCCAAGTAGAGGGCTACCTTGGTGACAAGCCCCCCAAAATGGATCGGGGCTTTTCTCGTGCTCCTCTTCACCGCCAAAACTCGTTGTAGAAAGAATGCACCCCAGTTGCATTCTTGGCGCTTCAGGAGCTGATATAAGAAGAAAAGATCCGTCTCCTGAAATTTGCTTAGCGCCAGATCACTTCGAGCAAAGATGGTGGAACTCAACACCCGGTGCAATACCTGAACAAACGGGTGCTCAAAGTCGGCTACCGCAGCGTTGTGGTAGCTCACCGACCTCCCTTGTGGCACCGTCACCAACTCGGAGAAGAGAGCGTCATAGTTGGTGCAGTTATCCGGCCTCCGGTGGTCGTACTGGGAATGGTTCCAGTTGAAAATTGTGTTGAACTGCTACAGCGTGAGGACGTAGTTGTGGTTGTACAGCCGGAAAGACACCCGGCTCTGGATCCACTCGCGGTCGGTAGCATTGATGTCGTTGGGAACGATGCAGACGTCCAACGACGCCATGAACTCAGCTAGCAACTCTTTATATGTCGGCCAGTCACCAACAAACGGCTGGCCATCTTGGTGAAACTCCAGTTCGCCAGGCCTTATTGGAGTGTGACGGGCCTGCCTGCTAAGAACATAGGCCAAGTTGGCCTCGAATCCGAGATCTCGAACCATCTCCCGGTCCACATACCGGGTAGGCTCGATCTTCCTCCGCATTATCTCCTCGTAGATCTTTCGGACCTCCGAGGAAGGATGGACGAGTCGGGGATGTGCGACCGATCCTGGTGGTGGTGGTACAAAGTCCGGCGGAGTTGCGCGTGAGGACGAAGCTCCGACTGTATGCACCATGTTGGCGACGAGAACGGGGTTGGAGAAGGAGAGCTCAGTGAAGATTGGAGAATCGGATCTCCGCTCGGTGATGATCGTCGCTCGGTGATGATCGTCGCTCGGTGATGTTGGTCTTCGCTCTTGGATGGCTCGGGGGAGTGCTCGGCGCAAAGGGAGGAGATCACTCTGAAGGTGTGACGTCAAATGACGTAATGATTCTCCTTAAATAGACTTGGTCGGCGCTACTGTTGGCCCGTCGATACTATCGACGCGCGTCGATGGTATCGACTTGGGTCGATGCTATCCGCCCCTCACTGGTATCGACAGTCGTCGATTGCTGGATCTTGTAACCCGGATCACTGTCGTGTCGATACCATCGACACAGGTCGATGGTATCGATGCTGCACCCGGATCGATGACGTGGAAGCCGCGATCGCCGTCGATTTCTTTGCTCGGATCGGTGACATGGATGGTTGATACCATCGACAGGTGTCGATAGTATCGACTTGGCTTCATTGCGACACCGCCTTTTTGCATTTCAACCTGGAACCATGTCGATACCATCGACAAGGCCGTCGATGGTATCGAGTTGACTGAGACAAATCAGTCTGAACTTCTCCAGAGATCTCGATGGTATCGACGCCTGTGTCGATACCATCGACGTTTCCTTCTCGACCACCTATAGGTATGTCGATACCATCGACGAGGCCGTCGATGGTATCGACTCAGAACGAAATCTGTAGTCGTCAACCTGTACCCTTGTCGATACCATCGACGAGGGTGTCGATGGTATCGACTCTGCCTCAGCCTGCACAATGAACAAACGGATCAAGGTATCTTTTTTTTTACACTAAAATTAAACGAAAATAAAGCAACCTATGATTATAAATACTCTATCCTAATGTACCAATGGTTGGGTTGCCTCCCAACAAGCGCCCTTATTTAACGTCTTAGGCTAGACGGCTTCCGGGCATCTCAATCATCCAAAAGTGAAATGAGTTTGACCTCATTCACCTTCCTCTTGTAACTCTCCCTAAAATAGAGCTTCAACCTTTGTCCATTCACCAAAAATGTGGTATCACCATCACGCACTAAAATCACGCCGTGTGGTTTGACCTCTTCCACCACGAACGGTCCACTCCACCGGGATTTGAGCTTCCCGGGATGCAACTTGAGTCGGGAGTTGAACAACAAAACAATATCTCCTTTCTTGAACGTGCGCAACTCGATGTGGCGATCGTGGTTCAGTTTTGTGCACTCCTTGTATATCCGGGCATTCTCATATGCCGTCATCCGTAACTCATCCAGCTCATTCAATTCGAACATTCTCTTTCTCCCAGCTTCATCATAACTTAGATTTAGCCTTCTAAGCGCCCAATGGGCCTTGTGCTCCAACTCCACCGGTAGGTGACAAGCCGGGCCATACGCCAACCTAAAAGGCATGGTGCCTATAGGTGTTTTCTAGGCCGTTCTGTACGCCCACAGTGCATCCGGTAGTAGGGCACTCCAATTCTTCCTCGTGGATGCCACCGTTCGCTCTAGAATCTTCTTAATCTCACGGTTGGAGACCTCCACTTGGCCTTGAGTCTGCGGATGATATGGGGTGCCAATGTTGTGCTTGACCCCATATTTCTTCAATAATGTCGAGAACTTCTAATTCTTGAAATGTGTACCCCCATCACTGATTATCATTCGGGGTATCCCAAACCTGCTGAAAATATTCTCCTTCACAAACCTGCACACTACAGTGGAATCATTAGTCATTGTGGGAATTGCTTCCACCCACTTCGACACATAATCAACTGCTAACAAGATATATAAATTGGAGTTCGAGGACACAAAGGGTCCCATGAAATATATGCCCTACAAATCAAATACCTCAACTTCCTGAAATGCATTCAGGGGCATCTCCTGTCGCTTCGAGATATTACCTGCTCGCTGACAAGGATCACATTGCCTCACAAAATTGTAGGCATCCCGAAACAAAGTTGGCCAATAAAGGCCGCTTTCCAAAACTTTAGCTTCCGTTTGCGAGCTGGCGTGGTGTCCTCCCATAGGTGATGCATGGCAATGATGGAGAACACTCTCGTACTCCACTTCAGGCACACACCTGCGTAAAATACCGTCCCTGCATTGCTTAAGAAGAATTGGATCATCCCAAAAACAGTATCTCAAAGAATGAAAAAATCTCTTCTTCTCTAGATATGACCAATCTTCCGGGATGATCCCGCAAGCTAAATAATTCACAATTTCAGCGAACCAAGGCTCTTTAGAGTTAATTTTCAAAAGTTGTTCATCCGGAAACGTCTCAGTTATGGGTATATGTAAATCTTTTTCATCCACCCTTTCTAACCTAGACAAATGATCAGCCACTACATTCTCAATCCCAGATTTATCCTTGATTTCAATGTCAAATTCCTGTAAGAGCAAAATCCACCTAATGAGTCTAGGCTTTGCATCTTTTTTCTCCATCAAGTATTTTATTGCAGCATGGTCAGTCCATACAACTACTTTAGATCCAACTAAATACTGGCGGAATTTTTCGAAAGCAAAAACAACGGAAAGTAATTCTTTTTCAGTAGTTGTATAATTCAATTGAGCATCATTCAGAGTTTTTGAAGCATAGAAAATCACAGAGGGCTTATTATCTACCCGTTGCCCCAATACGGCTCCTACCGCAAAATCTGAAGTGTCACACATCAATTCGAAAGGTTTTGTCCAATCTGGTGTTTGAACAACCGGGGCAAAAATCAATTTTTCTTTCAAAACATCGAATGCATGTAGACACTTATCATTGAAATCGAAAACCGCATCTTTCTCCAAAAGCTCGGATAAAGGTTTTGCAATTTTAGAAAAATCCTTTATGAATCGCCGATAGAACCCGGCGTGTCCTAGAAAACTTCTCACCCCTTTTACAGAATTTGGTGGGGGCAACTTGGAAATGACCTCAATTTTCACCGGGTCCACCTCAAGACCTTTGCTAGACACCTTGTGTCCTAGCACTATTCCCTCTGTCACGATCATGTGACATTTCTCCCAGTTAAGGACCAAGTGTGTGTCCTCACAATGCTGTAACACTTTATCTAGGTTATAGAGACATTCATCAAACGATGCTCCATACACCGAGAAGTCATCCATAAAAACCTCGAGACAGCGCTCTACCATGTCAAAAAATATGGCGAACATACAACGTTGAAACGTCGCTGGTGCATTGCATAAACCAAACAACATTCGACGGTAAGCAAAAGTCCCATAGGGACAAGTGAACGTAGATTTCTCTTGATCCAAAGGATCAATCGAGATCTGGTTGTACCCCGAGTACCCGTCTAGAAAACAAAAGTGCGATCGCCTAGAAAGACGTTCTAAAATTTGATCAATAAACGGTAAAGGAAAATGATCCTTAAGTGTGGCAGCATTCAGATGACAGTAGTCAATACAAACTCGCCACCCGGTTACCAATCGGGTGGTGATAGGTTGATTCAATAAATTTTGAGTGACAGTAATTCCCCCCTTCTTAGGGACTACTTGTGTGGGACTCACCCATGTTGAGTCTGATATACATAGATAATCCCTGCAGCAAGAAGTTTAATGACCTCTTTCTTTACAACCTCCATCATGCTCGGATTTAGACGTCTTTGAGGATGAATCACAGGCTTGGCTCCCTCCTCGAGCCGAATCTTGTGCTGACATAGAGTAGGGGAAATCCCTTTGATGTCTGCAACGGACCACCCAAAAGCTCCTCGGTGGTTTTTCAGCACTATCAACAGTTGCTCCTCCTCTTCCACACTCAAATAAGAAGAAACGATCACCGGTAACTTGTCTTTCTCATCTAGAAAGACATACTTGAGATGCGGGGGTAGCGGCTTTAATTCCAAATCCGGCGGGCTGGTAAGAGATGATTACAGCGGTGGGGGAAGTGCACCTAAATCTTCATAGTGCCTCGCATAGAATCATGGAAGCATCTGAAGCATTTTAGCGCACTCCTTGAGTGATTTACTCCACATCCAATCATATGTAATATTCAACAAACAAGCCTCCAGCGGTAATTCCTGATGTGCATCAACAACAGAAATAGCAATCGCATCATCCTCCCAAAAAGGCGGAATGTCCTCATTCTCATCATTCGGAAATCCCACAGCTTTACACAAAGAAACAACCTTAGTCTGCTCCATGATATCCACAGCTAAGGTTCCATTATCCACCTTGCTCATCACATGAGCCATGTCTAGAAATGGTTTTCCAAGGCAGAGTGAGATATTGCGATCCATATGTTTCACCATATTACATTGTTCTTTTGCTTTAGATGGCGTAGTGCTAGAAGGCATGACCATCTCAAAGCGGTCATCTGCTATGCCCAAGGTCAAGCGACCTCTTCCCATCTCTAAGATCATGTCGGCTGTAGCTTGGAAAGGATGTCCAAGTAACAGCTCATTGCCATGCTCATCCTGCATCTCCATAACCACAAAATCAGCTGGAAAGACAAATCGATCCACCTTTACTAAGACATCTTCACAGATTCCATAAGGCTTCACCACAGAGTTGTCGGCCAATTGAATAGTCGTATTTCTCGGCCGTGACTCCTTCAGTCCCAACATTTTAAATGTTGAAATGGGCATCAAGTTGATGCTTGCCCCTGAATCACACAATGCTTCTCCAAATTTACACTTCCCGATATAGCAAGAAATGTTGAAACATCCTGGATCCTGTCTCTTTGGCGGCAAAGTGCCCATAATGAAGGCACTCACTTGCTCCTTTAGCACAACGACCTCAGTATCTGGTATTTTCCTCTTCTTGGTAATGACATCTTTTAGAAACTTCCCGTATGAAGGGATTTGCTCAATGGCTTCCAGTAACGGGATATTGACTGAAATCTTCCTAAAACTGTCCAGGAACTTCTTGAACTGTGCATCTACCTTCCTTGCCTTCACACTATTTGGATAAGGGACCGGAACAGCTTGTGCCCTTTGATGAGGTGGCACATAAGGCATCTTTTTCTGCAGTTCCTCCTCTTCAACTTGTTCTTCAGTACCATTACCGGCTATGTCTTCAGCTTGCCCTGTGACTGGTGTGGGCTGCTCTGTATTGGCTTCACCTTCGACTTTATCTTGCGGTGTGCTTGTTTCATCCGTTCTTGGATTCAACACTTTCTTGCCACTTCTCAGCAGAATAGCCTTAGCTTGCTGGTTTCCCCCGGGAACATTGGTATTCCCCCGAAAACTCGGATGTGTCGGTTTCTTCAAACTATCTATTTCGGTTGCCATCTGCACCATGGATGTCTCTATGGTCCTCATTTGAGCCCCATGGCTCTGCAATGTCTGCCCAAATTGATTCATGTATTCTCCTTGTTGCTTGATTTGCTGCCCGAATGTATTCATTAACTCTTGATTTTGCTTGATGACCTGATTGAGCAACTCCGTGCTCTTGTCTTCTGCAGCTGGCGCGGGCTTGGCTTCCGGATCCTACAAAAAATTGTTCGGATCCTTCAATGAGAACTTTTTGTCCTTTCTCCATGAGTAGTCATTGTTCCTATACCCTTGCTGTTATCTCATTTATTTGACTTGAGCCTCATCCTCGGACTCATTTTCCTCCTTTTGCAGTAGCTTCTTTGCGAGAAGATCCATCTTCTCATTCAGCTCTCTCATTGCCTTTGATTCACTGGCGACTCGTAGTTGCTCAACTGGGCCTCTCTCTCTTTCTCCCCAGGACTGCTTTCTAGCCATGTTCTTGAGTATTTCCCAGCATCTAGTGTCTGTGTTGTTTAGAAAAAATCCTGACCCGGCTGAATCCAGATTACTCCTATCATGCTCGGAGAGAGCAAAATAGAAGATTTTCACCTGCTTTTCCTTGTCCAGCCCGTGATGCGGACACCTCCTCAACATAACATGAAATCGCTCCCAGGTCTCAGAATATGTTTCACCAGCCTGTTGGGTGAAATTATGAATCTTCCGGATCATGTCATTAGTCTTTTCAGGAGGGAAGAACCTCTCAAAGAAGACCTCCACCATATGGTCCCAAGACTCCACGAACTCATCGTCTAGATTATGTAGCCACTCTCTTGCTGCTCCCGCCAAGGAACTTGGGAAAAGCTTGAGATACAATGCATCTTGTGGAAACCTGTCTATTTTCACCATGTCGCAGTTTTCAACGAACTGGCTGATGTGTGCAACAGGATCCTCATTCTTCAGCCCATGAAACACATTTGATTTCACCAAATTAATCAACGCTGGATCGATCTTATATGTCGGTATGTTGATCGCCTGCTTCTTTATAGGCCCCTTTGAAGCTGATGAGGAAGAAGCTTTGATATTCTCCCATATGGTCTGTGGCTCGGTCATCTCTTCTGGTTCAGATTCAGAATCTATCTCTTCTTGGTGCTCTTGCTCGTGATACTCCTCGTCCTCAGGTCCCGGAAGTGGAACCCTGGGTGTGCGATTGTCGTAGTCTGTACTACGTGTCTGCACCATACACAGTACCTGAAATAAGAAAATTCGAGTTCAGTACTATGCTTAGACGAGTATAAACAATTATAGCCCAATGTAAAAATATTTGAAATTGAATGAAAAATAAAAAAAAAATTGTGGCCTAGAGTGGCCGCGCGTAGCACTCAAAGTGCCAACAATTCGCCGTATCCCCGGCAACGGCGCCAAAAACTTGACGTGTATTTTACTACGCGCTAAAAACGCAAGTATACGCGTCGAGTAGTACAGGCCTTTGTGAGGCCCGAGTCGAGCACAGGGATACTCAGAATTGTCGGAGACTCCTACTAACTATTTGCGACCAGCTAAGCCGAATAACAAATTGGGGTTTGTTGTCCAAATTAAAAGAAAATAAAAATAAAACAAAGCAAACAATCGATTAAAGGTTAATTTAATCAATTCAAAAAGGTATCTTTAGGATTGCGGTTTCACCGTGGGTATTCATTGTATTAGATTTTATATAATTCCTCAATCTTCTCTCTCTATCCGGGTAGTGGCCTGAAAATAGAATTGCCCACTGTCGTGATGCAATTCACTACTTAGGTTTAGGTCGGTTCCACCGTCGTAGTAACCTATTCCCTAAACTAAGTGCATTACGAACGATCTCTCAGTATCCACCATTAATTTTACACCACCTTATTAAAGGGATTTATCGATTAATGTAGGTTTCGTCTCTTTTCAGCCGTTAATCCTTCTGTCAAAGTGATTAAGGGCATTAGATTATTATTATGGTGATCAAGCATAACAATATATGGAGAAAACGAAGGTATACCATGGATTTAAGAGAGAAAATATGAATTACTATTATAAAATTGTCATATAATGAATTCCCGGGCTACTCCCAGTCCTAAAGATGGAAGGGATTAGCCCTGCATGTTCATCTTACACAAGTACATGGTAGAAATAGGGGAAATCATATGAAAAACGTGAATAGAATGGGAAAACCCCTGAACGGAGAAGAACCGATCGATCCTTTGTGTAGAACACGTGCTTTCCCGCCTCTCGGTGGCGAAATCCGTCTTCGGCAGCGTCCGGATCGACTGGTATGAACTTTTGGCCTCCGTTCTCCTTTCTCTCGCTCCTCGACACTTGTGCAATGGCTGATCAGATCCCCTCTTCATCTGGGCGGCCGTCATTAGATATAAGTCCCTAATTAGGTCGTTAATTAACTCCAGCCATCCGATTGAGATCAATCTGAATCCAACGCATATCTAACGGCGTCGATACCATCGACGCGAGTCGATGGTATCGACCCGCTACAGTAGCGGCTGGCTGCAAACCCTTTCTTTGTCGCGCCCGACATCATCTCGATACCATCGACTCGGGTCGATGGTATCGACTTCCTTTTGGCGTCGGTTTTGTCATTTTGCGACGTTGTAGCCTCCATGTGTCGATGGTATCGACTTGGTGTCGATACTATCGACTGCTTCTTCGCCAGCAACCTGAAAGTGTCTCGATACCATCGACATCAATGTCGATGGTATCAACTCTTTGCTGCTCCTTTTGGCTGACAACCTGCGGTCTTGTCGATGGTATCGACTTTCGTCGATGGTAACGACGGAAGCAAATACTTGTTTTTCCTGAAATTCAAAGACGAGATCAAATAAATCCACACAAATAATAATAATGTGATAATTAATGCTCAAAATGATAAAACTAAGGGGATTTGACATAAAATGATGGCAAAGACCAAAATGGATGAATTATGCAATATTAACCATAAAAATGACTAATAAAAGCACAAAACACATATCAAACAAGTCTATAAATGCGACTCAAAATCATCGCATCATCTAAGAATCAGACATGGGGAGAAGAGAGAGAGCACCCTGCATCCCTTAAAAGTGTTGGGGATTACAAGGTTATTTTGGCACTAAATGAGAACTTGGACTTAATTTCCAAGGAAGTTGTGTGCTAAATATGGAATTTCTTCAGAAGGGGAAGATGAGGAGTGCATGTTTGCATGACAATAACAACATTACATGAATAATGACTACTCTTGGAGGAAGGATCCTAAGTTCTCCTGGAAGGATACTAATAATTTCTAGCAAAACCCTTCTCAAGCACAGCAGGCTAAGCCACAATAGGTTGGTGGTCAACAAAAATATAAACAGGACAAGGGTCCCAGTAAAATTGACCACATTGAGGAGATTCTCGGGAAGCTAATCAATCAAAATGAAGTGCTTATTGGCCAAAATCAAAGAGAACTATAGAACCAAGGAGCACATATCTGCAGTATAGTCACACAAATTTCTCATATTGCAACATAAGTTGCTTCTTTGAAGAAGCCAGGACAACATTGGTTTCCAGCAAACATAGATGTACCTTCTGTAAATCAACAGGTCAGGGCAGTATTACTTCACAGTGGTAGAAAATTTCTTAATGATAACCCAACTAGTTCAGATGCAGAAGAGGTCATAGGTGATAAAGACAAGGTAGTGACTGTAGATACAGTGGAACCAAATACTACAGTAGAGGAAAAGACAACTTAGGAAGAGGTTGATGAGATAGAGGAGACAAGAAAATAGACATATATCCCACTTCATCAACGGAAAGTGTGAAGTCAGTGCCCTTTCCAAATAGTCTGAAACCAACTAAGGCTGATCAATGATTTAGAAATTTTGGACAACTTCAGAAAATTACATGTCTATATCCCCTTGATTGATGCAATTGAGCAGATCCCTTCATACTACTAATTTATAAAGGATATGATCAACAATAAGAGGATTATAGATGATTCCCAAGTAGTAGTTATGAAGGAGAAAGTCAGTGCCCTTATTCTGGGAACATTACCACCAAAAGGATAGGATCTAGGCTATTATAACATATCCTATTTCATTGAGAGGATGACATTTGGAGAAGCCTTATGTGACTCAGGGGCTAGCATCAATCTTATGCCCTTGACCACTTTCAAGAAGATGGGTCTAAAGGAGTCTAGGAAAAGCAATATGACTATTCGGCTGGCAGACAACTCATTGGTGAGGCCTTAACGCTTTTGCGAGGAGGTTCTTATTAAAGTGGATGGGTTTGTATTTCTAGCAAACTTTTTCATCATGGAGATGCACGATGGTCAGGGAAATTATCTATTACTAGGGAGGCTCTTCCAAGCCATAGTTGATATGATTATAGAGACGGGGAGAGGAAGACTGGCATTGGGCATCAAATAAGAGGGATTTGAAATCTTGATGCCTAAGCCTACACAGACTGCCAAAGTGAAATCCCAGTGTCATGTTATACAACAAGTCCAAGAAAATGTATAATTATTTCTGGGGAAGCCATTTCTGGAGATGGCTCATGTGATGACACAAGTCCAAAAAGGCACACTAGCGGTGTACATCTTGGACAACACAAAAGAGATATCTTTAATAAAGGTTGTTCAATATCTTGATGATAAAGAAGAGGACTATTGTCCAACAATGATTGAGTAGGCAACTTCTATTGTGCTTGTTTAAGCATGTTCGCATCTGCCTTTGGAGGCATGTCTCATGAATCAAGTAGATGATTATATCAGATCCTATTCTCTGGAGGAATCTGTCTTTCTTCTCAAGACCTTTCCGTGCTATTACATAAGATATTTTGAGGACATAGGACCACCTCCACCACCATTGGTCCCTTCTTTGCTGAGACCCCAATTTTGGAGCTGAAGCCATTGCCACCTCACTTGAAGTACATTTTCTTGGCAACAGAGGAGAAACTTTCAGTAATCATCTCGGCTTCACTAAGTGTTTAGAAAGAGGAGCAAATACTTGTGGTTTTGAAGAACCACTGGGCAGCATTTGGTTGGTCAGTGGCAGACATAAAGGGGATTTCCCCTAGTTTCCGTCAAAACAAGATCATATTAGAGGAAGGAGCTAAATCTGTAGTAAAAAAAGAGGTAGTGCAACCTCAACGTTGACTCAACCTTATCATGATTGAGGTACTAAAAAAAGAGGTAGTGAAACTTTTATCTGTAGGTCTTATATATGATATCTCTGTTTCAAACTAGTTTAGTCCAACCGAGGTGGTTTCTAAAAAGGTGGGTATAATGGTCACTACCAATTCCATTGATGAGTTGATTTCCTCTAGGATAGTGATAGGGTGGTGAGTTTGCATAGACTATAGACATTTGAATGTTGCCACTTTAAAAGACCATTTTTTGTTCCCTTTTATCAACCAGATTTTAGAGCGGCTTGTCGGCCGCTCTCATTTTTGTTTTCTTGACGGTTATTCGAGATATAATTTGATTTCCATCGAGCCATAGGATCAAGAGAAGTCAACTTTTACTTGTCCTAATGGCACATTTGTGTATCTCCGTATGTTGTTCAGTCTTTGTAATGAACCAGCCACTTTCCAGTGATGCATGCTTGCCATTTTTTTATATGGTAGAGCAATATTTGAAGTGTTTATGGATAATTATTTGGTGTATGGGGAGTCATTTGATGATTTCCTTGGAAATCTAGATAAAGTCTTGCAAAGATGTGAGGACACTCACCTTGTTTTGAATTGGGAAAAGTGTCACATGATGGTGAGTGAAGGAATAGTCTTGGGGTATAAGGTGTCTAATAAAGGAATGCAGGCTGAATCAGTAAAAATAGAGGTGATATCCAAACTATCTCCACCATCCTCAGTAAAGGGAGTGAGGAGCTTTTAAAGATACACTAGATTTCACCACCGCATTATCAACAATTTTTCTAAAATTGTTAAACCTTTCTCTAAGTTATTAGAAAAGGATGTTGAATTTAAATTTGATGAGTGATGTTTGAAATCTTTCTAGGTGTTGAAGGTGAAGCTGGTCTCCACACCCATTGTCCAGGCTCCATATTGGAGTCAACCTTTTGAATTAATGTGTGACACATCAGATTATGTAGTAGGGGTTGTTCTAGGCCAACACTGAGATAAAGTCCCAGTTGTCATCTATTCAGCATCTAAGATCTTGAATGATGCCCAATTAAATTATACAACAACTAAAACGGAATCGTTGGTGGTTGTTTTTTCTTTTGAGAAATTCCATCAATATTTGACAGGGGCTAAGGTGATAGTGTGGATGGATCATGCAGCCATTAAATACTTGTTGTAGAAAAAGGCGCCAAGCCTAGGTTTATTAGGTGGATCCTATTATTGTAGGAATTTGGTATAGAAATTAAGGACAAAGTCAACACTAAGAATGTGGTGGAGAATCATCTTTCTAGGCTTGAACGGGTGGATGAAAAGGATATTGATATACCTATTATGGACGATTTTCCTAATGAGCAACTCTTTGCTATGAAAAGCAAAGACCCATGGTTCGTGAATATTGTGAACTATTTGGCATGTGGAGAGTTTTTAGTAGATTGGGATACCAGGAAAAGAAAATATTCTTTCACTCCTTAAGGTATTATATATGGCATGACCCCATCTTAATCAGGTAGTGTAGGGATGGTATTTTGAGAAAGTGTGTGTTGGGTTGTGAATTTTAGAGTATTTTGGCACATTGTCATTCTCTATCTACAGGGGGACATCATGCTAGTTCTAGTATTGTAACTAAAATTTTAGAATCTAGTTTTTATTGGCCAATGATTTTTAGATGCATACAATTATGTGTTGGCTAAATGGACATCTATAAATCCCTTTGTTTTGATTATGACAAACATTTCATTCTTATTAATCTAACAAGCTACTTGAGTGTGCAGGATTAAGGTGGATGACAAAAGCAACTAGGGAAATCCACATGCTTATATGTTTATATTTTCATGTAATGTAATCGCTTTGTAAAAAACTTGTACAAATATATAATGTACAAGCACTTAGATTGCATGTAAATCAAGCGTTAGATCTTCCCTAGCTAAACACCACATTTAGATAAGTTATCCCCTTCAAATAGGATCACATATGCACACTCATACATATAATTAGTGCCTAAATTGAAACATTGAAACAGGATCAATCTCGGTCGACAAACTCCTCGACCGAGACACTCTCGGTCGACAATCTTCTCGACTGAGAAAGATCCAAAGTAGACGTTAGACACAACTGACAAGGTAGTTGGCAGTTGGAGATAGACGTTGCAAATCACTTGTTCCAGAGAGCCTGTCGGTCGACAAAAGTTCGACCGAGTAGGTGTCTCGGTCGACCATTCCTCGACCGAGATGGTCTCTGACAGCAACTGCAGAATTAATTAATTAGCCGTTGTTAAAGCAACAAACTTGTACCTAACAGCTAGTTAAGCACTTAGAAACCCCTAGAAGTTGTCTAGAACGTCCTTAAGCATCCTTAGGCCATTCCTATAAATAGGACAAGCCATAGGACACTCAAACACACTTGTTACACTTGAGAAATCCTTGAGCATACTTTGAGCAATTTGTTTGTGAGAAATTTGAGCATTGTGACAATTGGCTACTTCGTTCCTTAGCTCAAAATTCATGTCCTATAGGCTAGTATCTCCTACCCACTGCAATCACAGGTCCATACACTTGGTTAGGAGATCTATATGCTTGATCTAGGCAAATCAAGCCTTGGGCTACAAAGGATAAGTTGTAATTTCCTTTTTCCTTTCTTGTTCTTTATTACCGTTTGTACTCTCCTTGCTACTCCTAGGTTGGAGGCTGCTGATTGGAGAGGGTGGAGTTCTTCTTGGCGAAGAAGGTGACTTTGAGCTACTTCAGAAGGCTGGTGCAACGGGAGGTTACTTCTAGAGAGGAAGGCTACTTCAAGGGGGAGCTTGGGATTACTTCAAGAAGGCTACCTCAAAGTTGGTGCACCTACTTCAAGTGAAGGCTGTTCAAAGGGTGTAAAGGAAAGTATTGTATTTTGTATAAATCCTTGAGAAGGTAATAAAATAAATACTTTCAAAATCCCGGTTGGGTAAGCAACCGGGTAGTGGACTGACAACTTTAGTATTTGCTAAAGTTGGAACCACTCTAAACACCTGTCTCCTTCTTCTAATTTCAATTGTGGTTGTTTGAGTTCAATAAATTGTTAAAATTATTTAAAAACTCTATTCACCCCCCCCTCTAGTGTTTTTCATTATGTTTATTGTTGTGATGCTTGTCAATGTGTAGGTAATATTTCAAAAATACATGAAATTCCTTTGAATGTTTTTTAAGAAATTGAGGTGTTTGACTTATGTGGCATGGACTTCATGGGCCCTTTTGTGTCTTCAAATATTTTTCTTTATAAATTACTTGTTTTGTACTATGTATCTAAGTGGATGGAAGAAATTCCAACCCACACCAATGATGCCCAAGTGGTATGTAGATTTGTGAAGGAACACATCTTTTGCAGGTTTGGGGTGCCCAACTTAATGATTAGTAATGGTGGTTCTCATTTCACCAATAGATAGTTTGAGGCACTTTTGAACAAATATGGAGTGAAACATAGGGTAGGTACTCCATATCACCCCCAAACCCAAGGGCAAGTTGAAGTGTCTAATAGGGAGATAAAGAAGATTTTGGAAAAGACAATTTCAACCAACAGGACTAACTAGAGCATGTTGCTCAATGATGCTCTTTGGGCATATAGGAGATCCTATAAAACACCTATAGGTACCACTCCTTTTAGGTTGGTTTATGGGAGGGCTTGTCATCTTCCTGTAGAGCTAGAGCACAAGGCTCAGTGGGCTCTGAGGAAATTAAACTACAACTTGGACAATGCAGGAAAAAAGAGATTGTTCGAGTTGAATGAGTTCGATGAGCTTCAGTTTGATGCATATGAGAGCTCAAGAATTTACAAGGAGAGGACCTAGAAAATTCATGATCGCCATATACTGCATAGGGAATTCACTCCAAGATAGAAGATCCTTGTATTTAATTCTAGGTTGAAATTACAACCTGGTAAGTTGCGGTCTATATGGAGTGGACCCTTTGAGGTGATTAAAGCACTCCCTAGGGAGTTGTGGAGATTAGCAATGGGGTTGAGCCATTTCATGTCAATGGCTAGCAGCTTAAGCACTACTTTTAGGGGATGTTATTAGGAAGGAGGATGAGTTGAAGCTCATTGAGCTTCATTGATCTCATGGGCTTAGGATCGTCGAGCCTATGATGTAAAATAAGGACACCTGTTGGGAGGCAACCAAACCATCTTTTATGTTCATTACATTCCAATTTGTAGTTTTATATCTATAATTTCTATTTTTATTTAGTTTGATATAAAAAAGGTACCTTAATCCATTTTGTGTGGTGTGCAAGTTGAATATTAGTTAGTACTACTGACCAGGTTATAGGGAAAAATATGGATTTGACTGCAATAGTCAGTACTACCAAATGCTCTCTCGATAGTACCGATGACATCACAAGGAATTCTTACAACAATTGGCAACATAACTCGATACTACTGACCCCTAATTCTATAGCACTGAGTTTCTACAAAGAAAAGGGTTGAGTCACTGATAAGGACTCGGTACTACCGACACTTTATCGGTAGTACCGACAAAAAGCATGCTCCAGGTTCAAAATATTGAGTACCCGGTCAGAAGCACTGATGAATTTTGAAAGAGTCGGTACTACTGACACTAAGTCATTAATACCGACACCTGATGTCAGCAATCTAAGGGAGTGCCATCAAGCGATCAAGATCATCTGCAATTGACGATCCATACTACTGATCAGTGGGTAAGTCGGTACTACTGACACTAGACGATCTGCATCAACAAAATCAGCAAATTGGGATTATCGGTACTACCGAACACACGGCTTTGGGATGAAAAGTTGGTACTGATGAAGCCATCTCATTAGTACCGACGAGCCTTCAAGTTGTTAGCCAAGTTCTATACAAAGAGGTGTGTGATTGAATTTATCTTCACACCTTCTTGCTCCTCCTCCAAGCAAGTGTGTGTAAGAATCTCTTAGCGTTCAGATTCTACACTGACCTCTCTTTTCTTAACCTCTTTCTTGTTCCACTGATTACACCAAGGCACGAGGCTTTTTCATTGACGGGGGTTCTAAACTTGGTTCCCAAACTAGGCCAGATAGCCCATCCCAACGCCGACATTAATAAGATCTATGAAGAGATGCAAAAGAGGGAGATCTGTGCAACACGGTACAATGACCGTGAGTTTATTGCCTCCATTACCTTTGCCGACAGAAAGCATAAAGTCTACGAGCATCAAGGGATGGTAGGATACCATCCTTTCTTCATAGACTGGCTTACATACCTAGATCTGATATGTGAGTTCCTAGCATCACTGGAGGTCTGCATCATCCTCGAGCATTGGGATGAAAGGAAGGGTGGCCACATCAGTTTCCACCTCTACAACACCAACTACACTCTGATGCTGCAACAATTCAATGCCATATATGGATGGGCAACAAAAGGAGACTTGTCACGCCCCAATCTCACATTAACCACAAACCACGAGATTCAGACGTGACAGGATGAGATTTACACATAAGCCAATCACTCTTCATTATTTTAAAACATTTTAAAGACATTAACAGGGAAATCCGATTTATGCTGTAAAATGAAACTAAACAAGCTGCGGAAGCATCTTTATTAAACTGACTAGCAAGATAAACAGAGTCTACAACATATTACATTGTCCGACATAAAATAAAGCATAACAGGTAATTTACATCTTATACACATTCACTCTCTCACTCACACCTTGTCCCAAAGATCGAGGGGAAAGGACTAAGAGACCTCTAACTGCTAACTACAAACCTTCTATCGACTAGGCGTAAGGATAAATCGATCCTTCTGATTTCCTCCTGCTGCTTATAACCTGAAAATGTTTTGAGTAGAGGTATGAGCCTACTCGCTCAGTGAATAGCATTTCACTTAGCTATCACTAAACAACTCGTCAGGTTTATAAACTGAAAATAAACATTTATGCAATTCAAGCAGGGCAGTTCTATTAGCATAGCAAATATACAGATAATAACCACACTTCTAAGCATCAACAGGTATTTCAGGTAAATAAACAGTTATATAAATTTACTGTGATCCTACATAATTACTTATTCATTTTTATTTATGCCCTAATCATATGCAGTGTACTCTGCATATAAAGATCCGCAACAAGTCCATGCTACGGTCCCACCGTAAAAGACTTAGCGACACACCCGGGAAATGCTAAGTCTAACGCTAGCCCTGCTCTGCTACAGGACCCCTGGCTCTCCGGCCAGAAACATAGGCTCTACGGCCTCAATGCACAACCACGTGTGCTCCCGACTCCTCCTTTAACCGGAGTACACCGGCGGAGGGTCACAGGGTTACCTTCGTGACACACGCACGAATGATGTTAGATAACCAAGTTTTCTTTTTGTTTCTTTCCCAGTGCCATCGTGACACACGCACGATTGTTGTTAGACACTGCCTCTCTTTCTATCCTCATGCCACCAGAATTACTCAACCGGTTGATGTTGGACACGAGTTTCACCCCTAAGTAACAGACCTTCCTTTAGGGGTTCTACGGTGTTAGGGCACTTAGGTCTATTAACCGATTAACAAATAACATTTAAACAGGAGAATCACATTTCATGCATAATGCACAATATCAATAACACATGAAGAAAATATATATCCTTTATCATCATTAAACATGATTCAGTATCATTTATCCAGTTTCGATGCTAAACATCTATTTTGAAATCAGTAAATATCTTGCAACTATAATACAGGAAATTCTATCACTTTCATTAAGCATATCACGTAATTCAATTCCAATGAATCTAACATATTCTATTGTATATACTACACTGTTTAGAAGTTATATCAATTGATACAGAAGTAATTAAACATCTAAAATGAGTTAAATAATGATTACTAAATGAACTACTACTCACCCACTTCGGTGTGTTCGTATACACCGAAAAACGTCCACAACCACGCCTAATTCTGCCCTTTACAGCAGAGTGCACGCCGTGCACCTGTGCTGCACGTCGTGCACCTGGGCAGAAACTCGTTCCGCTTATCTGTAACTTGCACGCCATGCAAATTGATTTGCACGCCGTGCAACCTGTGCAGAAATGAAAAACTTATTGAAGATGAACTAGATTAAAGCCGAATCAAGGACTATGAGTTGCTCGTGGCTAGGGGGCTGCAGAAGCTTACTTGGACCTCAAAATCAGAGCCAAAGAACCATTTCCATGGTGCTTCTTGTGCCCAAAACTTTAGGTTTGAACCTGCTGCAAGCAGTAGGAGCTTCTTCACGTACAACACGTTGAAGAGTTCAATTGATATGTTGTTTCTTGCGGCTAATTGACTACGAATCCGGGTTTGGGACCCTCAGAGACCTTGCTTGGGGCTAGTGCTACGCCCAAAGTGGCTTTGGGCCACTGCTACTGGCTGTCGCTTCACGCAGCTGAAGCTGCTTGTTGAGGCGCCACCCCTAGCAGGTAGGTGGGGCTGCATTTTGGGCGAGAAGAGGAAGAAGGAAGGGTGGAGAAGGGAGAACAGAGGTAGGGTATCGCTGATCGGAGCTAGACAACCAAGGAATCACCCGCCTTTTCCCCGTTCCTGCTCAATCAGGCCGCACTGCTGTTGTGCTGGTCGGCCGGCTCGATGCAGCAGGTCAAGCTACAGGTAGAATGCCGCCCTAGTGCGATCATGGTTGCGGATTTGGACATGGGCCACCAAGACGGAGTCGAGGCAGTGGTTCTGAGGTGCTGGCCACGCCAAGCCACCCTCTAGTTGGCGCCGCAGCTACAGCAGCTGCTGCTGGCCGACCTTGCTGCTAGGGGCGCCGCCCTAGCAGGTTGGGCGGGCTACGGTTGGGCAAGGGAGGAGAAAGGAAGAGAATAGGAAGAGGAAGTGGAGTAGGGCGCAGATGGAAACGGATCTAGAGCTCCAGAACTCACCCCCAATCGCCCTCCGAAGCTGCTGCGATCATGCCTCCCCCCCAACAAAGCGCCGCTTGAGGCGGCTACTGTTCTATCGAACAGATAAAGAAGAAACGGGATAAGGGAAATGAAAAAAAGAAATGATTATAAACAAAAGCTTGGAAAAATTGTAACTTCGACCCTAGAAACTGAAAAGGTCACAACTTGCGCCTTGTAGGTCCGATTTGAATAATTTTTCTTGCAAATTTTCAAGCACAGGATTCTCTACAACTTCGAAGCACAAAATCACAATTAGTATCTTGTCACAGATGGTCAAAGCACCAATTGCATCTTGGCATTTAACTTACTCAACAATTAACATTGAAATTGTCATAGTTACTTCAGATGATTCAATCTCAACTATTGATTCACATATTAGCTTATTTTAATAAACCATGATGTTTAACAAGATACTTAGCACTAATCAAGGTTCTTCACATTAATCGAGGTATTTATTGACTAACCCTGATATGGGTCGTAACAATCTCCCTCCCTTATAAGAATTTCGTCCCGAAATTCCTAAAAGAGAAAAGGAAACTTGTTACGCACATCTATCCCAAAACTCCCCATGTGGCTCCTTCTAGGTTGTAGTTTATACACAAAACCTTCTCTAAGGTATCTCACGATTCTTAAGTTTATTGATCCTCAGATCAGCTATTTGTATTGGTCCCTTAACCTAGGACACATCTGATCTGATTCCAGATCAACCCACAAAACATTGTCTTTCCAGAACCGTTATAACAGTATCTCAATTTATGATAACTACTGAGAAATTATCATACTATTCATGCAGACAAACATTTTAAATTCTTAAATAAACAGAATGCATGTGAACTTGGTACTAAAATTAAATCATGCAATTTAACTGTTAAACATCACTACATCTCATACTGAGAATTGATATCAAAATACTTGATTCATCGTACACCCTATCCTTAGGGTTTCATTTGCCTTATTCATTCATCACATGCCAACACCCTACTTTTAGGGTTATCTCATTCAGTAATCACATGGCAACACCCTACTCTTAGGGTTTCCATTATCTCATCTGTTTGATTTCAATTTAAATCACAATACGGTATCATTCTAAAACTGGCAGCGCGGTATATTCAAAATCATTGTAATTACTGAGTAATCTTTATATCATGCATGCAGGCAGATTAAAAATTCATAAATATCCCAAACTCAAATCAAATTTTGGCACATACATACTGAATTCATGTAATTGAACATCCTATTACATCAATAAGAGTAATTTACTTCACCTATAAGAAACCATCTGTAATATCTATCAATTATCTGAAATTTCTCGAAGTGCGTGCATATTAACCAAATTCCTGGTTTATGCATCACATAACTCAATTAAGAGTTATTTTCGTATCATAACACAAATATTTAATGGTACTTGAGAATTCTAATAATATCTCAGAGAAACGTGTCAATTCATGAAAATGTTAAGTCATACCAATTAACATAACAGGAAGCATGCACTAGGTTTATTTACATATTTTAATGCTGTCTTGCTAGCTTGAAATCATGCATCTAATGATTTACCAAATCTGTGTTTTCTGGGTTCATACTCAAACCGTACCATTATTAGTTGTGCATTTCTAAACTCATTATGATATGATTGAAACTGGATTACCAGGCAACTTAATTATTTTATCCATGTATATCTTAATCAAGTCTCGAGACATCACAGGTCGACTTAATATGAAGAAAGCGAGCAGACTAAATTAATCTATCCACAATCATTCATATCAAATCACAACCTCTAGGTGTTCTGGGTAATCTTACCACAAAATCCATTGTGATAAATTCCCATTCCTATTCAGGCATAGAAAAAGATTACAAGGTAGCTATAGATTTCTAGGGTTTAGCTTTAACCTTCTGATACACACTACTTTTAACCACATACTTAACTACATCCTTCTGCATATCTGACAATCCATTTAAACTTCTTGGGATTCATATTCATCTTAGTTTTTCCTGAAAGCATAACATACATCAATTCATACACTTCCATAAGAATCTTTTCTTTCAGCCTTTTCCCCTTAAAAGAATTTACACTATCTCGAGGTACACACAACATGTCATGCTAATACAACACCTCATCATCTAAAAACTTAAACTCTGGTCTCTTTTCCTCCTATCATGTCATGCATGGTCTGGTTTAACTCACTATCACTCTATTGTGGTTTCTTAATGTACTCATAAGAAGTAGGCTTAACTTACATCTGTACCATCAAATCACTATGTGTTGTCATCCCTAAGCCTAAGTTCAACTTCCACATTTCTACTAACAGGTCTCTATTGAAACCTGCCATAGAGAACGCATTAACTGTTGAACTTAACTTTCTGCTGATAGCATCAGCCACCACATTCTCTTTACCAGGGTGATAATCTATTGTCACATCATAAAGATAGTGACACCATGTCTTAAAAACATGAACTACATCAACTATCTTTAGATCACATATCGGATAATACTCTGCATTCTATGCTACTTTCTTATAGCTACATTTTAGCTTTATGTTTTACTCTTTTCTCTAAGTCATTTCATGTTGTTCAAGTACCGTTCAGATTAACTATCTTAAAACCCTAGGTCACTATCAAAGCCAGTTTACCTTTCATAGAACATATCTCAAGATCTTATTTTACAGAGATACTAGCATTCAAGGTTTAATCACTAATGAGATCCCTTAAACTACTACAACTTTAGTCATTCTAGGGTTTGATCCTTTATTAATAGCATAGCATTATTGTGTGTGTGTAATCGATTATATAAATCAAATTGAGTTGCTTGGGTCAATAACATATTAACCCAGCACTCAACTTTAATTACATTAGCTGAAAATTCAGTTTTCATAATAGTTTCTGTAATTCGTTTATTAAACAGCGAAAAAAGCTCCAAAAATTCTGGAAATTTTATATGTTATACCTAATGAAGTTTCAGACCTCCAGTAAAAATTTGAGATAATTTCAAGTTACCAATAATTAATTAAAAATCAAACAGTGCGCTGCTATATAGCAGTCTGCAGCAGATTCGGTCGAGTTGCAACTCGACCGACACCTTATTGTAGAGATCAAAAGTCATCCAAAAATTACGCCAAATTAATAGAGTGTCTAAAATTTGTGATTTTCAAACACAATTAAAATTTGAGATCAATTGGATGTACCAATAAAAAGATAAAATTCAATTACCACACTGCTATATCATTCAGAAAATGTGATCGGTCAAGTTTGAAACTCAGTCGATGAACAGGTCAGAACATTCTTCAAAAATTCTAATATTTTGCCATGTTGTTTATATTTTATATATCCAAACCATATCCAAATTGGAGCTAAATAAAAGTTACACATAAAATACTAAAAATCATTTAGTGAGACATTCTATTTATCTAATTCTGTATTCATATGTCATTAAAATTCTAATTTTGGACCAATTAGGGTCTATGCTTCTCAAACCCTAAATCTCAAGACAAAAGAACATTTAGACTTCTTATCATAGTTAAAACATCCAAGTGTATATATATTCTCACCATGTTACGGGTCTAATTCAACGAGAGTCTATTCTTATTTTACTGTTAATAGGAGTCATTAATTCCCAATAACGCATCCTGCCAGCCGGACCAGGCCGAACCTGTAGTCCTGAAGCCAAGAGCTACTCGAGATTAATCAACCCCTATTAATCTTAAACATGTGGAAAGAATATCCACTTAGGGAAAACTCATAAATTCGGGTCTACATTAATACAAAGAAAATAAACACTAAACAGTTCACTTCATGTCACAACAATATAAGAGGATCGTCTTTGTTGTTCAAGCTGAAAGTCTAAATTCATGCATATAAGAGCGTTTCTAGTGATCTTTAATCAAACAAGCAATATAAAGTAGGAGTTATATCATGTCCTTTATTTAATCTCTTACTCCTACATTAATTTCTGATTTCTTAACCCTAAGATTTCTAGGGTTTTCTCTCTAGCCTATCCTTCCTCTGCATACCTGGCCAGGGCATCCAGAGAAGAACAGACAGAGTAGCTTGATACTGGTCAATCTAAGTATTCAGACACCTGGCCAGGGTATCTAAACACTCAGACCTCCCAGAGCTAAAAACACATCATTTATTATTCGCCTTACTTATAACTTTATCTATTGACCTTAATGATTCTTATCGCCTCAACTTAAACTCTTTACTTAATTCTCGTGACTACATCCTCTTCCTACTATCTGCAATAGTATAACAGAATACTTCCTGTTAGAAAATTACAGATAGAAGAAAGACACCTAAACCTTAATCCTATTGGTCTCTTATCGTCCCCTGACCTTGAGTAACTACGTACTCAAACCAAAGCTCTGATACCAAAAGTTGTCACGCCCCAATCTCACATTAACCACAAACCATGAGATTCAGACGCGACAGGATGAGATTTACACATAAGCCAATCACTCTTCATTATTTTAACACATTTTAAAGACATTAACAGGGAAATCTGATTTATGCTGTAAAATGAAACTAAACAAGCTGCGGAAGCATCTTTATTAAACTGACTAGCAAGATAAACAGAGTCTACAGCATATTACATTGTCCGACATAAAATAAAGCATAACAGGTAATTTACATCTTATACACATTCACTCTCTCACTCACACCTTGTCCCAAAGATCGAGGGGAAAGGACTAAGAGACCTCTAACTGCTAACTACGAACCTTCTATCGACTAGGCGTAAGGATAAATCGATCCTTCTGATTTCCTCCTGCTGCTTATAACCTGAAAATGTTTTGAGTAGAGGTATGAGCCTACTCGCTCAGTGAATAGCATTTCACTTAGCTATCACTAAACAACTCGTCAGGTTTATAAACTGAAAATAAACATTTATGCAGTTCAAGCAGGGCAGTTCTATTAGCATAACAAATATACAGATAATAACCACACTTCTAAGCATCAACAGGTATTTCAGGTAAATAAACAGTTATATAAATTTACTGTGATCCTACATAATTACTTATTCATTTTTATTTATTCCCTAATCATATGCAGTGTACTCTGCATATAAAGATCCGCAACAAGTCCATGCTACGGTCCCACCGTACAAGACTTAGAGACACACCCGGGAAATGCTAAGTCTAACGCTAGCCCTGCTCTGCTACAGGACCCCTGGCTCTCCGGCCAGAAACATAGGCTCTACGGCCTCAATGCACAACCACGTGTGCTCCCGACTCCTCCTTTAACCGGAGTACACCGGCGGAGGGTCACAGGGTTACCTTCGTGACACATGCACGAATGATGTTAGATAACCAAGTTTTCTTTTTGTTTCTTTCCCAGTGCCATCGTGACACACGCACGATTGTTGTTAGACACTGCCTCTCTTTCTATCCTCGTGCCACCAGAATTACTCAACCGGTTGATGTTGGACACGAGTTTCACCCCTAAGAAACAGACCTTCCTTTAGGGGTTCTACGGTGTTAGGGCACTTAGGTCTATTAACCGATTAACAAATAACATTTAAACAGGAGAATCACATTTCATGCATAATGCACAATCTAAATAACACATGAAGAAAATATATATCCTTTATCATCATTAAACATGATTCAGTATCATTTATCTAGTTTCGATGCTAAACATCTATTTTGAAATCAGTAAATATCTTGCAACTATAATACAGGAAATTCTATCACTTTCATTAAGCATATCACGTAATTCAATTCCAATGAAGCTAACATATTCTATTGTATATACTACACTGTTTAGAAGTTATATCAATTGATACAGAAGTAATTAAACATCTAAAATGAGTTAAATAATGATTACTAAATGAACTACTACTCACCCACTTCGGTGTGTTCGTATACACCGAAAAACGTCCACAACCACGCCTAATTCTGCCCTTTACAGCAGAGTGCACACCGTGCACCTGTGCTGCACGCCGTGCACCTGTGCTGCACGCCGTGCACCTGGGCAGAAACTCGTTCCGCTTATCTGTAACTTTGCACGCCGTGCAAATTGATTTGCACGCCGTGCAACCTGTGTAGAAATGAAAAACTTATTGAAGATGAACTAGATTAAAGCCGAATCAAGGACTATGAGTTGCTCGTGGCTAGGGGGCTGCAGAAGCTTACTTGGACCTCAAAATCAGAGCCAAAGAACCATTTCCATGGTGCTTCTTGTGCCCAAAACTTTAGGTTTGAACCTGCTGCAAGCAGCAGGAGCTTCTTCACGTACAGCACGTTGAAGAGTTCAATTGATATGTTGTTTCTTGCGGCTAATTGACTACGAATCCGGGTTTGGGACCCTCAGAGACCTTGCTTGGGGCTACTGCTGCGCCCAAAGTGGCTTTGGGCCACTGCTACTGGCTGCCGCTTCACGCAGCTGAAGCTGCTTGTTGAGGCGCCGCCCCTAGCAGGTAGGTGGGGCTGCATTTTGGGCGAGAAGAGGAAGAAGGAAGGGTGGAGAAGGGAGAACATAGGTAGGGTATCGCTGATCGGAGCTAGACAGCCAAGGAATCACCCGCCTTTTCCCCGTTCCTGCTCAATCGGGCCGCACTGCTGTTGTGCTGGTCGGCCGGCTCGATGCAGCAGGTCAAGCTGTAGGTAGAATGCCGCCCTAGTGCGATCATGGTTGCGGATTTGGACATGGGCCACCAGGACGGAGTCGAGGCAGTGGTTCTGAGGTGCTGGCCACGCCAAGCCACCCTCTAGTTGGCGCCGCAGCTACAGCAGCTGCTGCTGGCCGACCTTGCTGCTAGGGGCGCCGCCCTAGCAGGTTGGGCGGGCTACGGTTGGGCAAGGGAGGAGAAAGGAAGAGAATAGGAAGAGGAAGTGGAGTAGGGCGCAGATGGAAACGGAGCTAGAGCTCCAGAACTCACCCCCAATCTCCCTCCGAAGCTGCTACGATCATGCCTCCCCCCCAACAAAGCACCGCTTGAGGCGGCTACTGTTCTATCGAACAGATAAAGAAGAAACGGGATAAGGGAAATGAAAAAAAGAAATGATTATAAACAAAAGCTTGGAAAATTGTAACTTCAACCCTAGAAACTGAAAAGGTCACAACTTGTGCCTTGTAGGTCCGATTTGAATAATTTTTCTTGCAAATTTTCAAGCACAGGATTCTCTACAACTTCGAAGCACAAAATCACAATTAGTATCTTGTCACAGATGGTCAAAGCACCAATTGCATCTTGGCATTTAACTTACTCAACAATTAACATTGAAATTGTCATAGTTACTTCAGATGATTCAATCTCAACTATTGATTCACATATTAGCTTATTTTAATAAACCATGATGTTTAACAAGATACTTAGCACTAATCAAGGTTCTTCACGTTAATCGAGGTATTTATTGACTAACCCTGATATGGGTTGTAACAAGACTGCTACTACCCCGACAACTTCAACTTCAAGGTGGCATGGGAGTTATTATCAGAGTTGCCAAAGGGCCAACACATCAGTTGGCATACAAACTCTATTAATGACATCAAGCATCCTTTTACTCGTATTCTCCATCACCTCATCACCAAAATTGTTTTTGCCAAATCCAGTCAAGGGTAGGGGAAAACCCAGCGGATTGACCTCTACTTTTTTTACAAGCTGATGAAGCTAGAAAATAGAAGTTTGAACTTTGGCGTCTTCTTCCTTCAACACATGATGGGAGTCAAATGCCAGGCACAAAGGAAACCTCCAATTCATTTTAGAGGGTTGATCACTCTAATTTCTCTCCATCTCAACCTTGACCTCTCCACCACCAAACCATTGAAGGATGTCCCAAAGCTTGATCTCAAGCATTTCAAGAAATTTGACCTTGTCAACACATGCCTGACTACTATATACACATGTTGTATAGTAGGTGCCCAGTACAAGGAACGGGCATTGCCTGATGCAATCTTTGACTTGTAGGGAATCCACCTCATGTGGTGGCATGCAGTTAGCTCATCAGACGAGGAGGCGGAAGAAGATGCTCCAGCAAAAGGGAAGAAACAGGAGAAGGAAGAAGAAGAGGGGGAGGAGGAACCAACCATTCTAGTCATGCGGAGACCAGTTCCACACAAGTGTCCACAACATTATGCCACCTCCAATTCTTCTGCTCCACCACGGATGCAAGAGGATGACCCATACTCTATGGTAGGAATGCATGTGATGTTGCATGAAATACAACAAGGACAATAGTAGTAATAAGAAACATTAGCAATCATCTACAATATGCAGGGACAGTTGTATCACAATCAGCAGGTATTATTCAAGAATGAGAAACTTCTCTTGGCCAACCAAGAGAACATGCACATGCATCTGTAGAGTATGGAGGGATACTAGCAGCCATTCTTTGATCACTATTAGAGTCAGGGGTACTTTGGTGGTTATCCACAACCCTCACCAATCCACAGCAGCCGCCAAGTTTCCAGGGGTATTTGTAGGGGTGTAAATGGTGTGGGTACGGTGTGGGTCCGGCCATACTTATACCCATACCCATTTAATTTAGTGGTTCTGGGTCTAGTTCTAGACCCGCATAATACAAAATCTAGATCAGCACCATACCCGTACCCACAATAATAGTGGTTATGCGGTGCGGGTATGCGGGTAAGCGGTTTTATAAAACATCATATTGTTTATGTAAGAGAAATGACTTTGTTCTATATATTTTAATACAATAATATATTATTATTATATAGTATATTAACATCCAATAGTTATATTAGATAATTCTATATTTTATACATTAACATTAATTGAGTTAATTTTTTACATATTTGTGGTCATCATGATAATGTTAACTTATGTAGAAAGTAATGTAAAGTAGTAGACATTTGGATTTTAAGTTTACATATGATGTTCATTATTGTAACTAGAATAGTTAATTCTTAACTATATGACTAGTCTCAACTTTATTGTGGTTAGAGTAATATATAATCTCAAGAATTATATTAGTTAGACTAGTAATGTATGATCTATATAACATATTATTTAAGTAGTTACTTATGTATAGAGGGTACACGGGTCTAGCGGGTCTGGGTCCAAGCATACCCATTATTGGACCCCGCTTATATGCGGGTCCAAGGGTATGTGGGTATAAAAAATAAGACTTGTGACAGGTTTTTTAAGGGTCCGAATTTGTGGATCCGCGGGTCTACCCGTACCCATTTACAACCCTAGGTATTTGGAATAGTTTATATCCTTAGTTTTATTTTCTTTAGTGTATATTTGCTTTTTAGTTTTATCTTTTAAAGTTGTAGGATCCAAAACTATCTAGTGTAAAAGGGGAATTTAAATTTATAGTTCATGTCAATACGATATGCTCTCGTTTGTGTGTTAAGAAATGGAAAAAATAATTAAAACTTAAAAATATGTTGGCTTAGTAGAAAATTTCTTGAGTTACATGGCTTAAATGGAAAAAATAATTAAACTTAAAAAATAATTAAGAACATTTAATATGAATGACATCTTAATTATTCATGAAATGTGGATGATTTTTGATGCACTGTTTATTTGTCATTTTCACATACTACTTTATATTGGTTTTTGAGCACTTTTTGGTTAATTCTCATATTAATTGTGAATGATTTATTTTTATTAGCATGTGATACTCATTTGCATCAAATAAATATAATTTTAATATTTCTGAATGATTTAGTATATTTCTAAAGCTTATGTTCAAATTTTATGCATTTTAGGTGAATGTACAAGAACCTACACAGCTCGGTACTACTGACTTTGGAGTCGTTGGTAGCGACATAGGATCAGTTTTGAATAGAAAGATATCAAGAAGACTCGGTAGTACCGACATGCAACTCGATACTACTGACAATGTTATAGTGTTTTTCTCAAGAATTATCGAAGCAACCGATACTATCGATAGCTATGTCGGTAGTACTAAAAACTTGATAGGTGGTCATGCAATTAGAGAAAGCGGTAATACAGACACCCTATTGGTAGTACCAATGGGTCTGGATCAAGCAGATCTAAAAACAATGTTTATTCTGAAGGCCAAGGTTTTAACCCACCCTAAGTCACTCTTATGACTTATGGAAGTGCCTCCAGACCCATCTATCTCATCTTTTCCACTGTACGAAGACTGAGAGTGAGAGAGAGGAGGAATATGGAGAAGAAGACCATGTTCTAGGTGATCCGGGCACTTCCAGTGGACAGTTTTGCAGTCGGAAGGTAGCAAATCAGCACGTGTGCAAGAAGGGATCGTTTGAACCGTCTACTTTAAGGGTTCTTCTAGTTCTCCACATTTTTTTCTTTCTCCTTTGATGTTTTTGACCATAAAAACCATGAGGGGCTAATCACCACATTCCTTAGGACCCGGAAGTAGCCCAGTAATGCATTATAATTGACTCTTATGCATTAATTCATCAGTTTCGCTTAATTTTTGGATTTATTTATATGAGAATGAACAAACTATCCATGCTTGATCACCATAGGTAGTACTTGGACTGTTAATTAAAATTAATGGTTGGAACTTCATAGAAATACATGTTCTATAAAGCCCTTTGAGAAATATGGTTTAAAATGTGAGGACATTACCCGAACTAGTCAATAAAGCACCTATCTAATAACACAATCGATATGAGAGTGCGGTTGGTATTAGGTTAGGTAGTGAGTTACATCTTGAGAGCGGGTAATTCTCACTACAGGCTCTAAATTTAGGGTTAGGAGAGATTTTTATTAAAGTATTGAGATGAAATTGCAATCTTAACAGTGGTGAAACCACTATCCTAAGGAATTAGTTAATACTGAGAACAACAACCAATAATTTAGATTTATTTTCTGTTTTATTTAATTAAATCAATCAATCAAGTTTCTTCAGTCTAAGTTGATCATATTACAGTTAGTAATAATTTCTAAAGTTTTGTTTCCTCGTGGTTGACATCTAGGCCTCGTTGTCCTATATTACTATGATAGCATACACTTGCATTTTGAGTGTATAGAACAAAAAACCTATCAATTATGTTTGCAAGTGATATATGCATATATGAA
Source organism: Alisma plantago-aquatica (assembly GCA_963693085.1). Classification (NCBI taxonomy): domain Eukaryota; kingdom Viridiplantae; phylum Streptophyta; class Magnoliopsida; order Alismatales; family Alismataceae; genus Alisma; species Alisma plantago-aquatica. Next base: position 490,510,108 of record OY856415.1, read on the forward strand.
CTAAATGGGTCAACAAGATTATTTTGCCACTGTTATTTATGCTTTGAGGCTAGAAAACATACTACGACATCAAATGATTTTGTTTTAGAGTCTATTTGATTGGGTGTATTCAGATAACCAATAGTGAATTTGATGTTTATTTTTACTTCATAAATGGTGAACTTTTAGTCAGACTATAGCTTATCAAACTATCCATAAGTGTTGGTAGCATGGTTTCAGAGATGGCCCGTTATATATCTTTTTTTGTATCCAATAGCTTGTGTTGTATTGGAGAGTGCAACTATCAATTAGTGCCACCTTTTATCATGGAGAAACAAAGAAACATTCACAAACATAGAAGTGTAGGAAATTATAGTTGGATTTACATGACACTGTAGAAAACTCAAGGACTGTCTTCAATGAAAATGAACAACTTTGATGACTGCTTTCAATCATGATGAACAATTGATGACTGAGTTACATGATTGTTGATTACTTGATACCATGAAGGTCCAAAAGGACCTTGCCAAGTGATATCAAACCACCAGAAATCATAAAGAGGTTCTCCATTACCATGGGACCAATGTGTAGGGAAATATGGCATCTTTTATAACCGCAATTTCCTAAGTATGTAATGAAAAGTGTGCTTCTCTTTTAAAGAATAAATGAAATCTATTTCTTTGATTTGTGATGGATTTCGTGAGAAATGGCCTTGATTGATTGATAATGGGCTTCGTTGGCCATTGAGCCCAATTGAAAAGAAAAGAGAAATAAAAAAGGAAAAGGATTTAATTAAATAAAAGGAGAATGTGTGAAATAGAAATAGATAAGAGGATAAAGGGAAGTAAATATTCCCCAATATGGGAATTCGTGCCTTTAGGTTTACTTGAGGTCCAAGGGACCCAAAATAACAAGATAATGGCAAAGGGAAAAGAAATATGAAATTAATTTTGGATTAATTAAAGGCTAACTTGGGAGGGAAGGAAGCCTTCTCATCCATTGGAATTTGTTTCCCAATTTCGTAAATAGCTAGATAATGTCAAGATGAACTTTCCCTTAAAATTGGAGATAAAAAGGAGCTATGGTTCAGGAGATATGAATTTCTCAAATTATCTCCAAAATCTAGCATTAATTTTGCAAATAGGAATATGTATTTCCTTTTGGTTGATCGCGAGCAAGGAGGACCGTTGGATCTTGATCCGACACCTGGCGCTCATCATCTAAGTCCCACAAGGACTGGGACTCTGTGAGTTATAGAGGGATTTTCCCTCTCAGTTTTTTCACGATCCAGAGAGTGTGCAAGCCCATTGTTGGTTCCTTTGAACTCAGAAGAGGAAACCGAGGAAAACCAACCCTACTTTGTAGGGGATTTGATCGCAAAATAGGCATGCGCGTCCTTGGTTGTTGGATCCTAAGTGGACCAGTGGACCATGAATCTAACGATCCTCATTTTTCTGGAATTTGCTGATAAATCAATAAAAAGGATTTTACTTACAAAAATCATATCTTTTGGTAGAAAACTGGGATGAGGAAAGTTAATACATGAAAATTGATCAAAAAAATACGAGGGATATGTTAAAAACAGTTTGGGAACCTGAGTCAATATCTTTTTGCAAAAGTATATATTTTGATGGAAAAAAGTATTTATTTGTGGTTAGAGACCCTAATTAAATATAAAGGATAAATTTAATCTTACAAATAAGTTAATTTGAGCATGGTTAACTTGTCTAATAATAAAGATGGATTTTAACCTATTTTGATGTTGAAAATGCAAGGTTTAGGGTTTTAAACCTAATATGATGATTAATATGCTTAGAAACCCTGAATAAGAGAAAAAGAAAAGAAAAGTACTTATAATCCGAAATTAGGGTTTCATGTTGCCAAAAGATTATCTTAGAATCTTTTGTGAAAGAAAGATGAAATAATTAGGGTTTGTAAGTGATTTTATAAAATTAGGGTTTAAAGTAATAAAAATAAAGTGGAACCCTAATTGTGTTCAAAACCCTAAAAAGGACTAATAACCCTAGAAAACAACTAGGATTAATAGATCACGATGCATGATTAATGATAGAAAAATTGGATGCCTTTTTAGGATCAACTTGTGTGTGCTTGCTAGGTTTCTTGATTGGTTGAATTATTTCTGCATTCAAGTCATCTTGACAGGTATGTGGTTAATTATGGTTAATCGCATTAGTTTCCCGAAGAGTTTCCCAGATGATTCATCACATTGAATGCAACCTATCAGTTTGGATGTTCATAATTGCAAATTATAAAGTCACTATGATTATCACGATTATAAATAAGTGTGTATTCTCGCACCTACATGCCACCCTGATGGATGATGCAAAAAGGTCAAGCCCAGGAGGGAAGACCAATGGGCACCATGAGAGGTGACCCCAGACACCAAGCTCGGGAATGAGTAGGTGGTCTATGTTGCATGACTAAAGGGCACCATGAGAGGTGACCCTAGGAACCAAGCTCGGGATTGAGAAGGTGGCCTTAAGTCAAACCCTAGAGAGGGTATTCCTGGGTTAGGGCAAAAGCGGTGGAGATTGACACATTGAAAATGTAAATTGACTTGTTAATTACCTTGGTTGAGATAATTAGTTGTTAGCCATATTTGTGAACTTTTGGTTGTCCCCACCTACCGGCATATTCTTATATGCTGACCGTCATTTTATTTGTCGGCATTTTAGGTACAACGCTAAAATGAACAAATAGTAAAATTACACATTGTGAAAATAAGAAATAAAGTGCAAGTAGGATTAGATAGAATAGATCCAAAGCTATGGATAGAAGTAGATTTCTAAAGTTTTTAAAAGGTATGCAAAAAATTTATTTTATACCAGATTTCAGTTTAGTTGGTAGAATTTCATAATTATTATTGATTAATTGTTGAACCTTTGATCCAGTTTATTGGGATAACGGCTCTAACCTTTTGGTCTCCCTTAATTAGGGGTTACCGGGAGGCGGGGTCGTTGCATTTGGTATCAGAGCATAGGTTCCTCATTTAATATTTAATAATTATTAAATTTTACGAATTCTATAGAACTGAGGGAGTTATCAGAGGATTTTTCAAAAGAAAGAGGTGTCTAGAAAAGGATCACATCTAGGGGCTGCCAATATTTTCCTCCGCACCGCTAGTCGGAATACGAGGACTCCCAGATTGTGTGACTGCCTAGCCAATGTCTTAGGATTTGACTCAAAATAAGATACCTTTAGGACACTCTCATCTTGTTCATCCCTTCTCAACTAAAATTCTATTAAGGATTTTAAGGATTAGGATTTTCTCTCTTTTCCTCACCCTCTTGAGGTATGGGTAAGGTTGATAAGGTTTAAGGAATCCTCCACCAAAGTAATAAAAGATACGTAATTAAGATGTCATCGACATAAGTATAATTAGTTAAATATAGACTACAGGTCTATTTGTGTGCTTATGTAGATGGATCGTACAAAGACTGTGGCTATCCTGGTTTCCACCAACAGTGGTGGGCCTTCCCGTAAAGAGAATGGGTCTTCTGAGAAAAGGAAGTGGAACCATGGTGGTGAAACCTCAAAGAAGAGAAAGAGACCTGAAGGAACTGCACATGAGGCCCCCAACCCTGAACCAATACCCTTCAGCAACCTTGAACAAGAGGAGGGACCGGGATATGAGGAACAATACGTGTACGAGGAGGTAGCCCAGATGGAGGAGGACCAGGATGGTGGTCTAGAACTGGCTATGGTAGTCCACACTACAGATGTGGTGTGGACGGAGCAATAGAAATGCCTGACTGAGGCTATCCATGCCTTGGCCCTCAGGGACATAGCTAAAGAAGAGAATGGCGAGCCGCTTCCTGTTCGTCCTCGACTGGGAACCACCATCCTGGACTTCGCCAAGCTAAACATCGAGAAGTTATAGGGAGAATATAAGTCTGAAGTGGTCGACAAGGCGGAGGCTTGGCTGCTTGCAATCAAGAATGGATTCTATATGCTCGAGGTGCAGCCCAACAAGAAGGTTCTCTTTGTAGCTCACCTTTTGGAAGGAGCAGCCAAGATATGGTGGGAGAACCATATCGCGGGAAGAGACCTAAGCGAAGAACTAATGGTGTGGACCGATTTCAAGACCATCTTCATTTCCAGATTCATCCCCGTCTCATCCAAGAAGGAGAAGGAATGAGAGTTCACTAACATGACACAAGGAAGCTCGTTAGTTGCAGACTTTGGTCACAAGTTCCGCATCCTGGAACGTTTCGGGAACATGATGGATGAAGAAAGGAGGGTGGACCACTTCATAGAACGTCTGCACCCTGCCATCAAGCCCCATGTGATGGCTAGTAAGTCGAAGACCTTCTCTGAAGCCTACAACACTGCCTTGGACATGGAAAGGACGATGATGCATGCACATAATCCCTCCAAAGGATACTTGGGTTTCACTGAAGGAGCTCAGGGGCAGAGGAATGAACACAAGAAGGGACAAGGACGCAACCACAATAAAAGCAAGCATGGGCACAAAGGCACGCCCCGTGGTCACCTCCAGCAGTGTCACACATGTGGATGGACACATCCTGGGAAGTGTCGCTTTGAGAAGAAAGTGTGTTTCAGATGTCAACAAGAAGGACACTTCATCGCCAACTGCCCTCAGCCCGACCCAAGAGGACTTGTTGGGGTCACATCCTGTGGCAGCACAACCAGTAGCTGCAGCACCTCCAGTAGGAGCACCAGCCGGAGCACCTCCAGCTAGAGAGAGGAGACAAGCTAGAGTGTTCTCCATCAACAATGAAGAAGCTCAGGCAAATGCTAATAGGCTGATCAAGGGTAATAACCCCTAGAGTTTTCCTTTTAGTTTAGTAGATCATGTAATAGCCTTCTAATGTGGTATAAACTATGTAGGCATGTTGGAAGTCATGGGAAAAAATGTAAAAGCACTCTTTCATTCTGGTTCTACTAATACTTTTATTTCGATAAATCTGGCAACTATGCTTTGTTTGGATATCAAGGATTTGGGTTATGTTTTGGATGTCACAACCCTGAGTGGTCATATTCATCTCTTTTGAAAACCCCTATCTTTCCAGTAAAGTATCTGAACCATGAGCTTCCCACTGACTTCATCCTTCTCAATATGAATGATTTTGATGTAATCATCGGTACGGATTGGCTTTCCACCTACAAAGCCCAGATTGACTATAGAGAGAAGTATATTCTTATTAGAAAGATCGACCATCCACACTTCACCATTCGAGGAAGGAGGAATGCGACAACCAGCCTTTATGTGTCCACTTTGAAAGTTGAATGGATGCTATATGAGGGTTGTCGAGCCTACCTAGCCATAGTTACCGTACCTGAGGTTAAGGGGCGATCCTTAGAGGAGATAGAGGTGGTTCGGGAGTATGCAGATGTGTTCTCGGATGATCTACTAGGAATTCCCCCTGAGAGGGAGGTAGATTTCTCCATCGATTTAGCTCCTGGGACTAACCCTATATCTAAGGCACCCTATAGAATGGCCCCTGTTGAGTTGCTTGAGTTAAAAACCCAGTTGCAAGAGTTGTTGGATAAAGGCTTTATTCGGCCCAGTACATTACCTTAGGGAGCACCAGTCCTCTTTGTGAAAAAGAAGGATGGGTTGCTTCAGATGTGTATTGACTATCGGATGATCAACCAGGCAACCATTAAGAATAAGTATCCTTTGCCTAGAATAGATGACCTGTTTGACCAACTCAAATCAGCTCGAGTCTTTTCCAAGATTGATTTGAGGTCAGGATACCACCATGTGAGAGTAAGGGGTGAGGATATACCCAAAATGGCTTTTTGAACTTGATATGGCCACTATGAGTTTGTGGTCATGCCGTTTGGATTATCCAATGCACCTAGTGTCTTTATGAACCTCATGAATAGTGTGTACCGACCTTTCCTTGACTCTTTTGTGATAGTGTTCATAGATGACATTTTGGTGTACTCGTATGACCTAGCCCAACATCATGACCATCTGGGTAGAGTCCTTGATATCCTGAGAAAGCATAAGTTTTTTAGAAAGTTCTCAAAATGTGAGTTTTGGTTAGACCAGGTCATGTTTCTTGGACACATCATCTCAGGAGGAATAATCACCGTAGATCCAGCCAAAGTATCGACAGTCTGAGACTAGCCGGCACCAAAGAACCCCTCCTAGATTCGTAGCTTCTTGGGGTTGGCCGGATACTACCGTCGCTTCATCAAGGATTTCTCAAAGACTGCCTTGCCGCTGACCATGTTAACCCAGAAGGATGTGAAGTTCTTGTGGTCTGACATATGTGAAGCTCACTTCCAGGAATTGAAGGAGAAGATGTCCACCACCCTTGTGTTGACTCTAGCTTCTGGCAATGAGGGTTTCATGATATTCACCAATGCTTCCAAGATGGGACTTGGTTGTGTGTTGGAACAGAATTGAACATGTGGTTGCATATGCTTCCTTCCATCTCAAGCCCAATGATGTGAATTATCTGACACATGACCTAGAGCTAGCTGCTATTATCCATGCCTTGAAGATATGGTGGCATTACATGTACGGTGCTACCTTCGAGATCTTCACCGACCATAAGAGTTTGAAATACCTACTGACACAGAGAAACCTGAACCTACGACAGTGACGATGGATGGAGTATATGAAGGATTACGACTTCACCATCACCTACCATCTTGGTAAGGTGAATTTCATAGAAGATGCTTTGAGTCAGAAACAACTTAAGTGTGTAGTTGTTTTGTCCAGCCAGTGGAAGAGTTTGGAGGACCTGGTGGAGTGGACTCCACAACTTCTAGAAGATCAAGTTCGTTTGCCTAATATCCAGATTCAATCTGAATTGTTGAGTGAGATTATAGCAGCATAGTTAACCAGTGAAGATCTGGATAAGATGAAAGGTTTAATGATTAAGTCATAGACTCATTTATCCGTGGGAGTAGACGGAGGAATCAGGTTTCAGAATCACATATGGGTTCCAGCGGGTTCATCGATAAAGGAACGTATCTTGCAAGAGGCTCATGGATCCAAATACACAGCACACCCGAGAACTACTAAGATGTTCAAGGACTTGCAGAGGTTTTTCTGGTGGCCAGGAATGAAGAAAGACATTGCGGCGTGTGTGGCCAGCTATCTTACATGCCAGATGGTGAAGGCTGAACACCAATGACCCAAAGGGATTTTACAGTCAATAGAGATTCCATAGTGGAAATGGGAACAGATCACCATGGATTTTTTGGTGGGTCTACCCCGGACCAAGAAAGGTCATGATGTGATATGGGTCACGGTAGATCGTCTTACCAAGTCAGCACACTTCCTTGCCATAAAGACCACTGCTAAAGTGTCATACCTAGCTGAGTTGTATATCCGAGAGGTAGTGCATTTGCATGGTGTACCCGGATCGATCATCTCTGATAGAGACCCAAAGTTTACTTCCAAGTTGTGGAAGCAAGTTCAAGAGGAACTTGGTACCAGGTTAAAGTTTAATACCGCTTATCACCCCCAGACGGATGGTCAGTCAAAAAGGACAATCCATACATTAGAAGATCTATTGAGAGCTTGCGTGCTCGGTTGGGGTGGATCATGGGAGCAGTACTTACCTTTAGCTGAGTTTGCCTACAACAACATCTACCAAGCCAGTATTAGGATGCCTCCGTATGAAGCTTTGTATGGGAGACTGTGTCGGTCCCCACTTCATTGGGATGATGTGGGTGAGAGGACCCTGTTGAGGTCAGATGATCTCCAAGTGTATGCTGATAAAGTTGCTTTGATCAAGAAAAGGCTAAATAGAGCCCAAGATCGACATAAGTCATATGCAGATGCAAAGAGGACTGACGTGCATTTCACTGTGGGAGAGCATGTGTTTTTGAAAATCCGACCACTCCGAGCTATAGCTAAGAACAGAGGAAAGCTGAGTCCCCGATACGTGGGTCCGTTTGAGGTGTTAGAATGGATTGGTGAAGATGCATAACATTTGGCATTACCCCCTCAGTATAACATGATGCATGATGTGTTTCACGTGTCCAACCTGAAGTGATATGTGCAAGATCCGAGCCATGTGATGAGCATTGAACCTATTGAGCTTCAAGGGAAGCTGACTTATCTTGAAACACCTTTGCGGATTCTAGATACCAAGGTGAAAGATCTCAGATGTAAGAATATAGAGATGGTAAAGGTTCTTTGGAGGCACCGTGGAGAGGATGAGGCCACATGGGAGCTGAAGGCGGACATGGAGAAAGCATACCCTAATTTGTTTGTTTGATTGTTTGAATTTTGAGGGCAAAATTCCTATAAGGAGGGGAGGATGTTATAACCTCAATTTCCTAAGTATGTAATGAAAAGTGTACTTCTCTTTTAAAGAATAAATGAAATCTATTTCTTTGATTTGTGATGGATTTCGTGAGAAATGGCCTTGATTGATTGATAATGGGCTTTGTAGGCCATTGAGCCCAATTGAAAAGAAAAGAGAAATAAAAACGAAAATGATTTATTTAAATAAAAGGAGAATGTGTGAAATAGAAATAGATAAGAGGATAAAGGCAAGTAAATATTCCCCAATATGGGAATTCATGCGTTTAGGTTTTCTTGAGGTCCAAGGGACCCAAAATAACAAGATAATGGCAAAGGGAAATGAAATACTAAATTAATTTTGGATTAATTAAAGGATAACTTGGGAGGGAAGGAAGCTTTCTCATCCATTGAAATTTGTTTCCCAAATTTCGTAAATAGCTAGATAATGTCAAGATGAACTTTCCCTTAAACTTTGAGATAAAATAGAGCTATGGTTCAGGAGATATGAATTTCTCAAATTATCTCCAAAATATAGCATTAATTTTGCAAATAGGAATATGTATTTCCTTTTGGTTGATCGTGAGCAAGGAGGACTGTTGGATCTTGATCTGACGCCTGGCGCTCATCGTCTAAGTCCCACAAGGACTGGGACTCAGTGAGTTATAGAGGGATTTTCCCTCTCAATTTTCTCGCAATCCCGAGAGTGTGCAAGCCCATTGTTTGTTCCTTTGAACTCAGAAGAGGCAACCGAGGAAAACCAACCCTACTTTGTAGGGGATTGGTCACCGGTTGGGAAAGTTCCCAATCCAGCAGGGACCTACCCCGACCCTATATATAGGGGAGGGTGCGTGAGGGCACCAACACCCCTTTTTGCTACCCCAACCTCTATGAAAGAGCGCAAGGAGTACTTTCGTGCCTTCAATTGATCCTTTCATCCTAACATGCACTCTAGTCACCTAAGCAAACCTCGCCGGAGTCTGACGAGTAGGAGAGGGTCACGACGTGGTCACATCATGCAATTAAACCCCTTGTTGAGTTCGTCGGCAAAAGGTGAAGCTCCCTGACCCCTTGGCATGCTCGTAGGTGGATGAGAGTGAGAAGTCAACTCCCAGGTTGACCACGGGAGTCACTGTGCTTGGGCGCGAGGTAGGAGAAGACCTCAAGGTCAATTACAAAACTACCCCTCCATGCCTTCAGTCTAGGTAAGGACAATCTTGTCCTTCGTGTTCTTTTGATCACAAAATAGGCGTGTGACGTGGAATTTTATTGCACTAACAAGCTCACTCAGGGTTGATATCCTCGAGCTTTTACCAAAACTAATGTGCAATAATACCACCCGCAAGTGGATGAGTCTTATCGCAGTATAGTTAAGGATCGAACCCAAATGACAACGTTTTTAAGAATCCTTGTCAGTCTTGTCTAGTTTGAGTTAAGACTAATATTTAAAACGATTGGTTGATTTGAGGTTAATTAAACTAATTGCAAGAAAATAAAAGATGAATTAAAGTTGGATTTAGATCAATGATATGGAATCGTTGGGATGGTACCGGGTTTCACCACCACCATACATGCAAACACATTCAATCGCAAACAATCCAGAAAAGATATAACGATCCAAATAGAGCTACTGAAAAACCCCCCATACGGGCGTTAGGTTTGCGTAAGAATCACCTTAGGCATCAGATGTCTCATCACCATCCAGATCACTTACTTACGGCTCTGAAGATACAAAAATCCAACAAAGGTTGTGGGCCCCCTATACAGGCGTTAGGCACACAGAAGCGTCACCGAAGGCTAGATGGCTCATCCCCTTGCGGATCATACACTTACGACCTCGAAGAAATCCCATTCTATTTCTAGTTTGGGAGTCAACCGCATTAATCATTAAGCAAGCAGGTGATCAAAGTATGAGCAAACATCGACGATTAACAAGAAGATACAAAATCCAACTAAGGCTGTAAACCCCCTATATAGGCATTAGGTGCACAGAAGCATCACTGAAGGCTAGATGGCTCGTCCCCTCGCGGATCATGCACTTACGACCTCAAGGAATCCCATTCTATTTCTAGTTTGGGAGTCAACCTGTTAAACGACATTCAATCCTACATATAGAAGTTCTCACAACATAGGAAGAACAAAGATGAAAGCAAGCAATTAATCTAACTACGAACATAACGATTAACAACGAAATGAAAAGTTATATACATTGCCATGGAAAGCTTAACAAAAGAACATGCTTGCATGGGCAGCGGGGTTAGTCCCCACACCCCAGTGAAAAGGAACTACTCGCTCATGATGCGAGAAATAAGAAGAATAAGAAAAAGAGAGAAATCCGCCATGAGCACGGTGCAGAAGGTAGTCGCAGCTCAGTAAAGATGATGCAGTCTTCTACATCGTATCAGAGCAGATCTGGACGCGAAACGGGAGATGCCAAGACAGACCGGACAATCACTCTCACTCCGTCTTCCTTGTCTTCTCGGTCTCCTTGATTGCAGCACGGGTAGTAGGTGGAGTGGAACTGGTGCGGATGGAGCTGATCTGGATCGGACCTGTGTACAGGTAGCTCGTCGGTGTCACGGAACCGATGCCCAAATGAGGACCCTTGTGGTCCTATTTATAGGATTGGATGGAGTGCTCACGTTTTTGCTGTGAGTTTGCTCGAAACGGTTTGGAGCAACCAGTCATGGAGACCGTTTGACATCCAAACAGTCTTGGAGACCATTTGACATCCAAACGGTCTTGAGAATATAGGACCATATGGTCTTGCGATATTGCCTTCAAATGGTTTGAAACCGATAGGTGCCAATCGGTCTTCAGCGGAAGCTCGCCAGACGGTTTGGAGACTGTTTGGATGGCCAAACGGTCTGCGTTCTCCGGTCATTGTTCATCGTTCAAACGGTATTGAGAGCAAACAGTCTTGGGACCGAATGGCTCCAAATGGTCTTGGGACCGAATGGCTCCAAACGGTCTTGGGACTGAATGACTCCAAACGGTGTTGGGACCGAATGGCTCCAAACGGTCTTGGGACCGAATGGCTCCAAACGGTCTTGGGACCGAATGGTTCCAAATGGTCTTCGGTCTTCATTTGCTGCCCATACGGTCTGTAAACCATTTAACTATCAAACGGTTTTGTCAGCTGGTCCTTTCGGTCTTCACTTCTCTCAAACTGTCTTCTATGCTAAACGGTCTTCAAGTCATTACCTCAAACGGTTTTGGACACTGAGATATCTAAACGGTCTTGGATGCTTAGGCTCAAACGGTCTTCAACATGTCTGTTGATCATACGATCTCGCAGTCCTAATGGTTTCGGAGATGAGACCAAACGGTCTTGCATTCTACGGATGACCAAACGGTCGTGGCTCCATGTCCATACGGTCTCGTAGAGGCTCCAATCAGTTCCAGTGCTCAAACGGTCTCCGTCACACGCTTCAAACGGTATGGAAAGCCTATCTCCATACGGTCTTGCTATGATCCCAATCGGTCTCTGGCCTTTGTTCGGTCTATAGCTCACATCTCCAAATGGTCTGCGTTCTTTCCTCTCAAACAGTCTTGACGATTCAACCAGACGGTCTTCATTGGTAAAGCTTCATACGGTTTGTGAGATTCCGCTTGGGCAAACGGTCTCATGGTCCCGGTGTCGTCGTGCGGTCTTAGATTCATACGGACGTCCAAACGGTTTCGCAGACCCAGCTCCAAACGGTTTTGAGGTGAGTGTGTCCATTCGGTCTTGAGACCGTATGGACGAAACCGAATGGTGAGACCGTTTGGTCAGACCAAATGGATGAGACTGTATGGTCAGATCACTTGGTCAGAACCAAGGGTGAGTGAAGGTAGGACCCAGATGATTGTTCAACTTCATCAAGACCTGCATCAAATCAATTAAATTCAGTTAATATCATGATAATTGGACCAATTAAGTAATTTTGCACATTTTGAAATTTAGAAACTAAAATTGGGTGTATTGAGTCGAAAAAGGGTCCAAAATAGCGACTGAAAATCATGATGAATACACATTCATCAAAACATCCTGAACTTAAACGTTGCTCGTCCTCGAGTAACACAAAATCTGAAACAGTCGCCATATGAATACTTTATGGTCATGTGATTGCCTCATCTTCACATCACGATTGTTTTCTTTTTGCTTAGTATGACTCAGTATCTCAACCTCCTGAGACCACTAAACACACCTTACCATATCTTCGTTCCTGAGTTCTCTTTCCAATATCACTTCCTCCTCACTTTTTCCAACAACAAGCATGTCAAAGAGTTTTGTAAGAGTCCAGAGTCACCTGTAGAACAACAAGTGTGCATCGGATCTGACATTGGTGTATTTCAAGGTAGTGGAGGCTTTTATTGTTCCTTTAGGTAGAAAAGGGAGTGAAGGGTGGTATGGAAGGAAGAAGTAAATCTCTCGTCTATTCGACTCGAGATTTTTTATTATTTTTGCAATTTCATTTATTGCATTTTTTGTGCAAATCTCTCCTCTATTCGACTCGAGATTGCATTTCTTTTTGTGTGCACTTTGGCATCTTTTTGTGTGCAAATCTCTCCTCTATTCGACTTGAGATTGCATTTTTGGTGGTACGCCCCTATTAATTTGCGAGGGGTATGGAAGAAGCGTGTAACATCCCTGACCTGGGTTATGCTTTAACCCTAGGTGTTTTGATTAAGAGAGATGATTATATGCTTAAATATTATCTTATGAAAAGTAATTAGGGCTCAAGAGGAACTTATGTTGCAATTCTAGTCCTGTTTGAATAATGTTGAAGCAATGTTTGCTTGTTTTGGACTAAAGTGCAAATTACCCAAGTTGAGGGGTTTAAGTGAAAATTGTGCATGATAATATGTTCCTAGTGTGTTTAAGCATCATGAGAGTGAAAATGATGATGAGGTATGGCTTATGGAAGCCTGAGTACCAAGAAAGAGCTGATAAAGCAATGTATGTGCATTAAAACCTAGTTTTGGTGTAATGTGCAATTTACACAAAACCTAGGTTTCAATATGCAAATTACCACTTCAATAAGGTCCCTAATGTTTCTTGGCATCATTTATAGAAACGAAAATGAGAGGGGCACCTCATTTGAATTAAGTTGGAGGAGAGAGAATCTTGATATTAAAATAATCAAGATCAATGCCTAATTGAAACCCTAATTCAATTTAGTGCAAAAATAAATGTATTAATTAAAGGGGCTTCAACCAAAATTAAAATGGTTGGATTCATATGTGTGTGTACGTCCTTGAGCTTTGCAAGTACCACGAAAATATCCAAGGGAGTGGACAACTCACTCACAATTTTATAAGAAAAAGAAATATCCACTCACATATGGATATTAGTATAATATGATTTGAGGTGCTTAATTTGCTTTTCTTTAAATCATGGATAATTGAGAGGAATAAGAGGCAAACAAGATAGCCTCGGATCCAAGGAAGATTAGGGGGAAGAGGCGGCCCTATTTTTGGGAATAAATGAATTTTTTTATAAAGCATATTCTCTCTCATTGATTTTTTATAAAAAGACTCTTTACAAGCCAAATGAAAGGCTTTTTCGACCCCACTTATTTTCCTTTGCTTGGAAAACGACCAAGGAACTTTGGAGGACCAGGAGGAAGACTCCCTATCTGTTTGTAAGCTTCTTGATCCCTTTTCACCTTGAATCCATGGTGGAAATCACAAATCAATGCATGAATTCTTCCTAATTCGATCCCCTCTTCAATTCTAACCATTCCTTTTCACTCAAACCTTGAGGACGAGCCTTGGAATGGTGAAAGGAGTTGCATCCACCATTGTTGACGTGAGCTTGAAGCTTTGGAGCTCAGTTGGAGGTGATTTTATAACTTGAACCCTTAATATTGTTATTGCATTCAATTGCTTATCAAATGTTGATGCTTTGTACATTTTTGAAATTTATTTTGGATGATTGATGCAACCACCATGGAAATCACAAAAAAAATTCGTGGGTTTGGAGCTTGATTATGATTACATCATCATAATCATACACCTCCCCAAATATCTAGAGCAAAGGGTTTCAATGGTTTGGTCCAAACGGTTTCCCCAAATCGTTTGGAGACCAAACGGTTTCCAAACCGTTTAAAGTTTGGAACTCCAAACCGTTTAAAGTTTGGAACTCCATACCGTTTAGAGGAGTTGACCATTTGGATGGGTTGACCATTTGAGGTCTGAACCCTAGTATGTGTTGGATGATGATCCAATGGCTCCAATTCATTAGTTCAACATATGGGCAATCTTTCAAATAGAAACCCTAATCGACTAAGTGTTGATTTTACAATTGATTGAGTTGAGGTTTTGCGTTGATTGACCCAAATGGTTTCAAAACCATTTGGGAATCTGCCAAACGGTCTCAAGACCGTTTGGAGGTCTAGGGTTGAGTATGGTTGGGTATTTGAAGATCCAAAGGTATCAAATTGAAATGCAATCAATTGTTGATTTGATAATCAATCCAATGATCTTTAACCCTAATTGGATGTCATGGATTTTGATGATGAAATGGGAAAACGGTCTTAAGACCATTTGGAGATCACCCAAATGGTCTCAAACCGTTTGGAGGTCATTCAAGACCGTTTGAGGTCAGGTCATATCATGTGATGATGACGGTTCATTGATTTCAATTGATTTGGTTCCACAATGTCAACCATTGATGGATCCTCGATTTCAAAACCCTAAGTGATGGTTTCTTGATTATCAAACCTAGTTCAATTGGGCTCAAAACCCTAAATTGAAGGTCTAATTGAATGATGATTCAATGGTTCAATTGATGAATACTTTAGTGGTTCAATTGATAATTGGTTCATGGATTGAAACCTTGAATCGATTAAGTGTTGAAGTACCTTTTTTGTCCATGCAGTTTTGAGAAGGTTTGTACCAAACGGTATCAAGACCATTTGGTTCCAAATGGTCTCAAGACCGTTTGGGACCAAACGATCTCAAACCGTTTGGAGACTCAAGTTCATGCAGTTTCAAGATGTGTTGTCTAAACGGTTTCAAGAACCAACTTTGCTATACAGTTTCAAACCGTTTGAACTTAGTGACCAAGACCGTTTAAGGGCTAAGTGACCAAGGCCTTTTGAGGTCCAAATTGGTTAAACCATTTGGACACCTAATATGATCAAAGGTCAATTAGTTACTTGATTATTAATGATGTAGATCAATGGTGATTTATGAAGGTTAACCCTAACTGTGTGTACATAATTGAAGGGCTGACCTAATTCAATCTTGGAGTAGCTAACATCCTAAAGAGGATGAGAGAGAGAGAATGAATGAGAGAGATGGTTCCTTATATCATAAGCCCTAATTCTCTTATTATGAAACAATGTGTAATCAGGGTTTGATGCATAATATGAGATCATGAAATCTTCATTGAAAAGATTGATGTACCTTGACCCTAATTTAGGGCAAGGCTATGTGAAACCCTAATCTAGGACTAAGCTCAGTGAAATCATAATCCAGGGTGATGATGTAACCCTAACTTAGTGTAACAATGAATGAAACCCTAATTTGATGGGAATTGTACATCCTAACCCTAATTTGGGTATGAGGTAAGAGAAACCTTTCTTGGATGTGAATGGAAAACCTTAATCCCTAAAATGGGGTAAGGTTCATGAAACCCTAATATAGGGTAGTGCTACTAATTCTATGTGAAGACCTATCACTGGGTGATGTGTTGTGAAATCCTAGTTTCACATAATACTAGGTGAAACCCTGATATAGAAGGATGATTATGTAAAACTCTATTGAAGAGCAATACTATGTGAAATCCATAAAGGTATGGAATATGCTATGTGAATTCTCAAATTATAAATATGGAGAATAATATTCCTAATAATGGAATAGTGATTAATGTTTTGACAAATGTAATACCTAGAGAGGTTGATGATGGATATCCTTATATTAATAGTTCCTAACTCAAGGATGAGTCCATAGTATTGGCAATGGTTGTATAATCTAAGTGAGTGACTAATGACCAATACATTACATGATAAATGTGATGAACTGGTGCATAAAGTATTAGGATGGGGAATACCCTAATACAAGCTAAGTGGATGAACTCAAGTAAGATAAATGTGCTGAGGGGAGTGATACATCAAGATATGATAGATATCACATCCAACACCCATATACTGGTATACCTTGATGTGTTATAAGTCCAATATAATTGGATGAATGACACATGAAATGTGTCATGTCAATTGTTACATTGAGATGTAATGCACTTTGATGAATGTAGGCTAACATGCCTTATGAAAAGGTTGATCCAAACCTATAAACTATGATGTAATCATATTCTGGCAAAGATGAGAGAGAGACTCATATTGTGTGTTGATAATTCATTTAATGATGAATGATGAGAATAAATAAGTATGATTGAATACTTATGTTATCCATATTGATTTCCTTGCTATGTGAACCCTAATACAGGGTAATGCTATGTGAACCCTAATATAGGGTAATGCTATGTGAACCCTAATACAGGGTAATGCTATGTGAAACCCTAATACAAGTTAATGTTATGTGAACCCTAATACAGGGTAATGTTATGTGAAACCCTAATACAAGTTAATGCTATGTGAACCCTAATACAGGGTAATGCTATGTGAAACCCTAATACAAGTTAATGCTATGTGAACCCTAATACAGGGTAATGCTATGTGAAACCCTAATACAAGTTAATGCTATGTGAACCCTAATACAGGGTAATGCTATGTGAAACCCTAATACAAGTTAATGCTATGTGAACCCTAATACATGGTAATGCTATGTGAAACCCTAATATAGGGTGATGCTATGTGAAGATCTAACACAGAGTAATCCTATGTGAAGCTCAAATATAAACTAATGGGTTATCAATGTACTAAGATAACCCTTGTATTGCATGGTACTGATATGTAATTGTATCATGATTACTGATCATGCAGATAGGTTGAGAAGATGAGCATAGCCAGGTATGGGCTATGATGTTCTGTACACTGAAAATGTTCTGTAGGCCTTATAAGCTTTCATATGCCTTGTTGTTTAGTGAGAGGTAACCTACAATTAATGAGTTATGTGTGTCACATTATGTGCTAATTATCTTAGATTGTTTATGAGATTTATAAGCCATAATATGCCTTGTTGCCTATTAAGGGGTAATAAGAGGTGATATGAGCTTTGTGAACTATGTGCAATACTTTGCGTAGCAAGAATTATAATGTCCTTGGTCAGATGACTTGAAGGTATGAAGTTACCTAATAAGTGGTAACAAGTTTTCTATGATGAGATAAGGGTTCAAATACCCAGATTGTATAATCATGATGATGAACTTGTTGAGAAGTGGAATTGTAATTGTTGAGTTGAGGGATTAAGATCCCAATACTTTGTGAAAAGAGTGTGGCTACAGGCCATGACTCCACTATGACAATGCCAAACATTAGATATATGATATAAGCCTGAAGAGAGTTAATGATGTGGAAATGATTCTATAGTGAATAAATGTTATACATGTTCTTCATATTCCTTAATGGACAAGTGAAATGTTGCTCTATCAAGTTATAGTTGCAATGCTTTTGATAAAGATAATGTTCTAATCTGTTAGACATTGAATTAACTGTTGTCAAATAAATATGATTCCTCTGCTCATACTTATCTTCTTTAGCTGCAATAATAATGTTTCTGGTGGAGAGTTATATCTCTCGCTGAGGCAATTTACAATTGTCTCACCCTCGTGGGAACCACATTTTTAGGTGGATGCAGACGAGGAGGCAAGAACCCTTCAGTAGGTGAAGGACAGCAATAGTAGTAGCAGAGACAGCAGTGAAGTCTCAGGTGGAGACACTGGCTGTTATGCCTTGTTTAGATGTATATAGAAGTCATATGTGTCGTCTCTATACTCTCAGGTCCTCGGAGTAGTAGTTAGTGCTTTTGAGATTTTGGCTCAGTGTCTCGAGATTTTCATACTGCCTATGCTTACTTTAACAGGGCAGGTGATGCTTGTAATTCACAGAAAGAGATGATACAGGACATATACGTTTAAACCAGAATGTAAATGTGTTACTTTGGTTCTATGTGAGAAATTTTTCCTTTGATGGATCTCTTGATAAAAATGTTTTAATTTTTAGTGATTTTCGGTAATCTTCTGCTTAGTGAACGCTTCCGCATTAGTTAATTATGTTTTTATGAGTTGTATGCCACAAAGTGGATATAGAGGGAAGTGGTGTGCCACCCCGAACTTAGGGTTTGGCACTATTTTGGCTATTTTTGTTTCTTTTTTATGGATGGAGGGGTATGAAGATGATAGAAGAAGTTTAGAAGAGAGTTCAGATCAGAATGCAATTTGGTTTACAATTATGTGCATCGGGTCATTCTCTTTATCGTACTCTGCTCAGATAATGACTTGATGAGGATCCGGTGGGGATTCCATGTTATTGTTTCACTAGTCAGTTAGGAAGCACAATGTGTTTGATCCCTATTAGTTTGACAGACACTCGTCATTTTTGCATAAGTATCATAATGTTAGGAATCATAAGCTTCACAAGATGATTTCAATCAAAAGGCTAGTTTTCAGAAGAAGGTCCTTTTGAGGATCTGCTTCGAATAAGGAAGGTATTGTGATTCAAAATGCATAATATTGAAAAGAGTCAAAACTTCATCCAGTATCTGTTCTAATTTCTTTGAAAACCCTTAAAATTTTGAAAAGTTTATTTGAAAATTTTGGTCAAAAATGTGATGATGAAAACTTAAGTCTGATTTAGATGGTTGAAGGTGGAAAGTAAGATACGTACCACCCACCCTCCACCCCGAAGTTAGAAATTTGCTCGTCCCTAGCAAACTCTAAATCTGAGATGGAGGGGGAAGTTCATGCCATTTGGACCACTGGATATGGTTGCATTCCAATCAGTGTGCATCCTCCATTTGAAAATCTCAAAAATGAAGATTAATCAGAACTCAAAATAGCATTTTGTGGTGCGATTCTTATTGGTGAAAGATTGTTTAAAAAGTAAAGACAAAATTGAGAAAAAATTCTAATTCAAAGTTAAAACGAATTTTATTTATCGGGTTGCCTCCCGACAAGCGCCTTTGTTTTACATCGATGGCTCGACGTGATATCTTCAACTTTATGGTGGTTCATTTGGATTGGAGAGATCTATTATTGATTCGGTGCTTATTTCGGTTGTGGTGAAATATCTTTTCAAACGTTGACCATTCGCCACGAATTCACCTGACTTTTTGCTCCATAAAGAGAAAGCATCATGTGGGGAGATGCTTTTGACAATGTACGGTCCATACCAGTGAGAGCGGAGTTTCCCTGGGAATAACTTCAACCTTGAGTTGAATAGCAGAACATGGTCTCCCACTTGTATGCATTTTATTTTCAAATGACCGTCACGCCAAAGTTTGGTGTGTTCTTTGTAGATTCGTGCATTCTCATAAGTTGTCATCCTGAGTTCGTCCAGCTCTTGGAGTTGTAGAATCCTGGCTTGGCCTGCTTCCTTCATATCAAAATTCAGTTGTTTTATTTCCCACCATGCCTTATGTTCCAGTTCGACTGGCATGTGGCAATCCTTTCCATATATTAATTGAAAAGGTGTAGTCCTGAAGGGAGTTTTATAAGAAGTTCGATAGGCCCATAATGTGTTGTTGATTTTCACCGACCAATCTTTCCGATTGCGGCCTACTATATTTTCCAAGATACTCTTGAGTTGACGATTAGAAACCTCCACCTGTCCACCAGTCTGTGGATGGTAAGGTGAGGCTACCTTGTGAGTAACAAAAATTTCTCCCCTTAACCCAGCACGAGGAAACGCGTCAACGTCTATATAATAGGAAAGGATGGTTTGTGGAATCATACCTTATCCCGAGGCTTGCTCGGAGACAATACCTCGCGCCTTGTGCGGTCTTCACCTCCGGTCTTGGACGGTGTCTGTGCAACTCCTGGTCGCACTGGGACTGACGACTCCTCCTCTCACCGGACTGTCGGGATTGATAGTTGTCCTCCTGAGCGGCAGAAACCTCCCGCCTCTGAAGTAGTCCACACAGACCACCTGGAACTCCACACTCCTTGTCCCACAAGGAAGTGGAAGGAGTCGCACCCTCCTGTTGACGTACTAGTCACCAACACACTCTCCTGCCTCCAGTTACAACTGTAGTTGTCCTTCCCTTGCTGCACCTCCCTTTGCGGGAAGCACTTGCTCGGGCTCTCTCTCGATTACCAAAACCAGAGAGAACGACAACTTTGCAGAGCAACTGGTTGCACTGAGTTGTACTTTGAGAAGCCCCCAATACCCCTATATATAGGAGGGTCATGGGACAGGGTTCTCTATCCCGGGCAATGCGGGACTAAAAGCAGGAGTAGAAGGGTTCGAGATTTTCCACAAAACAACCAACTCGCAACCTGAACCGATCGTTTCATTTCTGAAACGGTAGGTTGGGGATCTGAGCCGATCGGTTGACACTCAACCGATCGGTTGGGACCCATGAGCCGGTCGGTTCACTTTCTGAACTGGTCGGTTCGTGGTCCTGACCAGTTCCCGATTGACTTTCCAACTTTTGTTTATAATTGGTATCAAATACCAATCCTTGTTCCAATCAAGTTGGGCAAGTGAAACGAAAGGAAAATTCTCACCAATCTGACTTTCCCAACTTGCTCGGTTGCAACAGTTGAACTGATCGTTTCAACACTTGAAACAATCATTCACCCTGTCCATGAGTCGATCGACTCACCACTTGAGCCGATCGGTTCACCAAGCTGAGCCAATCGGTTCATCACATGAGCCGATCGGTTGGGAGTGCAGATTGTGTAGAATCAGTCAATTGCGATTTCAATCAATCTGATACTCTAATCAATGTGTCCAACACCTTGAACATTATGATATTGAGCCATCAATTGATTGAGTGTTTAATTGAACTACTAAACTCCTTTAGTAATCAATCTAAACATTGCTTGTGGACAAAACTCCTCTTCCGGGTTAAATCCTTTGTGTGTGACCCTGTAGGTCCATTTCACGTTGGCAGTGAAAGTCCATAACACTTACGACTTCACAAGCAAAGAGCGGTGCCTAGTCACACATCATTGCTACCCAAGTGAAAGTAGAAAGTTGGAGAACAACTTTCAATCCTACAATCCGTGAATGGTGTTACAGTGAATGTATAATTCCTTTGTCACTGATATCCCGAATGAACTCGAGGCATGGAACAGTCATCCTGTCAACGTTCACTCACTTTCTTGATCTCAGAGTAGATTGAACGAGATATGTATGACATCAATATCACATACTGATTCACACATGCATGTGCACGCCTATCTCAATCCTACTCATCAAGTGGCCTTGGATATCAAACTCCCTTAGGAGGGACAAATCCCATATCTATCACTCACCCCTCAAAAGCCCCATGTGTCAAAGCCACCCAATCATCACCTTTATAACAACCCATGTTTCAGGACTGCGTTTGATGATGTCAAAGTGTGCCCAACGACATGTGTTGAGTGTAGTGATTTTAGGTCTAAGAATCACACTCACCACCATCACTGTGAGTACTGACTGTGACTACCATGTCATGGTTCCATGTGTCAAACTCATGGTGGGTCTGTCCGGTACACTTGTTCTCTAACAAGTACCTATGTGTTTGGTTTGATATCTCTATATCATGACTAATGAGATTCTGTCATCAACCAACACCACAATCTAGTCTTGTGTGTCATTGCTGTCTATCGACCTTCCACAATGACATCTGACTAGGGACATAACAAGAATGTACAAACTCTTAGCATCCGTATGATCTCATCGTTCAGGTCCTCAACCTGAAGGCATACATCATTGAGTACTGTCATTCTCTAGACATTCAATCTGTTCTATCACTATCTCATATGACTGAACCAGAAAGAATTGGAAGCTTTCCTTTGATGTTTATCAAATCAATCTTAATGTATCCCACCAATCATCCCATGATTGTCTCTCAGGGCATACATACCAACAGACTCCCACTTGCACTGCAAGCCAATCACCCTTGAATCATATTCATAGTGATTTTCAAACATGTCCCACATGTTACTGTGCTCTAGTGCCAACATAGTGAGTAATGGCAACACCTTGCCAAAGTCAGTATAAATTGCATGTCTCACACCTCTTCGTTGTACGTCACACGTATGAGATGGAGTTTCCGTAATATGCGATCTAGTATTCCTTTGCTAACCTTTAGCCACATTGCATGATCAAGGATTCCAGACTTGTCATCAATGAGTGGAATATCTATAAGTTCATCTCATGAACTTCCAGATCCATATAGTATCCAATGTTGTCCTATAACACATAGATACTTGGCATTTCCTTTTAAATAGTTTTATTGGAACACTTCCAATTATCAACAAACTTTCACTTTTATATATCATATATATATATATTTTGCGATTAATTTTCTGTCCTTTCGGAAGTTCGCATCAATGTAACTCTTTACATTGAACTCTTCCTTATCTCCATAGAACCAATACTTCTCAAGTACTTATCAAGTTCTTATGGTTTCCAATAACCCTTACTGGAAGTAGACAGACATCCACTCGTCATGTCACACATACGAGTTTTCAGGATGAGCACATCATATTGCCATGTCATACATACAAGATGATGAATGCATTTTATTCTTTCCATGTCCATACATGCAAGATAATGGGATGATTACATACATGATAGATCCATATCTATTCTTAGTGTTCCCATTCTTCATAAGAATTGGACACTTGGCCTTGGGATACTAACTCCATGTAACATGGACAAGGTTTCTCCCACTGAATCTGTGCATACTGAACTCTTCAGTACAGATTGCCAATGTATGCTTTCTCTTTTTAGGTCAAGAGGTTTTCGAGAACTATCTCTATAGATCTCTATTCCTATCACATAGGAAACATCTCTATCTTCCCTAAAGATAATTTCCACTTTTGGATTTCCATTCTAGAACAATACCATTTCACATCAATATGTGGAATGTGAACACGCTCCCACTAAATCACAGATCGCTTCTTTATCTTTAACATATCAATCAAATCCTTTGACTATATCATCAAAGTAAAGATCCAATTCTGAGTTGCTTGTACTCAATCAATCACATTGATTAGTCCATTGTAACTTATAGACTTCATTTGCATTAGTGGATTCATAAACCTTATAGGTTGTGTCACGTACACAGCCTTGTTTTATTCCTCATAGGAATGCGGTTTTAGTATCCATATGCCAAATGTCTTAGTCATTAAGTTGCAATCAACAAGCATCATCCTTCTCAAAATGTTATCCATGTGTCTTAACACTTAAGACTTATTTGCACTTGTGGGTTTACATCCAATGGGTGCTACCATCAAGGTCATACCTTATGGTTTATATGGATATCATTTAGGATGTAATGGTCATAAACCATAACTCAAAATCCAGTTCCTCATATTCATCTGGATAGTTGACTCATCACATGAACAACTCATCACATAGATAATTGAGGTGTATCTGTCAAGGATATAAGAACTCACAACTCCTTGTGATTCTCAATGTCCTTTATTAGAGTGGGGTATTCTTTTATTAAGAAGAATTTAGTTATTTGATAATCATTCTCTAACTCCTTAGAGTATGACTCCTTCTTGATTTAGACATCACCATGCCTTAATCACGAGCTCACTATGATACACTATCATAATCACTCATAAGGTTCTCAAACATTTGGTCTAAGTATTTCATTCATTGATTTCATCAAGAATTAACACTTTACCAAATTCTTACTTCATCTATGATAATCTTGAACACTTCAAGATATTCATATTGGTATTTCTCTAAACACCTTTTGAAGTATTAGCATTTACTCCAATAGGTATGTAAATACATCACATGTATTATACCTAATTGGATAATCATTCTCCCACTACCATTAGTGAAGATTGATTAATCATGTCCAAGATATTCATGTCTCTTACTGGTTCTCTAACCAAAAGAGTCTAGATTTATCCATCACATGGAAACTAGAAATGAATTTCTCATGATTGATGCTAATTTGATTGTTTGAGTTATCAATAACTTTAGGTATCATTTTATCTTATGCATACCATGTATCACAAGATAAACAAGGCATTGCCACAAATATCATATCTTTAAGATTGAAACATCAACTTTATTAATTGCCATCATTGTCATACAATATGCAAAAATAAAGTGTTTCTATCTATTGGCAATATATGAAATAGTAGTTCTCAACTCTATTCCATGCCCTTTAGGCTGAAATAAACTGAAAGGTACTCCTATCTATGGCAGCAACACTTGCTCCAATGATGGGTACTCCTTTCTTGGTCCTTTCATAAAGGCCATCACTTCTTTGTGGATATTGCATATCATATATGATATATCCATATCTTGGTATCATATACCTCAGATAAAGAAGCGGTTCATTTCATGATACCTTAGGTGGAGATCTCCATCCCCTCCTTCATCTTCTTTTGTTCTTCCAGATATAGAGGGCAATTCCCTCATACACCCTTTCCCCATGTGCCTTGAAGCTGAAGACGGCTTGGATTGCTGGCTAGCATCAGAACACTTCTTTGCTTTGCCCTTATCTTTTCCCTTAAGAATTACCTTTCACTTTGATCACATCAAAGATTATGGTTTGTCTTTCTTCATCTTTGCCTCTACTATCCTCAACATGTCCAACAACTCTGTCAACGCTTGTCAAAGTTGTTCATGTTGTAGTTTATCATGAATTGTATGATTCTCGTAACATTTGCAGTATCATACCAATAGCCAACCATTGGCTCAGAGGGAATCCTTCTTAGTCAGGTTTTCCACATACCCAATCACATTGAGTGTGTGAATACCTTACTGTATCTCCTTCTGTCATGACATACTAGGACAGTGTCTTGGAGACATCATATGTCTCATGTTGTCTCTGCAACTCATAGTTCAGATAACACAACATCAAGCACTCCTCATCAATGTCTTCCTCAGTATGCTTCCATAAGCATACTTTCATCCATTGATGTGGTGGGATTGAGTTTATCTGGTCTTGGTATAACTAGGACTTAGAGCTTTCGCTCTTTGAGAACACTTCTCATCATCCTAACCAGTCGTGGAATTATTCCCATTTAATTTGTTGGTCTAAGACTGATCGCAAATAAAGTGATTATTGTTGATTAACCATTTATTTTAACAAAAGGAAATATATGCAATTTTAGTCCAAAACTCTTTTGACTTGTTTGATTGATTTGAAAAGTTGATGATAAAATTAGGCCTTTAATTAATTATCGCTCCCACTATTTTACTTCAAATTGATAGCCCTCACCATCAATTTGGAAGATTGCAGCGTACAACCTTCTAGTGGGCAAGATCCTAAAATCCTCTAAGTCATGGACCAGCTTGGGTTGTCACCCACAACATAGATCTTTCAGGTAGGCAACTTTTGCCAATTGCATCATATGCAACTCTTGATAAGATGTCATATGCAACTCCTTGCCATGAGCATCTCCATGCCTCAAGGTGCTAGATCCTATCTAGGTCACCTTGTTAAGTCTGACCCAAAGCAAACATGATGAATATGCACCCTGGTTGGGCAGACCCACACATTCATCCTTCACGCTTCCACGAGATAGATGGTGCACCACGCTTGGGCGTGCCCACACTTGGTCGATCAAGCTTTTCACGTGTGTCGCATTTGGAAGGCATCTAAAACTTAATATTTTAATGAGGGATTTGGTTTTTATACATATACATATCCAATCACCACAATACATAGTACGTATCATATACATGCTATATCCCACATAAAACATGCAAAACGATAAAAGCAATGATTATGGCCATCCTAATGTGATTCCTCGAGCCAAGAGGAATCACGGTCATCTAGATCTACATCACATGCAACTTGTACAAGATGAACTCTGTGCCTTGCCATCCGAGTTGATCAACTCATCCCATGAATGATCTGCTCTCTCTGGCCGGTCGTCTGGTGCCACCAACTGATCAGTTGGCTCCTCCAACCGATCGGTTCACCTGGTCGTCGTGCATCTCTTCATGGCCGCCACCCACTCGTCTCACTTCTCGAACCGGTTATCAACCGATCGGTTCACTCCTTGAACCGATCGTCTGGAACGTCAACCGATCAGTTCACACCTTGAACTGATCATCTCAGCTATCGTCTTGATGTCCTCCGATCTTTGACATAACAGGAAATAAAATATATCCTAATATTACATTTCTTTAAAAGGGAAACCCCGAGTTACATTCGGGGGGAGCAAAGGTAGGAAAGAATCTCGAATTATTTCGAGTTACATCAGGAATAGGAGAAGGAAGATTGGTGCGTAGACCGAGATGCAAGCAACCACACACAACCAATCACAAATATGGTTTATTGGCTATAACCACGCTATACATCCACCACAAAACTCATTTAAGGGCGACGCATATCAATTGCATTAATAATACATATCATATATGTAATTGGGATTTGTGGATTTAGGATTGGACATGCATAAAGCCAATATTATTCTCATCGTATGCAATAAATAAAGGCGACAAACCAAAATCGATCATATCGATATTCCTAAAATATAGAGCAGTTGATGTGGCTCTGATACCACTGTTGGGTTTTAGGGGAGGCAGAGAAGGCAGCGGAAACAAAAATTTCTCCCCTTAACCCAGCACGAGGAAACGTGTCAACGTCTATATAATAGGAAAGGATGGTTTGTGGAATCATACCTTGTCTCGAGGCTTGCTCGGCGACAATACCTCGTGCCTTGCACGGTCTTCACCTCCGGTCTTGGACGGTGTCTGTGCAGCTCCTGGTCGCACCGAGACTGACGACTCCTCCTCTCACTGGACTGTCGGGATTGACAGTTGTCCTCCTGAGCAGAAGAAACCTCCCACCTCTGAAGTAATCCACACAGACCACCTGGAACTCCACACTACTTGTCCCACAAGGAAGTGGAAGGAGTCACACCCTCCTGTTGACGTACTCGTCGCCAACACACTCTCCTGCCTCCAGTTGCAACTGCAGTTGTCCTTCCCTTGTTGCACCTCCCTTTGCGGGAAGCACTTACTCGGGCTCTCTCTTGGTTACCAAAACCAGAGAGAACGACAACTTTGCAGAGCAACTGGTTGCACTGAGTTGTACTTTGAGAAGCCCCCAATACCCCTATATATATGGGAGGGTCATGGGACAGGGTTCTCTATCCCGGGCAATGCGGGACTAAAAGCAGGAGTAGAAGGGTTCGAGATTTTCCACAAAACAACCAACTCGCAACCTGAACCGATCGTTTCATTTCTGAAATGGTCGGTTGGGGATCTGAGCCGGTCGGTTGACACTCAACCGATCGGTTGGGACCCATGAGTCGGTCGGTTCACTTTCTGAACCGGTCGGTTCGTGGTCCTGACCAGTTCCCAATTGACTTTCCAACTATTGTTTCTAATTGGTATCAAATACCAATCCTTGTTGCAATCAAATTGGGCAAGTGAAACGAAAGGAAAATTCTCACCAATCTGACTTTCCCAACTTGCTCGGTTGCAACAGTTGAACCGATCGTTTCAACACTTGAAACAATCATTCACCCTGTCCATGAGCCGATCGACTCACCACTTGAGCCGATCGGTTCACCAAGCTGAGCCGATCGGTTCATCACATGAGCCAATCGGTTGGGAGTGCAGATTGTGTAGAATCAGTCAATTGCGATTTCAATCAATCTGATACTCTAATCAATGTGTCTAACACCTTGAACATTATGATATTGAGCCATCAATTGATTGAGTGTTTAATTGAACTACTAAACTCCTTTAGTAATCAATCTAAACATTGCTTGTGGACAAAACTCCTCTTCCAGGTTAAATCCTTTGTGTGTGACCCTACAGGTCCATTTCACGTTGGCAGTGAAAGTCCATAACACTTATGACTTCACAAGAAAAGAGCGGTGCCTAGTCACACATCATTTCTACCCAAGTGAAAGTAGAAAGTTGGAGAACAACTTTCAATCCTACAATCCATGAATGGTGTTACAGTGAATGTATAATTCCTTTGTCACTGATATCCTGAATGAACTCGAGGCATGGAACAGTCATCCTGTCAACGTTCACTCACTTTCTTGATCTCAGAGTAGATTGAACGAGATATGTATGACATAAATATCACATACTGATTCACACATGCGTGCGCACGCCTATCTCAATCCTACTCATCAAGTGGCCTTGGATATCAAACTCCCTCAGGAGGGACAAATCCCATATCTATCACTCACCCCTCAAAAGCCCCATGTGTCAAAGCCACCCAATCATCACCTTTATAACAACCCATGTTTCAGGACTGCGTTTGATGATGTCAAAGTGTGCCCAACGACATGTGTTGAGTGTAGTGATTTTAGGTCTAAGAATCACACTCACCACCATCACTGTGAGTACTGACTGTGACTACCATGTCATGGTTCCATGTGTCAAACTCACGGTGGGTCTGTCCGGTACACTTGTTCTCTAACAAGTACCTATGTGTTTAGTTTGATATCTCTATATCATGACTAATGAGATTCTGTCATCAACCAACACCATAATCTAGTCTTGTGTGTCATTGCTATCTATCTACCTTCCACAATGACATCCGACTAGGGACATAACAAGAATGTACAAACTCTTAGCATCTGTATGATCTCATCATTCAGGTCCTCAACCTGAAGGCATACGTCATTGAGTACTGTCATTCTCTAGACATTCAATCTGTTCTATCACTATCTCATATGATTGAACCAGAAAGAATTGGAAGCTTGCCTTTGATGTTTATCAAATCAATCTTAATGTATCCCACCAATCATCCCATGATTGGCTCTCAGGGCATACATACCAACATGACATTCTTCCAAAATAAGTTGAGCTTCTTCTTCGGCGATACATCGTCTATATAGACCATCAGTACATAGTTTGAAAAGGTACGGATCATCCCAGTAGTACTGTTTCACATCATGCATAAATTTCTTCAGTGCATTTCCGGTGCATTGAGGATGAATAACCCCAGCAGTGAGGTAGTTCACAAAATCCGAGTACCATGGTATAGCTTTTGAGACCTTCATTAGTTGATCATCCGGAAGGGAATCGTTAATCAGAATCTTCTCAGGATCCAAAGTGTGGATGCGACTGAGGTGATCTACTACCACATTTTCTGTACCCTTTTTATCTCTTATCTCCAAATCAAATTCTTGCAATAGGAGAATCCATCTAATTAGCCTAGGTTTTTCATCTTTCTTTGCCAGAAGGTAACAAATGGTAGTGTGATCTATGTAGATAATGACCTTTGAACCAATTAGGTAGGATCTGAACTTGTCGAAGGCATACACGACTGCCAGAAGTTGTTTCTCAGTAGTAGCATAATTCCTCTGAGCTTCATTGACTGTCTTTGATGCATAATAGATCACATAATGTTTGTTTTCTATATATTGGCCCAGGATAGCACCTACAACATAATCGCTTGCATCACACATGATTTCAAAAGGGTGGTCCCAATCGAGAGATCTAATGATGGGTGTGGTTGTAAGGGCATGCTTCAGTGTGTTGAAGCTTTTAACGCATTCTTCGTCAAAATTGAATTCAGCATCCTTTAGTAACAAATTTGTCATTGGCTTGGTTATTTTTGAGATGTCATTTATAAATTGTCTATAGAATCCTACATGACCTAGGAATGCTCGAACTTCCTTTACATTGATAGGGATAGAGAGCTTGGAAATCACTTCAATCTTGCCTTTATCTACTTAAATTCCTCTATTGCTGGCCCTATGGCCAAGGACAATGCCTTCCTTTACCATAAAATGACACTTCTCCCAGTTGAGCACAAGATGAGCTTCTTCAGATCTTTTGAGCACGAGAGAGAGGTGTTTTAGGAATGAATCAAATGAGTCTCCGTATACAGAAAAATCGTCCATGAACACTTCCATAATTGTTTCTGTAATACCAACAAATATGGCAACCATGCAACACTGGAATGTTGCAGGTGCATTGCAGAGGCCAAACATCATTCTTCTAAATGCGTATGTTCTGAATGGGCAGGTAAAAGTAGTTTTTTCTTGGTCATATGGATGTATGGGTATTTGATAGAATCCAGAGTAACCGTCAAGATAACATAAATATTCTTGGTGAGCCAACCTTTCTAGGACTTGATCAAGGAAAGGCATTGGAAAATGATCTTTTTGAGTTTCCTTGTTCAATTTCCTATAATATATGCACATCCTCCACCCTGTGATTGTTCGGGTGGGGATGAGTTCATTGTTTTCATTTCGTATAACAATCATTCCACCTTTCTTCAAGACCACATGCACTGGGCTCACCCATGGAGAGTCTGATATCAGATAGATTATTCCAGTTGTGAGCAGTTTAATGACCTCATGACGGACCACAACCTTCATATTTGGATTCAATTTCCATTGATGCTCAATAGTTGTCTTGTAATCTTCCATCATAGGGATCTTGTGCATACACAACGCTTGACTAACCCCAGTGAGGTCACTCATTTTATAACCGATGGATTTCTTTCTTTCCTTTAGTTCCTTGAGGAGTTTATCTTCTTGTCCGGCTGTTAGATCAGAATTTATAATAACTGGGCAAACTTTGAGATCGTCCAAAAACACATACTTCAGTCCCTCGGGCATGGGCTTCATCTCTGGAGTTTCTATTTTTTTGCATGTTCCGTCTGTAGCTTCCAAAGATTTGAGTTCTTCACAAGTGGCTTCAACATCTTCTTTTGCAGAGTCAAGGGATTCGATGCAATCCTTCACTTGTTCGTCAATAGGTTCATCAACTGATGGATCTGTTAGAGAAACTTCTAATGGATCGTCTAATTCATAATTCTCTTGAGTCAGAAGTGACATCTGCTGTATGCAATCGAAAAGATAGACTTCTTCTTGCATACTTGGTCTTCTCATGCTTTCAAAAACTTTAAATTCAAGCATTTCCTTGCCTAATCTAAGCAGTAGGGTTCCTGTTTCAACGTCAATTAAAACTCTTGCAGTGGCGAGGAACGGACATCCAAAGATGAGAGGATATCTGGCGTCCTCTTCTATGTCCATGATGACAAAGTCACACGAAACATAGGAATCTTTTCCTACCTTGACAGGTACATCCTCAATAATTTCCTAACGGGCATTTTATCGATTTGTCTGCGAGTTGTATGGTCATGCCAGTTGGAAGAAGTTCAGCAAACCCCAACCTTTTGCAAAGGCTGAGTGGCATGATGGAGATGCTAGCACCAAGATCTGCTAGTCCTTTCTTGCATGAAGAATCACAGATATGGCAGGAAATCCCAAAAGATCTTGGATCTTTCTGTTTCTTTGGCATCTTACTCTGGATGATATCTGAAGTGGTTTTAGCTAACTTGACTGTCTCATATTCTTCAGTTATATATTTCCTGGTGAGGAGTGACTTTAAGTACTTTGTCCAAGCTGGTATCTCAGCCAGCGCATCCAAAAAGGGTATATTAACATGAAGTTTCTTCATAGCTTCCTTAAACTTATTGAACCGAGTATCCAACTTTGTTTGCCTTAAATGAGTAGGGAACGGTATATGAGGCTTATATACAGGAATATCATGTTTTGGTGTTTCAGTTTCTTCATCAATAGGTTTCTCAAGACTTTCCTTATCTGTCTTATCAGCAATTACTGGTTTTTCTGGTTGAGACTCCAGTGTTGTTGAGTCTTGAATAATCACAGGCTCATCCTCATTAGTAACTACCACAGGTGTCTTGATAGGAGGATCAGAATAGTCTTTTCATAACCTGGTGGTTACTGCCTTCAGTTGTTCTGGGTGCTTTGGGTTGTTCTCGGGTTGGCCAGCAAAAACCCCAGCTGGTGGCTTAATGCTAGCTGCAAGTTGAGCTAGTTGAGATTCAATAGCCTTCTGCTGAGCTTATTGGTTAGCTATCATAGTTTGTTGAGTTTGCAACATCTTTTCAATGGCTGATAGTTTGTCATCAGGAGAAACTGGACCTTCTTGTTGTCCTTGTTGTTGATAAGGAACTTGGTTAAGACTCTGGTACTGGGAGTTGTTTTGATAATGATTGAAGTTTCTATTCTGAAAGTTTCCCTTCAAAATTTCCTTGATTTCCAAAATTCTGTTGTTGATTGTACTGGAATCCTGGTGGGCCTCGTGGCTGGTTGTTCGAACCAAATTGATGTGAATTTGCTGCTTCAGAGGGGTTTCCATATTGAAATCCTGGATGATTCCTGTTCTGATTCGGATTGTAGTAACTTTGACCAGGGAAGGTATTAACAGCATTAAGATTTTCCATTTGATCATTATCTCCTTGTCCACATACGTTGCTTAGAACAACATCGTAAAGAACATTACATGCTAATGTGGAATGATCAGTACTTTTACATGCTTTACAGAACAATGAAGCTGACTTGATCTTTTCTTGATGTCGAGTGGGCAAACGTCCTCTTCCAATTGCAGCAAGAGATGATTCAATATGGTCTTGCTTGGCAACTAAGAGTTTTAGGGTTTCAGCGATAGACTTGTACTCAGGAGTAGCTTCAGCCATAGATACTTTCAAGACTCCCTTACCTACAGATCTACCCCAATTAGCTTGATTTTCAGCTCCAAGGGTTACAACCTCCATGCGTTGTTATAACTTTGACGCATGAAGTTTCCTCCAGATGGGGAATCTAAGAATCTCTTGATATCATCATCCACACCCCTATAGAAAATTTCGATGAGTTGATTCTTAGGAATTCCATGGTGTAGACATTTGCGTAGAAGCTCTTTATATCTATCCCAAGCTTCAGCAAGAGTTTCTCCAGGGACTTGAGTGAAATTTGTTATTCGACCTCTAATTTCATAGGTGAGAGATGGAGGGTAGAACTTTTCTAGAAACATGTTTGGAAGTTGTTCCAAAGTGGTGATGGGTTCACTTTGCAATGAATTATACCAACTTATGGCTCTATCAGCGAGTGAATACTTGAAGAGACGGAGTCGAATGGAATCATCGGATACTCCATTTTTCTTTGTCATAGCACATAGATCAATAAACCTCAAAAGATGTTCCTGACTATCCTCTCCTTGTTTGCCATAGAAAGGGTTGTTTTGAAGCAATGTGACCCAATGTGCCCTAATCTCAAAATTGGCAGCATTGATGGGAGGAGGTTGTAGTGGATGATGAACATTGGCAGCTTTGGGGATCGAGAACTCTCTAAGGTCCTTTTGTAGTTCTGATGCTTGTGTTGCTTGAATTTCTTCTTAAACCGCAGCTCTAGCTTCTTGCATGAATCTTTCTCTCTGAGCATTAAGGGCTTGGGCCACCCTTCGAGCTATCGCCTCTTCTTGAGCCATCCTTGCTTGATTCTCTCTATTTTGACGGTGGAAGGTTCTATCAATCTCTGGATCAAAGCTGACGGTGAGTCCGGGACTCTTCAAACGGTGCATGCACTAATCCTTCTAAAATACCTAAAAATAGAAGGATTTTGAAAATGAGATCCACAAAGTAGAGTCAAAGTCAAGTAGATGATCGATTGTATCAAAAGAAAAACAAAATCCTAGATTAGCCTTAAAAGAACTGGATTTGACTAACTGATTCTATTGTCCCCGGCAACGGTGCCAGAATTTGACGTGGGATTTTATCGCACTAACAAACTCACTCGGGGTTGATATCCCCGAACTTTTACCAAAACCAATGTGCAATAATACCACCCACAAGCAGACGAGTCTTATCGTAGTATAGTTAAGGATCGAACCCAAAGGACAATGTTTTTAAGAATCCTTGTCAGTCTTGTATAGTTCGAGTTAAGACTAATATTTAAAACAATTGGATGATTTGAGGTTAATTAAACTAATTGCAAGAAAATAAAAGCTGAATTAAAGTTGGATTTAGATCAATGATATGAAATCACTGGGATGGTACCGGGTTTCACCACCACCACACATGCAAACACATTCAATCGCAAACAATCCAGGCAAGATATAACGATCCAAATAGAGCTGTTGCAAAACCCCCCATACGGGCATTAGGTTCGCGTAAGAATCACCTTAGGCATCAAATGTCTCGTCACCATCCGGATCACTTACTTACGGCTCTGAAGATACAAAAATCCAATGAAGGTTGTGGGCCCCCTATACAGGCGTTAGGCACACAGAAGCGTCACAGAAGGCTAGATGGCTCGTCCCCTCACGGATCATATACTTGCAACCTCGAAGAAATCCCATTCTATTTCTAGTTTGGGAGTCAACCGTATTAATCGTTAAGCAAGCAGGCGATTAAAATATGATCAAACATCGACGATTAATAAGAAGATACAAAATCCAACTAAGTCTGTAAACCCCCTATACATGTGTTAGGTGCACAGAAGCATTATCGAAGGCTAGATGGCTCGTCCCCTCGCAGATCATGCACTTACGACCTCAAGGAATCCCATTCTATTTCTAGTTTGGGAGTCATCCTGTTAAACGACATTCAATCCTACATATAGAAGTTCTCACAGCATAGGAAGAACAAAGATGAAAGCAAGCAATTAATCTAACTACGAACATAACGATTAACAATGAAATGAAAAGTTATATACATTGCCATGGAAAGCTTAACAAAAGAACATGCTTGCATGGGTAGCGGGGTTAGTCCCCGCACCCCAGCAAAAAGGAACTACTCGCTCATGATGCGAGAAACAAGAAGAATAAGAAAGAGAGAGCAATCTGCCATGAGCACAGTGTATAAGGTAGTCGCAGCTCGGTGAAGATGATGCGGTCTTCTACGTCGTGTCGAAGCAGATCTGGACGCAAAACGGGAGATGCCAAGATAGACCGGACAGTCTCTCTCGCTCCATCTTCCTTCTCTTCTCAATCTCCTTGATTGCAGCACGAGCAGTAGGTGGAGTGGAACTGGCACGGATGGAGCTGATCTGGATCGGACCTATGTACAGGCAGCCTATCGGAGTCCCGGAACTTATGCCCAAATGAGGACCCTTGTGGTCCTATTTACAGGCTTGGATGGAGTGCTCATGTTTTTGCTGTGAGTTTTCTCTAAACAGTTTGGAGCAACCGGTCGTGGAGACTGTTTGACATCCAAACGGTCTTGGAGACCGTTTGACATCCAAACGGTCTTGAGAATATAAGACCATACGGTCTTGCGATATTGCCTTCAAACAGTTTGAAACCGATAGGCGCCAATCGGTCTTCAGCGGAAGCTAGCTAAACGGTTTGGAGATTGTTTATATGGCCAAACGGTCTACATTCTTCAGTCATTGTTCATCTTTCAAATGGTCATGAGAGAAAATGGTCTTGGGACCGAATGGCTTGTCTTGGGACCGAATGGCTCCAAACGGTCTTGGGACCGAATGGCTCCAAACGGTCTTGGGATCGAATGGCTCCAAACGGTCTTGGGACCGAATGGTTCAAAATGGTCTTCGGTCTTCATTTGCTGCCCATACGGTCTGTAAACCGTTTAACTATCAAACAGTTTAGTCAGCTAGTTCTTTCATTCTTCACTTCTCTCAAACAGTCTTCTATGCTAAACGGTCTTCAAGTCATTACCTCAAACGGTTTGGGACATTGAGATATCTAAACGGTCTTGGATGCTTAGGCTCAAACGGTCTTCAACATGTCTGTTGATCATACGATCTCGCAGCCCTAACAGATTCGAAGATGAGACCATACGGTCTTGCATTCTACGGATGACCTAACGGTCGTGGCTCCATGTCCATACGGTCTCGCAGTGGCTCCAATCGGTTTCAGTGCTCAAATGGTCTCCGTCACGCGCTTCAAACGGTATCGAAAGCCCATCTCCATATGGTCTTGCTATGATCCCAATCGGTCTATGGCCTTTGTTCGGTCTATATCTCATATCTCCAAATGGTCTGCGTTCTTTCCTCTCAAACGGTCTTGACGACTCAACCAGACGGTCTTCATTGGTAGAGCTTCATACGGTTTGCGAGATTCCGCTTGGGAAAATAGTCTCATGGTCCCAGCGTCGTCGCGCAGTCTTGGATTCATGCGGATGTCCAAACGGTTTCGTGGACCCAGCTCCAAATGGTTTTGAGGTGAGCGTGTCCATTCGGTCTTGAGACCGTATGGACGAAACCGAATGGTGAGACCGTTTGGTCAGATCGAATGGATGAGACTGTCTGGTCAGATCGCTTGGTCAGAACCAAGGGTGAGTGAAGGTGGGACCCAGATGATTGTTCAACTTCATCAAGACCTGCATCAAATCAATTAAATTCAGTTAAAATCATGATAATTGGACTAATTAAGTAATTTTGCACATTTTGATATTTAGAAACTGAAATTGGGTGTATTGAGTCGAAAAAGGGTCCAAGATAGTGACTAAAAATCATGATGAATATGCATTCATCAGCGTGCGCGTCCTTGGTCATTGGATCCTGAGTGGACCAGCGGACCATGAATCTAACGATCCTCATTTTTCTGGAATTTGCTGATAAATCAATAAAAAGGATTTTACTTACAAAAATCGTATCTTTTGCTAGAAAACTTGGATGAGGAAAGTTAATACATGAAAATTGATCAGAAAAATACAAGGGATATGTTAAAAATAGTTTGGGAACCTGAGTCGGTATCTTTTTTCAAAAGTATATATTTTGATGGAAAAAAGTATTTATTTGTGGTTAGAAACCCTAATTAAGATAAAGGATAAATTTAATCTTGTAAATAAGTTAATTTGAGCATGGTTAACTTGTCTAATGATAAAGATGGATTTTAACCTATTTTGATGATGAAATGGCAAGGTTTAGGGTTTTAAACCTAATATGATGATTAATATGCTTAGAAACCCTAAATAAGAGAAAAAGAATAGAAAAGTACTTATAATCCGAAATTAGGGTTTCATGTTGCTAAAAGATGATCTTAGAATATTTTATGAAAGAAAGATGAAATAATTAGGGTTTGTAAGTGATTTTATAAAATTAGGGTTTAAAGTAATAAAAATGAAGTGGAACCCTAATTTTGCTCAAAACCATAAAAAGGACTAATAACCCTAGGAAACAACTAGGATTAATAGATCATGATGACATGATTAATGATAGAAAAATTGGATGCCTTTTTCAGGATCAACTTGTGTGTGCTTGCTTGGTTTCTTGATTGGTTGAATTATTTCTGCATTCAAGTCATCTTGACAGGTATGTGGTTAATTATGGTTAATCGCATTAGTTTCCCGAAGAGTTTCCCAGATGATTCATCGCATTGAATGCAACCTATCAGTTTGTATGTTCATAATTGCAAATTATAAAGTCACTATAATTATCAAAATTATAAATAAGTGTGTATTCTCGCGCCTACATGCCACCCTGATGGATGATGCAAAAAGGTCAAGCCCAGGAAGACTAATGGGCACCATGAGAGGTGACCCCAGAAACCAAGCTCGGGAATGAGAAGGTGGTCTATGTTGCATGACTAAAGGGAACCATGAGAGGTGACCCTAGGCACCAAGCTCGGGATTGAGAAGGTGGCCTTAAGTCAAACCCTAGAGAGGGTATTCCAGGGTTAGGGCAAAAGCGGTGGAGATTGACACATTGAAAATGTAAATTGACTTGTTAATTACCTTGGTTGAGATAATTAGTTGTTAGCCATATTTGTGAACTTTTGGTTGTCCCCACATACTGGCATATTCTTATATGCTGATCGTCGTTGTGTTTGTCAGCGTTTTAGGTACAACCCTGAAATGAACCAACAGTAAAGTGACACATTGTGAAAATAAGAAATAAAGTGCAAGGAGGATTAGATAGAATAGATCCAAAGCTGTGGATAGAAGTAGATTTCCAAAGTTTTTAAAAGGTATGCAAAAATTTTATTTCATACAAGATTTCAGTTTAGTTGGTATAATTTCATAATTATTATTGATTAATTGTCGAACATTTGATCCAGTTTATTGGGATAACGGTTCTGACCTTTTGGCCTCCCTTAATTGGGGGTTACCGGGAGGCAGGGTCATTACAGCATCAGGTCGGAAGCAAAAATAAAAAAGTTACTACCATATTCTCCATGAAACCAGCAGATCTCATCAAAAAATATATAATGAAAAGGATGGTTTTAAGGATATTCCTAGTCCTGGAGTAAGTCCGATGAAAATCTCCTCATCATAGTAGTCATGTAGTTGTCTTGTAGTTACACTAGGTTGATGTCTGCAACAATGCTTGGTCCCACCATAAACAGCAGGCTGATTTTATCCTCCTATTGGCAGGAAACGACATCCACAACTCTATGGAAATCCAAATGGACCACCTAGAACTCATATCATCCTTCTAGAACGGATAGAAAGGAGTTATCCCTCCCATTGGTGTATTATTCACCAATTTGCTCTCCCACAACTATTCTCCCTTATTATCCCTCTCTTCATCAGGTAGGACTTGCTCGAGCTCTCTATTAGTTACCACAACTAGAGAGGACAACAATTGTTATAGGAAAATGAGTTGTGTTTTTGGGAAGCACCCGGTACCCCTCTATTTATAGGAGGACTTTGAGTCAAGGTTCCCAAAATGTGTGGGAGTGGAAGGAACTGGAATTTCATGAAATTTTGCAACCTACAATGAGTATAATGGTATGTTCACT
Source organism: Alisma plantago-aquatica (assembly GCA_963693085.1). Lineage (NCBI taxonomy): Eukaryota > Viridiplantae > Streptophyta > Magnoliopsida > Alismatales > Alismataceae > Alisma > Alisma plantago-aquatica. The sequence continues at coordinate 490,548,859 of OY856415.1, forward strand.
AGTGAACCGATTGGCTGGCATGTGAGTTGATCGCTTCACCCAGTGAATTGGTCATTTCAACATGTTTCCAAATCACAATTGTATTGGCAAGTTCTAATCCAATTAATGCATATCATGACGTGAGCACTAATCCTTAATGCAATCAAATTGTTCATCTAAACTAGGCAATTCATCTCATGAACTGCTCATCCCATGGCCATGATCCGACCAGTTCACTCAGCAAACAAGTCGATTCGACCCTGACTCGTCTAAAATTCAGCTAATGCAGTACTCAATCAACCTGACACTCCAACCAGTCATTTCGTCACATGAACCGACCGGTTGGAAGTTCAATTAGTTGGTTTCCTGCTTGAATTGAATACCTAAACACTTTAGTAATCAATTCAAATATCATTCAAGATGAAACACCTTTTCTAGGTGTATCCTATGTGTGTAACCCTATAGATCCCATATTACATTAGCAGTGAATGTCCATAACCATTTATGACATCATAAGGAAAGAGTGGTGCCTAGTCACATATCATTTCTACCCAAGTAATTGGAAAGTTGGAGAACAACTTTTACCTACAATCTATGTTGGTGTTGCAGTGTTTGTACAATTCCTTTGTCAGTGATATTTAGACTAAACTCGAGATATGGATTAGTCATCCTCTTCAACATTCAATCTATGTTCCTTTTTGTAGCAGATTGTCTGAGATATATGTAAGCTCAATATCACATATTGACTCTCATGTGCATGGCTCTGCTTTTCTCAGTCTCTCTAATCAAGTTCCTAGGATATCATACTCCTATAGGAGGGACAAATCCCATCTACATCACTCATAATCATCCCCATGTGTCATAGTGCACCCAATCATTACCTTTATGGAAAGCCTTATTCAGGACCATGGTGGATAATATAAAAGTATACCGAGTGACATGTGATGAGTGTAGTGACTTTAGGTTTAAAAACCACAATGACCACCAACACTATGAGAACTAACTATGACTACCATTGTCATAGTTTCCATGTGATGCTCATTGGACAATCGTCATGATAGATCCAATTGAGATGCATGGAATCTTACTCATGTGTTCCCTTTCTTCACAAGTATTGGGACATTGAGATTTAGAGATGGAAACTCCATGACACGGGCAGGTTTCCTCTCTTTGAGATCTTCATGATGAACCTCTTCAACACTTTATCAATGTATGTTCTCTAACTTAGTCCAAGAATCCTCCTGGATCTATCTCTACAGATCTTTATCCCCAAGATGTAGGATGCTTTTCCCAAGTCTTTTATAGAAAACATATTTCCCAGCCATGTATTTAGCTTTAGTGAAGTATGGATGTCATTCCCCATTAATAGCATGTCATCCACATATAATATGAGGAATACAGTCATGCTCCCACCAACCTTCTTGTACACACAAGGTTCATCTTCATTTTGAGTAAAGCCAAACTCTTTGACTATCTCGTCAAAATGAATATTCAAACTCTGAGTTGCTTGCTTATATCCATGGATTGATCTTTGTAGTTTATATACTTTATTTGCATCCTTCAGGTTTATAAAACCCTCATTTTGTGTCATGTACACATCCTCGAGAAGATTCCCATTAAGGAATGTGGTTTAAATATCCATATGCAAATCTCATAGTCATGATAAGCTGCAACTGCAAGCATGATCCTGGTAGACTTAACCATGGCCACTAGAGAATTTTTTTTTGTCATAGTCAATACCTTGAACTGGTCTAAAACCCTTTGAAAGTAATCTTCCCTTATAGGTTTGTACTTTACCATCCATGTCAGTCTTCTTATTTAAGACCCACTTTCACCCAATGGGTTTAACCCCTTCAGGTGGATCCATTAAGGTTCATACCTTGTTGGTATACATGGATTCCATCTCAGATCTCATGGCCTCAAGCCATTTCTCATAATCTAGACCCTTAGTAGCTTCTAGATAAGTTGTTGGATCATCATCTATGAGCAAATGACCGCCTTCCTAAGTCACAAGCTATCCAAATCATTCAAGTTAAGGGCATGTCCTACGAGATCTATGAGGTCCCTATGTTACTGGAGGAATTTGAGATTCCATAACACTTTGTGATTCTCTTTGTTCCTCTTGTATGTATATTGATTCAATGTTTTCTTGTTGGTCTCAAACCTCTTTGAGGTCCGCTTTCCTTCTACTTATTCCTTTGGAAATAAATTCCTTTTTCAAGAATGCAACATCTCTAGAAACAAACACTTTGTTGTCAGATAGGGAATAAAAGTAATATCCTTTAGTCTCCTTAGAATATCCAACAAAATAACATTTATCTGAATTGGGGCCAAGCTTTTCAGAAAACATTTTCCTTACTTAAGATTCACATTCCCAAATCTTCATGAAAGACACATTGGGTCTCTTCCCATGTCATATATCATATGGTGTCGTTTGAACTGATTTAGATGGTACTTGATTTAGTATAAATGTGGTAGTTTCAAGAGCATGGAAAGTAGTCGGCAATTTAGTTAAACTCATAATTGATCGCACCATATCCAGCAATGTGCAATTCCTTCTTTCTGATACACCATTATGATGTGGTGTTTGTAATAGACTAAATCTTAGAGTCCTTTCTGCAATTTACCCATTTTTGAGCTTTTATTTTCTTTCTAGTCCTTTTGGACATATTTCATAAATTTTCCATCCTTTTGAGTCTTCTTTGGCCTCAATATTGAAATTGAGCCTTTCTTGAGGATGTAATTCACAACCTACCCACATTTATTATAATGTAGGGGGTTTTGCAGAAATAACCCACTTGATGTGATTTTTGAGGGCTAATAATGCAATATGGCCATTAATGAGATATAACTAGTAGATAATGATGATTTAGAGTGAGTATGGCTATTTGGGTGTGAAATGGGTAATTATGTGTAGATGATTTAGTTATGAGCATAATTTACCCTTTTCTTTCTCTCTCTCCTCAAAAATGATATTAATGTATGAAAAGATGGTATTATGATGAGATATGACTTCTAATATTGATATCTCTCGAATTTCACTCACTTATGTCATTAAGAAACTCTCTATATATTAAGCATTCATTTTATACATTAAAATATGCATTAATAGCCAATATATTAATTAAGGGTCAAAACATGTGACTTATGAGGAACTAATGGCATAGCATCGTTCTAGGCATTGTAATTAACCTATGGTTGAAATTTGAGGTCATTTGGGATTTATTTGACCCCTCAAATTGATTTTATAAGTTTTAATATAGTGTGACTTTGGTATTTGAATCGTTTTCATTTAAATGGCATTTATTCGCCAAAGTCCCTTCATTTACTCTGTCACGTACCCGATCTCCATACGATCTTGATCCAAAAGCTAGGAGCTCATCTCCTACCTCTAGCCACTGGGCAGCCTCAGACTCCTCGTGTCTGTGACCCGTTCTCCCTCTCCTCTCCACCATTTCGCAAAATTTCTTCACCGTTGGCTTCGTCTCCTCGAGCCGCTCATTTTAAGCCATCACTCGTCATCTCCCACGCACTGTGTCTGAAACACCTAATGGTGCCGGCCGTGCCTTCTCATCTCCACCACTGTCCCGGCGTTTCACGCCTCCTCACCTATAAAAAGGACCTCCCACACCTCCTCCGATCTCCTTGCGAGCTTCCTCTTGAGCCAATTGGTCCAGAACCATCCTCTACTAGCCCCCGCTACCTTCGCCTCTTCCCTGACCTTTTGGCGGCTCTCCCTAGGACTTAGCTACACCAGAAAGCAAATTAAGGGGTCAGGTGAGCTTGGCTTCCTCTCCTCTTCATTTCGAGTACTTGAACATGCAATTTGGTTGTGAATCGCGGAAACGCCCGAATGGGCAGGCTTCCTCACGCGGCCAAGACGCCTGGGTGAGGAAGAAGATGACTCTTGGAGATTTTCCAATTTTTCCCTCCCACGTTCCTCATTTCCTGTTTAAACGTCGAGGACCTTCTGGTCATTTCTCTCTCTCTCTCGCTAGCATTTAGCATGCATGGCTTTTTCTTTCTCTCTGTTGGCCGAGAGCAAATAAATCATACAAAATTAATGCTTTATCAAAAAAATGCAAATAAACAGTCATTGGAAAGGATTTTTCATGTAGAATCTGATTTTATGGTTTTGGAGTCCTATTTCTATACCTTTTTTGAATTTTTCTTTGAATGGCATTTTGAGTATGTTAAATGTTCTAAAAATCATAATTATTTCATTTTAACTCCAAATTGAGAAATAAAATATGTTTTCCTAATCAGTGAAACCTAAGTGAGATTTTGATTCTAGCTTTGAGTCCTAAATCAGTGGTTTTCAAATAAGGTCTAAAATGGGTAACTTTCTTTATACTTTATGCTTATTAAATGCTAATTCATGTGAAATATTTATAATTAGGGAAAATGATCTTAGATACAATCTAATCATTGATAATGATGGATGTGAATCTATAATAAGGTATGTGGATCCTATTTATGTATGAGAAGGCTATCAAGTATGTGAAACCTATTTATGTATGCGAGACCTATTCTATTTATGAATGATGAATGCGAATGTGCAATTAACCTACTCTTCAGTTGGGCTTCTATCCAACCCCACATTTCTAATGTTCTAGCCTTGATATCTTTCTACTGCCTTATTTGGCTCTTATTTAATTAGATTCTTCTTTTTCCCATGTTGGCTCATTTACATGAAATGCTTGAATAATGCTATTTCCAGTGTAGGCTCACTCTTTATGTGATTTATTTCATGGGTTTTATTCCATATTTGCTATGATGCAATGTCATTTATATTGTCACTATTGCCAAGTGAATTATTAAGCATGATGTATTTCTGGCCAAATGACAATGTAGTGTACATGAGTACAAACCACCCATAGTGGGCATGAGCCCAGGGGAATGTGATTTTCTCCCCATTTTACATATATTTGAGGGATGTGAATTTCCCCTCGCATTATTGAGGTTTGGGATGTGAATTTCCCCTCTCCTCTTAGTGTAGGTCCAGTAGGTGTCTCACCCTACATTTGTTTATTTTGACTCATAATATTATTCATGCTATGTTGATTATTTTGGATTGATTTACTATGGCAAATTTCCATTTCTCATTTATTTTACTTGCCTCATACTCTTGAAATCTCTTAGTATAGTGAATCATTTTATTATGCAATGTTGTGCTTTATCATTTTTCCTTATTCCTTTTGATTAACACATAATTTTATCTCTCTCTTTCTCGATGATCCCAACCATCCAGATATAGGATCAGAGTGCGTAGTTGAAGCTTGGTGAACCTGCCTAAGGATAGGGATTAAAGAGTTCAACCTTCTATCTCGGACTTAGCTATAGCTGCCTATATGTTAAGTTGTTTTTCTTTGGAGACAATATTAATTTGGTTTTAGTCTTCCTCTACCTAGATCCTTATTTGAATAAAGTTGTACACCCATTTGGGAAATTTGTAATGTACACTTTATACAATTGAATATAGTCAAAGTTTTAAAATTCCACTGCTTCACATTGGTGTTTTTGTTTACCATGATTATTTAGTAAAGATCATGTCTTTATAATATTCCTGGTGCCATTGATATATGATCCCATCGGCTCACAGAATGTTCTCAAACTCTTGTCTTAAGTATTCTCAACCTTGATCAGAACGAAGTGCCTTAATACTTTTCCCAAGTTTTTTATGTACTTAATTTATAAACTCCTTGAACCTCTCAAGGGTTTCTGACTTATGTTTTCATAAAATATTCATAAATGATGTTTCTATTTATGGAAGATACACAATAGTAGTTCACTAACCATATTAAAATCCTTGTAGGTGGAGATAAACTATAGGTTCCAACTACAGTGGAAGCAATCTTGCTCCATTTGTGAGTCACGGTTCAACCTCGCCATTTCTAAAAGGCCTACTTCTTTTCATATCTTGCATATTGGAGCATATGTGAGATCCAAACCCATTATCTAGTATGCACGATGAAGAAGTAGATAGGTTTACCTCAATAATGCATATACCTAAAGTGGAGATTAACATCCCCATCTTCTTCTTCCTCAATGCCTTCAAGTACAAAGGATAGTTTCCTCTTGTACTTTTCCTCTCGTTATCTTGAGTGTTGAAGATCTGGATTTGGGCTTATCCTCAGACTCTTCATGGCCTTTATTTCATTGTTGGACTCAACTCCACTAATCACCATCACGAATTTGTCATTCTTCTTTCTTGCTTTGGCATTTATCATCTTGCCAAGCAAATTTGACAATAGTTTGGCCATTTTATTCAAGCGATAACAACTAACAAAGTGGATATATGATTCAGGCAATGATTTTAGAATCATATTCGTGGCCAACTCTTAGCTCAAACAGAATCCCAATTCTTCATATGTTACATGTATCCAATCATATTGAGCACATGGGTCTCTACTAAGTCTCCCTCTATCATCTTCCACTCAAAGAGCACCTTCATAGCATTGAACCTTTGTTTCTTTGTTAGATTATGGTTCATATTCCTGAGATATGGTACCATCTCAAGAATACCCATGTCCTCGCATTGCTCATGCAACTCATAGTTCATATATCTTAGAAAAAGGTGCTTTTTGTCTAAGGCATCATTGGCATGCTTCCAATAAGCATCTACTTTAGCCCTAGGTGCATCAGGAGGAGGTATTTCTGGCACTGGTGTTTCTAGGACATATAGCTTGCACTCTTCATTAAGAACCCTTCTTAAAGTCCAAGACTAGTCATGGAAATTTAGCCCATGATTTTTGTTCTTCCTAAGGACCAATTGCAATGATGATTTGACTGTCGTTTGATTCTACAAGAGTAAATTTTACATGTCAAAAATCTCTTTTTGATTTGATGTGAAAATATTTGATGATATTTAATTAGGTCTTTGATTAATTATCACTCCCACTAATTTATTCAAATTGATAGCCCTCTATATCAATTGGGAAGATTGCAGAGTACAACCATCTAGTGAGCCAAGATCCAAAACAATTCAACTATCACCCGGTGAATGCCAACGTTCATAGTCAATTATTAGGGTAGGCAACTTCTACCAATTGCATCATATGTAATTCTTGGATATATGATATGAGAAACTCCTTGCCATAGTCGTATGCATACCTCTGGTGCTTAATCTCAATAAGGACAGACAGTTAAGACTGACCCAAAAGACAACATGATAATAATGCACCCTGCTTAGCAGGCCCACATTATTACCTTCACACTTCCACGAGATAGACAACGCACCACCCTTGGGGTACCCACGCTTGGTCGATCAAGATTTTCATGTGTGTTGGTTATGGAAAGAATATAAGACTTAATATATTATTTGAGGGAGTTTGTATTTTATAAATACATATACTTTATCCAATCACCACATATGTAGTATGTATCATATACATGCTATACCCCACAACAAAAACATGCTATAAACAAAAAGTGATAGTTGTGGCCATCCTAATGTAATTCCTTGGAGCAACAAGAAATTACCACAACCTAGAGTCTATATCTCTTGTAGAAAGATATTGTTGATGAAAATATGTACTTGCCAATCTAGGTTGATTAGTTCAACCCTTGAACTTATCAGCTTGCCCCCTAGTCGGTCGATTGGTTGTCACTCCGGTCATGTGGACTTTGGTCCACCACCTTCTGGGTCCTCCAGTTGATCAGTTGGGCCTCCAATTGATCAGTTTGTCTTCTTTATAATAACAAGAAAATAAACTATCCTACTATTATATGATTATAGAGAAACCTCGAGTTACATTTGAGGGGAACAAAGGTAGGAGAGAATTATATTTTTACAATTGGAAGATAAGATAGAGTCTCCGTATGAAAATTGAGATAGAATAAGAAATAAATAACCACATAGCCATGCACTAATAATTAGGATTATTGGCCATAACCATGCTACACATCCACCTCAAAATTCACTTTTAGTGTGACACATGTAAATTGCTTATATATATATATATATATATATATGTGTGTGTATATATATATATATTAGTTTGGGATTTATGTGTGGTATTTGATCAGACATTGATATTCACATCGTATGAAATAAATAAATTATAAAACAAAAAATCTGATCATATCAATAATCCTAAAATATAGTAACTTGATGTGGCTATAATACCATTGCAGGAAGATACGACATCAGGTAGGCATCGGAAACAAAAAAATTACTACCATATTCCCAATGAAACCAACAGATCATGTCAACAACTATATAATGGAAAAGATGATTTTGAAGATATACTTGGCCCTACAGCAAGTCCAACGACAATCTCCTCACTGTAGTAGTTGTCCAGCTATCTTCTAATTGTACTGGGATGACGTCTGCAACAACTCCTAGTTTCACCACAGACATCAGGTTGATGTTATCCTCCTAGCGACAGGAAACAACCTCCACGCCTCTATGTAATTCCACATGGACCGCCTAGAACTCTTGTCATCATGTTAGAACAGACAGGAAGGAGTTATCCCTCATTTTGGTGTACTAGTCAACAACTTACTCTCTCACAATTTTTCACCCTTGATATCCCTCCCTTTATCGGGTAGGACTTGCTCGGGCTCTCTATTGATTACTACAATCATAGAGGACAACAATTGTTAAGAGGCAATTGACTTGTGTCTCTGAGAAGATCCTAGTACCCCTCTATTTATAGGAGGGGTTAGGGTTCAGGGTTACTAGTCTATGAGGGAGTGGAAGGAACCAAAATTTCAAAAAAAATTACAACCTACAATAGGCAAAATGGTCAGTTCACCAGTGAATCGATCAATTGGGATGTGAGATGATCGGTTCACCCAGTGAACCTTTCATTTCAACATGTTTCCCAATCTTAATTGTATTGGAAATTCTACTCCAATTAATGAACATCATGATGTCAACACTAATCTTTGATGCAATCGAATCACACATCTAAATCGGGGGATTCATCTTGTGAACCGGTCATCTCACGACCATGAGCCAATCGGTTCACTTAGTGAACCAGTCGGTTCGACCCTGATCATATAGAATTTGTCCAATGTAATATTCAATCAACCTGACACTCCAACTAGTCATTTCATCACATGAACCGATCAGTTGGGAATTCAACCAGTTGATTTCTTGCCTGAATTGAATACCTAAACACTTTAATAATCATTTTAATTATCATTCATGATTAAACTCCTTTTCTAGGTGTATCCTATGTGTGTGACCCTATAGGTCTCATATTACATTGGAAATGAATGTCCATAACCATTTATGACATCACAAGCAAAGAGTGATGCCTAGTCACACATTATTGCTACCCAAGTAAATGGAAAGTTGAAGAACAACTTCAACCTACAATTTGTGTTTGGTGTTGTAGTATTTGTATAGTTCCTTTGTCACTAATATCTAGATTGAACTCGAGGCATGGAGTAGTCATCCTCTTCAGCATTCAATCTTTATTCCTTGTTATAGCAAACTATCTGATATATATGTAAGCTCAATATCACATATTGACTCACATGTGCATGGCCATGCTATTCTCAGTCTCGCTAATCAAGTGGACAGGATATCATACTCCTATAGGAGGGACAAATCCCACCTACACCACTCACAATCGCCCCGATGTGTCACAGTGCACCCAATTATCATCTTTATGGAAACCGTTATTCATGATCACGGTGTATGATGTCAAAGTATACCAAATGACATGTGATGAATGTAGTGACTTTAGATCTAAGAACCACAATCACCACCAACGTTGTGAAAACTAGCCATCACTACCATTGTCATGATTTCCATGTGTCACTCTCATGGTGGGTTTGTCTGATACACTATTCTCTAATAAATATCTATGTGCTTGGTTTGATATCACATATCATGACTGATGAGATTTTGTCATCAACCAATATAGTCGTATGTGTTACTATTGTCTATCAACCTTCCATAATAGCATCCGACTATGGACACAATGAGAATGGATATACTCTTAACATATGTATGATATCATTATTTAAGTCACGTGCTTGAAGACATCCGTCCTTGAGTAATATCATTCTCTAGACATTTATTGTGTTACTTCATTATCTCATTACCAAATAAAACTGAATATATCAGAAGCATGTCTTTATTATTAATCAAATCATATACAAGTTATGCCATTACAACCACCATATAATTGTCTCTCTGGGCATACAAACCAACACAATGTTGATGCAAGAACTGTTGCAAAAACTAGTTATGTGAGAGAGAGGAGAGTAAGCTCCTCGAATTCAAGATAGGCTCACAAAACCAAAGCAAGGTAAACCAGGAGAATAAACCAATAACAACACAAATCCCATTGAGAAAGATCAAACATTGTAGAGAAAAGCATGGTCGTTGGAAAATAGTGGAACAATACCTAGAGAAGTGAGATGACAATACATGACCTTTAACGCTTGCTCAGAAACTCAACACCACATTGTTTGAGCATCGAGGTTCTTTGTGTGCTCCTACCCCCTATCTCCAGTGAGAACCATCAGTCAAACTTTGGGAGATGAGCTGACACATCTAGAGCCCAAACTGACAATGCATGAGGCCTCAACTTTGCCCTAACTGAGAATGCATGAGGCCTCAACTTTCCCCAAGGAAGGTAGAGACCAAAGGAATTTCTTTCCAATTTGGTAGATATAAAGAACAATCTCTTGGTTCCCAATGATGCATTGGGGGTTGGGTATGGGAGTTCAAAATTGCAAGGAACAAGTAGGAAAGGAAGAGATGGTCTCTCAAAATGTTGGATGCTTTTTGGGTCAGTGGTTATATGTGAGATTCAGTAGGATGGTATTTTTTGTATAGTCAAAGAGGGACGAAGCAACACATATGGGGGTTTCTAATGTTGGCAACAATAGATTCTCTATAAGAGCTCCTTGTGTTCATAATTATGATGGGGAGATTAAGGAAACAAAATCACAATACAAGGTGAGGCGTTGGATGCTTCAAGCTCATATGGTGGACAACTCTACCCCAAAGACAAACCTTCTTCTGGCTCTTCCACCATTATAGAATAATGACCAACTATCTTAGATTCTCAAGACACATGATATCTGAAGCCAAATGTCCAAGATGTGGCTCGAAAGACATGTTCGAGGTGTACTTTCTACGTTGTCATAACTTAATTTGGGTTTTCGCTTCTATCATATAGATTTTAAATTTATTCATCTTTAATTTTCTGAAAATATATATAACACTATTTACTTGAATCATCAACAAAGGTTATGAAATAATGTTTATGGATTGTAGTGGAAATCCTATAAAAATCCCATATATGTGTATGCTTAAATCAATAATTTCATGATACCTATCTATAAAAAAGTCTTTTGAGTAATTTAACCCATACATACTTTTCATATTTACACATATAATGATAGAGTTATACTTTTCATGTTTACACTTGTAATGATGGAGTTAGGAAAAAGATCAATATTCATCATGTGTTTCACTTCATGAAAATTCATATGATCCAAATATGCATGTCTAACTAAAGGTGATACAACATTCAAATAAACCAAATCATCATTCATATTCATAATAGATTTGACATATATCTAACACAAATCTTAAATAAGTTACCCATAACACATAAATATCCTTCTCCAAGGAATAAACTACCACAAACATGTGTAACAACTACTTTATTATACTTGCAATCAAACATAAACTTAACTAAATTTGAACGACTAAGGACTTTAGACCAAATCCTGGAACACGTTTGACTCTCTAGAGAGTCATAACTTTTCCCAAGAGAAACTAAAAGTCCACAATAAGAATGATTGTAGGATATGATATCATGATTCGTGCGATACTCGTCATATTTTTCATTGTAGCTTATTTTATCTTAGAAAGAGTAGACAATAGTAGGAAACGAGAAGACAAGGAGAGATGAAAAATCATAATATATCTAGCACAAAAGATAAACGTTGAGCATTGTTAAACCTTTTATTAAGTTGGTGCAACCACCTCTTGTGTACTTTTCTACCGCCCCTATTTGGGTTATGTTTGCAAGTGATATATGCAGATTTTAACGAAAGGGATTAACAAGATTATATTACCACTGTTATTTATGCCTGGAGGCTAGAAAACGTAGTACGACATCAAATGATTTTTTTGAAAGTCTGTTTGATTGGGTGTATTCAGATAATCAATAGTTACTTTGATGTTTATTTTTACGTGGTTTATGTTCAATTTACAGTCGGACTACACCCTTTCAAACTACTACTAGTCATAAGTGTTGGTAGCATGGTTCGGGAGACGACCGGACACATCTGGTTTTTCGTATCCAAAATCTTGTGTTGTATTGCAGAGCCCACGTATCAATCAGTGCCGCCTTCTATCATGGAGAAACAAAGAAACATTCAACAACATAGAACCGTAGGAAATTATAGTTGGATTTACATGACACTGCAGAAAACAAAAGGACTTCCTTCAATGAAGATGAACGACTTTGACGAGTGCTTTCAATGACGTTGAAGAATTTTGACGAGTTCTTCAACGGAGATGATGGTTTTCATATTTTTTTTATATATAAAGGAAAATGCTATGCATAGGCAGGCGTGGACACACTTTAGGATGAATTTTGACATTTAACTTGATAGCCAACAAAATAGAAGAGGGATTGATTTCCTCCTCTATTTGTTATCTAGCCGGTTAAATACCAAAATTCGTCACGATGTGTGTCCGGGTCGTATAGTAGATATCTTTTATAAAAGAGGACAAGATCTGGAGCTCAAACTTAATGGTTGAGGATGTAAAGTCTTTTTGAGCTTGAATTTCCGTATCATTCAATGCAGAATAGATCAGGGTCAGTTTCATCTTACTCTGTGCTGTTATTGTCAACTTTCTTTTTGATAGTCAAAGTAGTACGGTTATTCCCCGGCCTGTTGATTCCACCCTCAGAGCTAGTATCGGTCCCGTTTATGGATGGAAAATTCTAGCCATAGGTAGTCTCTCACCCGTTGCCCCACCCGAATTTTATAAAACGTGCACAGTAGCGCTTCCGAGAGAGATTGCACCTGCAGTCAATTTTTGCATTATAGCTTAGGCAAATGTCATGCAAAAGTCATGCAAGTGACATGCAAACTGCAGATAATGCATTAACTCACCCACAAATACTAATTGTAAAATCTGATATCAATACAAATTATGAAAAATAAAATTTAAATTTTCGTTTATTGCTAGTACCTAATATTTTTCAGAGCATTCAAATTTGTACTTGTACGTACGTACATGCATACAGTACATCCATATTCCTTCACAAATTCATAAGTATTGTACATTTACCACTTATATTGAATTTATATCTATATGTTTACTCGAAGGATACATTGACCATTTTATTTTATTTTATTACAAATTACAATTGATCCCATTTCACTTAAAGTACAAGACGTGCATTACAAGACATACAGTACAAGACATACAGTACGAGACATATAATACAAAATCTCTCCTTTTAAAAGTGATAGTTCGTGATGATCAGAATCGTTGATCTCATATTACGTACAATACAAGACGTACAATACATACACACATTATAGTACCTCAGATATTGTACATATGTTCATTACACATGTCATTTAAATACAAAATATAATACAAGTACGTGAAATATAGTACAAGATGGACTGTACTAACATTCCGCGATGAGCGAATTGGCGTCAGTCAAACGAAGCGAACCGGCAAGAGTGTGAGATTTTGAAATAACACGTATTGTACTAGTGCAGGAACGTACTGTACTAGTGCGGGATGGAATGAAGTTGTCGCACGCACTGTACTAGTGCGGGAAATGTTGGTGAGATGAAATGAGACTAAGAGAGGAGTTAGTTCGAAACTTTTCGGATTGTTGCATGGAGTTAATTTGTATATGAAGTTAATGCATATAAAAAAAACGGTTGGGACAACAGATCCTTCCATGGAGTTAATGTGTATATAGAGTTCATGCATATAAATAAAACGGCTGGGACAGACTTTTCGAATTATTGCATGGAGTTAATGTGTATATGGAGTTAATATATATTAAAAAAATGACTGGAACAGATATTTGTAAACTCCCGAGAAAATAGGTATGTGGGCAGGTATAGAAATGACGGTGGGTAGCGTTCCTCTTAACGATCCACTGGTGCGTCTTCTCCCGATGCTGCCGCCTGTTCCCACGCGGTCAACGCAACGCCACCCAACGGAGACGAACCCGAACTCACACTACAGACAAATAACTGCAAACATCTCCGAGACTTTGAAACCAGGACCACAAGGTCCACAACTCACAAGACGACTAGGCAGCGGATAAGCGAGAGACGGCGTCTCCATCGTCGCATTCATAAAACTTTTTTGGTTGGGACCGCAGGTTAGACGGCTCGTTAGACCGCTCGTCGACGAACTCATTATTATGTTGAAATAGTAGACTTGCAAGATCATTATTACTTGCATGTGTGCTGACGCAGCACTAGCATAATATCAATCGAGCTCAAGGGATCGATTCAATTCATTATCCTTTTAGTAATAGTTATATTTAGGTGTGTACATTTACCGGTTCAAACCGATGGATCAGACCAATCCAATCCCGGAGAGTTCATATTCAGTCTCGTCTTCGGTCCTAGTCTTTCTTATTCGGATTTCAGTCCAATCTAGACTTGTCGAACCATTACTGTTACAACATTTTATTTAGAGCTTATTCATTTTCGACGAGCCCTCTCTATCCCCGAGGGACAGTACCAGAGCTTAACGGTACTGCTCTAATTTCGGACGCTCTAACCGATCGTGTCGGAGGTACGGTCGTGCTGAAGCTAATAAAAAGCTAGTATGTCTCTGCTCGGGTAATTTTGGGTTGTTTCAACCCACACGGGACGATTTTTTCACCCCAAATGTGTATAAAAAGCATACATTCGTCTTTCATCCAAATCATGCACAGTACATGTTTTTTTTCCAGAACTTGCACCGTATGTGCTCTAAAAAGCACTATGCTAGATATGGTTTAATAATACATAAAATTTCTATAAGTCTTGTACTTTTACTCTGTCCAATAATATTTTATAAACCAGTACAATATGTATTCAAATTTTTTATAGTATTGTACGATCATATTTTGTGCAATGTTAATGTTTTAAATATATGTTTTTTTAGGTCTAACATAGTTCATCAAGTCTTTCTGAGTAAGGAGAACATTAACAAATGATCTAGTTTCTACAACAAAATTATTCATGGACTGGCAGGAAGGATACATGTATCATATAGAGGCTAGTATTGTACATCTTGAACTGTATGTATTGTATTGTACATCTTGTTATTGTAGGTCTTATAATTGTGTTGATATTGTACACCATAAAAGTTAAGACAACTCAGATCATCGGGAACAATTACTTGAACGGGAGAGTGTACTTCTTTCAAAGATTAACAAATGATCTAGCTTCTGCAACAAACTTGTTCATGGACTAGCAGGATGGATACATGTAAAATATGGATGTTAGTACAGTACATCATGCATTATACATATTACATTATACATCTTGTAATTTGTGTTGGTATTGTGTGCTAAAAAAGTTAAGACAACCTCTGATCATCAGGAACAATCACTTGAACAGAGAGTGAACTTCCTTCATATTTGAAGCAATAGAATCCATATGTATAAGGCGATGAGTTAAAAATAATAATGATAATGTTTGAGCAAAGATTGCAAGTTGTGATGTTATGTAAAATAAATTGTGTGTAAATGGGTGCTAGTATTGTATGCTGGTAAAATTACATACTACACATATGATGAAAATTGAGAGGTTGTATTGTTGTTTGTTAGTATTGTACGATACGAATGTTACATATTGTATGTATAAATAAAGTTTGAAAGTTGTGTTGTTGTGAGTTAGTATTGTACAACAGAAAAGTTATGTATTGCATATATAATGAAAGTTTGGAATTTTTATAGTTGTGTGTTCGTACTGTATTATGACATGAATGTTACATACTAAATTGAATTAAGATAACTACTTTACACGAATGATTTCCAGCATAATGATGGAGGACTGGATTACTTACTGGTGATTTAGAACCACTGTTCAGGAAATCGATCCGCACGGCCGCATATACTCCCGCATATACCTATTCAGTCACCCTACCGCACCACATATTACTAATCGGTCCACTAAGCGGTCATGGGCCTCATATGCTCCCACTTGGCCGATTAAGCGGCCGATTAAACTCCGCTTTTCGAAAAGCCCACAACTAATGTTTATGCATTTTGTACATACATGCATATATACACACACATTTCGTTATATATATAAATTGAGATATATAGTCATTGAATTACATGTATACATTGTAATACACATAAAAAATTTCCACATGCATTTGTACATTTATTCGAATACCTTTTGATATATTAACATATATAGATATATATACAATATACCTAAATATACAATCACATATTTATGCATGTATATATACATTTCAATTTATTCATATGTATACACACTATACATATATTTTTACATTGATTTACCTACATTTTAGTATTTGTACATATTTTACAAACACATTCTATATATAGACATATATACATATATAAGCATATCATACATCATACATGCATATTAATATGTTTATAAGTAAATAAATGTACGTGCCTACTCTATATATTTTAATTTATGATCTCGCTATATTATTTTATATATAATTAGTTTATTGAAATAAAAAAATCCAAAACCGCATATACTCCCGTATATACTCCCGCATACCACATATACTCTATGCAGTACCCTCTCCGCCCGTACACCGCATACCGCTTTCCTGAATCATGTTTAGAACTATATGATTATTGTACAGATGATCTAATAATTTATAAGATTTCAAATGAGGTTTCAGGATTCTACTGTTTAATATTAGACTAGTAATCAAAAGGAAGTGTTATAATTATTAAGATGTAAAAAATACAATAAAGAAAAAATGATTAATGTATCTTTCCAGTAAACATATGTTGAGTCTAGCAAATAAAGTGCTTAATGCATCTAAAATGATAAATAAGAAATAATATTACGACATCAGAAACAATATAGATAAGAGAATTCAATATAAATGCTAAATATACAGTACTTGTAGATTTGTGAAGAAATATAGAATGGTAAGAAACAGAGAGGCAATTAGTATTGTACGTCTGTACAAGTACTAATTTGAATGCTTTAAAAAAATAGAAGAAACTAACAATGAACGAAAAATTCAAATTTGAATATTTTTCATAATTTGTGATGAAATTAAATACTACAGTAAAATTTGCAGGGAAGTGGGTACATTATCTGTAATTTGTATAGGATTTGCATGACTTTTGTTGTAATGCAAAAATTAATTGCATGCCCGTGGCAGAGGCCTAATGCCCGGGAGGATGGTAAATCAAGACGGCAACTGGAATTCGAATACGGGTCCCTTCATGAGGAGACATTGTGTTTGACTACGTGAGCCACTCCTTGTCGGCTCAAGTGAAGTATCTCTTGAAAGTTTTGTTGGTCGTGTTTTTCCATATTCTGAATGGGGCAACAGGTGGATAGCCGACTATGGCTAGAAATTTTTCCTTTATTTCAATAGTTTGTCGATGGACTTACTAGGCCAGAAGAGTTAATTTTGTTAAAGAGCAGTGTTAGTGCATGTCAATTGACATTTGTCACTAAGGCTCCAATTGGGTTGTCGCAACTGGTCTGGAAAACTTATGATTGGTTTAAAATAAGGAAATTGGAGTTCCTTAAGCAATTTTTCATGATTGGTTTAAAATAAGTGTTGGAAGTTGAGTTCCGTGACTTTCACTGAGTTACAGACTTACATACAAAACACCGTTCTTGAGTTCCTCTTAAGAAGAGCGGAAAATGAGTTCTGGGACAACCAACAAAATTTATTATATAATTATATTCTTCATTTTCCATAAGTGACACATATAAAATATTTGTGACTAGAAATATTAGCGGTGTGGATATAGTTTGTCGCTAAAATCATAACAGAATATGATAAAATATCATGCATTATAACCGCACTATGTAAAATATTTAACTATTAACCACCATTATCAATGTGATTTACAAAATAAAAAATACAAACATCATGAAAAAACACACTGCATAATGTGAAAATAATGAGATTTACGTAATATATTTTTATTGTTCATGTTTAAATAATGTGATGTGAAAATGATAATTACCTATAACCATGCATGACTAATATAGTAAAAATTCCCTACAATTGTTAAAATTAATATTCTATGTTGTGTTAAATAATGATGAATCAAAATATATATTTACCAGCACATAAAATGCGGAAATTATTATGACACTTTGTACATGCAAAGTGAAATAAAAATATTATTGTGTGACTTTAATCTCAATATTTTTATGAAGATTATAATCGTACCATGATAATATATTTTTTAAAGGAGAAACATCTACACCATAACCACTTGATGAGGTTATTATGATTTAAAAATATTATAATTTTTCACGAATATTATTTTTTTTGTCTTTGTCATCTTTACTATTTATATTACAGAGTAAAAGTTACACTATTTTTAATAGTTAACATATTTATACTAACAACGAACCAATCATATGGAAGTGAATGAAACTCAATTTTCAAAAACTGAATTAGAGTTCCCAAAAAATGATTTTCACGGAACTTATGCCTTACACCAAACCAATAGGAGCCTAATAAGAAGACGACAAGGTACTGAAATTTTGTTAAATATGTATTATCTCCAGGAGACAGTCAAGTCTATCGCGAACACACAAAGAAGTTAAGACTCCTTTCTCACTCATCCATGTAGCCTTTACTAGACAAGCTACCGATTAAGTCCATGATTCTCAAGCATTCCTATATAGAACCAACTGACATGATTGAGTCAAATACATCAGCCTCTCCTGTCGCTAGAACTGATCATGCATTTTTCATTAGTGATATTCTATATAGACGAGAATGTGAGACTAGAACTTGGGCTCTTTTTGTCTTGTGGGTTCCACACTATCCAAAAACGGTTGGTAGAAAACATAGAAGATCGGGAACAAGAGAGATAGGGGTTGGGAGAGAGCGAGTGAGAGAGAGAGTGGTGAGTGGGAGAGAGTGGCTAGAAGGAGAGAGAAAAGAGGAGAGAATAACTTATTTTACTTATAACTTTCAATCCATATGAATTCTTTTATAAAAATAAAACTATTGCATTCCTTATCAATAATATATGTTATAAAATGACCAATATTAACATACTTTTAAAAAAGTATAATATATAAGTTAAAATAATATAGGGAAGCAGTTAGAATTAAAAAGAATAAAAGAGGATAGAGAAAACTATTTTTCTTAAATGAGGAGGAGAGAGAAATTAAAATGTTGAATGGAGATAACAACATAACGGACCAAACATAATGAAAAATTGCCGGATCTAACAACAAATTGGACCGGATATACCAAGAAATTGGGCAAGAAAAAACAACAAATTTGAACGAAAATAATAGCAAAAAGTACCAGACAAATTATATTAGAGATAACAACAAATTAGACTAGAGATAACAATTAAATTAAAAAATAAATACAAACGATAACATCTCGTAACTTTGCAATGAGTGAAATGAGGATCAGAGATAACAACACAATAGATGAGATACAGTGACAAATTAGATCAGAGATAACAACAAATTCGATAAGAGATAATAAAAAGTTGGACAAATTGGACTAGAGATAACAACACATATCTTTGTGATGAGTGAAATGCGGACAGGCAATAACAGCACAATGAACTAGATATAATGACAAATTAGATCAGAATTAACAAAAAATTGGACCATACATAACAACAAATTGAACTGACACTAACAATAAATTTGACCAAAGATTACAACAAATTGGACAAGAAATCACAACAAATTAGACTAGAAATAACAACAAATCGGACCAGAGATTACAACACAATGGACCTGATATAACATCAAATTGGATTAGCGATAACAACAAATTAGATTGGAGGTAACAACAAATTGGACCAGTGATAAAAACAAAATTAGACCCATGATAACAACAAATTCGACAACAGATAACAACACATGTCTTTGTGATGAGTGAAATGAGGAATAAACATAAAAATAGATTGGATCTAACACTCAACTGGACCAGAGACAACAACTCAAAATCATCAAATTTGGACCAGAGATAAAAACCAATTGAACCAGAGATAACAATTCAAATTGGTGCAGAAATAACAACTAATTGGACCATAGATAACATCCAATTGGACCATAGATAACATTCAATTGGATTAGAGATGATAACAACTCAAGTAGGACCAAAGACAACAACCAATTGGAATAGTGATAACAACCAATTGAACCATACATTAAATTAAACCAGAGATAACATTCAATTGGACCAGAGCTAACATTCAATTGGATCAAAGATAACAACTCAAATTGGACCAGAGATAACAACCAATTGGATCAGAAATAGCATCATATTGGACTAGAGATAAAAACCAATTAGATCAGAGATAATAACCATTTGGATAACAGATAACATCCTATTATACTAGAGATAACATCCTATTGGATTAGAGATAACATCCAATTGGCTTCAATTAGACAAGATATGACAACTAATTGGACCAAAGATAACATCCTACTGGACTAGAGATAAATACTCAATTAGAACTAGACATTACAACCAATTAGACCAACAATAACAACCTATTTGACCAAATATAATAACCGATTGGACCAGGGATAACATTCCATTAGACCAGAAATGACAACCAATTGGATCATAGATAACAACTCAAATCAATCTAGAGATAACAACCAATTAGATTGGAGATAATGACCAAATGGACCAGAGATAACATCCCATTGGACTGAAGATCACATCCAATTGGACTACAGATAACAACTCAAATTGGACCAGAGACAAAACCAATTCGATTGGAGATGAAAACCAATTGGACCATAGATAACATCCTATTGGATTGGGGATAACAACCAATTGGACCATAAATAACAACTCAAATTAGTGTGATAGTGAATCACACTGGATATAATAAAAAATTAGACAAGAGATGACATTAAATTGGTGTTGTTTGAATGCATTTTTTGTAATGAATGTAGTAATTTTTTCCCTCAAAAATTATGGTTTGAAAGTTATAAGAAAAATAAATATCTCTCTTCTACTTTTTTTTCTTTCCTTCCCATCATTCATGTCTCCTCTTTTTTATTGTGTATTTGTTTATCAAAAATATGTCAATATTGGTCTTGTCAGGGTATGTTTTTTGTAAAGAATCTAACATTTTTTTATTTCATCAAAAAATTAATTACAAATTGGAAATAATGAGAAGATTAAATTTCACTCTCCTCTTTTTTTCCTTCTTCCAACCATTCCTTCTCTCCTTTTCTCTCTCACCTACCACTCTCTTTCCCATTCCAATCTCTCTCCTATCCACTCTCTCACACTCACAATATCTAATGCACACTGCGACAACTAGCATGTGGTGTTGGGGCCTCGAGTAGAGTGCATGCCAACCCATGTGGATCAGTAGGGGACAAAGTTTATCCCGTTTCTCATTCGACGGCTCATTCACATATCATTTTTCTTTTTATTTTAATCAGATACACAACAAACAAAACAAATGTGGATAAGAAATCTTCTTTATATAAGTTGATGAGAAAGTTAAGTTTCTACTTAAACCCCATTATCGCATGATGAACATATATAACTCACAATGAGATTGTTGTATACTGAGTTTCAGAACAAATAGTGGGGGAGTCCCCCAATTTGTAAAGGATGATGTGAATTTGTTTACACAAACAAAACCCCAATAAAGCACAATCATTTGAAATATGGATTAGACTCAAACTAGCAATGCTAATACATAAAATGAAAAAAAAAGTTGAAAACTATGACTTTGCACTTTGTTTTGTTTTTCAGGTGATGCAAGGAAGTTAACAGAGTCCTCTTTTTGGCTTTGCATGTGATTCGAAGATTACCAGAAAGATAGAGTCACCACCATTTTAATGCGAAAATATGGGAACTCATGCTATACACCCAAGGCATAATGGATAAGGATGGGTCCCCTGTAGGAAAATACATCATCAGGTAGACTGCTGAAACAAAAAAAATACTACCATATTCCCCATTAAACCACCAGATCGTGTCAATAACTATATAATGGAAAGGATGTTTTTGAGGATGTATCTGATCCTAGAGAAAGTTCAATGACAATCTCCTCATCATTATTGTCGTACAATTGTCTTCTAGTTACACTCAAACGGTGGTGTATGGGTGACTCCTGGTCTAAATCATAGATAGCATGTTGACATTGTCCTCCTAGATGAAAAAGTATCCACACCTCTAGAAAAATCCACACAGACTGCCTAGAACTCTTTTCATCCTACTAGAATGGACATGAAAGAGTTGTCTCTCCTGTTGGTGTACTAATCACCAACTTACTCACCCACAATTGTTCTCCCTTATTATCCCTCCCTTTTTCAGGTAGGACTTGCTCGAGTTCTCTCGGTAACCACAACTAGAAAAGACAAACAATTGTCAAAGGCAATTGGTGTGTCTGAGAAGCCCCCAGTACCCCTCTATTTATAGGAGGGTTAGGGTTAGGGTTCCCAGTCTGTGTGGGGGTAGAAGGGATTGGAATCTCATGAATTTTCACAACTGTAAATCGTGAACCGATTGGTTGACATGCAAGAAAATCGGTTCACCCAATGAACCGGTCATTTCATCATGTTTCCCAATCGCATATGAATTGACTATTCTAATCTAATTAATGCATGACATGATGTTAGAACTAATCTTGATGCAATCAAATTGCACCATGAACTGGGCATCTTGGTTAGTGAAACGATCATCTCACAACCAAAAAACAGTCAGTTTGCTTAGTGAACCGTTCGATTCACTTAGTGAACCATTTGGTTTTTTCCCTGACTCATTTAGAACTCATCCAATTTAGTATTCAATCAACCTGACACTCCAACTGGTCATTTCATCATATGAACCGAATGGTTGGC
The DNA here is from genome assembly GCA_963693085.1 of Alisma plantago-aquatica. NCBI lineage: Eukaryota > Viridiplantae > Streptophyta > Magnoliopsida > Alismatales > Alismataceae > Alisma > Alisma plantago-aquatica. The sequence goes on from OY856415.1 coordinate 490,571,854, forward strand.
AGTCCAGATAGAAAATTGATGTTTAAATTGAATACCCAAACATTTTAGTAATCAATTTAATTGTCATTCATGATAAAAGCTCCTCTTCTAGGTGTAACTTATGTGTGTGACCCTATAGGTCCCATATTACATTGGCAGTGAATGTCCTTAACTATGTATGTCATCACAAGCAAAGAGTGATGCCTAGTCACACATCATTGCTATCCAAGTAAATGGAAAGTTGGAGAACAACTTCAACCTACAATATGTGTTTGGTGTTGTAGTGTTTGTATAGTTCCCTTATCACTGATGTCCAGATTGAACTCAAGGCATGGAGCAGTCATCCTCTTCAACATTCAATCTTTGTTCCTTGCTATAGAAGATTGTCTAAGATATATGTAAGATCAATATCACATATTGACTCACACATGTGCATGGCCACGCTTTCTCAGTCTCGCTAATCAAGTAGATAGGATATCATACTCCCCTGGGAGGGACAAATCCCATATTATACCACTCACACTCATCCCCATGTGTCAAAGTGCGCTCAATCATCACCTTTAAGGTAATCCTTATTCAAGACTACAGTGGATGATGTTAAAGTACACCGATTGACATGTGATAAATGTCATGAATTTAGGTCTAAGAAATAATCACCACCAACATTGTGACAGATAACTATGACTACCATTGTAATGGTTTCCATGTGTTACTCTCATGGTGGTCTGTCTGATACTCTGTTCCCTAAAAAGTATCTATGTACTTGGTTTAATATCATATATCAAGACTAATGAGATTTCATCATCAACCAACACATATTCTAGTCTTATGTGCTATTGTTGTCTATCGGCCTTCCACATAACATTTGCCTAGATACATAATAGGAATGTATATACTCTTAACATCTGTATGATCTCATTGTTCACGTGACGCACTTCAAGGCATATGTCATTGTAAGACCCTTGACATGTGCTTTGGGTTAACCCTATTTTCTTTGGCTTGAATAAGTGTTTAGAACCTTGATATTATCCTTTTGAGATGTTTTTAGGGCTTTTGAATAGCTTAAGTCTCCAGTTTGAGCTTGTTTGGATGATGTTTGTGCTTTGTGGGCTTGTTTTGGGACAAATTGCATTTAACGATTTGTGAGGGTTATCCTATGATTTTCCACATCTAGAGTGTTCCTTCTCTCTCTCAGCTTCATGAGAGAGAATGTGTTGTTTTAGGGCACCTTAGTGGGGCCTTGGATGAGTGATGACATCCCTGGAGGTGATAAGGGTTTCTAGGGTTTGCTTGGTTTCAACCCATGTGTGTGCCTTGTTGGTTTGTCTTGACCCTTGTCTCAACCCATGTGGGTGATTTGGGTGTGTCTCAGTCAAAACATCCTTGGGTGTCTTGTCTTGACCATGATGGTTTGGATGAAGATAGTTTGTCCTTTTATGGAGTGTCTCAACCTAGTTTGTATGGTGACCTTTTATCTCGACCAGGGTGATGCATTGCCCTTGTCTCAACCTCCTTTGGAGTGTCTTGACTGAAACCATGTGTTGGGGACCTAGGTGGTTGAGACCCAACATAGGTTGTATAATCATCTCGTGCATGCAAGGTTTAAGTGGTTGCATGTTTGTTTCTTGGGTGGAAAGTGTCCCTTTGGTGCCTTTAGGTTGTGACACATCACCCCTCACCCTACCTCCCTCCTCCTTTAGTATATAACCCCTTTTATCTCCATGAAAGTGATATTTTTCGGCCATTTGTCTTCTCTCTTCCCTTGTGCTCGTCCTTGGAGCTTAGTGGAACAAATAAGGTGTTGTTCTTGGTGCTTTGTAGGTGGTTCAACCTTGCATGTGGTGTCTTAAAGCTTGATCTCCCTCCTGCTGGTGGTTTCTTTCCTTGGTACGTAGTCTTACCATCTTGATCACATTTTTCTTTAGAAAACCTATCTTCTTCTTCCTCTCTTGTTGATCATAGACTAGGGTTCTACCTTGTGGCTACTTTGAGAGAAACCCCTCCTCACAAAGGCCATAGGCTATGGTTTTACCATGGTGGTAACTAGTGTGAGGATGTTTCTTCTCTTTTCTTCTCTCTTCTTTGGTTCGACCTAAGGTCCTTCTTTCTCTTTTCTTGAGCTATATTTTGACCAAGGTGTTCTTCTTTTTGGAGGTGACCTTGTGGCCAAAGTGGTGATCTTGTTTGGAGCTTCAATCCTTCTCCTTGGATATTGTGCTTTGGATCGTGATTATCTTCAAATCAGGAGGGTGATACAACCCTCTACCCTCTCTATTATTGCACTTCCCTTTACATGCACGTTGTTTTTTCTCTCTATAAAACATATCCTTAATATGCTAGTAGATGTTATCATGCTTTATAACTTGAATGGTACTAGTTGCTATGCATGGTTTGCTGGGAATCTGAAACCCTAGTTTCTATGTGCACCTTCTCTAAGTGTTTTTGAGAGGATTATCTCACATGCATCTTAAGCTTGGTTTTTTCACCATGTTTTAAGTTCAGCCATCATGTTTCCCTTGGAATTTTGGATGTCTTCACCCATGTGTTGTGGTTCGGCTTTATCTCTCCAGAGTGGTATTGTTTGATGAGCGTCATAGATCTTGTTCTAGGGTTTGATGATTTTGAATCCATGAGTTTTTATCTAAGTGACGTTTGGTTTCTTACAGTTTGACCTTTGTTACGACTGAGACATATGTTCCCTTGATGTTTTGGGTTGAGACATGTGCTCTCTTGGTGTGTTGGGTCGAGACAAACACCCTTGTTTGCCCTTCGTCAAGAAATATCCTTGCTCATGTCTTGAACGTGTTGTTTTCTTAGTTTTGGGTCGCAATGTTGTGTTTGGATGTGGTTGAGACACCTTCTTTGAGGGTGGTCGAGATGCATTGTTGTTGGGTTGAGACGTATAACATACTAGATCTCAGACCCTACCCTGGAAGTTGACATTTTAGACTTAGCCAAACAAAGTTGAGAGTTAGACCTAAATAGATGTTTAGTATAACCCCAATGAGCTAATGCATGTATATATCACCTTAATGTAACTTAATTTTCTAACATTAATCTTAGGTTTGCAATGGATACATAAAATATGCCACATAATTCATTTTTATGGTAATATGAAGATAAGAAACTTAATTGGATGAATAATTTAGATAATGGGCCGTTAATGGGTCATATGACATATCTCATAAAAATAAGTCTCAAAAGTGAAACACACTTCAAATTCGAAATCTACATATCAAAATTAGACTACATGTCAAATTTCATCTAGTTTGGATGACCTTGAAATATTAGGATAAGTTTAGGAGAGAGAAAATGAGTAAAAGGAATAAGTAATGAATAATGTGATTATATAACTTAAAAATATGGAAATAATGTCAAATTAATATTCAACACATCAAAGTTAACTTGTGAATTAAGTTTGATCCAATTTGGATGTTGTTTGTGGAAGTTATGCAATTTTAGGTACATTCTAGACTTTTCTACAATTTACCCAGTTGGGAGGTTTTCTTTCCAAATTGTCACATGCATTATAATCCTTATATATTCCCTTACCTTTCTCAAGTTTTTGAACCATATGGCACCTAGTTGCACCTTGGTTTGAAGGTGTTTCTCACCAAGGGCATTTTAGGGATTACTCCCTTTATAATGAGCTTATCTTTAGAAGCTATCAACCAATTGGGTTATTTTTTGATTGGATGTCGGTTGGGATGGACTATAAGTTTCCATAAACCTACATTTGATATTCAAGAAGTCTCTATGAGTTTTCCTCTTGCATGGCCATGAAATCCCTAGGCTAAGGACACACGGAAAGCTCCATGGTCACCTCATGCTTGACTTCTTCCTTATCCATAAAGGTTTGCATGTCCATAGGCACCCTTAGCATTAGACACATGGAAAGTAACTTGACACCCTGTGCTTAACTTCTTCCTTATCCATAAAGTCTTTCATGTCCATGGACGCCCTTATACATGACACATGGAAAGTCTCAAAGACACCTCATGCTTGACCTCTTTCTTTATATAGCCATATCTACCCCTTCCCAACTCCCAATTCGAAAACTCTTACTCTCCTTTATTTACTCTAGCTTAGAGAATCATTTCTACTCCATTTTTCCATAAAGTTGATGTCCCAAGGTAAAAGTAGGTGCCTACCTCGGTGAAGAAGTCTCCTAGGGTGGGTTCCAAATTTCTCTATTTAGGATTTCTTAAGCTCCTCCTTGGTGATTTTGACCAAAACTAGTAAGTATCCTCCTTTCCTTCCTTATTTTCATGTTGTTAGTCTTCCTTCCACCTTCTTACAGGTCATAACCCTGGTCTTCTATGGTTAAACCCCACCTAGATCCCTTAAACACCCCATCTCCATGTTCTTTTGTTAGGGTTTTTCACCTCTAAAGTGGAGAAGGCTTCTTGCTCGAGATAGGAGCTTGGTTGGAGAAACCAACCTCTCTAAGCGTGGGAACCTTACTTATTGGATCTATCCACATTCCCTAGAGGTTCTTTGTAGGCCTAGTATTGACTTGGACTGTTTAAACTCTGAAGTTGAGGTATGATGTATCCCCTATTCTTCTATGTTAAGCAATTCACATGTTCTTATTCATTCTGTTTGTCCTACGGACATTAGCCTATATACAATGTCTTTTCTTTTAAAAATCATGGTTCATGTGAACTACCTTATTTGATATTGATCATGTGATCATGGATATTCTTTTGAACTCTTATCTGATGCTTTGTTCATGATGGAACCCTAAAAGATGACGTGTGATGTCTTTTACCCACTTATGAGGTGGACGTATATGTTGGTCACTTATGTGGTGACTAGTTTATATATTTTGACTATACTTTCTACTTGCCTCTACATTTAACATTCTATGTGATTCAGTAGCACTAGAGTTTGTGTAATTGCATTGGTTTTTAGGGTAGATATGTTATTTCCTACTGAGCAGATGTGATATTTCCTGCTCTTTTGGGACGGAAAGGAACCTCATACCCAGGGCAAGATGTGTGATTATTGGCCCATGTTTTATATATTTGGGATATTGGTAATATTCCTTTCTCTATCAGGTTTCAAGTTTTATGAGAATTGGCCACCTTTGTGTTTATATTGTTCTAGGGCTATGTTTATCTCACATGCATGCAGGTTGATGATATGGGGTGTGTGCCCTAATTCTTTACATGTGCTTGTGTGGCACAATCTTTATGTTTTATTAATGACAAGTATTCTTTTGTTATCATATGATTTCAATTCCTTTTCTCTTTATACCCATTTGGGTGGTCCTTATCCTTTCTATGGGAAGCCTTTTATATTTGATGTCCTTTATTCCATATATTGCTCAATTTCCTATTTTGTATGCACATACCAGCCTTTGTTGATGTCATCTATTTTCTCTTCTTACTGGGGTATGCTTCCAACCCTAGGTGAAGGACTTGGATGATAAGGCATGAACTTTTGGACTAGATTTAGGAGTTAAACCTTGAAGACAAAGTTGTTATGGTTTATATTTCCCTCTAGTTAGATCCTTATGTTGTATCATACATGTAAACCCTTATGAGATATTATGATGTACTTTTGTAATCTTTTGTGAAAGTTGAATATAGTCAACATTTTTATTCCAATGCTATACTTTGGTTGTTTTGAATACCATTTATTGAAGTTTGAAAATGTATACCTATTCCAGCATACCTTTGAGTGTGTTTGGAATGGATGCTTTATTCTTCAAATCTTTAGTAAGGGGGTGATCCTGCCTCCTTACAAGACACATGCCTTTGGTTGTAGTCTAGACGATGTTTTTGTGGTTTGGTCACAACATTGATGTTGGCTTTGGTTGTGACGTTGCCCTTAGTTGCGGTCGTGATGTTGTTTTAGGCTTGGTCATGACACCTGTGTTAGGTTGATCAAGGCATTGTGTTGGGTTTGTGTTGTTGCGGTCGAAGCACTATTTTGCTATGGTCGAGACGCCATTTCTAGTCCTAGTCAAGACACCATGTTGCTGAGTGGTCACTACGCCATGTTGCTGAGTGGTCACGACACCATGTAGTTGTGAGTTCAAGACAGGTTTTGTGTGATTGGTCAAGACCCCATGCTTTCAAGGTGGTCGAGACACTTATGTTGGGTATGGTCGTGACACACATGTGATGGTTAATCGTGACACATGCATAACATGATGTGATGGTACCATGTACATGATGTTGAAACCTAATATAGGTAGGGTAGTGGTTCGCTCAAGATAATAATGATGTGCTAAGCCTACTATGCTCCAAGAAAGTGGAGGTTGTATACCTAGGGTTTGGTGATTGAATACAACTATAAAACCCTAATTGGCCATGTATGGAGCCCTAACCCTAATGTTGGGTCATGTGATGTATTTTCTTCTCTCTCTTAAAGTGGTTATCTTATTATGTTGTTTTCTCTCTCCTATTTATAAATCCCTAACCTTACAGGTGATATGAACTTGAATAACATAGCTATGTGAATGTTATATCGTGCATGGTGATGACTATGAGCTTGATGAGATCATAGCAATGTGATGGGTCCTCTGACCTAATGATGGCTTAATGCCTATTGTGAGGTGACATCCTCTAGTAATATGACTAAGGAATTGATATTCCCCAATAATGAGACATTGGTGATGGAGTTGTGAATGACTGTGCTACACGTATTATGTGATATGGTGACTATCTCACATTTTATACGTTTGATATCTTCTAGAGTTGAACTATTTTCCCTTATTCTTGTAGAGTTTGTTTTGACTTTGTATGTTGTAACTTGATTGATTATAAAAGATACTCAATTGGTTTAACTAATTAAGTAGAACTTTAATCATATAGATGCCCTATACCATAGATCCTTTCCAGTGTCAGCTTTAATTGTTGGATTGGTGAAATGGGTATAACTCAGAGCACATATTTTTGAATATGTGGGGGTGAAATTTGAGTATCTCCTTGCGTCTACAATTCCACAATGTGTGAGACACCCATGTGTGAGCTTCTCTCCTTATGATATGGATGGCCATGAGTGAGCCAGTCCTTCTTTTTAGAACGGTCATGTGTAAGCCTGTTCTTCTAGCATCGTACCTGTACCAAGGTGGGATAGATGTGATTATATATGTGGATGGCCATGCGTGAGCCAATCCCTGAGCTTGACTATATGTCATTTTTGCAGTTGACTGATATGTCTCTGTTGTGTGTTCCCTTGAGATGAATAAGAGGTTTGGGGAGGTCATGGATTTTGTCTCTTCCATACACCTTGTATGGCATCAATTTTGACTTAGCAGTGGTTGGTTGGATTTGGGTAGTACGACTTAAATCCTCAGGGTAACTAATAAAAGATGTAATACAATCATGAAGTATATTTGCATAGGGACCAATATGAATAACATTGGTTGAGCCCTTTGTGTTATCTTTTTAATGATTTCTTGAATCATTAAGATGGTAAGAGAAATCAACTATTATACATGTTCTTCATATTCCTTTTTGGAATATGAATTATTCTACTGCTCAATGATGATTTCCTAGTTGTTAAATCTTCCTTATCTGTTGGATAAATATCGTTTCATTGAATCTTCTCAACATGTTTAGTGTCTTATCTACTTGCTCAGCTATTTGTGCTTTAATAGACGTTGGCAGAGAGTTATGTCTCCTACTGGGACATTTGGTCTCATCCCGTGGGTTTTCCACATCTTTTAGGTGGTCGTGCATGAAGAGATAGAGGTCATGCAGCCGAGGAAGAGCAGCAGTAGTAGCAAGAGTAGTAGTTGATAAGGTTGGATGTGATGCTAGTCTTTTGGTGTTAAAGTCCTACAGTCTTCCATGTACACTCAGGTCCTTGGGGTGTTTCAATGTGTTTTGTAGAGATGTTACTGATATGAGATTTTGGGCTTGTGAGCCATGTATGTATAGATATGGAAAATGTACATGCACATATATGTGGGACATGTATCTCATGTAACAGGTTGATGACATGAATGCTTCAGAACCATGATGTCAGCACCATGATATATTTGATACGCAATGCATGTTATAGGCTTGTGGACTTGTATGTGATAAGATTTTGGCATATGGTGCTTTTGCAAATTGGTTTTAATTTCCTATTTTTCTGGTAATTAACATGTTAATGTTGTTTCCACATTTTATTTTTGAGTTATCTCATTTGTGGTGTGTCGGCGTGTCACGGTTAAGTTTGGTATCAGAGCTTAGGTTTGCCAAGTCTATAGGATCCTAGGGCTAGGGTTTGTGTCTGTTCTAGTGTCCTCCGGTATGTCTTATAGTGACTTTTGCTTATGTATAAGAAGGAGAAGAGCAAAAAAGATGTATGGAGAACATGAAGAACATGCTAAAAAGAGTAGTGTTTCTTCACCTGGAGGTGGTGCAAGGGAGCCGACGCGATAAGATCGGGCGCCTGAGGTATCCCATCTTGACCTGGGCATGTTGGTAAACCCTACTTATTGGTCCATGTTTGGACATTTTATGGCCATGATTACACATATGGAAGATAGAATGCCCATTCCTCAAGCAAGAGCAGCAATCCCTAGTATGGAATATTCGGTTTTTGGGAAGACCTTTGAGAGGCTGAGACATGTTGGGGCTGTGGAGTATGTTGGAACGGCGGATTTGGTGGATGCAGTACTCTGGTTGATAGAGTTAGAGAATGCCTTCAAGATCCTTAGTATTCCATAGGAAGATAAGGTGAAGCATGTTGTATACCTTCTAAAAGGGAGTGTTGGCAATTGGTGGGCCATAGAAGAGGAGAAGAGGGATAGTGTTACTGTCAGTTGAGAGGAGTTTAGACGAGAGTATGTCATTAGGTACTTTTGGCGTACCTATCTAGATGAGAAGATATCTCAGTTTGATAATATTAGGTAAGGATCCATGATGATCAACGAGTATGAGGCAAGGTTTATGGAGCTTTTGAGATTTTGTTCTCATATGGATGCCACAAATTAGGAGAGGATTCGACATTTTGAGAAGTGGTTGAATGTTGAGATGTCTACCCTGGGGAATGCTTTGGAGAATCGTGATAAGTTTGCCACATTTTGGAGTCTATCAAGAGGATTGAATGGTCTGTGGTCAAGAAGCATGATAATAATGCCAAGGAAATACCAACGCAGTATCAGGATAGTCTTCTGGAGGCTTTAAGAAGCGTAGGTTCTCAGCACCATCAGCACCACAGAGGTCAAGTGCACAAGCGCAATGGTCTCCAAGTAAAGACAGAGGCCACCGTCTTCCACCACCAGGAGCTCACAGTACAACTTTAGTGTCAGTTACATGGCCGCGTAGTCCATGGTATGAGAACAAGAAGTGCTACAAGTGTGGCCAGGTTGGTCATACAAAGTTGTACTTCCCCATGAAGGATGATAAGGTGACCCAGCAACTGAGGCAGAGCCAACAGGGTTTGCAAAGACAACAGTTCAATAGAGGTGCATACTGAGGATGTAGACAAGTGTTGTAGACTGGTTCTTCTGGACAAGCTAGTAGAGGATGGGGCGCAATAGGCAACGACTAGATTCTACACCATGATTTAGTTGGGAGGAGTGGTCAACCCGTGAGTAGTGACAAGTCAGATGGATTTATTTCATTCTAATTTGTCTTCTTCTTGCTTTATATTTATTTTAGTTGACTTGAGTGTGACACACTCTTTTATCACTCGAGAGGTGATTAATAGTTATTCTTTTCCTATTAGTCGTAGACGGGATGGTCTTCATTTAGAAACCCCATTGTTTGGTTCCACCGAGTTGCGGGAGGTGTGTCCTTCCTATGTCCTTTCTTTTTAGGACATATAATTAAATTGGATCTTATACCAATTAATATGCATGGATTCGATGAGATCCTTGGAATGGACACCTTGGAGAAGTATCAGGTGGTCTTGGACTGTAGTTCCAAGGTGGCAGCGTTCATAGATGATGATGTGTTGTGAATCTTCCAATGAGATAGGAAGATCTTTCCAACGTGTGTGGTATCGGAAATGGTGGCTAAGAAGTGGATGAGGCAAGGCTGCAAGGCATTTTTGGCACATGTGGTGGATACTAAGGCACAAGGTCCTGGTATTCGCTAGTTGTCTGTGAGTTTGAGGATATATTCCCAAATGAGTTTCCAGGTGTTCCTTTAGTCAAAGAGATTGGTTTTGAGATCAACGTAGTCCTGGGTATGTAGTCGATAGTAAAGACACCATACAAGATGGCTCCAGTTGAGATGGCATGGTTGAAGAAATAGTTGCAAGATTTGCTTGAGAAAGGTTTCATTAGATAGAGCACATCTCCATGGGGTGCTCCCGTATTGTTTGTAAAGAAAAAAGATGGTTCCATGAGGCTGTGTATAGATAAGAGATAGTTGAAAAAGGTCATGATAAAGAACAAGTATCCCTTGCCAAGAATATATGACCTATTTGACCAGTTGTGTGGTGCTACAATGTTCTTGAAGATAGACCTGAGATTGGGATATCACCAGTTATGGATCAAGGCAGATGGCATACCTGAGTTAGCTTTTCGGATGAGGTATGGTCATTACGAGTTCATGGTTATGCCGTTTGGGCTGACCAATGCACTGGCAGTGTTCATGAACCTGATGAACAAAGTGCTCTAGAAGTATCTTGATTAGTTTGTGGCCTTGTTTGGAGCTTCATTCTTTCTCCTTGGAGATTGTTCCGGTTTGAAGCATGATTTAGCTAATTTTGTGGCCAAGTGTGAGGTGTGTCAGCAAGTTAAAGTGGAGCATCAGAAGCCTACAGGGACTTTGCAACCATTGCCTATACCGCAGTGGAAATGGGACATGTGATGATGGATTTTGTGGTTGGTCTCACTAGGAAAGACAAAGGTCATGATTAGATTTGGGTGAACATTGACAGATTGACCAACTCAGTGCATTTCCTTCATGTGAAGACAATGTTTATAGTAGAGAAGCTTGCTCAGATATATGTTGATGAGATTGTTCGCTTGCATGGTGTCCCAACAACTATTGTGTTAGATAGAGGTCCTCAGTTTACGAGTCACTTTTGGGAGTGTTTGTACACATATTTGGGTACGCAGTTGAGGTTTAGCACTGCTTCCACCTGCAGATAGATGGTCAGTCTGAGAGGACCATACATACTTTGGAAGATCTATTGAGAGTGTGTGTCTTGCAATTTTTGGGTAGTTGGAACATTCATCTCAGTCTGATAGAGTTTTCTTATAATAATAGTTATCAGAGGAGCATCGACATGACACCTGACAAGGTGTTGCATGGTATATGTTGTAGCTCTTCATTGTGTTAGAATGAGATAGGTGAATCTCAGCTTCTTGATCCTGAGATAGTGCAGCAGGTGACAAAGAAAATCAAAGTGATTCAACAACAGTTGAAAGAAGCCCAAGACATATAGAAGTCATATGCATAATCATTGCAGACCCTTGGAGTTATAGATGGGAGATAGGAAATATCTCAAAGTATCTCTTTGGAAGGGTGTTTTGATGTTTAGGAAGAAGAGTAAGTTGGTTCCTAGGTATATGGGACCTTACCTTATTGGTGGCATGTGTTTGGAAGGTGGCTTATAGGTTGGAATTGCCACCTGAGCTACAAAGGTTACAGGAAGTGTTCCATGTGTCCATGTTGAGGAAGTGACACCCTGATACCAAGTTAGTTTTGCATCCAGTAAAGGTTGAGCTTGATGAGAATATGTCCTATGTGGAAGGACCCGTGTGGATCCCTGATAGAAGGGTGAAGAAGATAAATAAGAAGGACATAGTGTTGTTGAAGGTTTTGTGGCATCATAGTTCCATTAAGGAAGCCATGTGGGAGCTTGAAGAAGAGATGTGTAGGAAGTACCTGTCTCTATTCGCTTAGGGTTTTGGGGGTGAAATCCTTGTTAGGGGTTTATGGCTTGTAAGACCCCTGACATGTGTTTTGGGATAAACCTATTTTATTTGGCTTGATTAAGTGCTTAGAACCTAGCCCTATTCCTTTGATATGTTTTTAGGCTTGTAGAGAGATTCAGTCTCCAGTTTGAGCTTGTTTGGATGATGTTTGTGCTTTGTGTGCTTGTTTTGGGACAAATTGCAATTTACCCTTTTGTGAGAGTTATCTTGCAATTTGCCACATCTAGAGTGTTCCTTCTCTCTCTTGGATTCATGAGAGAGAATTTTCTATTTTGGGGAACCTTGTTGGGGCCTTGGATGAGTGATGACATCCCTAGAGGTGATAAGGGTTTCTAGGGTTTGCTTTGTTTCGACCCATGTGTGTGCCTTGTTGGTTTGTCTCGACCCTTGTCTCAACCCATGTGGGTACTTTGGGTGTGTCTTGGTTGAGACACCTTCTTTGGGTGTGTCTTGTCTCGACCATGGTGGTTTGGGTCGAGAAAGTTTGTCCTTTTGTGGAGTGTCTTGACCTAATGTGCATGGTGACCTTTTGTCTCGACCAGGGTGATGCTTTTCCCTTGTCTTGACCTCCTTTGGAGTGCCTTGACCAAAACCATGTGTTGAGGGCCTAGGTGGTTGAGACCCAACATAGTTTTTATCACCATCTTGTGCATGCAAGGTTTAAGTGGTTGCATTTTGGTTTCTTGGGTGGACAAGTGTCCCTTTGGCGCCTTTAGGTGTTGACACATCACCCCTCACCCTACCTCCCTCATCCTTCGGTATACAACCCCTTTTATTTCCATGCAAGTGATCTTTTTCGTCCATTATTCTTCTCTCTTCCCTTGTGCTCGTCCTTGGAGTTTGGTGGAACAAAGAAGGTGTTGTTCTTGGTGCGTTGGAGGTGGTTCAACCTTGCATGTGGTGCCTTGAAGCTCGATCCCCCTCCTGGTGGTGGTTTTTTTCCTTGGTAAGTAGTTTTACCATCTTGATCACTTTTTTCTTTGTTACCCTATCTTATTCGTTCACTCTTCTTGGCATTAGACTAGGGTTCTACATTGGTGGTCACTTTGAGAGAAACCCCTCCTCACAAAGGCCATAGGTTGTGGTTTTACCATGATGGTAACTAGTGGGAGGATGTTTCTTCTATTTTTTTCTCCCTTCTTTGGTTCAGCCTAGGGTCCTTATGCTCTTTTATTGAACTATCTTTTGACCAAGGTGTTATTCTTTTTTGAGGTGACTTTGTAGCCAAAGTGGTGATCTTTTTTGGAGCTTCATTCCTTCTCCTTGGATATTGTGCTTTAGAGCTTGATTCTCTTCAATCAGGCAGATGATATAAGCATCTACCCTCTCTATTATTGCACTTCCCTTTACATGCATGTTTTTGTTTCTCTCTCTAAAATGTACCCTTAATATGGTAGATGTTATCATGCTTTAGAACTTTAATGGTATCAATTTCTATGCATGGTTTGCTGGGAATCTGAAACCCTAGTTTCTATGTGCATGTTCTCTAAGTGTTTTTTAGAGGATGATCTCACATGCATCTTAAGTGTTGGTTTTGTTACCATGTTTTAAGTTCAGACATCATGTTTCCCTGGGAGTTTTATATGTCTTCACCCATGTGTTGTGGTTCAGCTTTCTCTCTCCTAAGTGGTTTTTCTTGATGAGCTTCATAGATCTTATTCTGGGGTTTGATGATTTTGAATCCATGAGTTTTGATCTTAGTGACGTTTGGTTTCTTGTGGTTTGACCTTTGTTACAGCCGATACATATGTGCCCTTGATGCTTTGGGTTGATACATGTTCTCTCTTGGGGTGTTGGGTCGAGACGTACACCCTTGTTTGGCCTTGGGTGGAGACATGTCCGTGCTCATGTGTTGAACGTGTTGTTTGCTTGGTTTTGGGTCGCGACGTTGTATTTAGCTACGATCGAGATGCCTGCTTTGAAGGTGGTCAAAATGCAATGTCATTGGGTCAAGACGCATGCATTTAGATGTAGTCTAAATGACATTGTTGTGGTTTGATTGAGACATTGTTGTTGGCTTTGGTCGTGACGTTGCCCTTAGTCACGGTCACGATGTTGTTTTATGCATGGTCGTAACACATGTTTAAGGTTGGTTGAGACACTCGTTATGCTTGTGTTGTTTCGGTCAAATCATTGTTTTTCTTTGGTCGAGATTCCAGTTCTAGTTCGGGTTGTGACACCATGTTGTTGAGTGTTCGTGATGCCATGTTGCTAAGTGGTCACGACGCCATGTTGTTGAGCGGTCACGACGCCATGTTGCTGAGTGTTTGTGGTGCCATGTTGTTGAGTGGTAGCAACACCATGTTGATGTGAGGTCTAGACATGTGTTGTGTGGTTGGTCAAGACCCCATGCTTGCATGGTGGTCGATACACTTGTGTTGGGTATGGTCTCGACACACATGTGATGGTTGGTCGTGACACATGCATAACATTATGTAATGGTACCATGTCCACAATGTTGATACCTATTATAGGTAGGTTAGTGGTTTGCTCCAGATAATAATGATGAAGTAACCCTAGTATACTCCAAGGAAGTGGGAGGTTGTGTACCTAGAGTTTGGTGATTGAATACAATTATAAAACCCTAATCGAGCCTGTATGGAGCCCTAACCCTAATGTTGGGTCATGTGATGTGTTTGCTTCTCTCTCTTGAAGTGATTATCTTATTATGTTGTTTTCTCTCTACTATTTATAAATCCCTAACCTTGTAGGTGATATGAACTTGGATAACATAGCTATGTGAATTCTATGGTGAATGTTATATCATGTAGGGTGACGACTATGAGTTTGATGAAATCATAGAAATGTGATGGGTCCTATGACCTAGTGATGGCTTGATGCCTATTGTGAGGTGATATTCTCTAGTGATATGACTGAGGGATTACTATTCCCCAGTGATGAGACATTAGTGATGGCCTTGTGAATGATAGTGCTACAAGTATTATGTGATGTGGTGACTAACTCTCACTTTATACATTTGATATCTTCTGGAGTACAACTGTTTTTCCTTATTCTTGTAGAGTTTGTTTTGACTTTGTACATTATAACTTGATTGATGCTAAAAGATACCCAATTGTCTTAACAAATCAAGTGGAACCCTAATAATGTAGATGCCATGTACCATAGATCCTTTCTCATTTCATCTTCAATTGTTGGATTGGTGAAACGAGTATAACTCGGAGCACATATTTTTTAATATGCGGGAGTGGAAGTCGAGTATCTCCTTGCATCCACAATTTCAAGATGTGTGAGACAGTCATGTGCGAGCTACTCTACCTCTAATATGGATGGCCATGAGTGAGCCAATCCTTCATTTTTAGAACGGCCACGTGTGAGCCTTTTCTTCTAGCATCATACATGTACCAAGATGGGCTAGGTGTGATTATATATGTGGATGGACATGCGTGAGCCAATCCCTGAGCTTGAATATATGTCATTTTTGCAATTGATTGAAATGTCTTTGTGGTGTTTTCTCTTGTGATGACCAAGATGTGTGGGGAGGTTGTGGATTTTGGCTCTTCCATAGACCTTGAATGGCACCAATTTCAACTAAGTAGTGGTTGATTGGATTTGGGTGGTACAACTCAAATCCTCAGGGTAACTAATATAAGATGTAATACAGCCGTGTAGTATGTTTGCAAAGGGACAAATGTGAATAACATCAGTTGAGCCCTTTGCCTTATCTTTTTACTGATTTCTTGAATTATAAGATGGTAAGAGAAGTCAATTGTTATACATGTTCTTCATATTCCTTTTTACAATATTAATTATTCTACTGCTCAATGATGATGACCTAGTTATTAAATCTGCCTTATCTATTGGATACATATCGTTCCTTTGAATCTTCTCAAACTGTTTAGTGTTTTATCTACATGCTCAGTTATCTGTGCTTTAATAGATGTTGACAGAGAGTAATGTCTCCTATTGGGATGTTTGGTCTCACCCTATGGGTTTTCCACATCTTTTAGGTGGTCGTACATGAAGAGATAAAGGTTGTGCAGTTGAGGAAGAGCACCATTAAGAGAAGTAGTTGATAATGTTGGATATGTTGCTAGTCTTTTAGTGTTAGAGTCCTAAAGTCATCCTTGTACACTTAGGTCCTCAGGGTGTTTTGAAGTGTTTTGTAGAGATGTTACTGATATGAGGTTTTGGGCTTGTGAGCTATGACTGTATATATATGGCAGATGTACATGCACATATATGTGGAACATGTATCTCATGTAATAGGTTGATGATAGGAATACTTGAGAACCATGATGTCAGCACCGTGATATATTTGATATGTAATGTAGGTGATAAGCATGTGGACTTGTATGTGATAAGTTTTTGCCATATGGTTCTTGCAAATCAATTTTAATTTCTTGTGCTTTCTAGCAATTCACATGTTGATGTTGTTTCTGTGTTTTAGTTTTGAGTTATCTTGTTTGTGGTGCATCGGGGCATCATAGTCATTGAGTAATATCATTCTCTAGACATTTATTATGTTATTTCATTATCTCATAATTTAATAAAATAGAATAAATTGGAAGCATGCCTTAATCATTAATCAAATCATTTACATGTTATGCCATTACAATCATCATATGATTGACTCTCTGGGCATGCATATCAATCGACTCTCACTTGCACTTATAGAAAATCACTCATGAATCTCAATCTGAGTGATCTAACATGACCATCATGCTTCTGTAGTGAAAGTGCTTTAGTCAAAGGGGTCAGCAACATTGTTCTATGTTGGTACTTTGCAAATCTTCACTTCTCCTTGTTGTACGTTGTCACGTATGATATGGAAATTCCTTTTATATGTTTGGAAAGCAGATGTGATTTTGGTTTCTTATCTTGTGCAATAGCTCCATCGTTGTCACAATATAGCTCAATTGCGTAGTTGATGCTTGGAACCACCCCAAGTTCTAAGATGAACTTCTCAATCTAGATAGCCTCCTCTGTTACATACGACGCAACAATATATTTGGCCTCTATTGTAGAATTGGAAATTGTCTCTTTCTGGGAACTATTCATCTTACATTTCCATTGTTGAGACAAAACATAGATCTTGATTACGATCGATAGTCATCTTTGTCAGTTTGGAAGCTTGCATCAGTGTAACCTTTTACCACCAACTCTTCCTCTCCATCATAGATGAGGAAGTGATCATTAGTTCTTCTCAAGTGATTAAGGATATTCTTCATGACTATCCAGTGAGCATCACATGGATCTAACTGATATCTGCTTGCCATGCTCAAGGCATATGAGACATCGTGATAGGTACATAACATAGCATACATGATTGATCCAATTACTGATGCATATGTAGTCATAGTCATGCATTCCCTTTCTTTACAAAAACTGGGGCATTGATCTTTAGAGATGGTAACTCCATGTACAAAGGGTAGGTTGTAAGGAAATACGACATCAGATAGGTAGCAGACACAAAATATTTAGTGACATATTTCCCATTAACCAACGGATTGTGTCAATAATTATGAAATGGGAAGGATGGTTTAACAAAGATATACCTGGTCTTGGAGTAAGTCCAACAACAATCCTCATCGATGTAGACATGCACTCTTGGATGGTGTTTGTACATCTCCTGCTTGCACTGAGACTAGTCTGACTGCTCGTCCACAGATACTAGACTCAAACATCGTCGTCTGCAACTGTTCCTCTCATCGTGGACTGCTGGCTAACATTGTCCTCCTTAGCGATGGGAAAAGTCAAGCCTCTAGAGAAGTCCACACTGACCAACTAGAACTCATATCTTTCTCCTTGAACGGATAGGAAGGAGTTGTCCCTCCCGTTGGTGTACTAGTCACCAACCAGCTCTCCTTCAACAATGATCCTTAGTTGTTTCTCTCCCTTGCTATCCCTCCCTAGTTGGGTAGGACTTGCTTGGGCTCAATTGGTTACCACAACCATAGGAGACAACAATTGTTAGAGCAACTGATTCTTAATTGTTTGTGTTCTACTTTGGGAATCCCCCAATACCCCTATATTTATAGTAGAGATCAGGGTCAGGGTTCCCATTCTATATGGGAGTGGAAGGGACCAGAAGATCTTGAATTTTCACAACTTGTGACCACAAAAATGGTCGTCTGGCATGTGAGACTGGCATATGACAGTTTCCCAATCCCACACAAAACTATCAAATCATTTGCAACTAATGCTAAACATTAATTCCTTGCATCAATAGAATTGTGCAATCAAAATGATCAAAGTTTCTCATGAATTTAGATAAAGTTGCTAGAACCTTCCATCGGCCCAACTGAGCTGATCGGTTGACCATGTGAACCGATCGTCTTGCTCTGCCTGAGTCAATCAGTTCACCCAATGAGACAACTGGTTGGATCCTATTTTGTACAGAACTTTTCCAATTCAGATCCAATCAACTCGACACTCCAAATGGTTGTCTCAACACTTGAACCAATTGTCTAGCACTCCAAACGGCTGTCACATCCAGTGAGATGATCAGCTAGAAGTACAATCAATTGATCTGTTGTGTGAATTGAATACCTAAACACTTTAGTAATAAATCCAATCATCATTCAAGATCAAACTCATCTTCTAGATGAGTTCCTATGTGTGTAACCCTATAGGTTCCATATTACATTGGCAGTGAATGTCCATAACAACTTATGACATCACAAGCAATGAGAATTGCCTAGTTAAAAATCATTGCTACCCAAGTAATAGGAAAGTTAGATAACAACTTGAACCTACAATCTGTGTATGGTGTTACAATGTTTGTATAGTTCCTTTGTCACTGATATCCATATTGAACTCGAGGCATGGATGTGTCATCCTCTTCAACATTCAATCTATGTTTCTTGCTATAGAAGATTGTATGAGATATGTGTAAGGTCAATATCATATATTGACTCACATGTACATGGCCATGTATTCTCAGTCTCATAACTCAAGTGGCCTCAGATATCATACTTCTATAGGAGTAACAAATCTCATATCTATCACTCACAACCAGTCCCCATGTGTCACCATCACCCAATCATCACCTTTATAACAAACCATGTTTTAGGATTGTGTTTGATGATGTCAAAGCATACTGAAACAACATGTGCTGAGTGTAGTGATTTCAGGTCTAAGAACCACAAAAACCACCATCACAATGAGAGTTGACTATGAATACCATGGTAATGGTTTCCATGTGTGAATCTCATGGTAGGTCTATCTATTACACTATTCTCTAACATGTATCTATGTGCTTGGTTTGATATTGACATATGATGACTAATGAGATTCTGTCATCAACCAACTCACATGTTGATCTTGTGTTATTGTTGTCTATCTACCTTCCACAGCAAAAATTGATCAGGGACATAATGAGAATGTATATACTCTTAACATATGTATGATCTCACTCTTCCAAGTCACGTACTTGAAGACATACATCATTGAGTAATATCATTCTCTAAACATTTATTATGTTATTTCATTATCTCAAAACTGAACAAACAGAACAAATTGGAATATTGCCTTTATTAATAATCAAATCATTTACAAGTTATGACATTACAATCATCATATGATTGGCTCTTTGGGCACATACACCAATATACTCCCACTTTCACTTAGAGCCAATCACCCACAAATCTTAATTTGAGTGACCTAACATGACCATCATGCTTCTTCTACAAAAATGCTTTAGTCAAGGGATCAACTATGTTGTTCTCAGTTGGTACTTTGCAAATCTTTAAATCTCCATTTTGTACAATCTCTAATATGAGATGGAACTGCCTTTGTATATGCTTGGAACATTGATGTGATATGGGTTCGTTAGCTTGTGCAATAGCTACATTGTTGTCATAATACAACTCAATTGTGTCATTGATGCTCAGAATGACTCCATGTTAAGAAATGAAATTCTTGATCCATACATCCTCTTGATGCATTCGATGTAGCAATATACTCAGCCTTTGTTGTAGAATCAACAACCGTCTCTTACTTGGAACTCTTCCAACTTACAACTCTGTTGTATAGGCAAAACACAAATCTTGATTGTGATTTATAATCATTTTTTTAGTCTGGAAGCTTGCATCAGTGTAACCTTTTACCACCAACTCTTCCTCTCCATCATAGACCAAAAACTGATCCTCAATCTTTCTCAAGTACTTGAGGATGTTCTTCACGGTTGTCTAGTGAGCATCACCTGGATCTGACCGATATCTGCTCGTCATACTCAAAGCATACAAGACATCTGGATGGGTGTACATCATCACATACATGATGGATCCAATTGTCTACGCATATAGAATCATACTCATGCACTCCCTTTCTTCACAAGAATGGGGACATTGAACTTTAGAGATGGTAAATCCGTGTAGCATGGGAAGTTTTCCTCTCTTTGAGTTCTCCATGTTGAACCTCTTCAACACTTTGTCAATGTATGTGCTCTGACTTAGTCTAAGTAGCCTTCTTGATCTATCTCTATAGATCTTCTCCCTGAGATGTAGGATGCTTCTACCAACTTTCTTTCATAGAGAATGTATTTCCAGGCCATGTATTTACCTTTTGAAAAGTATGTATGTCACTCCCCATAAATAGTATGTCATCCAAATACAACATGAGTAATACTACCATGCTCCCACTAACCTTCTTGTACACAAAAGATTCATATTTATTTTGAACAAAGCCAAACTCTTTTCCTGTCTCATCAAAATGAAGATTCCAACTCTGAGATGCTTGCTTCAATCCATAGATTTACTTTTGTAGCTGACAGATTTTATTTACATCCTTCAGATTGATAAAACCCTCAAGTTGTGCCATATACACATCCTCAAGAAGATTCATGTTAAGGAATGCAATTTTAACATCCACCTGCCAAATATGATAGTCATGATAAGCTGCAATAGCAAGCATGGTCCTGGTCTACTTAACAATGGTCACTGGAGAAAAGGTTTCATCATAGTCAACACCTTGAACTTGTCTGAACCCTTTGCAACCAATCTTCCCTTATAGGTTTGTACCTTTCCATCTATGTTTGTCTTCTTTTCAAAGACCCACTTGCACCCTATGGGTTTTACCCCTTCAGGTGGTTCCACCAAGGTCCATACCTTGTTGGCATACATGGATTCCATTTCACATTTCATGGACTCAAGCCATTTCTAAGACTTTGGTCCCTCAACAAATTGTATATGGGTTGTTGGCTCATTATATATGACCAACTTCCCACTTTTTTAGTCACAAGATATCCAAATCTCTCAGGTTTAAGGGATGTCCGACTAGATCTATGAGGTTCCTATGTTACTTTAGGAATTTGATTTTCCACAACATTTTTTTATTCTCTTTGTTCCTATTATACATGTATTGGTTCAATGTTCTTTTGTTGGTCTCAAACCTCTTTGAGTTTCACTTTCCTCCCACATATTCCTTTTGAAATAAATTCCTTTTCTATGAAAATAGCCTCTCTGGAAATAAACACTTTGTTGTTAGATTGGGAATGAAAGTAATATCCTTGGGTATAATATCCTTTGGTATCCTTAGGATTCCCAACAAAACAACATTTATCAAACTTTGGGCCAAGCTTTTCAGAAAGCATTTTTCTAACATAAGCTTTAAATCCCCAAAACCTTCATAAAAGACACATTGGGATGCTTCCCATACCATATCTCATATGATGTCTTTAGAACCAATTTAGATGGTACTCAGTTTAGTGTATACATGGCGATTTCAAGAGCATACCCCCATAAGGAAGTTGGAAGATCAGAAAACTCATCATAGATTGCATCATATCCAGCAAGGTGCAAGTCCTACTTTCTGATACACCATTATGATGTGGCATTCCATGTGGAGTCCATTGTGATACAATACCACGGGCTCTCAGAAGGTCCTCAAACTATTGGTCAAGTATTCTCCACCTCGATCAAAATGAAGTTCTTTAATACTTTTACCAAGTTGGTTTTGTACTTCATTCATGAACTATCTAAACTTTTCAAGAGCTTCTGACTTATGTTTCATCAGGTAAATATAGCCATACCTACTGAAATCATTAAGAAAGATAATGAAGTACTGATATCAAACTCTAGTAGTTTAATACTTTTACCAAATTGGTTTTTTACTTCATTCATGACTCTCTAAACTTTTCAAGAGATTCTGACTTATGTTTCATCAGGTAAACATAGCCATATTGTGATAACCTAGTTGTCTATCACTTTTCAAGTACATGTTGCCTACTTCATCTTTGCTCAGTTCTCATCTTAGCCCTCAATTTCATCTTTGAATGAGTGTTTATGCACAATTGGTCGATATAGTATGCATGTATAACTAATATGATGCTCATCTTGATGAAAACCTAATTTGCTTTCATGTAACACATCATCACCTATTTTCTTGAATTTTGAACACATCCTTATGAACTTTTGTTTCCTATTCTTATTCTCATGTTGAAAATCTCTCTCTAACATTTCCAACGCATCAAATTTTCGCAATTTGGAGCTCGGATGAGGAAGATATAGCCAAATTGGTGAGCTATACTTGAAAACATAATTCTTCTAATCTTTTATCGCCATTGTTTTGCCTTTGGGACGACAATTTTGGAAAGTTGGGGGAGATCATATGCACATAGCCCACTCCCCTCTTTCCTTGTTTTTCCATCAATCCTAACACTCCTTCGTGGATCAATTGCAAGGCACTTATCACTGAGCAACAGATCTCGGCCCTCGGATCCTTTTGCTATGAACCAGGCCCTCCATCCGATGATCACCCTATCATCTTCGACCTCCATACGCTCTTAAGTGGGTATGGCATTGGAAGCTCACCTACTCCTCCTTTTCATGTCACCATCTCCCACCTCTTGTGCTATTATCCCTACCTTCGCCTATAAAACTCCCCACTCGTCCTCTTATTCCTTTTTTGCTTTGTGGTTTGGGTGCCCTAGCACCCTGATTCCATCTTCCTTCTCCTACCATTTCTTGCGGCGCCGACACCTCCCAAATTTTGGGCTTTCATTGTCTACACCCTCCTATTAAGAATAGGATCCATGAACGACTTCGACCCATCATTTTGGAGATGGGTGGCAGTATTTGCAAGGATTTTGAGGCCTCGTTACCTAGGTTTGAGCCTGCACCGACGAGAAGCACCTGACTACTACCATGGTTCCACTGTGGGGTGCTCAGGCTCCCTCGGAAAAGTGGAATAGCACAGATAGTGTCAGATCATTAGGGGTCCTTGGTGCTTCCCAGTCCAAGGGCTCAGGTTGCCACTCACCTCTGTCTCTCCTCCCCCTTATTTGCTCGATGGACACGATGATCGCGGGTGGTAGGAAGAGTTCGTGAGCGATGAGAGGCGTATGAAAGCAAGAGATGGTGGCTGGGTTTTGTTGGGAACTACAGAGGTTAGGGAATGTGGTAGCAAGGTGCCTCCTTGCTTACTGATCCTCAACCCTCGGATTGCAATCCAAACACCCAGAAATGCCATTTTGTGGTAATTTTCCAATATTGATATCTCTCACATCCTTGGGCCAAATATGGCATGTTATATATGAATTTCGATCTTCTCAATGAGATGTATCCAATGGATCTAGATTCAGACTCTGAATCTCTTTTGTTTTCTCATGATATCTTAAAAAACACATCTTACAAGCAATCTTTAAATGTTTGATGGAGTAGCTTGCTCCAAAATAGTTTTGTTGCTTCATATATCTGACTTAACCTTAGAAACGTGACCCTCATAAATTTATGGATCTGAATCAAAAAATATATCACCATGATGCACTTAAGTCTACACTTTTGACCTAAAGATGGTTTTTTATGCATGTACATGACACCTCTTGTCTAATGTTGGAACTTTGTTTTCTTTTTATCATCAAATGACTATCCCACCTAACAATCAGTATTTTTGCAGATGTTGTGTGCTAAGTTTGACTAAGACCTTTCACTATGTTTGCCTTTAATAACTCATATGACTAAAGGACATACTTGAGTACCTTGTTATGTCCTAAAATGTGATGTATATGTACTTATATGATTGGGTCCTTTATTCTTAAGCTAGATGGATCCTTAACTTATAAATCCACATGTACACCTTTCATATCAGTACTAACATGTTTTGTTTCATGAATTGCCATGTAGCACATTAATGTGCCCTATTGACTACATGTAACACCTAGTGTGATCTAAATGCATATGTTGCTTGTTCGAAATCTAATTTTGCTAAGAACATGCTCTAATGTTACCCATGTGTCTAAAACCTTCAAAATCAATAGAATCATCATATTAGATCTACATCCTAACTTGTTCTACCTAATGATTCTATGACTTGGAAATGTGACTCTATTGCACAAAATGAATCTAATAGGGCTAATTAAGATCTAGTATGGATGGACCATGATAATTATCTAAATACCTTGCCTCCCTAACTCCAAATTAGAGATGATATGACCTTTTTATCTAATCTAAGGTGGATGGTTTGCCTAGACCTAGGTCTTATAGTTTATACTTGTGCTATGTTGAATCCATACATGCATGTTAGGAAATTTGGAAATGATGTTTGATCTAATTGAAACCTAAGTCCAAGGAAACATCTAAACGAATCATATGATGATTAGAATATCAAACACTTTTGATCTTAGACACCATTATGTATATTTTCTTTGTGAGGTTACCTTGGTTTGAACCATCTCTAGGAATCTTACTCAAGAATCATAACTTGTACTCTACTCATAAGGTACACTTACTCTCTTTACCCTGCTATGGTATTGGCTTGTTTGTATGTATGCTCGTATGAATGCTTGGCTAGTTAATTACTTGTTTGAGCTACTTGTTCCCTATGATCAGTATGTTCGTTTTGTTTGAAATATGTTGAACAAACCTTGAACATAATTGAACCTGTCCATTATACAAACTTTGTGTACCTTCTAGTATTCATGGGGTAAGTGAACAAGGTTGGTATCCTTACTTGAGATGTCAAGATAATTTGGACCACGTCTGTGATGACAAACGCCATCAATTAAGATAACAAGTGTCATCAACAATTATAAAACATGCGGAAGTGATCGTTAGCAGTGGATTACTGAAAATCACTAAAAATTAAAACCATTTGCAAAGAGATCCATTCTCCGGAAAACTATTTCAATAGGAACCATAATATTACATTCACCTACTGGTTCACATAGTACATTCTCTGTACCATTTCTTCTCGAGTAATGTATATATACACATCATTTGTGTTATCAAAAGTTAAAGTAATAAAATCCTCGAGGCATTCAAGCCAAAATCTCATATCGATATTATATTCCTAGGACCCGAGAGTACAAAGACGACTCATAGGACTCTAATTACACATTACAAGACTTGACAACTAGTATCTCCACCTGAGGATTTACTGTTGTCCCTGTTGCTTTTGTTGTTGTTCTTCCCTTTTTATGGGGTTTCTGTCTCTACCTCATCCGTGTCCACCTAAAAATGTTGAATCCCACGGGGGTGAGACAATTAAAAAATTGCCCTAGCGAGAGATATAACTCTCCACTGAAAACATTATTATTGCAGTTTAATAGAAATAAACTGAACAGTGGAATCATATATTCAACAACAGATAAATCAATTTCTATGCAGATTAAAGCAACATTTCTATTCAAGAATTTAAGCTATAACTTGATACAGCAGCATGTCTCTTATTCAATAAGGACTTGAAGAGCATATATAACATTTATGTATCTAGAACTTGCTAAGCGGAATAACATCAACCAATGATTCTCATATTTCAATCTTATGCAAATATGCTACACGGCTGATTACATTTTACAAACATTCTTAAGCCCTGAGGAGATGAGATATACCGCTCATACTCCAACCGACCCCGATTACGTAAAGCATCGGTACCACATAAGGTCAATGGGAGAGTTGGATTCCATGACCTCATCTGTCTTGGTCAGTATGAGACTACTTTAGTAGAGACATCATGCGTCAAACTGCAATTAGCTTGCCAGGGTATATTGGCATCTTCACTATAGAGTTATAGCCCGTAGCATATACTCTCTTCAGGGTTATGGCCCGTAGCCAATGCCTGGTATTATATTGAAGAGTCATGGCCCGTAGACAAACTCATATTGGGGTATGGTCTGAAACCAATCTCGTACATAGGACATAGCCCGTAGCCATTCCTATGGGGCATAAGGATATATTTGCCCGATTACACCCACATATTCAAAAATATGCATTCCGAGTAAAACTCATTTCACCATTCAGCTAATTCTGACGCTGATGGATCTTTGGTCAGGGCAACTACATTCCATGGTATCACTTGATTAATTAAGTACATTATCATATTCTTTTAGCATCAACCAAGTTTTTAAACACGACTTATTATGATAAATGCTATAAAGAAACATGTACTATTTCCATCAATTATTTCTTAGTCTTAATAAGACATTGGGATCTCAGTCCCTAATTTCAATACTGGGAATTATCATTTCTTCACAATCTCAATACCATAATCATATGGTTCTGGGTATTCAAACCCTTAGCTTATCACTGAGTACTGTTACCACTTTTTTAGGTAATTATCACCTTCAGGTGATTTGACCAAGGTAGATATGACACTTGCTACACAAGCATCTTTTATGGCACTTAAGGCTTATTAACTCTCTTATTACCATATACTAAGCAACAAGGTATATTATGGCACACAAGGCACAATAAATAATTTCAATGAATAAAGCATCATAGCTCATACCTGGTTATGTTCATCATCTCAGGATACATGCATGGTTAGCTCACATGATAACAGATATATCAATCATATTTCAGTTTCATACTATTCAAGGGTAACACCACTATTCCCTTACTAGGGTTAGGGTTTCCCATTTCATGTTAATCAGGTTTACTCATTTCCTTTGCACAATTAGGACCAATAATTTATCATTTCATTATCCAAGATTAGGGTTTCATGTCATATGGTATAACCCAAAATTAGGGTTTCATACACCTTCACCCTATTTTAGAATTAGGGTTTACTATTCACATCACATCAGGAATTATCATATTCCAACATCCAAATTAGGGTTAGGTTTTACTATTCACACCAAATCAGGGTTTATCATACAAATACCCTGAATTAGGGTTACTCATGTCATTATCCTAAATTCATATCACATTATCCTCCTAGATTAGGGTTCCACTCAGAATTGCCCTAAATTAGGGTTTGAGTTCATTAATCATCTCAATTAGGGTTTTATGATCTCTTTATCAAGTATCATGCCCTAATTGTATATCACATCATTTTGAATGTTTTAGACTTAATTGCTACATGATTATCATTCATGTATGAATCTTTCTCTCTCATCCTACTCAGGATGTCCACTACTCAATTCTTGATTAGATTGAGCCTACTCTTTATTCAAATACATGCATTTATGGTTAGCATGATGTATTGAATTATTACATCATTATGCAGTAATGATTAATCCAACTAAGGGTATCAATTATCTAAGTACAATAGGTCTCCAAATGGTTTAATCAATTGAACCTTCAATTATACGAGGGATCCAAAAGAATTGACCAATTAAACTTTCAATTACATTAGGTGATCAATTGGATTAACCAATTAAATTTTCAAATGCATTAGGTATCCAAATAGATTAACCATATTGGGCCTTCAATTACATGAGATATCCAAATGGATTAACCATGTTGATCTTCAAAAGATTTAATTACTTATACCCTAAACGGTCTTAGTTCTCATAATTCAATTGGTTGAAAACCATTTGGGCAAATTGCCCTTGAAACTGATTGGACAAGAAAGGTGTTGAAACCGATTGAACTTTGGGTCTCCAAACGGTTTGAGACCGTTTGTACTTAAATGGTCTTAAGACCTTTTGGTCCAAACCCTCTCAAAACCGAATGGACCAAAAAGTTCTTTCAACACTTAAACAATTCATGGTTTCAATAGACGAATCGATTAACAATTGAATCCTTAATTTCTTCATCAATTGAACTATTGAATCATCCTTCAATTGGACCATCAATTAGGGTTTTGAACCCAATTGATCTAGGATTTCTACTCAAGAAACCTTCAATTAGGGCTTTGAAATCGAGGAACCATCAATGATCAACATTGTGGAACTGATTCAATTGAAATCAATGAATTATCATCCACTTATGATATGACCTAACCTCAACGGTCTTGAGGTCGTTTGAATGACCTCCAAATGGTCTTGAGACCGTTTGCCCCATCCTATCCTTGGAATTTGTGAAATTTCATTAGGGTTAAGATCATTAGATTGATCATCAATTCAGCTATTAATTGCATTTCAATTTGGTATCTCTAGACCTTCAATTACTCAACCATACTCAACCCTAGACCGTTTGGGTTAATCAACCCAAAAATCTAAATGAACCAAATGGAATTTCAGCACTTAACTCGATTAGGGTTCGGTAATTGATGAACCTTCAACTAATGAACCCTTTAGAATTAATCAATTAAATTTAATGGGTCATCAACCATCATCATTAGCATCAAATATACAAATGGTCAACTGTGGTCAACTCTTCTAAATGGTTTGAAACCGTTTAGTTCCTAACGGTTTGATGAAACCGTTTAATTCCAAACGGTTTTGTTGAAACCGAATGGACAACTTGTTGAAACCGATTGGAATAGGAATTCCTTGGGAAAAGTGTCCAATTACATGAACTTACCTTCGTCCCTGTAACTTATAGTACTTATGATTTCATGAATTTACCAATTACAACAAACAATTAATCAAGAAGATGAAGGAATCAACGAAATTGCAAGTTTGATAGTTGAATAACAATGTAGAGGGGTTCAAGTTATAAAACCCGCCTCCAATTGAGCTTCAAAGCTTCAATCTCACGTCAACAATGGTGTATGCAACTCCTTTCACTATTCCAAGGCTCGTCCTCAAGCTTTCAGTGAAAAGGAATGGTTAGAATTGAAGATGGGATCGAGATAAGAAGAAATCATGCATTGATTTTTGATTTCCACCATGGAATTAAGGTGAAAGGAAGTCAAGAAGATGACCAACAGGTTGGGGGTCGTCCTCCTGGTCCATCAAAGCTTCCTTGGTCGTTTTGCAAGAAAAGGGTGGAAGTGGATTCGAAATTACCCTTTCATTCTATGGATAAAGGAGCATATATGTGAATTTTATTGAAAATTCATTTAAGAGAGAGAAAGTAGGAATTATCTCCTCAATTTCCTTGCCAGTTGCCCCCTTCCCTTTCTTAGATATGAGGCTACCCTCCTTTCCTCTTATTACTCTCAATTATCCACAATTTAAATAAAATAAAATTAAGCACATTAACCCTTATAATATTAATATCCTAAAGTTAGTGGATTTTTTCTTTTTCTTATCTTAATGTGAGTGGGTTCTCCACTCACGTAGATATTTCCTTTGACTTTGCAAGGCACAAGGACGTCCACATATAAGTATTTTCAACCATTTCAATTTTTATTGAAGGGCAATCCAATTAATATAATTATTTTTGCATTAAATTGAATTAGGGTTTTCAATTATACTTAAATCTTGATTATTTTAATATCAAGATTCTCTCTCCTTCGAAATAGCTCAAAAAAAAGATGCCCCTCTCATTTTCTTGCCTCTACAAGATGCCAAGAATTATTAGGGACCTTATTGAAGTGAAAATTTGTATATTGAACCCTAGGTTTTGGGTAAATTGCACATTACCCCAAAACTAGGTTATAATGCACAAACATTGCTTTATCAACTCTTTCTTGGTACTCAGGCTACCACAAGCCATACCTCTGCATCATCATCATTCTCATGATGCTTCAACACATGAGGAACATATTATCATGCACAATTTGCAATTTAACCCCTCAACTTGGGTAATTTGCACTTTAGTCCACAACAATCAAAACATTATTTTCAATATTGTTCAAAAAGGACTAAAATTGAAATATAAGTTCCTCTTGAGCCTTAATTACTTTTAAAAAGATAAGAGAAAGCATCTAATCAACTTTATTAAGCAAAACACCTAGGGTTAAAGCATAACCCAGGTCAGGGATGTTACAAGTTATCCACCCCTTACAAGGATTTCGTCCCCGAAATCATCAACGAAAACATCAAGAGAAAAGAGAAGGGCACTTCCTCCTCATATCTTCCTCTAGCTCCCACGTAGCTTCTTCAACACCACGATGATGCCAGAGAACTTTCACAAGACATATGTCTTTCTTTTTCAGCTTCTTGATTCTTCTATCAAGAATCAACACAGGTCCTTCAACATATGATATATCATCATTTAGTTATACCTCCATAGGTTGAAGAACTAATTCTATGTCAGGATGACACTTTCTCAACATGGAGATATGGAACACTAGGTGCAATCTATGCAGCTCAGGTGGTAACTCAGCTTATAGGCTACCTTTCCCATCCTCTCAATGATTGGATAAGGCCCCATAAATCTAGGAGCTAACTTGCCCTTCTTCCCAAATCTAATGATACATTTCCAAGGTGAGACCTTGAGCTATACTTTATCTCCAACTTGGAATTCTAAAGGTCTACGATGCTTATCAGCGTAAGATTTCTATCTATCATGAGCCGCTTTCAACTGCTGTTGTATTACTTTAATCTTCTCAGTTGTTTGTTGCACTATCTCAGGACCCAAGAGTTGGTACTCCCCTGTTTCATACCAACATAAAGGAGATCTACAACATCTACCATATAATGCTTCATATGGTGCCATCTCAATATTGTGCTGATAGCTATTATTATAAGCAAATTCTATCAAGCTCAGGTGTAGATCCCAACTTCCTACAAATTGAAGGACACATGCCCTAAGCAAGTCCTCCAAAGTTTGTATGGTCCTTTCATATTGTCCATCTGTCTGTGGGTGAAAGGTTGTACTAAACCTTAACTGCATACCCAAAGCTTTATGGAGTCACTCCCAAAAACGACTCATGAACTGGGGGCCTCTATCAGAAATGATAGTAGCTGGAATCCCGTGCAAATGCACTATCTCATCTTTGTATATCTGTGCAAGCTTCTCAACAGTGTAGGTTTTTTTGACGGGAATAAAATGTGATGTCTTAGTCAACCTATCAACTATCACCCAAATGGAATCATGACTTTTGGTTGTTCTAGGCAAACCAACCACAAAATCCATGGTCACATGATCCCACTTCCACTGTGGTATAGGCAGAGGTTGCATTGTTCCTGTGGGCTTTTGATGTTCATCTTTAACTTGCTGACACACTAAACACCGCATAACAAACTTAGCAACATCCTTCTTCAAACCAGGCCACCAATACATATTTTTCAAGTTATGATACATCTTGGTACTTCCTGGATGCATAACATACATCAAAGAATGAACTTCTTCTAGGAATAACTTTCTTAAGTTATCGACATTAGGTACTATCATCCTACCATGATAACAGGCTACCTGATCATCTGAATCATGGAAACCATCTCATTTCTCGCTACCCTACTCTGACCTGGTCTGTTGAATCACAACATCAACATGTTGTGCTTCTTTAATCTGTTGTCTCAGAGTAGGTTTCACTTGCATCTCAGCTAACAACCCAGATAACAACGATACCTTAAGCTGTACATTATTTTGCCTTAAAGAGATAAGCATATCTCTCTTAGAGAACGCTAAGGAGTTTAACTGTGCTTTATCTAAGGTTGGTGTTGCTAATTTTTTTCTTAAAGCATCAGCAACCACATTGGCCTTCCCTGGATGATAATCAATTGTACAATCGTAGTCCTTGAATAACTCCATCCAGCGGCGTTGCCTCATGTTTATCTCATGTTGTGAGAAGATATATTTTAAATTCTTATGGTCTGTAAAAATATGGAATGTCTCCAGATCTTCAAGGCATGGACCACAGCAGCTAGCTCTAGATTATGTGTCAGATAATTCTCCTCGTGTTTCTTAAGTTGTCGAGAAGCAAAAGAAATTACTTGCTTATCCTACATCAACACACATCCTAGACCGTTCTTGGATGCATCACTGAAGACTATGTACCCCTTCCCTTGCTCAAGTAATACTAACACAAGTGCACTTGTTAACCTTTCCTTCAGCATTTGAAAAGATTGTTGGCACTTATCATTCCAGATAAAAGGAACCTCTTTCCTGGTCAACTTGGTTAGGGGTAAATCTATAGAACTAAAGTTCTTAATGCACCTCCTGTAATAACTTGCCAGTCCTACGAAACTACGTATCCCCGTCAGTGTCTTTGGCTATTCCCATTGCAGGACAAATTCTACCTTCTTAGGATCAACACAAATACTTGAGGCAGATATTACGTGTCTAAGAAAAGAAACTTCTGGTAACCAAAACTCACACTTGCTAAACTTAGCATACAACTTATGCTCTCTTAGCAAAGTCAAAGCCTGACGGAGATGCTGCTCATGTTGTTGAGCATCTCCACTGTATATCAAGATATCATCTATGAAGATGACTACACACTGATCAAGAAAAGGTTGAAAGATTCTATTCATGAGTTCCATGAATGCAGCTGGTGCATTAGTTAGTCCAAACGACATAACTATGAACTCATAGTGACCATACCTTGTCCTAAAGGCAGATTTAGGTATGTCACTTTCCTTGATACGCAACTGATGTTATCTTGACCTCAGATCTATCTTAGAAAAGATAGTTGCACCATGCAACTGATCAAACAAGTCATCAATCCTTGGTAGAGGATACTTGTTCTTTATGGTTACTTTATTCAACTGCCTATAATCAATGCATAATCGCATAGACCCATCCTTATTCTTAACAAAGAGGACCGGAGCACCCCATGGTGAAGTAATCGGTCGGATAAAACCCTTCTCAAGCAACTCCTGCAGTTGTTTCTTGAGCTCTGCCATCTCAGCAAGTGCCATTCTATACGGTGTTTGTGCTATTGGTTGTATGTCCGGGATTAGATTGATCTCAAAATCAATCTCTCGGGGCGATGGAACACCTGGAAGTTCCTCAGGGAATACATCTTCAAATTCCCTAACAACCGGAACTTCAAAAAGTTTAGAACTCTCCATTGTGGTATCTACCACATGAGCCAAGAATGCAAAGAATCCCTATCTCATCAACTTCTCAAATACCATAGTTGACACTAAACGGGTTGGAAGAATCTTTCTGTTTCCCTGAAAGATCCATGTGTCACCATCATCTGTGAACACAGCCTGCTTGGAACCACAATCTAAGACAACCTTATATTTCTCTAGGGTGTCCATCCCAAGGATTATATCAAATCTTTGCATCTCAAGTGGTATAAGATCCACCTGAATGCGATGTTCAGAAAAAGAAAGAATATAGGAAGAACACACCTCCCGCAACACTACGGATCCCAGCAAAGGTGTTTCTAGCAACAAACTATCTGTTTTATGACTGACAATCATATTGCAGTCATGAATCACTTCTCGAGTGATAAAGGAATGTGTATCACTCGGATCAATTAACACAGATATAAAATAGGATGAAGACATATCAGAATGAAATAGTTCCATCTGACCTGTCACAACTCATGGATTAACCACTGCCTCGGGTTGATTCATTGCATAGAATCTCGTTGTTGCCTGCTGTTGACCCTGTGCTCTATTATTGGATGCAAAAGATCCTACCTGGGACGCCTGTCCACATCCTCAGGTACCACTAGAAAATGGCTTTCTCTGAGAGCCTTGCTGACTCTGTCTCGGGGGTTGATTCACTACTGCATTCCCCGTTGGGCAATCCCTTGCCAAATGTCCTACTAGTTCACATCGATGACAAGTTCTATTCTCTTGATGTGGTCTAGAGGGTCCAGTTACTGATGTTGATGCTATGATAGGGGCTCTACTTGGAGGAAAACTATGCCCTCTACCCCTACTTGACGTCCACTGCATCTGGGTATTGAACCTATGTGGTGCTTCTGGTGCGGAAAACCTTGGTTTCTTGAAACCCTCAGACCTTTGTCCATGAAACTGAGGATACACTTTCTTATTATTGGTTTGTCGCTTCTAGATCACAGACCTTTCTATCCGTCTTATGGACTCCACGAAGGTGGCAAACCTCTCCCGGTTCTCTAAAGCAGACACCAGAGTGGTTAATTCAGTGTTCAACCCCTTCTCAAAATGTCGAATTCTCTCATCATCAGTAGATGCCATATGCGGACAAAACCGCAAAAGTTCCATGAACTTAACCTCATACTCGCTAATGTTCATTTGTCCCTACCTAATCCATTCAAACTGAGTAATTTTCTCATCCAGAAAAGTCTTGGGAAAGTATCTACTTATGAATTCTCGTCGGAACTCTTCCCATCTAATTTCCACACTTGGCCTCTTGCCTTCCTCAATGGTCCACCAATGACCAACCTTTCAACAGGTATACAGCATGTCTCACCTTCTCATCCTTAGGGATATTAAGGATTCTAAAGGCTTTTTCTAGCTCGGTCAGCCATAAATATGCATCAGTTGGATCAGACGTACCAGCATAATCTATGGCCCCAACCCGGCGAAGTCGTTCAAAAGTTTTGCCGGCTTCGTGTCCTTCATTGTGGGTTGGTACCCTCGGTGCAGGTAGTGGCATCCTATCTGTCATATGAGTCATGGCTGCCATAAACTGCCCAAACATAGCTTGGAAGGATGGGTTCCCCATATCTGTTTGGTTGAACTGGGGTTGTTCAGGTACCGGCTCCTCCCTATTCTGGTCTCTTGCACCTGCTCTTGGTGCAGCAATGCTGCTCTCAGTAGCATGTTCATCATGTGATCCAGACATCTTCAAGTTCTTCTTCTCCTATATGAGTAGAAGACACTATCAGATAAACTGGAAAACATTAGAACAGATTCAACGACCATAATCCTATGTCTATGTAGACTCAGCGAACCTAGAGCTCTGATACCACTAAACTTGTGACGAAAAACACCATCAATTAAGATAACAAGTGTCATCAACAATAATAGAACATGCGGAAGCAATCGTTAGCAGCGGATTACTGAAAATCACTAAAAATTAAAACCATTTGCAAAGAGATCCATTCTCCGGAAAACTCTTTCAACAAGAACCATAATATTACATTCACCTACTGGTTCACATAGTACATTCTCTGTACCATTTCTTCTCGAGGAATATATATATATACATCATTTGTGTTATCAAAAGTTCAAGTAATAAAATCCTCGAGGCATTCAAGCCAAAATCTCATATCGATATTATATGCCTAGGACCTGAGAGTACAAAGACGACTCATAGGACTCTAATTACACAATACAAGACTTGACAACTAGTATCTCCACCTGAGGATTTACTGCTGTCCATGTTGCTTCTGCTGCTGTTCTTCCCTTTTTATGGGGTTTCTGTCTCTCCTTCATCCGCATCCACCTAAAAATGTTGAATCCCACGGGGGTGAGACAATTATAAAATTGCCCCAGTGAGAGATATAACTCTCTGTCGAAAACATTATTATTGCAGTTTAATAGAAATAAACTGAACAATGGAATCATATATTCAACAGTAGATAAATCAATATCTATGCAGATTAAAGCAACATTTCTATTCAAGCATTTAAGCTATAACTTGATAAAGCAGCATGTCTCTTATTCAATAAGGACTTGAAGAGCATATATAACATTTATGTATCTAGAACATGCTAAGAAAAATAACATCAACCAGTGATTCTCATATTTCAATCTTATGCAAATACGCTACACGGTTGATTACATTTTACAAACATTCTTAACCCCTGAGGAGATGAGATATACCGCTCATACTCCAACCGACCCCAATTACGTAAAGCATCAGTACCACATAAGGTCAATGGGAGAGACGGACTCCATGACCTCATCTGTCTCGGTCAGTACGAGACTACTTTAGCAGAGACATCATGTATCAAACTACAATTAGCTTGCCAGGGTATATTGGCATCTTCGCTATAGAGTTATAGCCCGTAGCATATACTCTCCTCAGGGTTATGGCCCGTAGACAATGCCTAGTATTTATTGAAGAGTCATGGCCTATAGCCAAACTCATATTGGGGTATGGTCTGAAACTAATCCCGTACATAGGACATAGCCCGTAGCCATTCCTATGGGGCATAAGGATATATTTTCCCAATTACCCCCACATATTCAAAAATATGCATTCCGAGTAAAACTCGTTTCACCATTCGGCTAATTCTGACACTGATGGATCTGTGGTCAGGGCAACTACATTCCATGGTATCACTTGATTAATTAAGTACATTATCATATTCTTTTAGCATCAACCAAGTTTTCAAAAACGACTTAATATGATAAATGCTATAAAGAAACATGTACTATTTCCATCAATTACTTCTCAGTCTTAATAAGAGATTGGGATCTCAGTCCCTTATTTCAATACTGGGAATTATCATTTCTTCACAATCTCAATACCATAATCATATGGTTCTGGGTATTCAAACCCTTAGCTTATCACTGAGTATTGTTACCACTTTTTTAGGTAATTATCACCTTCAGGTCATTTGACCAAGGTAGATATGACACTTGCTACACAAGCATCTCTTATGGCACTTAAGGCTTATTAACTCTCTTGTTACCATTTACTAAGCTACATGGTATATTATGGCACAAAAGGCCCAATAAATAATTTCAATGAATAAAGCATCATAGCTCATACCTGGCTATGTACATCATCTCAGGATACCTGCATGGTTAGCTCACATGATAACAGATATATCAATCATATTTCAGTTTCATATTATTCAAGGGTAACACCACTATTCCCTTACCAGGGTTAGGGTTTCCCATTTCATGTTAATCAGGTTTACTCATTTCCTTTGCACAATTAGGACCAATAATTCATCATTTCATTGTCCAAGATTAGGGTTTCATGCCATATGGTATAACCCAAAATTAGGGTTTCATACACCTTCACCCTATTTTAGAATTAGGGTTTAATATTCACATCACATCAGGAATTATCATATTCCAACATCCAAATTAGGGTTAGGTTTTACTATTCACACCAAATCAAGGTTTATCATACAAATACCTTGAATTAGGGTTACTCATGTCATTATCCTAAATTCATATCACATTATCCTCCTAGATTAGGGTTCCACTCAGAATTGCCCTAAATTAGGGTTTGAGTTCATTAATCATCTCAATTAGGGTTTTATGATCTCTTTATAAAGGATCATGCCCTAATTGTATATCACATCATTTTGAATGTTTTAGACTTAATTGATACATGATTATCATTCATGTATGAATCTTTCTCTCTCATCCTACTCAAGATGTCCACTACTCAATTCTTGATTAGATTGAGCCTACTCTTTATTCAAATACATGCATTTATGGTTAGCATGATGTATTGAATTATTACATCATTATGCATTAATGATTCATCCCACTAAGGGTATCAATTATCTAAGTGCATCAGATCTCCAAATGGTTTAATCAATTGAACCTTCAATTATATGAGGGATCCAAAAGAATTGACCAATTAAACTTTCAATTACATTAGGTGATCAATTGGATTAACCAATTAAATCTTCAAATGCATTAGGTATCCAAAAAGATTAACCATATTGGACCTTCAATTACATGAGATATCCAAATGGATTAACCATGTTGATCTTCAAAAGATTTAATTACTTAGACCCTAAACGGTCTTAGTTCTCATAATTCAATTGGTTGAAAACCATTTGGGCAAATTGCCCTTGAAACCGATTGGAGAAGAAAGGTGTTGAAACCGATTGAACTTTTGGTCTCCAAATGGTTTGAGACCGTTTGGACCCAAATGGTCTTGATACCATTTGGACTCAAACGGTCTTAAGACCGTTTGGTCCAAACCCTCTCAAAACTGAATGGACCAAAAAGTTCTTTCAACACTTAAACAATCCATGGTTTCAATAGATGAATCGATTAACAATTGAATCCTTAATTTCTTCATCAATTGAACTATTGAATCATCCTTCAATTGGACCATAAATTAGGGTTTTGAACCCAATTGATCTAGGATTTCTACTCAAGAAACCTTCAATTAGGGCTTTGAAATCGAGGAACCATCAATGATCAACATTGTGGAACTGATTCAATTGAAATCAATGAATTATCATCCACTTATGATATGACCTAACCTCAAACAGTCTTGAGGTCATTTGGATGACCTCAAAATTGTCTTGAGACTGTTTGCCCCATCCTATCCTTGCAATTTGTGAAATTTCATTAGGGTTTGGATCATTGGATTGATCATCAATTCAGCTATTAATTGCATTTCAATTTGGTATCTCTGGTCCTTCAATTACTCAACCATACTCAACCATAGACCTACAAACGGTCTTGGTTGACCTCCAAACGGTCTTGAGACCGTTTGGGTGACCCCCAAATGGTCTTGAGACCGTTTGGGTTAATCAACCCAAAAATCTAAATCAACCAATTGGAATTTCAGCACTTAACTCGATTAGGGTTTGGTAATTGATGAACCTTCAACTAATGAACCCTTTAGAATTAATCAATTAAATTTAATGCATCATCAACCATCATCATTAGCATCAAATCTCCAAATGGTAAACTGTGGTCAACTCTTCCAAACAGTTTGAAACGGTTTAGTTCCGAACGGTTTGATGAAATCGTTTAATTCCAAATGGTTTTGTTGAAACCGAATGGTCAACTTGTTGAAACCGATTGGAATAGGAATTCCTTGGGAAAAGTGTACAAGATGATGTCATCATCATCTTCCTTCGTCCCTGTAACTTATAGTACTTCTGATTTCATGAATTTACCAATTACAACAAACAATTAATCAAGAAGATGAAGGAATCAACAAAATTGCAAGATTGATAGTTGAGTAACAATGTAGAGGGGTTCAAGTTATAAAACCCGCCTCCAATTGAGCTTCAACCTCACGTAAAAAATGGTGGATGCAACTCCTTTCACTATTCCAAGGCTCGTCCTCAAGCTTTGAGTGAAAAGGAATGGTTAGAATTGAAGATGGGATCTAGATAAGAAGAAATCATGCATTGATTTTTGAGTTCTACCATGGAATTAAGGTGAAAGGAAGTCAAGAAGCTTACCAACAGGTTGGGGGTCGTCCTCCTTGTCCTTAAAAGCTTCCTTTGTCATTTTTCAAGAAAAGGGTGGAAGTGGATTCGAAATTACCCTTTCATTCTATGGATAAAGGAGCATATATGTGAATTTTATTGAAAATTCATTTAAGAGAGAGAAAGTAGGAATTATCTCCTCAATTTACTTTCCACTTGCCCCCTTCCCTTCCTTAGATATGAGGATACCATCCTTGCCTCTTATTCCTCTCAATTATCTAAAATTTAAAGAAAAGAAAATTAAGCACCTTAACCCTTATAATATTAATATCCTTAAGTTAGTGGATTTTTTTCTTTTTCTTATCTTAATGTGAGTGGGTTCTCCACTCACGTAGATATTTCCTTTGCCTTTGCAAGGCACAAGGACGTACACATATATGTATTTTCAACCATTTCAATTTTGATTGAAGGGCAATCCAATTAATATAATTATTTTTGCATTAAATTGAATTAGGGTTTTCAATTATACTTAAATCTTGATTATTTTAATATCAAGATTCTCTCTCCTTCAAAGTAGCTCAAAAAAAAAGATGCCCCTCCCATTTTATTGCCTATACAATATGCCAAGAATTATTAGGGACCTTATTGAAGTGAAAATTTGTATATTGAACCCTAGTTTTTGGGTAAATTGCACATTACCCCAAAACTAGGTTATAATGCACAAACATTGCTTTATCAGCTCTTTCTTGGTACTCAGGCTACCAAAAGCCATACCTCTGCATCATCTTCATTCTCATGATGCTTCAACACATGAGGAACATATTATCATGCACAATTTGCAATTTAACCCCTCAACTTGGGTAATTTGCACTTTAGTCCACAACAATCAAAACATTATTTTCAATATTGTTCAAAAAGGACTAAAATTGAAATATAAGTTTCTCTTGAGCCTTAATTACTTTTAAAAAGATAAGAGCAAGCGTCTAATCAACTTTATTAAGCAAAACACCTAGGGTTAAAGCATAACCCAGGTCAGGGATGTTACAACGTCGATAAAAAGGGTTCGATAATCTTGAGCACCCTTACGGACCCTTCCAATGGGAACCCGATCAATGGCCATGATATGTTGTTGAGTATAATGGAAAATACACTTAAAACATGCTTTGTATAAAAGATTATTGTTAAATGTTCATGTCTTATTTCTACTTCTTTCTTATATGATGTTTATAGCCAAGCAAGTTTTATAATACTCTAAAATTATTTTCATGCCTTTCATAGCGTACTTAATACTCTAGCATTAATATGTTTTAAATATGAATTTTGTAGTTGCCAAAGATCCATTTCACTTTATATGAAAATGAAACACCGATGGGTATACTTAAATCTAGATATGGGTACATGTTTCTCTATCTCCTTTAATATCTTGTTGTCTTCTTGTTACTACTTTTACATATATATTTCATGTGTGAAATATTGTGCCATTCTATGGACGGATGCCCCAGTCCACTCTCCTTTGTCTATGTAGACATTAGGAGTGTGGAATTGGGGTAAAAAATAATTCTGTGACACATACCTACTAAAATCATTAGTAAAGGTAATGAAGTATTGATACTGGCCTCTAGTAGTTGTTCTAAAAGGACCACATACATCAATAGGTATGAGTCCTAACATATCACTAGCCCTCTCACTATTTCCAATGAAGGGAGTCTTGGTCATCTTGCCCAACAAACAAGACTCACATGTTTATATTGATTCAAAATCAAAAGAGTCCAGATAACCATCTTTATGTAGTCTTGGTCATCTTGCCCAACAAACAAGACTCACATGTGCCCTAGATGACAATGAAAAAGGTATGTTTTGTTTGAGTTGTTGAGTTTTTGTTTTTTGGTATATACATTATATATGCTTGTCTCTAGATCTATCAATTATAGACCATAAGACATTGGGGTGCTTCCATAAAAGATCTCATTTTACTAATAGAACATCTTCCCTTCTTTACAAGAAATTTGAATCTGTTCTTATCCAAACAAGATACGGATATGATGTTCCTATTAATGGATGGTATGTAATAGAAGTTCTCTAACTCTATTACTAGCCCACTTGACAGAGATAACTCATAGGTTCCAACTGCATTGGCAGCAACTCTTGCACCATTTGCAACTCACAGTTCTACCTCACCTTTCTCTAAATATCTACTTCTTTTTAGATCCTTCACATTTGAGCAAATGTGTGATCTACATCTAGTATCTAGTACCCATGATGAGGAATTAGTAAAATTAAACTAAACAATGTATATACAAAAAGTAGAGATATCAATCCCTTGCTTCATCTTCCTAGGCTCCCTTATCCTTCTCCTTATTTTGAGTGCAGAAGACTTAGACTATAGCTTAGCCACAGAAAGCTTCTTGGCCTTGATTTTGCCCTTGGACTCAACTCCACTATTCATCATCATGAGTTTGTCCATCTTCATTTGTGCTAAGACACTTATCAAAATATCAAGAAACTATGATAGTGGTCTAGCAATGTTACTCAAGTGATAACACTCGATAAACTGGCTATATGATTTAGGCAACGACTGCAAAATCATATCCATGGCCAACTCCTAGCCTAAAGGAAATCCCAGTCTTTCAAGATGATTCATATTGATCACATGAGGTTCTTGTTACAACCCCAATTTTTGGACTATATGGTTTGAAATGCAATTTCTCCAATAAAATGTATGGTTATGAAATTGTGTGATTTATGTGCATTGAGTGGATTTCTTTGATAATATTTCCTTTACATATATGATTTCATGGACCCTATTAAGTTAGTGAGTCCAAGGTGATAAAAAGAGAAAGAAAAAGAAGAAATCAAATAATGCATTATTAAGAAGGAAGTTTGATTTAATGAGGAAAATAGGAGAAATATGTGGAAAGATGTATGATTGAATCATCATGGATAAGATTCAAATCCACAAGGTTACAAATGGTAAAAGGAATCCTAATAAAGAGAATAAAAAAGAGTAAGAGCGAGAAAATATGTATAAAATATTCCTTGATAAATGGTAACTTGCTTATGAAGAAAAAGTCTATCATACTTTTGACTTTGAGTCCCAAACTTAGCACACAAGTATTTTAAATCATTATGGACTTTCCTCTAAAATTTGGGATTTAAAGGATAAATGGATTAGGAGATATGAATTTTGTAAGTTTTCCTAAAGTCATAAGGATAACAATAAATGTCACAATTCATTTTTTACTTTTGTTCTTATATGTGGCCTGACAGCCATTGGATCCTTAATCCAATGGTGGCTGCACTTCGTTTAAGATCAAGAAAGGGGAAACAATATATGGAGTTTTCTTGATTGATTTTTCTCTGCACACAATCAATGTGCAAGTCTAGGAAGTGTTCCAATAGCTTCGGGAGTCTAGTCTGAATTGAAAGAACACCTATTTCCATTATTTCTGTATGGAAATGGGATTTTGATGAATGCATATTCATACGGGTTCAGTCTCCATGTTGGGCCCATTTTTTCTCTGATTATACACTTTTATTGCCTTAATCTCTCTATA
Source organism: Alisma plantago-aquatica (assembly GCA_963693085.1). NCBI lineage: Eukaryota > Viridiplantae > Streptophyta > Magnoliopsida > Alismatales > Alismataceae > Alisma > Alisma plantago-aquatica. Next base: position 490,614,157 of record OY856415.1, read on the forward strand.
TACGATTCCGCTCAGCTTAAACGATTTATCTTGATTTAATTTGGGTTTTTGCACCCCCTTTTTGTAGGTCCAATTAAGCCCAAGTGTCCAAATTGGGCCCAAGAATGCCAATCTTCTCTAGCACGGGCACCCACATATCCCTTGGGCCTCGGCCCACTTAGACTACCTTCAACCGCAGGCACCTCTCTTCTTCACCCTAATCGCGATCTGCCCCCTCCCCCCTTCAAACCGCGATCCCAGTTTCACTCCACCAACCGTGACTTCCTTTCTTCTGCTCACGGTTCCCTCTACTACCCTAACCACAACCTCCTTGTGCCACCTGTCTGTGGTTCATCCCTCTCAAAACTGCGATCACCCCTCCTGTCTCCATATCGCAACCACCATCTTCACGTCTCTACTCAAACCGCGACATGAAGCAACCCTAACCGCGACCGCAGTCAACGTCACACTACGACCTACGGTCCTTTCTTTCCACCTCTGTCCCATGTGCCCGCTATCCATGCTGCTCTCTACCACCTGCTGCCACTTCTCCAATCACCCGCCACCACAGTCAGTAGCCTCGCCCTCTCCACGACCACCTACCTACTTCCCTTAGCACCTTCACCAACCCTAACAGTAGCAACGACGCCCCCACATCTAGCCACTTCAACGCTGCTTCCCAAGCTCGTGCCCCCGCGGTCCGTGCTCCAAGAACCGCGACTGCGGTTGAGGTCTCTGCACTGTGACCTCTCCAGACGATGACCGCGACCACGCCATCATGAGACACTGCGACCAGCCACCAGAGAGAAATCGTGACCTCAGCACAAGGCACCGCGACCATACGCCCATCACACCACAACCAAGGGTGAAAGAACTACCCACAGTCTGTGCAATAAATACCGTGACCTAGCACTCAAGTGCACATCTGAACCATGACTAGAGGAAGGACAACTGTGACCAAAAGGGTAGAAAAGAAAACTATGACACGCTGCTTATCAAACAACTGCGACCTTAGAAGTAAGTCGGTGGCCTGCTCCTAGAAATAGGCCATGACCCCCTCATTCAAGGCTCCCTCTCCAGACACTGTTAGGTTGTAGGTCTGTCCTCAGCCTAAGGAGACGGTCTCCTCCACCACCAGGCCACGCCCAAGAAGCGTTCGACCCCTGGTGCAAGCCACTTCATCCCATCCCGATCTAGATCCAGGTCTAGATCTGTGCATCCATCCATCCGCTCCTTCCAACTCGTTCATCCAGATCTGAGGTGGAAACCCATATCTACAACTGTCTTCATCATCTACGCCGTGCCTACTCCACCATCACATCCACGAGCTGCTCCTCCTGCTACGAGCAAGGAGATTGAGAAGAGATAGAAGGTGGAGAAAGAAGATCTACCCCATCTGTCGTGGTGTTCTTCCCTCCTCATTCCAGATCTGCTCCACTGAAGTGTAGTAGACCATATCTCCACCGAACTGCGATCATCTTCTCCACCATGTCCATAGTGGAATCTTCACACTCTTTTGTTTTTCTTGTGTCTCTCACCGTGAGCGAGTAGTCTCCTTTCACTGGGGTGCGGGTACTAGACCCGCTGCCTTTGCTTACATTTCCAATTATTAAACATTTCATGGCTTGTATATAACTTTTCATTTCGCTATTAATCGTTTGATGTGTGCTTGTGGATTGATCATCTACTTGCATTGTCTATTTCATTCCAATGTTGCGAGAACTTCAATGCGTAGGTTTTGAATGTCGATTAACGTGGTTGACTCCCTGACGAGAACTTCTGATGGGATTCCTTGAAGTCGTAAGTGTGTGATCTGTGAGGGGATGAGACATCTAGCCCACGGTGACGCTTTTGTGTGCCTAACGCCCGTATGGGGGGCCACAGCTTCAGTCATATATCTATATCTTCAGAGCCGTAAGTGTGTGATCTAGATGGCGATGAGACATATGATGCCTAAGGTTATGCTTACGCGAACCTAACATTCGTATGGAGGGTTTGGAGCAGCTGCATTTGGATTGTTGTATCTAGCCTGGATGATTGTGTTTGGATGTGTTTGCATGTGTAGAGGTGGTGAAACCCAAGACCATCCCAGAGATTCCCATCATTAATCTTTAATCAACTTTTAATCCTACTATTTACTTTCCTTGCATTTAGTTTAATTAAACTCAAACCAACCTCTGTTCTAAATATTAGTCTTGATTCAACTAGATTCGGGTAGTACAAGATTCTTAAAAACATTGTCCCTTGGGATTTGATCCTCAACTATACTGTGATAAGACCCGTCCGTTTGCAGGTGATATTATTTCACAAGGTTTTGGTAAAAATTAGGGATTTTAGCCCTGGGTGAGTTTGCAGTAAGAACCATGTCAAATTCTGGCGTTGTTGTCGGGGACAACGAAACCATCTAGTTGAATCTAGTTCTATTAAGGCTAATGTATGATTTTGCTTTTAATTTTGATACAATCGAGCATCTACTTGAATTTGACTCTACTCTATCCATCTTACTTCCAAAATATCTTTTCATCTTAGGTACACTCAAAGACTAGTGCATGCACCGCTCGAACAGTTCCAGCCTTACCACTAGATTTGACCCTGAGATAGAAAGAACCCTTCGTCGTTAGAGTAGAGAGAACCAAGCTAGGATGGCACAAGAGGAATAAATTTCCCGAAGGAGAGCTCAAGCCCTTAATGGACAAAGAGAAAGGCTTATGCAAGAAGCTCGAGCTATAGTTCAAGAAGAAATCCAAGCAGCTCAAGCATCATCTCAACAAGCCGAGTTATAAAAAGAGCTTCGAGAATTCTCAATCCCTAAATCTGCTGATGTTCACCACCCAGTACAACCTCCTCCCATCAATGCTACCAATTTTGAGATTAGGGAACATTGGGTTACGTTGCTTCAGAATAGCCCTTTCTATGGTAAGCAAGGAGAAGATAGTCAGGAGCACCTTCTGAGGTTTATAGATCTATGCGCTATGACAAAGCAGAATGGAGTCTCAGACGATGCCATCAGACTCTGTCTTTTCAAATACTCACTTTCTGACAAATCCATGAGTTGGTACAACTCTTTGCAATGTGAACCCATCACCACCTGGGAGCAACTTCAAAATGTCTTCCTAGAAAAATTTTATCCCCCTTCTCTCACCTATTAAATTAGGGGCCGAATAACACAGTTCACTTAGGTCCCTGGTGAAACCCTTGCAGAAGCATGGGAAAGATACAAAGAGCTTCTATGCAAGTGTCCCCACCATGGCATTCCTAAGAATCAACTCATCGAAATCTTTTATAGGGGTGTGGATGATGATAGCAAGAAGTTCTTAGACTCCTCATCTGGGGGAAACTTCATGCGTCAAAGCTATGATAGTGCATGGAAGGTTGTCACCCTTGGAGCTGAAAATCAAGCCAACTGTGGTAGACCCATAAGTAAAGGAGTGTTGAAGGTTGCTATGGCAGAAGCTACTCCTGATTACAGGTCTATTGCCGAATCTCTTAAGCTTCTAGTTGCCAAGTAAGACCTTGAATCATCTTTTACCGCCTATGAAAGAAGATGTTCGCCCCCTCAACAACAAGAATAAGTCAATTCGGCTTCATTGTCCTGTGAAGTATGTAAAGGCGCCGATCATTCTACGCTAGCCTGTAATATCCTCTATGATGTTGTTCTGGGCAATACTTGTGCCCAAGGAGATAATTGTCAAATGGAAAATGTGAATGTTGTCAACACTATCCATGGTCAAGGATATTATAATCTAAATCAGAACAGGAACCATCTAGGTTTTCAATATGGAAATCCTTTAGGAGTGGAAAACTTGCGACAACTTGGTTTGAATAATCAACAACGAGGCCCACTGGGATATCAATATAACCAACAAAAAAATTTCGGGAATCAAGGCAACTTTAGAGGTTACTTTTAGAATAGAAACTACAACAATTATTAGAATAATTCTCAGTTCCAGAATCCCAATCAAGTCCCCTATCAACAACAACAACAACATGGGCAAAAAGCCAGCCCCATCTCTTTTGATGACAAACTGACAACCATTTAGAAGATGTTGCAGTCGTAGCAGACTGTGATAGTGAACCAGCAAGCCCATCAAAAGGTTATTTAATCCCAACTTGCTCAACTTGCAGCTAGCCTCAAGACACCTGCCAGAGCTTTGGCTGGGTAACCAGAAGACAATCCGAGGCATGCAGAGTAACTTAAAGCTGTGACAACTCATTCAGGCTTTGTCTTACCAAAACCCACAACTCCTGTCACCATAACAAATGTCCAAGGCGGTGAGTATCATGCTACTGTAGCTCAGAATGAAATGACAGACAAGGCCAGTTCTGAGGAACCTATTTTTGTTGAAGTAGAAGACTCGCTTGAGCTAGTTGTTCCAGTGTATAAACCTCGTGTACCATTTCCAAGTTGACTCAATTTTACCCAGCTCGATACTGGTTCAACAAGTTCAAGGAAGTTATGAGGAATTTGTATGTCAATGTCCCACTCCTGGATGCCATGGATGAGATGCCCCAATGGTCTAAGTTTTTCAAACTCCTACTCAGTCGAAAGTACAAAACTGAGGAACATCAGACAGTGAAACTGGCAAGAACATCATTAGATTTAGTTATGGATAGGATGCCTCACAAATGTAAGTATCCTGGCTCTTTCAGAATTTCCTGCTCGATAAGCAATTCCATCAACCAATCGGGTCTAGATGATCTTGGATCTAGCATTTCTATCATACCTCTTCGTCTATGCAACAGACTGGGCCTTACTAACTTTTTACCAACTAGAATGTCCATCGATCTTGCTGACTCCTCCATAACCAGGCCAGTTGGCATGATGATATCCCCGTAAGGCTTGGAAATCTATATTTCCCGTGTGATTTCAAAGTTATGGACATCATAGAGAATCCATGCTACCCCCTCATTTTTGGAAGACCTTTCCTCTCCACTGCTAGATCTTTAATTGATGTTGAAGCTGGAATTTTGACCCTAAGAGTGGGAAACCAATCTTTTGATGTCTATGCATCCAAAAGTGCAAAGGAACGCATTGAAGAAGAAGAGACATATTTTGTTGACTATGTTAATCAATTTACTCAAATGCAGTAGCAATTCCTTTCCTCAAAATCTGATATTCCCTCAAAAGACGACCATGATGAAAAGGAGACTGAGAGTGAACCAGTCTATGTAGAGATAAAAGAAATAATGACAACTATGGAGGAGACACCTCCCGGCTCTATTGTTACGCATATTGATCCTTCTTCAGGTATCCATGAGCCATCTCTTCTAGAAACTACCATCCTCTTGAATGTACTGGCATCCCAGCAGACAGAAACTACTCATTTCACCTTTCTTCCTCAACAAGGTTTGGATTGTAGTTTCTACCAAGACTAGCCCCCGCATCCATATCTGATAGACATCAGTGACCAACATTGCTATGATGAAGGGATAGTGCATCAGCAAATGAACTTGACCTCCATGCCTCATCAGCACTACACCATCAATGAGGCCATTCAGATCCCCTGCAATTATTCTCCACCTCGAATTGAGCAACAAAGAACAATTCAACATAACTCAATTTGTTTCCCAATACGTTCTGACAATGGTCGCTCCATATGGGGAAGAATACAAGAATCTAGAATCAAATCGAGGATAAAGGAATGGCTAAAAAAAGAAACCACCAAAAGAATATGTCAATCCAGCCCAAGCCCCAATTAGAGCCCCAATATGGTGATGATATCAGCATGTCAAGCCGGTGACATAAAACAAAGGCGCTTGTCGGGAGGCAACCCGATCCTTAGCTTAGTTTTTTTATTTTTTATTTTTAGTTTTGAATTAGAAAATTTTGCACTTGGTAGATAATGCATCGCAAAATGCAATCTTACATTCTGATAGTTTTCATTTTTGAGATTTTAGATGGAGGACACACGCTGATTGGAATGCAACCACATCTGATGGTCCAACCGGCATGAGTTTTCCCCCTCCATCTTGGATTTAGAGTTTTCTCGGGACGAGCAAATTTCTAAGTTTGGAGTGGAGGGTGGGTGGTACATACATTACTTTCCACCCACTCCTATTTGTTTCATACTTAAGATTTCATCGTTGCAATTTTGAGCAAATTTTTCAAAAAAAATCAAAATTTTGAAGTTTTCAAAGTAGTTTGTATAGAAACGTGATGAAGTTTTGATGCTTTTGTTTCAATAAAAGCCTTTACCTAGCCGGCTATCCCATTTTTCCATGCAGTTTTGAATCATTATACCCTCCTTATCCGAAGTGAAGCCTCAAGGGGGACAATTTCTGAAACTAGCCAATAGTTAGAAATCACCATGTGAAGCTTATGAATCCTAACATCATGATCAGTAAAAATGGCAAATATCTATTGAAATCAGAGGGATCAAACACATTGTGATTCCTAACTGACTTTGGAACAATAGCATGGAATCCCCACTGGATCCACATCACGTCATTATTTGAGCAGAGTATGATAAGGAGAACAACCCGATGCACTGAATTGTATATCAGGTTGCATTCTGATCTGAACTCTCTTCTACACTTCTTCTATCATCTTCTTACCCATTCATCCATTAAAAAGAAACAAAAATAGCCAATATAGTGCCAAACCCTAAGTTCGGGGTGGCACACCCTCTCTCTCTTTATTCACTTCTTCCATACCCCTCGCTATGTAATAGGGGTGTACCACCAAGAAAAGATGCCAATGCGCATACAAAAAATGCAATCTCAAGTCGAATAGAGGAGAGATTTGCATAAAAAATAATAATAATAATAAGAGTTGCAGTCAATGAAATTGCAACCATATAAAAAAATCTCGAGTCAAATAGAGGAGAGATTTATTTCTTCCTTCCATACCCCCCTTCACTCCCTTTTCCACCTACTGGCACAGTGAATGCCTACTTTGCCAATATCTTGAAAAACACCAGTGTCCGCTTGCGGGTGGTATTATTGCACAAGGTTTTGGTAAAACTCAGGGATTTCAGCCCTGGGTGAGTTTGTTAGTGCAGTAAGAACCACGTCAGATTTCCCCAAATCCTAGTTCATCCAAGAACTATTGGGATTCCGTAAAGGATGAACCCCCCGGTAGCCTACCTATAAAAGAGGTCTCGACGCTCTTAGTACTCTATCCACAAGCACGGGTCCTTGCTAGAGGGATCAGTGAGCGGAGAAGGGACCTGGTCCCCTGGTTCGGTGTGCCCCCTGATGTGGTGCGGCTTGAGGGACATCACCATCTTGAGCACTGGTGGGGCATGGCTAGGAGGGTGACAAGGTTGAACGAGAGGGGCGAAGCCCCTGGAATGCTTGCATGAAGGTATGAGGTAGAGAAAGGAAGAAACAACATACGGTGTTGACAATCCATGGTAGGGACTCTGTTTTCCTGACGGAACATGGGATGTCCATGTGGAGCAGGTCTCGTAAAGGAGACAAGCTGAGTATCGGGTCCCGAATCCTGGGTAAACGGACCCAAGCAGGGGATCTGTGAGCTGAGAGGACCGCTGGAGAGGATGAGAGAACCAAAGTGCTGACATGGCAGTATGTCAATGGTCCCAAGGTAAATACTTTGGAATAATCATAACTAATGATTGGTAATTCGTATCGAGGAATGTTATGATGATTTTTTATCAGAAAAATTCAAGGAACCCAAAAAAATATAATTGAGGCCTAATTTTACTTTCAATTTGAAAAGTATATAAAGTTGTCACCTTTAATGCATTTATGAGCAAGAAACCCTAATTTTGATGCTAATGGGATTTTTTAAAGTTCTTTGGATACTTTAAAGCCAATATTAACTTGTTGTTAAAAAAATAAAGATTTATATCTACAAGAATGATCTTTGCACATAATTGGCTCAATTTAGGGTTCCATGTATATGAAAGATCATTAATGGGCTTAGAAATCTTAATTTAGGTGAATGTGACTTTTAATGGTTTTAATTGTGCAAACCCATGAATAAAATAGAGATATGATGATCCTAAGACAATTTAAGTATAAAAGATCCTTAATGTGGATAATTTGAGCAATTATGGTTTTTTTTCTAATGCATACCTATGACTGCTTACATCAAGTTCTTAAAGTACAAGCAAATACTAGAAAATGAACAGAGAAAGAGCGTTTGTCTTCTTCAAGCTACTTGGTCAGGAAAGGAGGGCAGCTCTTGAAATATATGCATCATTCTGGCTGCTTCAAACAATGCTTGCCCAGCTGGTCAGCTAGGGTGTTGAGGTTTCTCCTGACGTGGTAGATGGCTTTGGGATGATCGGTGGAGAGTTCTTCTCTGATGTCTTAGATCAGGAGGTTGTATTTAGGCAGTGTATAGGCCTGGTTATTCAACCAATCCACGACGAGATTCGAGTCGCTTAAGATGTAGTCAATGAGTCTGGATGGTTGTGCATATCTGACCCCTACCAATAGTGCAAGTAGCTTGCCTCTAATGGGATCACATCTGGAGTGGATAACTTCTATTCCGTCCTTACACTCTCCTGAGCTATCTCGTATCACGAGACATGTGGCCAGTATGTTGGCCGCAGTGTTTACTGTTGTATCCACCTAAATGATGGCGCTTCTTGGGCTCAGTTTGATAAGGGGTGCAGAGGGATTCGGGGGTAGGCAGGAGTTCATTTCAGTTGTTACAAAGGCTTGATGGATCGCGTAAGTTTCTGCCCGATAGGATGTGGCCAAGATTGCTGGAGGTTTGCTTGAGCTATTAAAGATAAATTTTTTATGGTTCTTCCAGATATTCCAGCAAGTGACAGTGAATAGGGTGTGCCATCCATCCGCATTACTGTAGGTACTAAGGTTGTATCTTGACTATTCTCCTAGAGTCATGGATGTAAAGAACGAGTTCATGGAGGGAGGGATGAGCAATTGCCGGGTCCTTTTTGCGTGGCTGCAATCCTTGATTGTGTGCAGCACAGATTCCTCCATTGATGGGCACCTCAGGTAGGTGTTTGAGTTTGTCATGTTCGTCTTAAACCTCAGTGCATTAGTGAGTAGTCTATCCCAGTGAATCAGCCAAATGTGAGTTTCGATCCTGTGTGGGATTTGTAGCTCCCAAATTTCCTTGAAGCAGCCCTCTTCCTCATCAGTTAATGTGTTGGTGATGACCTTATACGCTGAATATGATGTTAGCTCAATGCCACTAGTATGAACCCACACCCTCTTGTCCCTGCCATATCTCACCTGGGGCACTAGTGAGGAGAGGATTTCATTTACCGACGACTCTTGAAACCATCTCTAGATGAATTCATTGTCCCATGTACCATCGTCTTTGACCATACAAGAAACTGTGAGGTCTTTGAGCTCTTTCGGGACAGGTCGTGATGCTCAGACTTCAGGGGCCCAACTATCCCCCACCCATTTGTCTGACCAATCATTAACTAACTCCCCAGAAATTGCCGCCATTCTGGAGTTGTAGTGGATGATTGGGAGTATAGCTTTGATTATACGCCAGGTATGTGACCCTAATTTATTTGTTGCCTTTTGGGAGTCATATTTAGCCTCCATGAGGTTAATCCACGGTACTTGTTTTTGATTTATGTACTACCATGCAACTTTCAGAAGTAGAGCCTTGTTAAAAACATTCATTTGTCGAATGCCAAACCCACCTGGGGGGTCGCGGATGGGTGATGTGCTTCCAAGCCACCAGGTTTGTTTTCTTATTCGAGTGAGAACCCTGCCAGATGAAGTTGTGGTGATTTGGTCCATTCTATCACAGACAGAAATAGGGATTTGGTCCATCTGCATGGTGTAACACGGGAGGGACAACAGAGTACTGATTTTGCAAGGGTGAGGCAGCCTACAAGGGATAGGAATCGATGATGCCATTGCCCTACCTGTGCTTGCATCATCTCTACAATGTGTTAGTAGTGAGACTTCCCTTTACACTTGTGGATGATTGGGACACCCAGGTGTCTGCCTAGATTTTTTGTTTCTTTGAGCTTCATCTTCCTTGTTATTCTATTTCTCAACATTCTTGGAGTATTATAAGAGAAGAATATGGTGGATTTCTCTTCTGAGAGGAGCTGGCCTGATGCTTTCCCAAACCTCTTCAGGCATTGCTGGAAGGTTCTGGCTTGTTGAATTGATGCTTCACCAAAGAAGAGGATGTCATCGGCAAAGCTAACATGGGATAAAGGAAGCTTTGTCTAGGTGAGGTAGATGGGCTTCCACTTGCCTTCATAGATCTCACTTTCAATGTACTGGATTAACCTCTCCACTCATAGGAAAAAGATGTAGGGCAATAGAGGGTCGCCTTACTTGACCCTGCAGGAAGGCTTGAAGGGTCCGATAGATTCCCCATTCCAGAGGACAGAGGATTCACCAGCTGAGATGATCTTCTTGATAATGGAGATGACATTGTCCGGGATGGATGTTCAATGCAGTGTATCTTCAATAAAAGTGTAACATCCCTGACCTGGGTTATGAGTTAACCCTAGGTGTTTTGTCTAAATATGTAATTAAATCTTTGTGATTAACTCTGAGCATGTAATTAAGTTTCTCAGAAACATATATTTCAGTATTTGCTCCTTTTTATTTAAAGATTGTAGCATTGTTTTGATATACAGGGACCTATGTTCAATTTACCCAGTTGAAAGGGTTAGCTTGCAATTTGCAAATGATGAGATGTTCCTCTGATGTTGAGACATCATGAGAATCTTTTTGGCAAAGTTTGAGGGATTTCCCAAGCTTGGGCACCAAGGTGCAGCTGTGGAAGCAATCCCGGTGCTTAAAACCCTAATTTGGGGTCAAATGCAATTTACCCAAATTAAGGGATGCAATTTGTAAAATATATCATATAATGTATCTTTTAGATCTCTTGCCATCATTTAGAGAAGAAATGATGAGGAAGTCACCTCAATTGAATTATCAAGTTATGAAATATACCTTGTGATTGAATAATCAGGGTATATGTACAATATCCCTTTTATGTATGTACCTTAGTATTAGATTGATCTTCTTTGCCCTCTTTTTCTAGACCTTAAGAGAAGTTTTGTCCTTAGAATAAAGAGGAAGGGACGAGCAAGTAATGAAGGAAGGACCTAGTTGGATTTATGGGAAACTTATGGGCCTTTAATGAAACCTCACCCATGTATATATACACTTTACCTCTCAAGCAAAGGAACCTTTCCTTCGTGCATATCACTGTTTCCCCTTGCTTGTCCGACTAAGGACTGTCTTGGATCTCAAAGAGGAATGACAAAGGGTGCAAGGTAGGTTTGAATCCCTCTTCTTGCCTAATTCCATGGTTAGAACTCGAATTCAAGGTCAATTGGGTGACTAACTCACGAAACCCTATCTTTCTAGCCATCTCTTTTCGTCTTTCCTTGGAGTTTTCACCTTGGCCAACCTGCGGGAACTTAAGGACGCCATTAGAGCTTGGATCTTGAAATCTTGGAGCTCAAGGAGCAAGCTTTAGGCGGGTTTTATAACTCTAAACCCATGCTTTACTATATACATCTCTTATATGCGGTTAGATGATAGTTCTTCATGTTTCCCTACTTTTATTTGCTATTTTGCAAGTAAATCCATGGGATATCCGTACTGTTCTTGAGCTAGGAGATGAAGGCGTTATTTTCAAGAAAAACCCACCGCTTTTCACTTTCTTAAACGGTCCTAACAGTTTTCTCTCTCGGTCTCAGGACCGCGAGGTGAGCAAACGGTCTCTGGACCGCGAGAGGGCAAACGGTCTTCACGACCGTTTGGAACCGTTGACCGAGCGTGGACCATATAAGAAATCTGTTCCTAATTATATAGGATAATCACCCTCAAGATTTGAGAGGCTAACTCCAAAGGAATCGGGAGATATGACCTTTTTAAGTAACAACTTTAATTGAATTTATTCCTGATTTTCAAACGGTCTGAAATTGCCTTTTTGGGCAAACGGTCTTAAGACCGTGTAAGGTCGTTGACCAAGCGTTGACCATATGAAATTACTGTTCAAAATTATGTTAATTAACAACTCACCAAGTTTAATGGTCTAATTCCAAACGAGCTAAGAGTTGAAGGGTGATTACTAGGGCTAACCCTAGATGAAATTAGTACTGATATTATGGTGACCTAATTAGGGTTTTTAGGGTTGATTGACCTAAACGGTCTCAAGACCGTTTGGGGGTCATCCAAACGGTCTCAAGACCACGAGGGCAATCAACCATGACCGTTTGGAGGTCTGGGGTCAAGAATAGTTGACCAATTGAAGGTACATTTATACCAAATTATATTGCAATTAAATATTGATATGATCATCAACTTAAAAGGTCAGACCTTGATGAATTTGCACTAGAATCCAAAAATTGGATGGTCAAACAGTCTCAAGACCGTTTGGAACTCATCCAAACGGTCTCAATACCGAGAGGACAATCACCCAAGACCGTTTGAAGGTCTAGGGTTAAGCTAATTTGATCAATTAAGGACCCAATTGCAATAAGTTATCAATTAATTAAAATTCTGATTTTGTGACTCAATCATGGTTCAACCCCATTCAAATCACATTAGAGTTTGATGCAATCTTGGGAAAACGGTCTCAAGACCATGTGGGGTCCACCCACATGATCTCAAGACCGTTTGGGCCAAGTTTGGGCCCAATTAGAGCTTAATTGAAGGGTTCAACCTTGTGTTGATGCACATTGTTGAGTGTTGATGGGTGAACATTGATAGACTCTAATTGAATCGATTTCAACCCTAATTGGTCAACAATTGAGGGTCAATTGAATGACCAATTGGTTAAGCATAATCTTATTTGACCCAATCCATAAGTGGTCACCATGGCTTTGACTTTTGAGGGCTTCAACATGAGTTGACATAATCGATTGTATCATTGAATCTTGTTGATGGTCCAAGTGGTTGAGACCATGTGAGAGGGCTCACGGTCTCAAGACTGTGAGAGGGCTCACGGTCTCAAGACCGTGAGGGGCCTCGCGGTCCTGAGGTCAAAGGTGGGCAAACGGTCCACACCATCCTCGCGGTCTTGAAATCAAATGAAGGCTCGCGGTCTTGAAGAAGGTTGAGAGGGCTCGCGGTCTTGGAAGAGATTGAGGGCTCTAGGTCCTAAGGTCAAAGGTGGATAAACGGTCAACTCACCCTCGTGGTCCTGAAAGTCACATTGGTTAAAAGGTCAACTCAACCAATTGGTCTCAAATCGATTGAGGGTTGATGGTTGAGATCGATCAAGATAATTCAAGGTTGACTTCATTCAATCAATTGATAATATAAATAGTTCAATGATGCCCTAATCTAAAACCTAATGATAACCTAGGATATTAAGGGGTTAATTGACTAAGGTTTTGACCATGATGATGATCAATGCGGTGAATTACCAAAATACCCCTGAAGGGTCAATTGAGTAATACCTTGCCCGATTCAAACCCTAATTACATGAGAATGATGTTTTTAACCATAATGATTCCATCCAACTTGATCTAGTCTAATGTTATCATCAATCACTAATATGAAGAAAGAGAAAGTATTCTAGAGAGAGAAAGTACTCTAGAGAGAGAAAGTACCCTAGAGAGAGAAAGTAAACCTAATTGGATGGAAACTTAAGTGAAGCATCTTCAATGCACATGAATGTGTATAATTAGGGTATGATTCACCTGTGTGAAGTCATAGAAACCCTAATTATGATAAATGATGAACCTTTAACTAATCTGAGAGCATCAATGATGATGTTACTCATACATGATGATGATATGAGATCAACTCACCTTAATGTGAATAGTAAACCCTAATTCAAGGGTGATGACATGTAATGTGAATAGTAAACCCTAATTCAAGGGTGATGACATGTAATGTGAATAGTAAACCCTAATTCAAGGGTGATGACATGTAATGTGAATAGTAAACCCTAATTCAAGGGTAATGGCATGCAAATAAGTATTAAACTCCAATTGATGAGAATCGGAGGATTTAACTCTTATGACAAGAGTGGAAAGTATATTCCTTATTTTGTATTACCTTTATCAGTTGAATTAACCATGCAGGTTCTGATATGAAGGTGATCATATCCAGGCATGGATTTTGATGTTATATTCAATTGAAGGCATGTTGTTAGCCTTATGAATAAGAAAAGTAACTTGATGCCTTGTTATTGGCATCCCATAATGATAATGGGCTGTGAGAGCCATGAATACCATCAAAGTCATGCTTTAGAGATGACTTGTGATGAGTATGATGAGAAATTATGATTGATATAAGTTAGGCCTGCTACATTTAGTATTCTTCTGTTATAGCTGTTATGCTACTGTTATTGTTTGAAGAACAATGTATGTTGTTAAAGAATACTGAATGTACCTAACTAATCAAGTATAATGTAGAGCCCTGATCATAGATCCATCATTGTCAGAGATTAAGTGATGGTGAAATAGGTTTTCCTCAAGGAACTCCTGGAGCACATACTTTTGAGTATGTGGGGTACATGGATGTGTAGCACCTTACATCCTAGTGTAGGAAAGTGATGTAGATGTGCAATCCATCCATCCTCCACTATAATTCCATACCGTATCAGTGGTAGGTAAACATGAAACCTCCTGATGATGAAGAAAACACAGATATTCGTATCAGTGGAGATAAACATGAAATCTCCTGATGACGAAGAGAGTACAGAATGCCATTGTGACTCTAGAATAGCAAAGGACCAGTTTACCCTGGTGAGCTATAGTAGTAGAGACATGAGATGTCCTACAAGTGATCCTCTTACTGACTGAGGAAGGTGAAGGTCATGAGAATCTGGCTCTCTTAATGACCTATGTATGATACTGATGTGACTTCGCAGCGATCAGTTGGAGTATGAGTGGTATACCTCATCTCCACAGGGCATAATGTTGTTTGTAAAACATAATCAATCACGTAGTATACTTGTTAGAGATAATTCCAAGTTAGTTGATTGATGTTACACTGTAATAGTGCTTATATTTCTTCATACCTCATAAATGTTGAGTTCTTGGTTATAGCTGCAACTGTTATCTAATACTTTGAAGGCTTTATTGCTTAAGATGTTCTTTGATGTTATATTAAAGCTTCTGGCGGAGAGTTATAACTCTCGCTGGGACAATTATGAAAAATTGTCTCACCCCGTAGACTTCAACTTTTTAGGTGGACGTCGGAGACGAAGGAACCAACCTACAGGTGACCAGTCTCAGCAGCAGCAGCACCAGGAGCAGCAGTAATCTCAGGTGGAGATTTAGTCTGCCATGTGGTGTAGTTAGAGTCAGTCCTATGTGTCCTCTGTACTCTCAGGTCTTGGAGTCTTGGGTTATGTGATCTTGAGATTTTGTATCTTGATGTATATAATTACTCAAAAAGTAATTATCCTGAGATGTAAACAAGTTTATCTCACTTTATGAAAGAAGTTTTTATGGATCCAAGCTCTTGTCTCGAAAAGTTTTAATTTCCCGTGATTTTTGTCTTCAGTTGATTATCGAATCGCTTCCACTAAGTTTTAATCGTGTTTATGTCATGGTTTGGAGATCAGATCCCACAATTAGTGGTATCAGAGCTCTAGGTCAGTTGAGTCTACAGAGGCATAGGACTTAGGATGTCGAGTCTATCTTTAGTACTCCTTCCTTATCTAATAGAATCTTCTGCTCCTCAGGAGAAGAAGATACCTAAGGATGTCAGAACATCATAATGAGTACGTGGCAGAGAGTAGTGCTAGTACACCTCGAGGCGGTGCAAGGGTTCCGAGGATAGAACAACCTGCACCTGAGTCGCCAAGAGAGCCACCCCAGTTCGACCCAGCTGACGTGAGTAACCCAGCTGTACAGACGATGTTCGCGCAGTTCATGACTGCCATGACACATATAACCGATAGGATGCCCATTCGTGCACCTAGGGCACCTGTCCAGCATGAAGCACAAGGTATCGGTAAGACGTTCGAACGACTTCGTCGTGTCGGAGCTACCGAGTACTTCGGAACTACCGACCCTGCAGATGCTGACTTATAGTTGACAGAGTTGGAGAAGGCTTTCAGAATTCTTATGATTCCGGAAGCTGAGAAGTTTAGACATGTTGTCTATCTTCTCAAAGGCAGTGCTGGTCACTGGTGGAACATGGAAGAGCAGAAGAGACCTGGAGTAGAGTTCTCATGGGAAGAGTTTCGTCGGGAATTTATCAATAGATATTTTCCAAAGACCTTCCTAGATGAGAAGATCTCTCAGTTCGAGAAACTAAGGCAAGGTATGATGAACATTAGCGAGTATGAAGCTAAGTTCATGGAGTTGCTGCGGTTCTGTCCGCACATGGCTGTTACATATGAGGAAAGAATCAGAAGATTCGAGAAGGGTTTGAATTCTGATATGTCAACCCCTGTATCTACCTTAGAGAACCGAGAGAGATTCTCTACCTTCGTTGAGTCAGTCCGAAGGATAGAGAGATTTGTGGTTGAGAAGAGACAAACCCATAAAAGATATCCACAGTTCCAGGGTTCTTCATCTAGGGATTCCAAGAAACCTAGATTCTCTGCACCTAACCCTCCACCACCCAGATCGAGTTTTCAAACTCAATGGACACCAAGCAGAGGTAGAGGACGGAGTCAACCGCTTCAAAGAACGCACAGTTCTACATCTGTGTCAGTTACTGGACCACCCAGACCACAACAACAGGAGAGGAGTTTCCACAACTATGGTAAGGTGGGACACTTGATGAAGGATTGCCGTTCTAGGCCTACTAGTGTGACACAACAACCTCTGAGACAGAACCAACAGAGATCTCAGAGCAGACAACATCAAGGAGCAGCTCGAGGATGTGGACAAGCGTCTCAAGCTGGATCATCAGCACCACCTCAACACCAGGCGACTGCGAGGTTCTATGATATGAACCCACCTGAGGCAGTGATCAATCCACGAGTAGTGGCAGGTCAGATGAAACTTTTATATTCTGATATGTCTATATCCTGTGTTGTATCTGTTTTGATTGATCCGGGTGCTACGCACTCTTTCATCACTCGTGAAGTGATTCGTAACTGCAATGTGACTGTTAGTCATAGGGCAGATAGTTTGTTGTTGGAGACTCCGTTGAGTGGGTCTGCCGTTTTGCAGGAGGTATGTTCTCCCTGCATCCTCTTCTTTTCTGACCATCGCATTCAAGTGGACCTTATACCACTTTATATGCAAGGATTTGATATAATCCTTGGGATGGATACCTTAGAAAGGTATAGAGTTGTCTTGGATTGTGAGTCCAAGTTGGCTGTGTTTGCTGATGAAAGCAACACATGGATCTTTCAAGGAGAAAGAAAGATTCTGCCCACCTGTCTTGTATCAGCTATGGTTGTTGATAAGCTGTTGAGGCAAGGATGTTATGCATTCTTAGCCCATGTGGTAGATGTTACCAAGGAAAGTTCCAATCCTGCGGAAGTTCCTATAGTCAGGGAATTCGAAGATGTATTTCCTCAAGAACTGCCTGGTATACCACCGCCTTGGGAAATTGATTTTGAAATCAATTTAGTCCCAGATACGAAACCCATAGCCCAGACTCCGTATAGGATGGCGCCTACCGAAATGGCAGAACTCAAGAAACAACTTCAAGAGTTACTTGAGAGAGGTTTTATCCGACCGAGTACTTCACCTTGGGGTGCTCCTGTAACACCCCTCCCTAGGGTTACATACATAACCAGCGGAAGCACAGCCTAATCCCCAACATTATTCATAATGTGGGGTACTTGGCATTTTTGGGGAGGGTTATCACAAAAAGAGTAATCATTGCAAGTAAACAAATAATTCACCATTTAGATTCATACATTATTATATGAATAGGGAATTACAACAACAAGTATAGAATTCTAATCATTCCTCAACATGGGAAACTAAACATAATAATAAACAACTCTATTTGATTGGATCGCCTAGAATGGATGGCACCCCACCAGAAAGCTCTTTGATGTCTCCTAATCTTGACTTGCTCTTTTTGAGTCCTTACTTGCTCCAAATCCTGGGGACATCACGTCCCCAGCCATGCAAAAGGGAAAAATAACACATCAGTAAACGGTACTGGCACTTTATAAGATAAACAAAGTAAATATACTTGACATGTAAGGAAAATTGACATGAATTAACTTTAAGCATTCTTGAATTATCATTATTAACATAAAGAATTGAAAAGAAATCTTATGCATCCCTCTGTGACGCCCCCTTAGGAGCACGTGATTGCTAGGAAAGCCCTTGATGCTAGGAAAGCCCTTAATGACCCTTTTGAGGTCCATAATCGGGAGCATAATAAGACTATTTCAATTCCAATTACTTGACCATTAACATGATGTTGACATTAACATAAATCATGATTCTTTAAATCATAACATGAAGGGATTACTCCCCACTGATTACTAACATGATTTTCATGAATCTTTCATGGTAACAATGAGCATTATAACATAAGACATAGTATGTGACAAACAATAAGCAATGATATACTGAACATGATTATAACATTAGACTTGAAACAATAATGTCTATTTTATATCTAACATGCAAGCAATCATAAATATTTGTGCTCAGCAGCATGGCCCGTTTACCTTGGAGCAAGGATGATCCTTGAGTCAGATCTAGGTCTAACCTTCCCTTGACTTAGCTCTACAAACCTGTCCATAATCATTAAACATAATTAATCAATACATAGTATTGATCTTAGGTGACTTAGGGCTTGAGTGTATTCGGATCAGTCTCATAAATCATCATTATTATATTTAAGAAAATCTAGGTTGACCAAGGTCACATAAATCAAATTGATGCAGGATTAGGGTTTCAAGAGTCCAAACATGTTTTCTAACAAAACATCAGAACAGGAGATCAAAACATGGTCTGAAAATATTAAAATCGTATTCTACTCGAAAAACAAAATCCAATGACTATTTATTCGAAATTTTCCGACAAACGGTTGAATTACTATGAATTTTCGAAATTCCAACCAATGAGAAAATAGGAAAAAGCCAAGTGGATAAAACTCGACCCAAGCCAGTGGGCCGGGTCTGAGCTGGACCAACCGGGCTCAGCCAACTCAGCTACGAAGATCGCCTTCTGAGGTTCGCGGCTAAACCAGGGGAAAAAAGGCGAAATCCCTAAAACACCCTCGACAGTGAAATGCATCAAAATAGGCGGGTAGGGATACCAAGGTCATTTCCTGACCTGGTTTGTTCCTGCCCAAACCATGGCGAGAAAATGACTGACAGGAGCTTGGCAAGCTCCGATCTTGGGCCAACTTCAGTGCTCAACTGAGTGAGTCACCCTGCCCATTGCGTTCCTGAAGGGAAACCACACCCAACGAGCCAAGGCTCAGGTGCTGGGGGGTAGTGGAGCTCAGGAACCCGCTCCAGCCATGGCGGGCATAGGCCGGGATCGAGCAGCAGGGGAGGAAACACTGCGGCGACAGAAATATGGCGAGGCAAAAACAACTCGCAAGCCTAAACCGAAGACGAGGAACCATTGATGCCAGAAAAGAGCCAATCGTTCATCAGTTGTTGAAGAGCAAAGGAAAACAGAGAAAGAAGAGTCAGAGATCGAACAACCCGAAGAATCAGCAATAATGAACCATCGAGATCGGATTCGGAGTCGCGGAGGTTGGGCGATTCTAAAGCTAAGTTCTCCGGGGTCGTAGAGCCATGGAGATGGCTTGGTGACTAGCACCTGCAAGTGCCGCTTCAGCGGTCTATAGGACTCGTTGCTCGGGGAAGACTCAGGGCGAACCAGTAAGTCAGAAACAAAGCAGAAGAGCCAAGGATGCTCACCACGACCGCAATTGAACCACGGTGGTCGGAGATGTCGGGGCGAGGCCGGGTTTGCTGGAGATCTATCTCGAGTAGGTCGGGGAGGCTCAGGGTCCTACGATTCCAATTGATGGTGGAGGAACGATCGATGGGGGACGACGGTGCTATAGGAGTAGTTATATAGGCATGAGGGTGGCTACCTCAGCCTCTGCACATCTCGGGGTCGCGAGGGGATAAAGCCCTAATTGGGCGTTTCGTCAACAGAGAGAAATGGAGAGCGAGTAATGGCTCGCTGGATTCGGGATCGTCTCACGGACATAAAGGAGAAGGAATTTCGGGAAACGGTGTAGTAATGAGGGAGAGAGAGATCGATGGAGGTAGCTCTGTGAAACAGTCCTGACCCGCGGGGAAGACGGGGGTAGGTGACGATCTGAGGATCGTTGGATCGTGATCGGACGGTGTTAAAGGCATGCGAAAAATTTAAATGCAACAGTAACGCGTTACAGGCATTAAATCATAGACCTTATGTTTAATTGCTTGTATTAAACGAAATTATATTCAAACCTATATACAAGTCTTTTAAATTCAATTTGGATGGTCAAACAAGGGTCAAATGAGCTCAAATTTGAACCATAGGCCAATAAGAAGCTCTAGAATATTCTTGTGAGGTTAGGTTTCGTTTTTGTACATATTATAGTCCATAACGCCCATATCTCAATTAAAATTTATTTAAAGGTAATATAATTTGAAAAGACTCCTATTGTTGAATTCTTGAGTCATAACTCCAAGATTAATATTAACTAGTCACCTTATAGCCTTTCTCTAAGATTTATGGCTATTTTGTAGGAGAGAGAAAAGGTGAAAAGGAAAACATATATTCAACATTTGTGTTAATTGAAATTCATTTATAGCATGCATATGAGAGAATATATATATATAGTCTTTATTTCTCTAAAAGGATATTTTCATGCCCTTTTTGTATCAAACCCCTCAACTAATTATTATTTGGGAAAAGTCCCATTATATCTTTTAAATTATATATGAAAGTTTGGGATGTGACAATTCTACCCACCTTAAAATAAATTTCGTCCTCGAAATTTCCTAGGGTACTACCCACCTTAGAATTCTTGTTACTTCTTCATATAATTAACACATGAATAAAATTCGCATCAAAAGTGAATTCATTTCATAAAAAGGTTCAAATGAACGTAAGCTAATTATTACATCACTCTTCATCTTCCTTCTCTACTTCCATAGAGAAGACCCTAGCTTGTCTTTTGGTAGGTGGAGGGTGGCCCGTGTTCTGGTCATGGTCCTTCTTTGTGAGCTTAGGGCAGTTTGACTTGAGGTGCCCGATTTCTCCACAATAGTAGCATGCACCCGTACCATACCTGCATGGGCCTGCATGGTTCTTCTTGCATGTAGGACATTGGGGCTTTTCAGCTTCAACTGTAGGTTCAGGTACCTTTCTTTTAGGGTTGTTGGGAGGCTGGTATTGGTTGTTCTTTTGGGGAACTTCTTTCTTGTAGGATCGTCCAGGGTGATCTTCAAGCTCTAGAACTGCATCTAGGGCTGCTTGAAGGGTTCTATGGCCTCTTCCTGACAAAGCAAAACTCAAGTCGGGTTTGAGTCCTCGGATGAATTTCTTTGTTCTACGTGTCTCATCATGATCATGGCCATACTTTTGGAGGACCCTGAACTTCATGGCGTATTGGGTAACAGTCATGTCACCCACTTGAGCTAGATTGGCAAACTCTAGCTCCTTCTTCTCAATCATTGCTTCTGATACATAATGCTCTTGGAAGGCTTCAACGAATCCTTCCCATGTGAGTGGAGGTGCATCACCTGCCCTTGAGTTGAGGAGGTTTTCCCACCATGTGCGGGCTGCCCCTTTGAGCATGTGGGTTGCAAAACAAACCCTAGAGTGTTGAGGGCAGTCCATGTCTCGAAAGCAATGCTCCATGCCTCTTATCCAGTCCTCAGCTTTGGTGACTACATCAATTTCTCCTTCACCCGAGAAAGAGTCGGGCCTTATCTTTAAGAAGTCTACTAGAGTGGGCTCATGATGCCTAGGCTGAGGTTGGCCTTGTGCTAGAACATTGGTGAGTGCTTGGACAAGATCTTCTATAGTTGGCCTATTGTTCTCTCTTAGTCCACTTTCCCCACTAGCAGAGCTAGCACCATCATCATTACCCTTTCCCTTGTCTGCTCTCTTAGGGGCCATCTGGAAAAAGGGTCACATAAACCTAGGGTTAGAACATATGAATCAAATTGTAGCTTTGGTGGCCATCCATTAACTTGGCTCTGATACCATTAATGTAACACCCCTCCCTAGGGTTACATACATAAGCAGCGGAAGCACAGCCTAATCCCCAACATTATCCATAATGTGGGGTACTTGGCATTTTTGGGGAGGGTTATCACAAAAAGAGTAATCATTGCAAGTAAACAAATAATTCACCATTTAGATTCATACATTATTATATGAATAGGGAATTACAACAACAAGTATAGAATTCTAATCATTCCTCAACATGGGAAACTAAACATAATAATAAACAACTCTATTTGATTGGATCGCCTAGAATGGATGGCACCCCACCAGAAAGCTCTTTGATGTCTCCTAATCTTGACTTGCTCTTTTTGAGTCCTTACTTGCTCCAAATCCTGGGGACATCACGTCCCCAGCCATGCAAAAGGGAAAAATAACACATCAGTAAACGGTACTGGCACTTTATAAGATAAACAAAGTAAATATACTTGACATGTAAGGAAAATTGACATGAATTAACTTTAAGCATTCTTGAATTATCATTATTAACATAAAGAATTGAAAAGAAATCTTATGCATCCCTCTGTGACGCCCCCTTAGGAGCACATGATTGCTAGGAAAGCCCTTGATGCTAGGAAAGCCCTTAATGACCCTTTTGAGGTCCATAATCGGGAGCATAATAAGACTATTTCAATTCCAATTACTTGACCATTAACATGATGTTGACATTAACATAAATCATGATTCTTTAAATCATAACATGAAGGGATTACTCCCCACTGATTACTAACATGATTTTCATGAATCTTTCATGGTAACAATGAGCATTATAACATAAGACATAGTATGTGACAAACAACAAGCAATGATATACTGAACATGATTATAACATTAGACTTGAAACAATAATGTCTATTTTATATCTAACATGCAAGCAATCATAAATATTTGTGCTCAGCAGCATGGCCCGTTTACCTTGGAGCAAGGATGATCCTTGAGTCAGATCTAGGTCTAACCTTCCCTTGACTTAGCTCTACAAACCTGTCCATAATCATTAAACATAATTAATCAATACATAGTATTGATCTTAGGTGACTTAGGGCTTGAGTGTATTCGGATCAGTCTCATAAATCATCATTATTATATTTAAGAAAATCTAGGTTGACCAAGGTCACATAAATCAAATTGATGCAGGATTAGGGTTTCAAGAGTCCAAACATGTTTTCTAACAAAACATCAGAACAGGAGATCAAAACATGGTCTGAAAATATTAAAATCGTATTCTACTCGAAAAACCAAATCCAATGACTATTTATTCGAAATTTTCCGACAAACGGTTGAATTACTATGAATTTTCGAAATTCCAACCAATGAGAAAATAGGAAAAAGCCAAGTGGATAAAACTCGACCCAAGCCAGTGGGCCGGGTCTGAGCTGGACCAACCGGGCTCAGCCAACTCAGCTACAAAGATCGCCTTCTGAGGTTCGCGGCTAAACCAGGGGAAAAAAGGCGAAATCCCTAAAACACCCTCGACGGTGAAATGCATCAAAATAGGCGGGTAGGGATACCAAGGTCATTTCCTGACCTGGTTTGTTCCTGCCCAAACCATGGCGAGAAAACGACTGACAGGAGCTTGGCAAGCTCCGATCTTGGGCCAACTTCAGTGCTCAACTGAGTGAGTCACCCTGCCCATTGCGTTCCTGAAGGGAAACCACACCCAACGAGCCAAGGCTCAGGTGCTGGGGGGTAGTGGAGCTCAGGAACCCGCTCCAGCCATGGCGAGCATAGGCCGGGATCGAGCAGCAGGGGAGGAAACACTGCGGTGACAGAAATATGGCGAGGCAAAAACAACTCGCAAGCCTAAACCGAAGATGAGGAACCATTGATGCCAGAAAAGAGCCAATCGTTCATCAGTTGTTGAAGAGCAAAGGAAAACAGAGAAAGAAGAGTCAGAGATCGAACAACCCGAAGAATCAGCAATAATGAACCATCGAGATCGGATTCGGAGTCGCGGAGGTTGGGCGATTCTAAAGCTAAGTTCTCTGGGGTCGTAGAGCCATGGAGATGGCTTGGTGACTAGCACCTGCAAGTGCCGCTTCAGCGGTCTATAGGACTCGTTGCTCGGGGAAGACTCAGGGCGAACCAGTAAGTCGGAAACAAAGCAGAAGAGCCAAGGATGCTCACCACGACCGCAATTGAACCACGGTGGTCGGAGATGTCGGGGCGAGGCCGGGTTTGCTGGAGATCTATCTCGAGTAGGTCGGGGAGGCTCAGGGTCCTACGATTCCAATTGATGGTGGAGGAACGATCGATGGGGGACGACGGTGCTATAGGAGTAGTTATATAGGCATGAGGGTGGCTACCTCAGCCTCTGCACATCTCGGGGTCGCGAGGGGATAAAGCCCTAATTGGGCGTTTCGTCAACAGAGAGAAATGGAGAGCGAGTAATGGCTCGTTGGATTCGGGATCGTCTCACGGACATAAAGGAGAAGGAATTTCGGGAAACGGTGTAGTAATGAGGGAGAGAGAGATCGATGGAGGTAGCTCTGTGAAACAGTCCTGACCCGCGGGGAAGACGGGGGTAGGTGACGATCTGAGGATCGTTGGATCGTGATCGGACGGTGTTAAAGGCATGCGAAAAATTTAAATGCAACAGTAACGCGTTACAGGCATTAAATCATAGACCTTATGTTTAATTGCTTGTATTAAACGAAATTATATTCAAACCTATATACAAGTCTTTTAAATTCAATTTGGATGGTCAAACAAGGGTCAAATGAGCTCAAATTTGAACCATAGGCCAATAAGAAGCTCTAGAATATTCTTGTGAGGTTAGGTTTCGTTTTTGTACATATTATAGTCCATAACGCCCATATCTCAATTAAAATTTATTTAAAGGTAATATAATTTGAAAAGACTCCTATTGTTGAATTCTTGAGTCATAACTCCAAGATTAATATTAACTAGTCACCTTATAGCCTTTCTCTAAGATTTATGGCTATTTTGTAGGAGAGAGAAAAGGTGAAAAGGAAAACATATATTCAACATTTGTGTTAATTGAAATTCATTTATAGCATGCATATGAGAGAAAATATATATATATAGTCTTTATTTCTCTAAAAGGATATTTTCATGCCCTTTTTGTATCAAACCCCTCAACTAATTATTATTTGGGAAAAGTCCCATTATATCTTTTAAATTATATATGAAAGTTTGGGATGTGACAGCTCCGGTCTTGTTTGTTAAAAAGAAAGATGGGTCAATGCGGTTGTGCATCGACTATAGGCAACTCAATAAAGTAACAATAAAGAATAAGTACCCTCTGTCGAGGATTGATGATCTCTTTGACCAGTTGCGTGGTGCAACAGTCTTTTCAAAAATAGACTTGAGGTATGGATATCATCAACTCCGTATTAAGGATAGTGACATACCCAAGTCTGCCTTTAGGACAAGGTATGGTCACTATGAGTTCACGGTTATGTCGTTTGGACTAACCAATGCACCAGCTGTATTTATGGAACTCATGAATAGAGTTTTCTGACCTTTCCTTGATCAGTGTGTTGTCGTCTTCATAGATGACATTCTGATCTATAGTAAGGATGCTCAACAGCATGAGCAGCATCTTCGCCAAGCTTTGACCTTGCTAAGAGAACATAAGATGTATGCTAAGTTTAGCAAGTGTGAGTTTTGGCTACCGGAGGTATCTTTTCTTGGTCATGTGATATCTGCCTCGGGAATTCGTGTTGACCCTATGAAAGTAGAATCTGTTCTACAGTGGGAACAACCGAAGACACCGACGGAGATTCGAAGTTTCTTGGGGTTAGCTGGCTATTATCGAAGGTTCATTAAGAACTTTAGTTCTATAGCCTTACCTTTGACCAAGTTGACCCGGAAAGATGTTCCTTTTTCTTGGAGTGATAAGTGTCAACAGTCTTTTCAGTTGCTGAAGGAGAGATTGACAAGTGCACCTGTGCTAGTGCTACCTGAACAAGGAAAAGGATATGTAGTCTTCTGTGATGCTTCCAAGAATGGACTTGGATGTGTGTTGATGCAGGATAAACAAGTGATTTCTTTTGATTCCCGACAGCTTAAGAAACACGAGGAGAATTATCCGACACACGATCTAGAGTTAGCTGTTGTGGTTCATGCCTTGAAAATCTGGAGACACTATCTCTACGGAGAAACATTCCAGATTTTCACAAACCACAAAAACCTTAAGTATATCTTCTCTCAGCATGAGCTCAACATGAGGCAACGTCGTTGGATGGAGTTAATCAAGGACTATGACTGTACAATTGATTACCATCCAGGCAAGGCCAATGTTGTTGCAGATGCCTTGAGTAGGAAATCAGCAACGTCAACCATGAATAGAGCACAACTAGACTCTTTAGTATGCTCTAGGAGAGATATGCTTATCTCGTTAAGGCAAGACAATGTACAGTTGAAGGTGTCATTGTTAGCCGGTTTGTTAGCTGAGATGCATATTAAACCTACCCTAAGAGAGCAGATTAAGGAAGCACAGCTAGATGATGCTGCAGTTCAAAAGATTAGATCTGAGTATGTAAATGAGAAACAAGATGGTTTTCATGACTCAGAGGATCATGTAGCTTGTTATAATGGAAGGATGATAGTGCCGGATGTGGACAACTTGAGAAAGTTAGTCCTGGAAGAAGCCCATTCTTCCATGTATGCTATGCATCCAGGGAGCACCAAGATGTATCGGAACTTGAAAGATCTGTATTGGTGGCTTGGAATGAAGAAGGATGTTGCAGAATTTGTTATGAGGTGTCCTGTGTGTCAGCAAGTTAAAGCTAAACATCAGAAGCCTGCAGGTACAATGCAACCTTTACCCATACCACAGTGGAAGTGGGACCATGTGACCATGGACTTTGTAGTTGGCCTACCCAGGACAAGCAAGGGACATGATTCCATTTGGGTAATTGTTGATAGGTTGACTAAGACAGCGCATTTCTTACCTGTCAAAACAACCTATTCTGCTGAAAGGTTATCAGAGTTGTATGTTCAAGAGATAGTGTGTTTGCACGGAGTTCCTGTCACAATAGTTTCTGACAGAGGTCCTCAGTTTACGAGTCATTTTTGGGAACAGTTACACAGAGCCTTAGGCACCAAGCTAAGGTTTAGTACAGCCTTTCATCCGCAGACTGATGGACAGTCAGAAAGGACCATACAGACCTTAGAAGACCTGTTGAGAGCATGTGTTCTCCAGTTCACCGGAAGTTGGGATCTACACCTAAGCTTGATAGAGTTTGCCTATAACAATAGCTATCAGCATAGTATTGATATGGCACCTTATGAAGCCTTGTATGGTAGACGTTGTAGATCACCTTTGTGTTGGTTTGAGACTGGTGAACATCAGTTGTTAGGTCCTGACCTTGTGCAGCAGACCACAGAAAAGATTAAAATAATAAAACAAAAGATTAAGACTGCTCAGGATAGGCAGAAATCTTATGCTGACAAACGTCGTAGACCCTTAGAGTTCCAGGTTGGAGACAGAGTGTATCTCAAGGTCTCACCTTGGAAAGGAGTCCTCCATTTTGGAAGGAAAGGGAAGTTAGCTCCTAGATTTATGGGGCCTTATCCAATCATTGAACGGATTGGAAAGGTAGCGTATAGACTAGAGCTTCCCCCAGAGTTACAGAGGTTACACCCTGTGTTTCACATTTCTATGTTGAAGAAATGTCACCCAGACACCGAGTCAGTTCTACAACCCATGGAAGTAGAATTGAATGATGAGATATCCTATGAGGAAGGACCAGTGTCAATCCTTGATAAAAGAATTAAAAAGTTAAAAAAGAAAGATATAAGTCTTGTAAAAGTCCTCTGGAATCACCGTGGCGTTGAAGAAGCCACTTGGGAACTAGAGGATGAGATGAGAAGGAAGTATCCTGCCCTTTTCTCTTGATATGTCTTATCGATTTCGGGGACGAAATCCTTGTAAGGGGTGGATAATTTGTAACATCCCTGACCTGGGTTATGAGTTAACCCTAGGTGTTTTGTCTAAATATGTAATTAAATCTTTGTGATTAACTCTGAGCATGTAATTAAGTTTCTCAGAAACATATATTTCAGTATTTGCTCCTTTTTATTTAAAGATTGTAGCATTGTTTTGATATACAGGGACCTATGTGCAATTTACCCAGTTGAAAGGGATAGCTTGCAATTTGCACATGATGAGATGTTCCTATGATGTTGAGACATCATGAGAATCTTTTTGGCAAAGTTTGAGGGATTTCCCAAACTTGGGCACCAAGGTGCAGCTGTGGAAGCAATCCCAGTGCTTAAAACCCTAATTTGGGGTAAAATGCAATTTACCCAAATTAAGGGATGCAATTTGTAAAATATATCATCTAATGTATCTTTTAGATCTCTTGCCATCATTTAGAGAAGAAATGATGAGGAAGTCACCTCAATTGAATTATCAAGTTATGAAATATACCTTGTGATTGAATAATCAAGGTATATGTACAATATCCCTTTTATGTATGTACCTTAGTATTAGATTGATCTTCTTTGCCCTCTTTTTCTAGACCTTAAGAGAAGTTTTGTCCTTAGAATAAAGAGGAAGGGACGAGCAAGTAATGAAGGAAGGACCTAGTTGGATTTATGGGAAACTTATGGGCCTTTAATGAAACCTCACCCATGTATATATACACTTTACCTCTCAAGCAAAGGAACCTTTCCTTCGTGCATATCACTGTTTCCCCTTGCTTGTCCGACTAAGGACTGTCTTGGAGCTCAAAGAGGAACGACAAAGGGTGCAAGGTAGGTTTGAATCCCTCTTCTTGCCTAATTCCATGGTTAGAACTCGAATTCAAGGTCAATTGGGTGACTAACTCACGAAACCCTATCTTTCTAGCCATCTCTTTTCGTCTTTCCTTGGAGTTTTCACCTTGGCCAACCTGCGGGAACGTAAGGACGCCATTAGAGCTTGGATCTTGAAATCTTGGAGCTCAAGGAGCAAGCTTTAGGCGGGTTTTATAACTCTAAACCCATGCTTTACTATATACATCTCTTATATGCGGTTAGATGATAGTTCTTCATGTTTCCCTACTTTTATTTGCTATTTTGCAAGTAAATCCATGGGATATCCGTACTGTTCTTGAGCTAGGAGATGAAGGCGTTATTTCCAAGAAAAACCCACCGCTTTTCACTTTCTTAAACGGTCCTAACAGTTTGCTCTCTCGGTCTCAGGACCGCGAGGTGAGCAAATGGTCTCTGGACCGCGAGAGGGCAAACGGTCTTCACGACCGTTTGGAACCGTTGACCGAGCGTGGACCGTATAAGAAATCTGTTCCTAATTATATAGGATAATCACCCTCAAGATTTGAGAGGCTAACTCCAAAGGAATCGGGAGATATGACCTTTTTAAGTAACAACTTTAATTGAATTTATTCCTGATTTTCAAACGGTCTGAAATTGCCTTTTTGGGCAAACGGTCTTAAGACCGTGTAAGGTCGTTGACCAAGCGTTGACCATATGAAATTACTGTTCAAAATTATGTTAATTAACAACTCACCAAGTTTACTGGTCTAATTCCAAACGAGATAAGAGTTGAAGGGTGATTACTAGGGCTAACCCTAGATGAAATTAGTATTGATATTATGGTGACCTAATTAGGGTTTTTAGGGTTGATTGACCTAAACGGTCTCAAGACCGTTTGGGGGTCATCCAAACGGTCTCAAGACCACGAGGGCAATCAACCATGACCGTTTGGAGGTCTGGGGTCAAGAATAGTTGACCAATTGAAGGTACATTTATACCAAATTATATTGCAATTAAATATTGATATGATCATCAACTTAAAAGGTCAGACCTTGATGAATTTGCACTAGAATCCAAAAATTGGATGGTCAAACGGTCTCAAGACCGTTTGGAACTCATCCAAACGGTCTCAAGACCGAGAGGACAATCACCCAAGACCGTTTGAAGGTCTAGGGTTAAGCTAATTTGATCAATTAAGGACCCAATTGCAATAAGTTATCAATTAATTAAAATTCTGATTTTGTGACTCAATCATGGTTCAACCCCTATCAAATCACATTAGATTTTGATGAAATCTTGGGCAAACGGTCTCAAGACCATTTGGGGTCCACCCACATGATCTCAAGACCGTTTGGGCCAAGTTTGGGCCCAATTGGAGCTTAATTGAAGGGTTCAACCTTGTGTTGATGCACATTGTTGAGTGTTGATGGGTGAACATTGATAGACTCTAATTGAATCGATTTCAACCCTAATTGGTCAACAATTGAGGGTCAATTGAATGACCAATTGGTTAAGCATAATTTTATTTGACCCAATCCATAAGTGGTCACCATGGCTTTGACTTTTGAGGGCTTCAACATGAGTTGACATAATCGGTTGTATCATTGAATCTTGTTGATGGTCCAAGTGGTTGAGACCATGTGAGCCTCGCGGTCTCAATACCGTGAGAGGGCTCGCGGTCTCAAGACCGTGAGAGGGCTCGCGGTCTCAAGACTGAGAGAGGGCTCACGGTCTCAAGACCGTGAGGGGCCTCGCGGTCCTTAGGTCAAAGGTGGGCAAACGGTCCACACCATCCTCGCGGTCTTGAAATCAAATGAAGGCTCGCGGTCTTGAAGAAGGTTGAGAGGGCTCGCGGTCTTGGAAGAGATTGAGGGCTCGAGGTCCTAAGGTCAAAGGTGTCTAAACGGTCAACTCACCCTCGCGGTCCTGAAAGTCACATTGGTTAAAAGGTCAACTCAACCAATGGGTCTCAAATCGATTGAGGGTTGATGGTTGAGATCGATCAAGATAATTCAAGGTTGACTTCATTCAATCAATTGATAATATAAATAGTTCAATGATGCCCTAATCTAAAACCTAATGATAACCTAGGATATTAAGGGGTTAATTGACTAAGGTTTTGACCATGATGATGATCAATGGGGTGAATTACCAAAATACCCCTGAAGGGTCAATTGAGTAATACCTTGCCCGATTCAAACCCTAATTACATGAGAATGATGTTTTTAACCATAATGATTCCATCCAACTTGATCTAGTCTAATGTTATCATAAATCACTAATATGAAGAAAGAGAAAGTATTCTAGAGAGAGAAAGTACTCTAGAGAGAGAAAGTACCCTAGAGAGAGAAAGTAAACCTAATTGGATGGAAACTTAAGTGAAGCATCTTCAATGCACATGAATGTGTATAATTAGGGTATGATTCACCTGTGTGAAGTCATAGAAACCCTAATTATGATAAATGATGAACCTTTAACTAATCTGAGAGCATCAATGATGATGTTACTCATACATGATGATGATATGAGATCAACTCACCTTAATGTGAATAGTAAACCCTAATTCAAGGGTGATGACATGTAATGTGAATAGTAAACCCTAATTCAAGGGTGATGACATGTAATGTGAATAGTAAACCCTAATTCAAGGGTGATGACATGTAATGTGAATAGTAAACCCTAATTCAAGGGTGATGACATGTAATGTGAATAGTAAACCCTAATTCAAGGGTAATGGCATGCAAATAAGTATTAAACTCTAATTGATGAGAATCGGAGGATTTAACTCTTATGACAAGAGTGGAAAGTATATTCCTTATTTTGTATTACCTTTATCAGTTGAATTAACCATGCAGGTTCTGATATGAAGGTGATCATATCCAGGCATGGATGTTGATGTTATATTCAATTGAAGGCATGTTGTTAGCCTTATGAATAAGAAAAGTAACTTGATGCCTTGTTAATGGCATCCCATAATGATAATGGGCTGTGAGAGCCATGAATACCATCAAAGTCATGCTTTAGAGATGACTTGTGATGAGTATGATGAGAAATTATGATTGATATAAGTTAGGCCTGCTACATTTAGTATTCTTCTGTTATAGCTGTTATGCTACTGTTATTGTTTGAAGAACAATGTATGTTGTTAAAGAATACTGAATGTACCTAACTAATCAAGTATAATGTAGGGCCCTGATCATAGATCCATCATTGTCAGAGATTAAGTGATGGTGAAACATGTTTTCCTCAAGGAACTCCTGGAGCACATACTTTTGAGTATGTGGGGTACATGGATGTGTAGCACCTTACATCCTAGTGTAGGAAAGTGATGTAGATGTGTAATCCATCCATCCTCCACTATAATTCCATACCGTATCAGTGGTAGGTAAACATGAAACCTCCTGATGACGAAGAAAACACAGATATCCGTATCAGTGGAGATAAACATGAAATCTCCTGATGACGAAGAGAGTACAGAACGCCACTGTGACTCTAGAATAGAGAAGGACCAGTTTACCCTGGTGAGCTATAGTAGTAGAGACACGAGATGTCCTACAAGTGATCCTCTTACTGACTGAGGAAGGTGAAGGTCATGAGAATCTGACTCTCTTAATGACCTATGTATGATACTGATGTGACTTCGCAGCGATCAGTTGGAGTATGAGTGGTATACCTCATCTCCACAGGGCATAATGTTGTTTGTAAAACATAATCAATCACGTAGTATACTTGTTAGAGATAATTCCAAGTTAGTTGATTGATGTTACACTGTAATAGTGCTTATATTTCTTCATACCTCATAAATGTTGAGTTCTTGGTTATAGCTGCAATTGTTATCTAATACTTTGAAGGCTTTATTGCTTAAGATGTTCTTTGATGTTATATTAAAGCTTCAGGAGGAGAGTTATAACTCTCGCTGGGACAATTATGAAAAATTGTCTCACCCCGTAGACTTCAACTTTTTAGGTGGACGTCGGAGATGAAGGAACCAGCCTACAGGTGACCAGTCTCAGCAGCAGCAGCACCAGGAGCAGCAGTAATCTCAGGTGGAGATTTAGTCTGTCATGTGGTGTAGTTAGAGTCAGTCCTATGTGTCCTCTGTACTCTCAGGTCTTGGAGTCTTGGGTTATGTGATCTTGAGATTTTGTATCTTGATGTATATAATTACTCAAGAAGTAATTATCCTGAGATGTAAACAAGTTTATCTCACTTTATGAAAGAAGTTTTTATGGATCCAAGCTCTTGTCTCGAAAAGTTTTAATTTCCCGTGATTTTTGTCTTCAGCTGATTATCGAATCGCTTCCGCTAAGTTTTAATCGTGTTTATGTCATGATTTGGAGATCAGATCCCACAAAAAGCCCATCTCATTTTGTCGAATGCCTTAACTAGATCCAGTTTCACTGCCATCAGGTGTTTTTTATTTGTTTTGGATTCCATGGAGTGTACAATCTCCTGGACCAGTAAGACATTATATCCAATCCTTCTACTTGGGACAAAGCTAGACTGAAAGGGGGATATCCAATCTGTGAGGTAGGGCTTGAGCCGGTTAGAAATCACCTTTCAGAGGATTTTTGTACATGCATTATTCAGATAAATTGGGTACAGGTACGAGCATTGGTCAAGAGATGGGGTTTTGGAAATGAGGACTAGGTTGGAGTTGATCACTCTCTGTTCTAGGGGACGTCCAAGGAATGGGTCTGTAATGAATTTTAGGATTTGGGCCTTCACCGACATCCATTGTTCCTGGAGGAAAGCTGCTCCAATGTCATCGGGTCCAGGCACCTTCAATGGCACCATGGATCAAAGTGTGGTCCAAATTTCTTATTCCAAGGGGGGCTTCCCAAAATCCGTGATCGCCTCCCGTACGAGTGGTGGGAAGACACCAATGAAATTCGCACTCGCAAGGCGTCTGCTCGCCATGTTCGATTCCTAGTATACCGATGAGAAGAAGTCCAGAACCATCGACTTTAGTTGATCTGCGTATTCAACCTTGTTGTCATCATTGTTCTTGAGCCTGGCTATTTTATTCATTCGCCTTTGTGTCTTTACGAGGGATTGGAAGAAACGTTTGTTGTTGTCTCCCAGCTTCACCCATTCATAGTGGGCCCTTTGTTGCCAGTCTTTCTCCTCGCCACGGAGAATTCGATCTAGCTCAGTTTGTAGTCTGACAGTTTCTGTGGCTGTTCTCATGTCAAAGGAGATGGTGAGCTGTGTTTGGTACCATCTAATCTTACTGCTCAGTCTCTGCTTCTCCTACGCTGCCTCCTTCCGACAGGTTAACTCCCATGATGAGGCGGCTTTGAGGAAATCTGAGGCAGCAACGGTGAAGGGGTTCTCTATGTTCCACTGAGTGGTGAGGAGATCTTTGAAGCCTTTGAGGTGGTGCCAGCCTATCGTGGTCTTGGTGAAGTTGCCTCTCTTTCCCTCTGTGTGGGGGAGAGACAACTTTATATACTTTTCATATTTTAATGGTTTTAATTGTACAAATCCATTAGAGGTATGATTATCCTAAGCCAATTTGAGTATAAAAGATCCTTAATGTGGATCATTTGAGCAATTAGGTTTTTATGAGTAGAAAAGCTATTTTAGGGTTTGTTGACGTAAAAAGTATAAAGTTTAAGAAATTGATCTAAGAAACCCTAATGAATCCTAATGAGACTTAGACACCTTTGAAAGGTATCCCAAGTCAATAAAGAGTTGTTTGGGATGAGATGATAACAAATAGGTGTTATACATATTTTCAGGATCAAGGGTTGCTTGCATTGGTTACGTTGCTTGATTGGACATCTAGTTGGATTTGGATATCTTGCTTCATTTGACTCATAATTAGGTATGTGGTTACGCTTATGACTAATTGCTCAAGTTTCACGGAAATTTCTGAACTTTTATCAGTTGCTTATAAATAACTACTTGGTTGACTTTTATTTCATGCAACTATAAAGTGACTATGAGAATCACCATAAATATATGTGCATGACTAGCTCAGATTCTAGTCCTCCTATGTAGCTTTGATGATGATGAGATGGATGACCTAGTACATGGTCTACCCTTAGGGTATGGTCATCAGGTTATCATGAGTCGATATGTTGGTCTACCCTTGGGTAGGACCATACGACTACACAGCCCTAGGTCGTGGTCTAGCTGTAAGGTAGGATCATAGGGGCTATTTGAGATCTACCATATGAGAGAGGTAGTATCCATATCCACAGTAGGGATAGCATAGAGGCAAGGATATGTAGGGATTGAGTAGTTATGTTTAATACGTAAAGTTTGATCTATTAAGCAACAATTTGGTTGCATTATGTTGTTACAAATAGATGCAAGATTTTGGTTCCCCCACATACCAGTATGATTCATTATATTGACCACCGTTTTGTTTGTCGGCGTTTCAGGTTTATTAGAAAGTGGATATTATTTTAAAGTGACATTGAATGAATAAATCTTAATAAAGAATTGAAGGGTTATAGATAGATAGTTTCTTATCTGGGTAAAGTGCTTGAAATCCTATATTTTTCAAGGTATGTGATAAGAGATTTTCTTATCCTATTTTAATCATAGTTGTGGTAGAATTTATTAATTATTTTTATTATTTGCAAAACCATATGATCCTATTTTGGGGTAACGACTCTAGCTTCTTGGTATTCCTTAATTGGGGGTTACCGAGGGGTAGGGTCATTACATTTAGTATAAGAGCCTACTTTTCCATTTAATTTCTAATAATTATTAAACTTTACAAAACTCTTTAGAACCCAAGGGTGTTATTAGAGGATTTTCCAATGATGGAGGTGTCTAGAAAAGGATCACAATCTGGGGGTTGGCAAGATTTTCCTCCACCCCACTAGTCAGTCTATGAGGACTCCTAGATTCTGTGTGATTGCCTAGCCAAAATTAGAGGATTTGACTCGAAATAAGATACCTCTAGGTCTTCTCGCATCTGTCTTCGTCCCTTCTCTACCCCGTTCATTGAATACCTTTAAGAGATTAGTGTTTCTCTCTCTTCACCACCCTCCTAAGTTTTGGTGTTAAGAATGGAAAGGATTATGGAATCCTCCACCAAATAATAAAAAACATGTAAGAAAGATGTCGTGGACATAAGTTTTGATAATTAAAAACTCAGTCTGAGTTTAGTTACATGCTTAGGTTGCATGGCCTGTGTTTCCATTCCCTCAGGAGAGCTTGGAGGTTAGACCTTGTCATAGGATGAGGAGGAGAAGGATAGCCTTG
Organism: Alisma plantago-aquatica; assembly: GCA_963693085.1. Lineage (NCBI taxonomy): Eukaryota > Viridiplantae > Streptophyta > Magnoliopsida > Alismatales > Alismataceae > Alisma > Alisma plantago-aquatica. The sequence goes on from OY856415.1 coordinate 490,650,096, forward strand.
GGAGAAGAAACCTCTAGGAAGAGGAAGAGACTTGACACATCCTTTGAGGATGATGCTCAATCTAAAACCTTAAGTGGTGGATAGAGAAAGAGAAGACATGATGAGTTGGATATCATAGTTGACCATCCAGGTATGTACATAGGTTTTCCATGCATGCTTTACGTATAGGCTTTGAGTATGCATGAGAAAAATAAACTATGTGTGGTTCTTTGATCCCTAGTGCCTTGGGGTAACCCGACCTTGGGTGGGTCATGCCTGTTAGGGTGAGGGATAGTTCCCTCATTAACAAGGTTGATGGTGACTATGTAGGAACCCTGTCGGGCATATATGAACAGAAATGAGGCATGTACCTACATAGAAGAGAGTAGTAGCAAGATTGGTAGAAGGTTTTAGACCTAATCCATAAAGGTTATGCGTGATAGTTTATGAGATATTCATGCAGAACTTTGGATGATCTTGGTCAGACATAAGTTTTGATAAGTACGTTTCACCCAGGTAGGGATAGACATGTATCCTTAAGAGCTTGACCCATCTTCTGTGAGAGAACCTATATTGGTAGGACTAGTTGTAGGGTTATCTCTAGAGAGAGAGCGATACCCGATGAAGAAGGTTGGAGACCTTGACTCCAAGACATGAGGAATTATGAGAAGTTGGGTATGATATGGCCTAGAATAGATGACCCTGAAAAGACGTATGTGGTTGTCTCATGTACGATCCTTAGAGGCTTGTTGTACCTTGGCTGCCTTTAGAGGAACCAAATCCTAGGAAAGAGAAATAGGCTTCCTGAACAAATGTATGGATGATATGAGCACCTACCTTTTGGGTGTAAGAAAGAGACTTCCAAAGCTCCTAAAAGGGTATGGTATGATAATAAGTTGTGGGGCCTCACACCCAGTTGGTTGCCCTTGTCTAGTATTGGCTAAATTGGACATTAATATACCCTTTGTTTTGATGATTACACACATTTCATTCTTGTGGATCTAACGTGCTATTTGATTATTTCAGGGTTCAGGGAAATAAGGAAGTGGATAGTTGAAGATCAACACAAATGGAAGATTAATGTGCTTAAATTGTTAATATTTTCATGATTGTACTCAATGTAAAAACTTGTACAAGTATATAATGTACAAGTACCTAGATATCATGTAAATCAAGTGTTATAACTTCCTCATCCACTCACAATCCTTAGATGGATTTTCCCCCAAAGTTGGAGTCACCAACACACATTGAAACACACACTAAGAAGGAGATTCAAAAACCTAGAACAGGGACACCCTCGGTCGAAGAACTTGTTGACCGAGACACACTCGGTCAAATTTCTTGTCGACTGAGAACCACCTCGATCGAAATTGTGAGCACTATTCAACAACTTAGACAATTATGCTCTAAATTAGCTTTCAGTCAAAAATAACCTTGACCAAGTAAGAAATGATCTAAAGCTTGCGACCGTTAGACTGAGTGGTTGGTAATTGGGAGTTGGAAAAAGACGTTGCAACACTTTTTCTCCAAACCCCTCCTCATTCAAAGAAAAGTTTGACCAAGACACATCTCGATCGATTAGTTCCTTGATCGAGACAGTTTCCGGATTGTTCTTTTCAGCTCAAAACAATTAGCCATTGCAAGTCAATTGATGGATACTTGACGGTTATTTAAGCACTAAGAACACTCTAAAAACCCTCTAGAACCTCCCTAATTACTTGTAAACCATTCCTATAAATAGGAGAAGCCTTAGGACACCTAAAGTATGAAGCTACACTTGATCATTCACTATTGAGAGTAATCAAGCTAAGGTTCACTTGTTGTCTTCTTCCTTGATCTCTAGAAAGGTGTCCTACAACCACAATATCCTAGCCACTACACATAGCCACGTTCATCCTAAGTGGATAGGAGATTCTAACGCTTGATATAGGATCAAAGTACTGAGCAACATTGTTGTATTCCTTTCTTCCAATCCCCCTTCACAGGTACAAAGTGAAATTGTTCCTTGGCTACTCCAAGATTGTGGAGGCTGCTTGAGGGAGCACCGGTGGAGCTACTTCTTTGTGAAGAAGGTTTCTTCAATAGGAGCTTGATATTACTTCAAGGAAGGCTTCTTCAAGGGAGGTTGGAGCTACTTCTAAAGGAAGGCTATCTCAAGGCGGTGGAGCTACTTCTAGGAGGTGAAGGCTGCTCCAAGGACTTGAAGTTACTTCAAGAAGGTTGCTTCAAGGAGGTTGAGGCTACTTCAAGGGTGTATAAGGTGATTGTATTTTGTGTAACTACTTGTGAGGTAATAAAATATATTACTTTCAAAATCCCAATTGGAAACAATTGGGTAGTGGACCGACAACCTTTAATTTCAAAGGTAGGAACCACTCTACATCCAAGAGTCTTCCTTTTTTCCTTCTCCTTCTTTGGTTTAATTGTTTAATTAATTTTAAAGTTCCAAAAAAGCTCTATTCACCACCCTCTAGATCTTTTAGTTGGTAATAGAGTAGGTCTTCAAGCAGCCATAACAGGTCTTGAAGAATGAGGGACAACTTGTTGAGCAACCTCAACCTTGAAGGAACTCATGTAACTCAGCCACCTCCTTTTGATGGAAGCAACTACACCTACTGGAAAAGAAAAATGCAATTCTACTTCCAAGGACTTAGCTTGGAATTGTGGAGGATAGTGTCCAATCCCTATGTGCTCCGTACAACTGAATATGCAACATGGGATCCCAACACGGTAAAAACAGTTCAATTGAATGCCAAAGTGATAAGCATATTATATTGTTCTATTTCAGTAAGTGTATTCAATAGAATATCCACATGTGACACAACCTATGATATATGGGATAAAATCTCCATAACACATGAAGTAACTACCCAAGTTAAGAATACTAAAATCAATATGGTTAAACAAAAGTTTGAACAATTTTGCATGTAACCTAATGAATCTATTTGTTAAATGTATGCATTATTTTCTTCAATTGTTAATAGCCTAAGTGCATTAGAAAAATATGTAAGTGAAGAAGATCAAGTTTCCAAGATTCTCATATCTCTGCCTCCAAAATACAAATCAAAGGTGACGGCTATTGAAGAAGCAAATGATCTCACCACAATGAGGATGGAGCAACTCAGTGGTAACCTAGAAACTCATGAGGTCACCCTTGAAGAAGAAGAAAGAGTGGAGGTTGAGCTTAAAAAGGGAAAAAATAAGGACATAGCCTTGAAAGATACAACAAAGACTCAATCAAAAGTCATCACTCAAGAAAGTGATGAAACAAGTGAAGGAGATGGTGAAAAAGATGCACTCATTGTGAATGGTAAGAAATATAGAATGTATAAATCTAACAAGAATTCTAGTGCTTCTTCCTCTTCTTCCCTTAGGTGTTTCGAATGTGGCAATAAAGGACATGTGAAGAGTGAATGTCCTAAAATCAAGAAATTAAAGAAGTCTTCTTTCAAGAAAAAGAACAAAGGAGATAAAGCCTATAAAGATTCTTGGGATGAATAAAGTGATGAAAGTGGAAGTGGGGAGGAGGAATGTGAATGCCTTATGGACAAAGAAGATGAAAATGAAGACTCAAGTGAGGTAAGTCTTCTTGAACTATCTAAAGTAGAACTAGTCACTAGTCTCCCAGAGATACATGACAAATATATTGACTGTAAAAGGAAATTAAAGAAGCTTACAAAAACTAATGATGATTTTCATGCTAAGCTATATACTCTCTCTTCTAAAAATGAAAGTCTTATATCTAAAAGAAATACCCTAAAATCTTCGATTAATGAGCATAATATCAAGTTGCTTGTTGTAGAAACAAACCATAACTTTCTTTGCCAATAAAAGGTTGAATTGCTTACTAAAATAAATGATCTTCAAACTCATTCTATTTTATGCACTCATTTGGATTATAATTCTATTGTCAAAGAAATAGACAACTTTCTATCTAATCTAGATCAATCAAAATTAGATATTAAAAGAAAAATAGATGAAATTGGTAAGTTGCAAAAAGATATTAGTAGCTTGAAAAATAAAGATATCCTTGATAAAATCCTAAAAGACTCTTCTGGACAAATTGGGAGGAGAGGTCTAGGGTATGTACCCAAGAAAATTTCTATCAAAAACCTAGAGCTAAAAGGACACAAGAACCCAAGACAAAGTTCATGTATGCACCAAAAACAACTTCACCTCATGACCAAAATAGTAAAAAGAGATATGGAATTGATTTTATCTGTTGCCATTATTGTCTACGTCTTGGTCATTATTCTTTTTCATGCCCATACAAGAGAAATAAAGATAATGATATAGCTTGGGTTCCAAAGCCACAAACTTAGAAATATGAGGATACCTAGTTGAGATTTAACCTAAAACTAAAATTGAAAATCTGATTGTCTTATCTCAACTAAACATAATCTTAACTTGCATATATCAAAGAATACATCTTATAAGGGAGTAATAAGTAATCTCTTTCTGATATATTGGAATTGATCAAGAGGAAGAGGTTTGGTAAAGATATCTGCTAATTGCTCTTCAGTATCAACATGATTAGAAGTATGATCTCTCAAGAAATAGTGTCTAATGTCAATATCCTTGACATGACTATGTAAAATAGGATTATGGGCCAAGTTTATAGCACTAGTGTTATCACAAAAAATCAGCATAGAGGAGAATGCAAAACCATAGCCATTCAAAACTTGTTGCATATAGAGTACTTGAGCACAGCATGATCCAACAACCAAATATTTGGCTTTAGTGGTGGATAGGGTGATTGTGTTTTGTTTCTTACTAAACCAGGATACTAAAGCTCTTTCTAGTAAGAAACAACCACCACTTGTGCTCTTGTGATCAAGTCAAAAACTAGCGTAATCGGCATCAGTGTAAGCTTTTAAATCTAGCAATTGTCCCTTAGGATACCACAAACCATAGTCTATAGTACCAGAAAGATATCTTAAAATCCTTTTAATGACTTGAAAATGAGAATACATTGGCTTTGATTGAAATCTAGTGCAAAGTCCTACAGAGAACATGATGTCCGGTATAGAGTCGATTAAATATAGCAAACTACCTATCATAGCCCTATACAAGGAATCATCAATGGGTTCACCATATTCATCCTTATCAATTTTGACAAAGGTAGCCATCAGAGTGGTAGCATGTTTGCAATTTTCCATACCAAATCATTTTAAGAGTTCTTTGGTGTACTTCTCTTGGCTTAGAAAGATTTCGGCTGGTGTTTGTTTTATTTGAAAACCAAGGAAAATGTTAATTCTCCCATGAGACTCATTTCAAATTCTTTTTTTATAATCTTACTAAATTGATTACATAATGAATCATTTGAAGCTCCAACAATAATGTCGTCAACATATATTTGAACAACAAGAAAATCAGATTGGTAAGTTTTGAAGAATAGTGTAGAATCTAATTTTCCAATCAAAAATCCATTATTCAAATTTATCTTTATCATCCTTTGTATTTAATATGTAACAGGGTGTACCAAAAGCATGAAAATAATCAACTCTAGGTTTTTTGTTGAAAATAAGTTCATAAGGAATTTTCTTAAGATGGGAGTGAATTGTTACATGATTTCAATACATAACATGCTATATTAAGTGCTTCAGCCCAGAAAGTTTTAGGTGTATTGTGTTCAAGTAACATAGTTCTAGCCATTCCTTGTAAAGACTGATTTTTTCCTTTCTACTACCCCATTTTGTTGTGGAGTGATGGGGCTAAAAAATTATGCATGTACCCTTGAGATGTACAAAACTCTTCAAAGATATGATTTTCAAACTCTCCACCATGATCACTCCTAATGGTACATATTTTTTTTTGTAGTTGATTTTCAATTTTAGAACAAAATTGAATGAATATTCTAATTGCATCATCTTTGGTTGAAATGAAATGAACCCAAGTATATCTACTATAATCATCAATAATAACAAAGCAATATCTTTTACCACCAATAGATTGAGTCCTCATAGGACCAAACAAATCCATATGAATGAGTTCTAATGATATAGTAGTGCTAAGTAAGGTTTTAGATTTGAAAGAAGTTTTACTTTGCTTTCCTAAAGTACATGGTTCACAATTTTCAAGTTTGTCAAAAGAAAGTTTAGGTAAACTACAAACGAGATCATATTTAATCAACTTTTTGATAACATGTGAACTTGCATGACCTAGTTTTTTATGCCATAGTTGTAAGGATTCATCATTTGCAATAAGACATTTTCCAAAAATAGCTTGCATGGAATTAGGTCTTAGTATATATAGATTTCCTAATATTTTTCCTTCATAAACAACATTGTTTGTGTTTTCTGTAAGTAGCTTGCAACAAAATTTGTTAAAAGGAACATCATAGCCACTATAACATAATTGACTTACACTAATAAAATTGTGATGTAATCCATCAATAAGTAGGACATTTTTAATTTGAAGATTTGTACCAACATTACCTATTCCAATAATTTTACCTTTGGCGTTATCTCCAAATGTAACCGTACCATTCTTCTTTTTTTTAAAAGTTTGAAATGCTTCTTTGTTTCAGTCATATGTTTGGAGCAACCACTATCAACCACCCAATCCTACAAAAATAGATAGGCTTTGGTACCCATGTGATGGTTCTTTTGGCTAGGAATTTTTATTAAAGAATTTTGTTTTTTTAGAATAACTCATTTGAAAGAGTTTTTTTAACAATTTTTAATAGCGAGACTGAGTGTAATTGTAAGTTGATTGATTTAGTAATAAACTCTTTACAAAATACTACTTGATTGACGATTTATTTGACCGAAAGGCTTCTCGGTCGAGTTAACTATCGGTCAGAATAATTTTTCAGTAGATATGATTTTGAATAGAACATTCTTTGGTCGACAGTTTATTTGATCGGATGGATCCTTGGTCGAGTATTTTGTCAACCAAAACTGGTTCTGTGTGAATTTATTAATGTCAAGCAAATAATTAAATCATGAAATATGTGCTCAAAATTCTAATTGAATTTTAAGTTATTTTTATTGCACGAGATCCTCATAATGATTCTTTGTCACAATAATTTCCTTTCATGCACAAGTACATAAACAAGCTCAAAACAATTCACCAAAATCACTCACACAGACACTTGTTCGGTCAAACTATGTTGGACCAAGATGATTCTTGTTCGATAAAATTTTTGATCAACTTCCACTCAGTGGAACCCTCAGTCGACAAGGCACTGATGTATTGAATTTTTCTCTCAAAATTTTACGAATCGATTTTTTTTTGCAAAATGCCCCCTTGTTTGAGAGAATTCTCGAATGAACCCTTCATCTAACAGTCACTTTTTCAAATTGCAACGGTCGACCAAACTGAGCATTGAGAGGAGCATCAGTAGAGAGTCCTTGGGCTCTCGATCGACAAAAAGGTCGACCGAGAAGGTCCCTGATTTTCTATAAATAGGACCCCAATCTACCCATTCTACACGCAACTCACTTGCTCTCTTCTCTACCTCCTATCTAGTGATCTTCTAGAGCTATTCTTTAGTAATACTCTTGCACTCTCATCCCTAGTTCTTCTTCACCTCCATTTGTGCAACATGGTCTCCTCTTCAGCATGCGGTGGGAAGAAGCAAGTTGCGGCGAGGAAGGGAAGACAAGTCACTCCAGCCTTGAGAAGCATCAACGACATCACCTTCAAAAATGTTGCTACTAGAGAATGCTACCTCAAGCTTACCTCAAAGACTCATCTTCTTCAATGATCGATGGATACCAATGACTTCATCACGCTCCTTGATCTCCCTGATCTCTTCAAGGTGCAAAAATTGATGGATTTTCTTCAACCATCATTCTGTTTCTGGTCACCCAAGCAGTAAATGAGTTTTATGCTAATCTTACTAGGGACTCCAACAAACCCTACTCTTTCACTTCCATGGTTGATGGGTTAGGCTTCTACTTCTTCAAAAAAGGCATCCTAAAATGTTAGATATAGATGAGGATGAATATGGAGATTTCACAGACTTAACCACTGGCAATCCTTTATCCAAACTCTCCACCAATGACAACACCATTAGTTTAGGAGATGTCAAAAGGGCCATTTTTCTTCCTAACACTTCATGCCATTAGAATAAGGGAACCTACTATGTAACATCTCTCATCCCTAAAGCTAGGGTAGTAAACCTCATTATCTCCCACAAAATCTACCCTAGAGCAAATAAAATAGAAATCCCACAATTTAGAATGTATCTAATCTATGATACCTTAGACAGTATTCTAGTAAATTTCATTTGCATTATCCTTTCCAACATGTTTGAATTTACTGGATATCCTCCCTATGCTGATTTTGTATGTCAAATCATTCAATTTTGCCTTGACAAAAACCTAGAGGATCTTAACTACAAGTGTGATAGGCGTCCTCAAAAACTCACCAAACACACTGTAGATAAGGGTTAGGACTGAAGGAGAAACATCCACCGAAGCAAATCTGCCATCTCCTACTCCTCCTAGATACTCCATAGAAAACTTAGCCAATGGTGTGTGTTGTCTCAAAGGGGCTACCTTTTACCTTGGGATACAATTGGACTACAATCACCATGCCATGACTTATCTCAATCAATGAATGTAAGACTTGTCTCCAAATATTCTGTATACTTACCCATACTCACTCTACCCAGGGAGTCTCTATCCTTATAATCCTTCAACCAACTACACCCAAGTTCCATCTCCTCCATCACATGATATTTCCCATACTCAGTACTCACCCCTGCAACTCCAAGACATAGTTTCCCATTTCCAATTTGATCAGGCACCTACATTCCAGGAAGCATATGCTCTCACAAAGACAGGGGAACTTGATTGGCACACACTTGTCAAGTACTATGGTGATGCTCCATTTCTTGGGAAAGATCCTGAATTTGATGTAATTTTAAGCTCTTTCAAGTGATGTGGAACTATGTAGTGAGTGGGAAATTTCATTGTAATCACTCTAGTGAAGTTTGTCTTGCTATTCTATGTTGTTTCAATGTAATTGAGCTTGTTCTCTTACTCATGATAATAAAATTTATATTGTGGCTTTCATTGGACATTTTTCCATCACTTCATTTTTACAATTTGAGTATGATATTGAGGGGGGTATCCAATTTAGGGGGAGTAATAATAATATGATCATATGGCTATCTTTTTGAAATGACAAAGGGGAGAAATAATATAAAATCAAAATAAATGAGTTTCATGCTTTGTTGGCTTAACATTAATTGATGCTATATTCCTTAAGAGATGGATACTATGTTCCATATCTCTTTAAGAACTATTAGCACACATTTTATGAAAACAAGAACATGTCCTTCATCCAAGGTAAATCTCAGGTATGAAACTCATCTCATTTGATTATTTTTTTTATATTTTTGAAATGGTTGTCATCTTCAAAAAGGGGGAGATTGTTGGATAAATTGGACATTAATATACCCTTTGTTTTGATGATGAAAAACATTTTATTCTTGTGGATCTAACATGCTAATTGAGTATTTCAGGGTTCAAGGAAATAAGGAAGTGGATAGTTGAAGATCAACACAAATGGAAGATCAATGTGCTAAAATTGTTAATATTTTCATGATTGTACTCAATGTAAAAAGTTATGCAAATATATAATGTACAAGTACCTAGATATCATGTACATCAAGCATTAGAACTTCCTCATCCACTCACAACCCTCAGATAGATTTTTCCCTAAAGTTAGAGTCACCAACACACATTGAAACACACACTAAGAAGGAGATTCAAAAACCTAGAACATGGACACCCTCGATCGAAGAACTTGTCAACCGAGACACACTCGGTAGAAGTTCTTGTTCACTGAGAACCACCTTGGTCAAAATGGTGAGCATTGTTCAACAACTTACACAATTGTTCTCTAAATTAGCTTTCAGTCGAAAGTAACCTTGACCGAGTAAGAAACTGTCTAAAGCTTGCGACTGCTAGACTGAGTGGTTGGTAGTTGGGAGTTGGAAATAGATGTTGCAGCACTTTTTCTCCAAACCCCTCCTCAGTTGAAGAAAAGTTCGACCAAGACACATCTTGGTCGACTGGTTCCTCAATCGAGACAGTTTCTGGATTGTTCTTTTCAGCTCGGAACAATTGGCCATTGCGAGTCAATTGATGGATATCTAACAGCTAGTTAAGAACTAAGAACACTCTAGAAACCCTCTAGAACGTCCATAAGTACTTGTAAACCATTACGATAAATATGAGAGGCCTTAGGACACCTAAAGTACGAAGCTACACTTGAGCATTCACTATTGAGAGTAATCAAGCTAAGGTTCACTTGTTGTCTTCTTCCTTGAGATCTAGAAAGGTGTCCTACAACCACAATCTCCTAGCCACCACACACAGCCACATTCATACTAAGTGGATAGGATATTATAACGCTTGATATAGGAACAAAGCGTTGAGCAACATTGTTGTATTCCTTTCTTCCAATCCCCCTTCACAGGTACAAAGTGAAATTGTTCCTTGGCTACTCCAAGATTGTGGAGGCTGCTTGAGGAAGCACCGACGGAGATACTTCTTTGTGAAGAAGGTTTCTTTGAGAGGAGCTTGAGATTACTTCAAGGAAGGCTGCTTTAAGGGAGGTTGGAGCTACTTCTAAAGGAAGGCTATCTCAAGGCGGTGGAGCTACTTCTAGGAGGTGAAGGTTGCTCTAGGACTTGAAGTTACTTCAAGAAGGATGCTTCAAGGAGGTTGAGGCTACTTCAACAAGAAGGATACTTCAAGGGTGTAGAAGATGATTTTGTTTTGTGTAACATCCTTGTGAGGTAATAAAATAAAACACTTTCAAAATCCCAATTGGAAACAATTGGGTAGTGGACTGACTACCTTTGATTTCAAAGGTAGGAGCCACTCTACATCCAATTGTCTTCCTTGTTTCCTCCTCCTTCTTTGGTTTAATTTTTTAATTAATTTTAATGTTCCAAAAAATCTCTATTCAACCCCCCTCTAAATCTTTCATGTAGGACTTTGAGGATGGTTCACATGGAAGAGTGTTAAGGAGTATGTACCATATCTTATATAGGTTTGGTTCATGGTTGAACAACTAAGTATGCAGTTTAGACATCCGGTGTGTGAGGGGTGAACATGGGGTTCCTGGACCAAAGAGGGGAAATAGTAGTACATGGTGCACATGATGCTCATGAGGCTGATTGAGTTCATAGGAATTAAGCTTGGCACCCCTCCCCATGTTTTAGTGCAAAAGCAAACCCCACCAGATCTGAGATATATGTTTGATGAACCATTAACACAAGTTGGTGACGTATGCATGATTTTGGTCCAGCCTCAAGGAATGATGAACAAGTATGATTTACTAAGAAACTTAGAATGGTTTAATAGGTTGTCTTCTTGCTAGCCATGAGCATAAGTAGCATGATAGGGCTAAGCATATACATGATGATGTAAACCTTGGAGGTAACAATGTTTTGTGGCCTTTGTTACTATCAAGTGATAGTTTTCTCTCATCTTGGGGAAGGACCCTTCATGTTAGGGTGAGCGCCAACTTTTGATTAGGTTTGAGGTAAACTAAAGAGGTCACTCATAAGATCTTGATGAGCTAAGTGTAAGAGCACGTAGTATGACCATGAATCTATAGACCAACGTGTGCCCATCTCTAAGGGAAATGAGGATATGTTGCTATGGAGGTAACCTATAGTATGGGGCCAGATCGAGATAGGTAGGTCGCCATGTTTCCCATGATGGGGTGAAAGGTTATCTATGAGTGCCCAGAGAGATGGTGGAGTTTTGGGTGAGGATTCAAGGATGAGATGTGCTTGAGTATCAACAAAGGAGATACGAACTATTATCGAATCCTAGGTCAACACTAAGGTCAAGTAGGGATAAGACAAATGGGAGTAGGAGTTGTCTGTTCCCTGAATGCACAAGACCATAGGGTCAGGAGGTAACAACTACCTTTTCCCTAGGCCCATGGGTTAGGAGGTTGACCACCTTCATGAGTTCGTAGTGCCTAAGGGATAAATATTAGAGGCACTCCCTAGATGCATAAGGGTCAGATTACCCCAAAAGTACCGGCACCCTAGAGACCTTGAGGTAATGCCTAAGGATTGTATAATAACAGAGATGTTAAGACCCATAGGTGATGAGAAAAGTCTTCTCATGGGTCTAGACACAGAAGTGAGATGTTCATGGTGTAGAGTCATGAGAAGTAAGCTTCAACTTAAACTAGAAAGTGTAATGGAAATGGGTGATGCACCATCTCTATTCTTGGAATGGGATGAACTCTGTATTTGGACTGCAGCCAAATGCTTATTTCATCTTGTTATGGGTGTGAGAGAGGAAAAAACGCATGCCATATACGAAGAATGAAGATGATATGAGTTGAAACCTTTCTATGATGATTAAGAATGGATGAAGTACGACACCTTTTTGAGTATATTGGATAGATGGTATGAAAGAATAGATGAACTAAGGTATTTATCATATGAGGATGGGCTTGTCAAGAGCATTTTGGATTTTATGAGTTACATGTTTTGGTTTGATAATTGGGATATTGGAAGCAAGAGCTTGAAGTTTTTTTGACTCAGATAGACCTAAACCCAAGACATGGATGATGAGTGGAGTGTATGAAGATTTATGTCTTCACCATCACCTAGCACATAAGGAAGCTAGTACGATAATGAGATGTTCTCAACTGAAAATAGCTCAGGTGTACAGCTGTGGAGAGAGCTGAAAGAGGTTGCTAGGTGAAGCCTATGACCATTAGAAGACTAGACATGTGTGGATAACATCCAGATACACCTCCCATGAAAAGAAGGTGGTAAAACCCACTACTAGAGTGTTTTAGTGTTTCTGAGGATTCACCCTTGAGGAATCATGTCATGCCAGAAGCTCATGATTTTAAGTATACCATACATTGTGGTACTACCAAGATGGTTAAGGTTTGCAGTAGTACCATGAAGGCCTAGAATGAAGAAGAATAGAGAGGTGCATGTGGTCATTTGCCATACATGCCAGAGGGTGAAGGCTGAACACCAGTAACTTGGTGGATTGCTACAGATAATGAGAAGTCCCCGACGGGGAATGGCAGCAGGTTGCCATGGACATTGTGGTGGGTCTCCCCTAGACCAAGAGAGGTCATGATGCAGTATGGGTTATGATAGATCTCCTTACCAAGTCAACACATTCTAGTGTGACAGATCTACTTGAACCATATATTTATGTGAGAGATATGGTTCGACTGCACCGTGATTTGAGTTTGAATATTCTTGAGCATGGCCCTAAGTTCACTTCCATACTGTGGAAGCAGGTGCATGAAGAACTTGATACCAATTTGAAGTTTAGCACAACTTATCACCCCCTGACTGATGGATAGTCAAAAGAGTATGCAGTTCCTACCCCTAGCAGAGTTTTCTTGTTATGATAGCGATCATAGCCAGTATCAGGATGTATGAAGCTTTGTAAGGGAGGTTGTTTCGGTCACCACTTCACTAGGATGATATCGGTGAGAGAACCTTGTAAAGGTCAGAGAAACTATAGTGTATGCAGATGAACTCGATTTGATCGAGCAATGGTTGAGAAAGCCCAGGATCGATAGGAGTCATATGCTCACACAAAGCAGACTGACATGCAGTTCACTATGGGCGAGCGTGTGTTTTGAAAATCTGACCCCTCTGAGCAATAGCTAAGAAGGCTGAGTCCCTGATACATTGGTCCTTTTGAGTTGGATTAGTGGAGTTGCTTATGTTTTGCCTTACCCCTCAGGATAACATGATGTATGATGGTGTTCCATGTGTCTGATCTAAAGCAGTATTTGATGTACTCGAGCCATGTGTTGAGCATTGAACCTATTTAGCCTCAAGTAGTCCCAAACTTGGCACGCAAGTAGTTAAATTATTTTGGACTTTCCTCTAAAATTTGGGATTAAAAGGATAAATAGATTAGGCGATATGAATTTTGTAAGTTTTCCTAAAGTGAGAAGGATAACATGAAATGTCAGAATTCATTTCTGACTTTTGTTCTTATATGTGGCCTGACAGCCATTGGATCCTTAATCCAACGGTGGCTGCACTTCATTTAAGATCAAGAAAGGGGAAAAATATATGGAGTTTTCTCGATTGATTTTCCTCTGACACAATTGATGTGCAAATCTGGGAAGTGTTTCAATAGCTTCGGGAGTCTATTACAAACTGAAAGAACCCATGTTTCTACTGTTTCTGTATGGGAATGGGATTTCCCCAAATCCTAGTTCATCCAAGAACCATTAGAGTTTCGTAAAGGATGAACCCCCTGTCAACCTACCTATAAAAGAGGTCTCGACACTCTGGGTACCCTGTCCACGAGCACAGGTCCTTGCTAGAGGGACCAGTGAGCGGAGAAGGGACCTCGTCCCCTGGTTTGGTGTGCCCCCTGACGTGGGGCGGCTTGAGGGACATCACCACCCTGAGAACCAATGGGGTGTGGCTAGGAGGGTGACAAGGTTGGATGAGAGGGATGAAGCCCCTGGCATGCTTGCATGAAGGTCCGAGGTAGAGAAAGGAAGGGCCAACATACAGTGTTGACCATCCATGGTGGGGACTCTATTTTCCCGGTAGAACAGGGGATGTCCACGTGGGGCAGGTCTCATGAAGAATACGAGTTGAGTATCAGGTCTGGACTCCCAGGTAAATGGACCCAAGCAGGGGATCTACGAGCCGAGAGGACCATTGGAGAGGATGAGAGAACCAAAGTGCTGACATGGTAGTACGCCATTGGTCCAAAGGTAAGTACTTTGGAATAATCATAACTAATGATTGGTAATTCATATCGAGGAATATTATATATGATTTTTTATCATAAAAATGCAAGGAACCCAATAAAAATATAATTGAGGCCTAATTCTACTTGAAATCCAAAAGGTATATAAAGTTGTCACCTTTAATGCATTTATGAGTAAGAAACCCTAATTTTGATGTTAATGGGATTTGGAAAAAGTTCTTTGGAGCTAATATTAACATTTTGTTAATAAAAGAAAGATTTAGATTTAAAAGAATGATCTTTGTACATAATTGGAACAATTTAGGGTTCCATGTATACGAAAGATCATTAATAGGCTTAGAAACTTTAATTTAGGTGAATATGATTTTTGATGGTTTTAATTGTACAAATCCATTAGATATATGATTATCCTAAGCCAATTTGAGTATTAAAGATCCTTAATGTGGATAATTTGAGAAATTAGGGTTTTTATGAGTAGAAAATCTATTTTAGGGTTTGTTGACCTAAAAAGGATAAAGTTTAAGAAATTGATCTAAGAAGCCCTAATGAATTCTAATGATATTTAGACACCTTAGAAAGGTATCCCAAGTCAATAAAGATTTCTTTGGGATGAGATGGTAACAAATAGGTGTTGTACATATTTTTAGGATCAAGGGTTGCTTGATTTGGTTGCTTACCTTGCTTGATTGGACACCTAGTTGGATTTGGATATCTTGCTTCATTTGACTCATAATTAGGTATGTGGTTACTCTTATGACTAATCGCTCTAGTTTCATGGCAATTTCTGAAGTTTTATCAGTTGCTTAGAAATGACTACTTGGTTGACTTTTATTTCATGCAACTGTAAAGTGACTATGACTATCACCATAAATATATGTGCATGACTAGCTCAGATCCTAGTCCTCCTCTGCAACTTTGATGATGATGATATCGATGACCTAGTACATGTTGTACCCTTGAGGTAGGATCATCATATTATTATGAGTTGATGTGTTGGTCTAACATTGGGTAGGACCATATGCTACACATCCCTAGGTCATGGTCTACCTGTAAGGTAGGATCATTGGGGATATTTGAGATCTACCATATGAGAAATGTAGTATCCATGTCCACTACAAGGATAGCACAAAGGCAAGGATATGTTGGGATTGAGTAGTTATGTTTAATATGTAAAGTTTGATCTGTTAAGCACTAATTTGGTTGCATTATTTTGTTACAAATAGATGCAAGATTTTAGTTCCTCCACATACTAGTATAATTCATTATAGTGACTGTCAATTTGTTTGTTGGCGTTTTAGGTTTATTAGAAAGTGGATATTCCTTTAAAGTTACATTGAATGA
This sequence comes from Alisma plantago-aquatica, assembly GCA_963693085.1. Taxonomy (NCBI): domain Eukaryota; kingdom Viridiplantae; phylum Streptophyta; class Magnoliopsida; order Alismatales; family Alismataceae; genus Alisma; species Alisma plantago-aquatica. The sequence continues at coordinate 490,666,121 of OY856415.1, forward strand.
ATAAATCTCGATAAAGAATTGGAGGATTGTAGATAGATAGTTTCTTATCTGGGTAAAGTCTCTCAAATCCTATATTTTTCAAGGTGTGAAAAGAATTTTTTTTATCTTGTTTTAAGCTTAGTTGTGGCATAATTTATTAATTATTTTGATTATTTGAAAAAACAAATGATCTTGTTTTGGGGTAACGACTCTAGCTTCTTGGTCTTCCTTGATTGGGGGTTACTGAGGGGTTGAGCCATTACAAATCTATTGGATCTCCCTCTGTCATTTTGCACTCACCCTTAGAGACATTTCACCTTTCATGCTTATCATGCTTTTTATGCAACTCATTGTTCACACAACCCAACATAAGGTTCTTGATGTTCGCAACATCATTAGTATGATTCAAAGAATCATCCATGTCAGTCTTAGGCAAATATGGAGTGGACACTGGCACTGGTGTTTCAAGATCATGCATAACACTTCTCAAGGTCCTGAAATAGTTATGGATATAAATCTCATTTGATTCATCCGATGGCAATGATTGAGTGTTTCCATTTGATTCTATAATAAAAAAAATTACATTTATCAAAAACCATTTTTGATTTGATTTTATTTGATTTGAAAATTTGATACTAATTAGGTCTTTAATTAACTATTGCTCTCACTATTTTATTCAAATTGATAGCCCTCAATATCAATTGAGAAGATTGCAACATATTATCTTCTAGTGGGCTAAGATCCAAACAATTCAGACAATACCCAACCAGCACTGGCGCTCATGACCAATTATTAAGGTAGACAACATTTTCCAATTGCATCTTATGCAACTCTCAAATAGATGATATGCACAAATCCTTTCCATAATGATCTGCATGCTTCTGGGCTTAGACTCTCTAAGAATCACCATTTAATCCTGGCCTAATAGGCAACACGCTAATAATGCACCCTTCTTGGTAGGCCCACATTATTACCATCACACTTCCATGAGATAAATGGTTTACCACCCTTGAGGTACCCACACTTAGTTGATCAAGCTTTTCATGTGTGTTACTAATGGAAAGCATCTTAGACTTAATATTTTATTGAGGGAGTTTGTATAATACATATACATTAATTAATCACCACATATATATAGTATGTATCTTATACATGCTATAACCCACAAGGAAAACATGCAATAAACAAAAAAGTGATGATTATGCCCATTCTAATGTAATTCCTTGAAGCCATAAGGAATTACCACAACCTAGGGTCTATATCACATGTAGAAACATGTTGTTGAGGAAGATCTGTGCTTTCCAATACTGGTCGACCGATTTAACCCTTGAACTTGTCATCTTGCCTCCTGGACGGTCGATTGGTCTTTACACTGATCGTACATCGATCTTCTGGCCATCACTTCCACCATCTTCTAGATCTTCTAGTTGATCGGTCGGGTCCTCCATTCAATTAGTCGGGTTTGCCATTCGATCAGGTCAGATCATCCTCCTCACTCCTCCAGCCAGTCAGTTTGCCTCCTAGATGGTTGGTTGGCCTAGTGCGGAGCGTCTTCTTCATCGTAACAAGAAAGTAAACTATCATACTATTACATGATTATAGAGAAACCTCGAGTTACATTCGAGGGGAGCAAAGGTAGAAGAGAATAATAATTTTATATTTGGAAGATTAGAGAGAGGCTCAGTTCACGGACCGAGATATCAAATACACAACCACCACACATAGATAAAGGGTATTGGCCATAACCACGCTACACATCCACCATCAAAACTCAATTTTAGGGTGACACGTGTAATTTGCATGTATATCATATATGTATGTATGTATGTATATATATATATATATATATATATATATATATATATATATATATATATATATATATATATATATATATATATATATATATATATATATATATATATATATTTGTTTGGTTTCTTATGTAGTGATTAGTTAGACGTGCACATCAACCTATTTAGATATTCACATCTTATGCAATAAATAAACATGATAAAACCAAAAAATATGATCATATCGATTATCCCAAAACACAATTAAGACATGGATCTTATACCACTGTAAGGACATACGGCATTAGATAGGTAGCAGAAATAATTTTTTTACTAACATATTTCCCATTAATTAGCAGTTCACGTCAATAACTATGTAATGGGAAGGATGGTTTAACGAAGATATACATGGTCCTGGAGCAAGTCCAGCAACAATCCTTGTCAATGTAGATGTGCAATCTTGGACAGTGTCTGTGCAACTCCAGTTGCATTAGGACTCATCTGACTACTCCTCCATGGACAACATACTCGGACTCATCATCTGTAGTAGTTCCTCTTGTCACGGACTGTTGGCTGACATCGTACTCTTTAGCGACAAGCAAAGCCCACCTCGCCTTTAGAGAAGTCCACACTGACCAACTAGAACTAATGCCGTCCTTCTAGAATGGACATGAAGGAGTTGTCCCACTTGTTGGTGTACTAGTCACCAACCTGCTCTTCCCAAACAATGATCATCGGTTGTTTCTCTCGATTGATATCCCTCCCTAGTCGGGTATGACTTGCTTGAGCTCTTGGTTACCACAACCAGAGAGGACAACAATTGTCAGAACAACTGATTCTCAATTGTATGTGTTGTACACTGGGAAGCCCCCAGTACCCCCCTATTTATAGTAGAGGCCAGAGTCAGGGTTCCCAGTCTATACAGGAGTGGAAATGACCGGAAGATCTTGAATTATCACAACTTACAACCATTGAAACGGCCGTATGTCAACCTAGATGATCGTATCATATGCGAGACAGTCATCTTGTAGTGCGTGTCGATCGTCTGGTAATTTTGCAGTCGCACATGAAATTGGCAAATCATTTGCAATTAATGTCAAACATTTATTCCTTGCATCAATATAATTGTGCAATCAAAACGATCAAATTTTCTCATGAATTTAGGGAAAGTTGCTAGAACCTTCCACCAGCACAACCAAGTTGATCGGTTCACCAGGTGAAGCAGATCGGTTCACCCAGTGAGCCGATCAGTTGGATCTTGTTTTGTGCAGAACTTTGCCAATTTAGATCCAATCAACTTGACACTCCAAACAGTTGTCTCAACACTTGAGCCGATCGTCTGGCACTCCAAACGTCCGTCTCATCCAGTGAGACGGTCGGTTGGAAGTGCACTCAACTGATCTATTGCATGAATTGAATACCTAACACTTTAGTAATCAATCCAATCATCATTCAAGATCAAACTCCTCTTCTAGAGGAGTTCCTATGTTTCTAACCCTATAGGACCCATATTACATTGGTAGTGAATGTCCATAACAACTTATGACATCACAAGCAATGAGTGGTGCCTAGTCACACATCATTGCCACCTAAGTAAATGGAAAGTTGGAGAACAACTTCAACATACAATTTGTGTATTTTGTTATAGTGTCTGTATAGTTCCTATGTCACTGATATCTAGATTAAACTCGAGGCATGGATATGTCATCCTCTTCAACATTCAATCTATGTCTCTTGCTATAGCAAATCATATGAGATATGTGTAAGCCCAATATCATATATTGACTCACATGTACATGGCCATGTATTTATGTAATGCATGGGCCCACTACCCAAGTCTCTAGTATAGTTTCAAGAATGACGACTAGCCCCACAGACCACCACTATCCTTAACTACGCACTTTGTCCTCACTGACGCGCAAGTCGGGGGTCAACTTCCCGATTGGTCACCCATCCTAGTACTACTCCAAGCTGAGCACACTTAACTATAGAGTTATTTAGTGATGGGCTCTCGAAAAAGGAGGTGCACCTTGGTGATACGGGTAGTCCAATCATTCCATTTAAGATCATTTGCTTCGAGGCCTCAAATCCTAGTATGTTACAATCTCCCCCCACTTAGACTCTTAACGTCCTCATTAAGGCTCAATATATGGCCCCATAATCTCTTCCCCATTTCAATGCAGACCCAGAATGCCTCATGGACACCAAGATCCCATCCACAGCTACCAGCGCAAGGGCGGCTCCATCTCATCTCAGCAGATAGCCCTTTCCAACTTGCATGGACCGCACAGCTTAAGACTAGCATACCACATGCCCATGTGGGCCCCACCTACTGGAGGGGAATTGGCTCTGACACCATTTGTAATGCCTCGGCCCACTGCCCATGTCTCTAGTAGAGTTTCAAGAATGAAGATTGGCCCCACAGACCACCACTAGTCTTAACTGTGTACTTTGTCCTCACTCACACACAAGCCAGGGTCAACTTCTCAACTGGTCACCCATCCTAGTACTACTCCAAGCTGAGCACGCTTAACTATGGAGTTCTTTAGTGATGAGCTCCCGAAAAAGGAGGTTCACCTTAGTGATATGGGTAGTCCAATCATTCCTTTTAAGATCATTTTATCTGAGGCCTCAAATCCTAGGACGTTATAATTTCTCAGTCTCACTAACTTAATGGCCTTAGATATCATACTCTCATAGGAGGGACAAATCTCGTCTCTATCAGTCACCGTCAGTCCCCATGTGTCACAATCACCCAATCATCACATTTATAACAACCCATGTTTCAAGATTGCGTTTGATGATGTCAAAGCATACCGAATGACATGTGATGAGTGTAGTGATTCCATGTCTAATAATCACAAACACCACCATCACTTCGAGAGATAACTATGACTACCATGGTAATGGTTTCCATGTGTCAGTCTCATGGTGGTTATTTTCGATACATTTTTCTCTAACATGTATATGTGTGCTTGGTTTGATATCGTCAAATGATGACTAATGAGATTCTATCATCAACCAACTCACACTCTGATCTTATATGTTATTGATGTCTATCTACCTTCCATAGTAACAACCGATCAGGGATGTAACGAGAATGTATATACTCATTTTCATTCATCATCATAACAGATTTTTCCTTCTTCATTCCTGTTTCGCATGTCCAATTATATTGAGCACATGGGTATCTATTTAGTCTCCCTCTGTCATCTTACACTCAAAGAGAGCTTGAGACATTGTACCTTTCTTGCTTCGTGAGGTAATGGTTCACATTCCTATGATGTGTTACCATCTCAAGAATCCCCATGTCTTCACATTGCTCCTACAACACACAGCTAATGCAGCTTAGCATAAGGTGCTTTATGTCTAAGGTATTATTGGCATGCTTCCAGTAAGCATCCACTTTAGCCCTAGGCACATCAGGGGCATGTATTTCTGGCACTAGTTTATCTAAGATGTAGAGCTTATGCTCATCATTGAGAACCCTTCTCAATGCCTAAAACCATTTATGGAAATTTGGTCCGTCAATTTTGTCCTTTCTAAGGACTGATCACAACAATAATTTGTTTGTCATTTGATTCTATAAGAAAATTTACATTTTTTTCAAAACCCTTTTTGATTGATTTGATTTGAAAAATATTTGATGATATATAATCAGACCTTTAATTAATTATTGCTCCCACTATTTTATTCAAATTAATATCCCTCACTTATCAATCTGGAAGATTACAATGTACAACCTTCTAGTGAGCCAAGATCTAAAATAATTCAACTATTACCCGGCCAACGCTAGCATCCATAGTCAATTATTAAGGTAGGAAACTTTTTCCAATTGCATCATATGCAATTCTTGGATAGATGATATGCGTAAGTCCTTTCCATAGTCATATGCATGCCTTTGGTGCTTAATCTCATCAAGGACACAGTTAAGCCAGACACAAAAACCAACACGGTAATAATGCACGCCACTTGGCAGATCCACATTATTACCATCACACTTCCATGAGATAGACAGTGCACCATCCTTGGGGTTCCCACGCTTAGTTCATCAAGCTTTTAATGTACGTTGCTTATGCAAAGCATCTAAGACTTAATATATTATATGAGGGAGTTTGTATCTATATATATATATATATATATATATATATAATCCAATTACCACGTATATAGTACGTATCATATACATGATATATACCAAACAAAAGTATGTAATAGAATAAAAGTGATAGTTATTGTCAATCTAATGTATTCCTTATAGTCACAAGGAATTACCACAACCTAGAGTCTACATCTCATGCAGAAACCTATTTTTGATGAAGATCCATGCTTGTCAAAATGGGTTGATTGGTTCAACCCTTGAACCGACCAACTTGCCTCCTAGCTGGTCGATTAGTCACCTCCCTAGTCGTCTAGACTCTGGTCCACCACCTTCTGGTTCCTCCGGCAGATTAGTTGGGCCTCCAGTCAATTGGTCCTCCTTGGTCCTTTGCTTTTCAGCTCGTCTTCTTCATAGTAACAAGAATATAAACTATCCTACTATTACATGATAATAGAGAAACCTCAAGTTACATTTGAGGGAAGAAAAGGTAAGAGAGAATAATAATTTTACAATTGGAAGATAATATTGAAGCTCGGTTTGCAAACCGAGATAGAACAAGAAATAAACACACAACCACCATTCACAGATAATTAGGGTTATTATCCATAACCATGTCACACATCCACCTTCAAAACAAGATTTTAGGGAGACGTGTGTAAATTTCATATATACATATCATATATATATACTAGTTTGGAGTTATATGTGGTATTTGATTGGACATTAATATTCACATCGTATGCATTAAATAAATGATAAAAGCAAAATTTTGATCATACCAATCCTAAAATATAGTAAACTGACATGGCTCTAATACCAATGGAGGGAAATACGACATCAGGTAGGTGGAGGAAACAAAAATTTATTACCATATTCTCCATTAAACCAACAGACCACATTAATAACTATATAATGGAAAGGAAGGTCTTGAGGATAAACCTGGTCCTAGGGAAAATATAGCAACAATCTCCTAGTTGTTATAGTCATGCATTTGTCTTCTAGTTGCACTCGGACAGCTGTGGCGGCTCCTGGTCTACACCATGAACAACAGGTTAACATTGTCCTCCTAGTGGGAAAAGTATCCACGCCTCTAGAGAAGTCCACACGGACCGCCTAGAACTCATGTTGTCCTACTATAAAGGAAGGCAAGGAGTTATCTCTCCCGTTGGTGTACAAGTCACCAACTTGTTCTCCCACAATTGTTCTCCCTTGCTATCCCTCCCTTTATCGAGTAGGACTTGCTCGGGTTCTCTTAGTTTCTACAACCAGAGAAGACAAACAATTGTCAGAGGCAATTGATGTGTCTAAGAAGCCCCCAGTACCCCTCTATTTATAGGACGGTTAGGGTCACTGTTCCCAGTCTGTGTGGGAGTGGAAGGGACCAAAATCTCATAAATTTTTACAACCTGCAAAAGGCAAAATAGTCAGTTCACCAAGTGAACCAATAGGTTGACATGTGAGCCACCCAGTGAATCAATCATTTTGTCATGTTTCTCAATAACATATTAATTGAAAATTCTAATCTAATTAATGCATGACATGATGTCAGCATTAATCCTTGATGCAATCTAATTGCACAATTAAAAGTGTCTCGGTTCATGAAATGGTTGCCTCGCAACCACGAACCGGTCGGTTCACTTAGTGAACTGGTCGGTTCGCTCCACAACTCATTTAGAACTCAACCAATTCAGTACTCAATCAACCTAACACTCCAACCAGTAATTTCACTACATGAATCGATCAGTTGGGAGTCTAATCAGTCAATCGATGTTTAAATCAAATACCCAAAAACTTTAATAATCATTCATGATAAGAACTCATCTTCTAGATGTATCCTATGTGTGCGGCCCTATAGGTCACATATTACACTGGTAGTGAATGTCCATAACTACTTACTTCCTCACAAGTAAAGAGTGGTTCCTAGTCACACATCATTGCTACCCAAATAAATGGAAAGTTGGAGAACAACTTTGAACTAGAATCTGTGTTTGGTGTTGTAGTGTTTGTATAGTTCCTTTTTCACTGATACTGAGATTGAACTCGAGGCATGGATCAGTCATCCTCTTCAACATTCAATCTCTATTCTTTGCTATTGCAGACTATCTGAGATATATGTAAGCTCAATATCACATATTGACTCACATGTGCATGACCATGCTTTTCTCAGTCTCGTTAATCAAGTGGCCAGGATATCATACTCCCATAGGAGGGACAATCTCATATTACATCACTCACGGTTGTCCCCATGTGTCATAGTGCACCCAATCATCAATGTTATTATTATCCTTATTCAGGACTACAGTAGATGATGTTAAGCCAAACTGAATGACATGTGATGAGTGTAGTGACTTCAGGTCTAAGAACCAAAATCACCACCAACACTATGAGAGCTAACTATGACTACCATTGTAATGATTTCCATGTGTTACTCTCATGGTAGGTTTGTCTGATACACTATTCCCTAACAAGTATCTATGTTCTTGGTTTGATATCACATATCATGACTAATGAGATTATGTCATCAACCAACACACATTCTAGTCTTCTGTGTTATTATTGTCTATTAGCATTTACAATAACATCCAAATAGGGACATAATAGGAATGCATATACTCTTAACATCGGCATGATCTCATTGTTCAAGTCACACACTTGAAGGCATACATCATTGGGTAATATTATTCTCTAGACATATATTATGTTACTTCACTGTCTCATAACTAAATAAAATAGAATAAATTGGAAGCATATATTTATTATTATTCAAATCATTTATAAGTTATTCCATTACAATCATCATATGATTGGCTCTTTGGGCATATACACCAACATCTACAATCGAAGATCTAGATTTTCCATTGGACTAGGTGTCGACATGGTGTTAGGCACCCATATAGCCCTAAAAATAGTATTACCAAATCCAATTAGGAAAGAAAAAATCTTTGTTGATGGAAACAAGATGGGAACATGTTTAAGATAAATATGTCGCTCATATGTGTAACAAAGTTGAATAGAATAATGACAACAACATTTTTTACAAGGAATAATTTATTAATTAGATGTTTGTCTTGGTTGGTTGCATTCCCATTATGGAAGATGATGTTTATTTTGCACAAATGTGATCTTAACCATGGTAAATGTTAGGATCTTTAATTGGTCTATTAATTCATCAAAAGGTTATATTGTGGTGATTCTTGAGTCATTTCTAATTATGATCATGTATTTTACTCATTTTTTTGTTGTCCTGACAAATGCTATTTCTTGTGTTGGATGTGTAGTCCAAATGACCTCATTTAGCATTTTTTATTATTATGATGAATATTATTTTTTTATTTTATTTAACAATAATTCATTCTATCATTATAGTTAAGCTTTAGGCCTTGAAAGAATACATAAAGAAAGGGAAAATTCACTTTTAATGAATAATAATTGATACAAATGAACATGGAAAGTGAATATTATATATATATATATATATATTTATTTATATATAAATGAACATGAAAAGTGAAAATAGATGATATATATATATACATACACATATATATCACATAAGTCCTTGCAAAGTGGTTAATGTGAGATTCAAGAGAAAGTATTAGGTAGGTTAACAAAAGTCAAGCACATGATTACGACTTAGTTGTTTGGGCCAGCGATCCGGGGCTGTAGTTTTCAGCCCATTAATTCGAATTTGACTAGGCTATATTGTGAAGACTTGTCCCATGTATTTGTGATGAATATTAATATGATACTCTTATGTACCAAAAAAGTGTAATTTAATGTTTTGAATTCATAATTGTGGTAAAGATGCCAAGTGGACGTTATATGAACAAACTATGTGCATTTTCTCTAAATAAAATGTCATTTTAGAAAAGATCATTTGGGTTTGTAGTTATATGAAATTTTGGTCAAATATAATTAGAGACTATAAATATTTATTTCAATTATTTATGTTGTTTTATACCATTTTGATTGTGATCCACGTGCTAAGCACGTGTAATTTTCTAGTAAAAGAGAAAATGCTAAAATGGGGTGTATGGTGTATTGGGTGATGAAACTGGAAGGAAAAAGAAAACACTGAGCACATAGACACTTAGAAGAAGAGAAGGCAAAAAATATACGTAAATTGTCCGTCTGTATATTATTTTATGGTAATTGTTTTTCTAAAGTTGTTATAGAAAAAGTAAGTTGCAATCGACTTTTGTGTATGCGGAAAATACCAGCAGCTTGGAAATAAGAACATCCCCCAGTGGCGGAGTTAGGATTTGACTGGGGGCACAATTTATATGAAATAGCATACATTAAACTTGTACAAAATTTATTTGTAGTTACACTAAATTTATAAAAAAATAATGATGGCCTTGAGCCCACGGAATAGTTAAGAACAACAAAAACCACTTAGTCAACTTAGTTTCATTTTTTACTTGCATTGTTCTCTGTATTTATACAAAAATTTGAAGATTATTATATAGAGAAGATTTTTCTGACCACAAACCTTCAGACAGTGGAGGTAGAAGAAGCTGAATTGGAAACCATCACCCTTGCTATGGAGATTGCAGATTTGAACAACAAGAGCCATGCAGAGTTTGAATCCGACTCCAGTGTGGCTGTTAAATTCGAGAATAGCAACATAAACGAGTATCCCATATATGCCAAGTTTATTAACAAGATCCAAAGACTGGGGAGAGAAGATTGGCAAGTGAGGTACATACCTAGAAAAGCTAATGAAGTTGCTGATAGATTAGTTAAAGTCCATAGAATCCATGGATACGGGTATGCCATCCACGCTGCCCCACCTTTAGAAATTCATACTCCCCTAGCTAGGGACCTATGTAAGGGTAGTAGTACTACCTTGTTTAATTTGAATGAATTGATTAGTGAGTGTAACTCTGATTTTGGTTTGCTTGCAAGAGGAGGGCGGGATGAATAAGATTGCCCCCTGACTTCAAATTAAAAAGCAATCTGACTGTGGAGTCAAAACTACAACCCACAAGTAAGAAGACAGTATGCTTGCCACTGGACCATCCGCTTCTACTGTCATGTATATACATATATGTATATGTATATATGAATAAACTCTCATATATATATATATATATATATATATATATATATATATATATATATATATATATATATATATATATATATATATATATATATATATATATATATATATATATATATACATATATGTATATATATATACTTATATATATATATATATGTATATATATACATATATGTATATATACATATATGTATATATATGTATATATATATATATATATATATATATATATATATATATATATATGTGTGTATATATATGTATATATATGTATATATATATATGTATATATATATGTATATATATGTATGTATATATATGTATATACATATATGTATATACATATATGTATATATAAATATATATATATATATATATATATATATATATATGTATATATATGTATATATATGTATATATATATGTATATATATATATGTGTATATATATATGTATATATATGGGAGTTTATTCAATGCCCCCGCGGGTACTTTAGTATAACTACACGTCCTTGAAAACACGGTGGTACATTTGTAAATATCGACCCAATATCATCGTCCATCCGATCTCTGCAATTCGACTCCACTGAGCAAGGTAGGTCTGACCTCCGTCGCTGCCCCATCCATCTGTAAGGGCCTGAGGACTCAGATTCAGAGCAGCGACATTTCTTCCCATTGCCATCGCCGTCATGAATCGTGATTTCCACTGGCCATTTTGTTCCCAGAGTCGCCGGTGCCAAGAGTCATAGCTTCACCGATCCTCTTACCGAGGATGAGTAGTGATCGGGCGACGAGAGCAACAACAAGTTGCGCGCTGGATGTCGCCTCTCCACCACCTCGCATGTTGGGCCAGTTTGTCGACTGCGACTTTCTTTACACAAGAGACCTCAAGGTGCTCCTTCACCTCATTCAACCACAATATGTTGCCATGTGCGTCAAGCACTTGTACGAGCCCCATTTCACGAGACGTTGGGTTTGCTAAAGGGATTGAGGCGTCAATGAAGAGGATTAGATTGCGTGCCCGTGGTTGTAAGGTTGTGCAACAATCAACATATTTGTTTATTTTCAATCCATCTGTAAGAAATCAGCGACCTTTCTTTTCTCAATCATACTTTCGTTCACAGTATGGGAGACGATTATGTGTCACTTCCATTATGATCACTCTGAGCTGTTTGCTGAAATGTTAGTATGAATTGTTCACATATACATAGGATCCCCTCAATGATGTTGGATGCTGGTGACAAAATAAAGGATACAGTCCCTCTCAGTGCTGATGTTTATGATGGTCAAATGTCATCTATTGGAACGTTTGAACGTGATACCAATAACCTAATCACTCAAATTGTCAAGTTTGTAAATTAATCTGCAACGTGAACATGGGTATGTATGTCGTTGTTTCCATGACTATTAAGAAATTGGATGTCATTGTTTTAATGAGACCACAGACGTAAGCTAGAAGATGTTGATCAGACTCACGCATGTGACTGTAAATATGATATCAAATCGATTGATATGGAGATAATGTGACTTACATGACTGTAAATATAATATAGTTGACATATGGAATAAAAAATTAGAGTATTTAGTTTCTATATTTTTTTGTGTGTTTTGGTTTTACTTTAGGTGTTGGATAGTTATTTTTAGTATCATGTAGTTACTTTTCGTGTCCAGATGTTACTTCTAGTATTTGATAGTTACTTTTTGTGTCTTGGTGTTATTTTTAGTGTCCACATAGTACTTTTCTTACCACATAGTTATTTTTTGTGTCATGGTGTTACTTTTAATGTCGGATTCATATTTTTTTATTTATGATGTTACTTTTAATGTTAGATAATTACTTTCCATACTGTATAGTCATTTGTGTATCATGTTGTTGCTTTCGGTGCGGGATAGTTATTTTTGTGTCATGATGTTACTTTTAGTGTCAAATAGTTGATTTCGTACCGTATAGTTACTTTTTGTATCCTGGTGTTACTCTCAGTGTCGGACAATTATCTTTTATACAATATAGTTACTTTTTGTGTCCTGATGTTACTTTCGGTGTTGGATAAGTACTTTCGTACCATACAGTTACTTTTATGTTATGGTGTTACTTTAAGTGTCAGATAGTTACTTTTTATTTCTTGGTATTACTTTAAGTGTATGATAGTTACTTTTTATATCTTGTTATTACTTTTCGTACCATATAGTTAATTTATATGTCCTACTTACAATTATTGTGTAAAACTCTGATGTTGCCTTTACCATGCTGATATAAGTAAGATATAAAAATAGTAAAATATAATTACTTTCTGTGTCTTGGTGTTATTTCCAGATACTTGCCTTTTATACAATATAATTACTTTTTATATCCTGGGGTGACTTTCGGTGTGGGATGAGTACTTTTGTACCATACAACATTGCATATGCATCAATCCAATTTGGCTAGAAAATGACATGCCATCCATTTTATTCGGGTTATAGAAAATAACACAATATTTTTATACTACGGACGCACACCAAATCTATTTGACAATACATGCACATCCCAATTATTATCGTTAATGATGGGCTTCATGGCTAGAAAATAACATGCCAATTGCCATCCAATATATTCGGGTTATAGAAAACAACACAATATTTTTATACTACGGACACATATCAAATCTATTTACCAGTACATGCACATCTCAATTATTATCGTTAACGGTGGACTTCAATATAGAAAGCACACCTTTCTAACCATACTTACTCAGAACATAAAAGTCTATCGCACATTGTTTCTCGAGACAATCAGCTTTACTCGTTATCTTTGTTCTACTTGGCCCATCGTCTACTAAATTGGAACCTGGACCACACATCTTTGTACTCTTCTACTAGTAACTCCACCTTAAATACTCCAGGAAAGACTTTCATTCTCTCCCATATGAGAACAGCGATACAATGAATTGTGAGGTGCTTATTCTATTTATGCGGATCCAATGAATCGTATGTACAGTACAACTTTCATATATATATATACACACAACACTCATATATATACACACAACTCTATGTTTCATGACCACAATAGAATTCACATCTAGTTGGATTCTGAAATCAGTCATTCATAAGTTACATGATCATACATATGATGCAAGGTTTAGAGTAGGCTACAATTACTTAACATGATTGTCGATCTAGATCTTGTTACCAGAACAACCCTGAAGCAGAGCACGATCAACCAGCAAGGGGACAAGCACACACTCAAGGAGCTTCTCTAGGACACCAACAACTTTCACGAGTCAACATGATTTGTGAGGGCGGATTGACGAATCAGTTCTTGAAAATAGATAAATGCTTATTCTCCTGATGAAGTCTTTCTACAAAATTCAACAAATCTTGCATATACATATGGTTCCATATAGAAGAGCTCATGTGATAGTTTCTATCGATCACCTTCTGTGCACTTTCAGTATTGCTGCACTTCAAGAACATGGAAATCAAGTCGTGGAACATGCCTGTTCTGGCCATGTCCCTTCTTTACTGCTCTACATTGTAACTGCACTTCTGCCTCTCTCAGTGTCGCAGCTTTTCGATTTCATTGATTAGGCTGTCCGCGGGCGACACGGGGGTGGCCATGACGGCGTCGTTCTGGTGTTGGTGTTTCTGGTAGTAGATTCAGGTGGAGAGGTCGTCGACAGAAGGGGGCTTGGCAGTTGTTGACTAGAAGCCCTTCACTAGGCACACCAATGGTTACGGCAGCGCAGCCTGTGGCTCTGGTGCCTTGCTCTACTCAATGAGGAGGTAGACCGTCTCGTAGGTACCTGCGTCTACGGGCTCTGGAGGGTGGCTGGCGCCGGCAAATGTGGTGGGCTCGACGTCGTAGTAGTCGATATTGGTGAAGACGGTGGCATCCTCTTCTTATTCAATTTCACGCTGATGAGCATGATCACATTGTACGAGTATGGGGCCATCCCATTGAAGATGTTGGTGGCCTAGGCGGTAGAGGCAGTGTTGACTGTTGTTGTAGTGGACGTGGGTTGTGCATCTGGCTCCCGTGACTCTACTTGATGAGGCATGCTCTGATGACGATGAAGTGACAGACATCCCTGCGGCGGCGACGGTAGCGGAAAAACCAGGTCCCTTTCGTCGGCTCTTGTCGGGCGTCAGGACCACGCCGTCAGACGGCTCAGGATGTATTTCTTCAATGTGTAAGGGAGATAACATCTAGGGCTGGTTTGGTAGGACGTTGAATAAAATCATTACAATCATTTGTCCGGAATTTTAACAGCAATTTTGTTTGGTTAGGCATGTGGAAGATAAATTCGTTGCTTTCGGACCCACACTTGGGTTACTCTTTGGCCAGAAAACACGGAATATGTACCGCGCCCTTCATGGGAGCGGTACAATTCTGGAAACACAACTGCACTTTTCTGACACGCAAATGTGGGTCCTGCAACTAAATTTTCCTGTACAGCTGCATATCGCCGGTGCTCAACCAAACCGTAACAAAGAAAATCATCACGTTTATGCTGCAAGTAACCAAATAAAAGATCAACCGATCAAAATCAATCCTTTTGTATTCTTTCTTTCATAAATCACAGACCTGCACTGGAGGACACCCTACCAAACAGGGCCCTAGCATCGCCCAGAGAAGGAGACGGGTGGGTCGATCTTGGGAATGTGGAATCCACTGCCGGAGAGATGGGATGCCAGTGCCTAACAGCATGAAGCAGGGATCTTACATGCAGGTGTACTCTCCCGGAGTCTGCTGGCTGGCGGGCGGAAGATCTGGGGCCAGTGCAGGAGAAGAGAGATCCGGTATTTCTAATTTAATCGGGTAAAGAAGATCTGTGAATTTTACAGTAGGGTACCAATTGCTACAGTACCCGCGCGGGTATTAAATATATATATATATATATATATATATATATATATATATATATATATATATATATATATATATAGAGAGAGAGAGAGAGAGAGAGAGAAATCGAAGATTATTATATAGAGAAAATTTTTCTAACCGTGGAGTCAAACCTACAACCCACAAGTAAGAAGACAGTCTGCTTCGTGCTGGACCATCCACTTCTCCAGTCAAGAATATGTTGTAATATATATATATATATAAAGAGAGAGAGAGAGAGAGTCAGGTTAGAATACACTCGAGTGTACGGATCGTACGAATACACTCAAAGTGTGTTTGTATATCAAGACTATTTTTTACAAAATGTAAACCGTTGATCTTCACCGTCATACTATAACTAGGCTACATACAAATTTGAGCCCATTTGGATGAGTGTAAGTCACTCATCCAAGAGCAACAAAATTGACATGCGAAACTAATTTGAAATGCATAATTTTTACGGTCTTCATAACATGAGCTATACATATCCAAATGTGCTCAAATTTTACGTATGAGTTGTTCACGAGATGTTTAAGAAGATCAACGGATTAGATTTAAAAAAAATATTATATCATGAAAAACTACTTGAGTGTATTATATTATATATATATATATATATATATATATATATATATATATATATATATATATATATATATATATATGACTTTTGTAGTTGACATATGTGTATACATACTTGAAATTTCCATTTTTTTAATTACGGTCATGGCCTCAATTCCCCTCCCCCTTTGGCTCCGTCGTCCCCCCAACCCCACCAAACGCACGCACCCCCACATAAGTCCTTTCGAAGTGGCCTATATGAGATACTACGGCTGTCTGGGCCAGGCGTCTGGGGCTGTAGTTTTCAGCCCATCAATTCGAATTGGACCAGTTTCTACTGTGAAGACTTGGTCCAATGAGCCCACAGTTAACCTGCAACGATGTCCTAGCCCGATTCAACCCACCATCAATTTGCAGAACCCAGTGGCGCCAGCCAGTGACTGCTGCTAATGGGGTTGGATCTTCAGAATTGGTTGACGAGGTTTTTGGTGGCGAGTAGCTAATGCGCATTCCCACCGCAGCAGCAAGTTGGTATTTTAGCTAGGGAATATCTGGGAGTACCTGGTGATCGAGAATCACGCTTCCAGCTCCGACTCCCAGAAACGGCAAGAATATGACCGATCCAAAAAGACAGCGGAGCAGGGGTTGAAAACCAGGCGTGGCACGCACATAGACACGAAACACAGTTGACCCTTACAAACAAACTACTGATAGTCCCAGATGTTGAAGAGCTCGACGGCGAGGTTTCCATTGCCGGCCGCCGCCGCAAGATTGGATAATTTACCATGGAAATTAGAATGACGCTTAGAAATGGCTGCTTAAGATAATCGGAAAAAGAAAAAAAAAAAATTTAGTAAAAATATTTACCAACATAACACACTTTGTAAAATATTTTGTAAAGTAGCACATTTGGTCTAAAAATATTACTTTGTGTGGAGTTTTTTTATAACGAGAACCGAAAAGCGCCACAATAATTGCGTGTCTAGTTTTAAATAAAAAAATTTGGAAAAAAAATCAAAAAATCAAAAAACGTCATATGAAGTGTCGCTTTCTATTTGCACTCAACATAATTGGCGTGTCTACTTTGAAATAAAAAATTTTGAATTTTTATTTTTTTAATTTTTAATTTTTTAATTTTTTAATTTTTTAATTTAAAAGTAGACACGTCAATTATTGTAGTGTTTTTCAATATCGAATATAAAAATGCTAGTAAAAGTGGCGGGTTCTACACAAAGTGTGCTATTTTGGAAAATATTTTACTAAGTATGGAATTGTGTAAATATTTTTATAAAAGTGTACTAAATTGATTTTTTTTTTTCATGGACGGAGTAGGGTCCAGAAACCTGGCACGACGCGGGAGCAGCTGTTACACTGGCGTTTCCACTGAAAGGTAAGAAAAAGCAGGACCCTGGAGAAGCGGAGACTCCAGCGGCGCGACGTACGGGCCGAAAAACATACACAGATTCAACGGGACCGCCACCAACGCGTTGACTCTGCAAGAGGAGAGAGCTTGTGGAGATGAGACGTCCATTCGACAGTCCGACTACAACTTTTGACTACAGCTTCCTTGTATGCAAAATATCTTGGAGCAGAGTAGGCTGGGAAGGCCGGCCGGCCGTACTTGGTGCCGCAGACTTGCAGTGTCTGATTGTACTTAATAATGTTGGATGGATTAAGAGGGTGTTTTTCTAATCTCCTAATCTGTATGTATGGTTCTCCACCTATTAGCTACCGTTTCATCGATAATACCTTGTTTATTCGCACCACCTCTTGCTTAGTAGAGCCATAGATTGATTCCACTCCAGCAATTAAATAATGCAACATGTATTAAATAACTTGGCCGGTGTAGTGTGGATTGTGATAAGAGATTGTTGTGAAATTCAGCATGTATATCTCTAATATCAACAATGGCTGTTGTAGCAACTAGCAACCATTTATTTAGTATGGGTTAAGCTCAATGTAGTACAGTAAGTATATGTGAGAAAAATAGTTTTGTCTCTAGTGCAAATGGCAAAGAAGTTTTATTTCATATTGCTCACTCCTAGAACTTTTGTGTCCTTATATGTAGGATCACATGGGGTACTAGTGTCCAAGGGGTCCTAGGAGGGAGGTATGCTCACCTCTTTGGTGGGTGGGGTTACCACATCACAGCGCACGCATGCACGCGCGCGTCACGCCACGCCTCGCCTCGCCGGACTCGGGCTTGTGGATTGTGGAAAATGTCTTCCGACTTCTTTTTGCACTAGGATACAACTAAGTAATTAATTACTCTTGTAATTAATTGGTTTTTTCCTATTCGGATTTCTTAATCCTAACTGGAAATTGTTTCTCTTTGCGGTTTTTATTCCGTAATGTGTACAAGAGCGACCGAGTGTTTGCGTCTTACTGGGAATAAGAATAAGGGACGTGCATAGCTATATATACACATCTGGTCCTTAGGGTTAAACACACAACAAACGAACTTCAACCGCCATTTTTACGTGTGTTTTGAGAGCCCTAATCTAGAGAGCGAGAGCCTTCGTTCCATAGTCGTTTCGTGGAGTTCGTCTCCTGTGCGAAGCGAGACTTCTTTCTTCTTCCCGTCACCTAGACGCGACTGTCAGGCGGAGGTTCCTGTGGACGATGTGCTGCACTGGTGGTACTGCAACGAGACGACATCAAGTGCGAGTGAGACGTGTCTGTTCCAGGTTCATGCCGAATCGAGACTGGGAGAATGGTGCTTATCCGTGAGAATTGTCGGGTACTGATTTCTTTAAGTATCACGTTCGATTCTCAACAAACGATCTGGTTTGTGAATCTAACTCGTTTATTTATGTTCTCCTGCTATGTTTGATTTCGTTTTCTTATTGTATCTGTATGAACTTGTTAATTAATTTGCATCTGCTTTTGTTGCATGTAACGACATAATAAATATTACCAACAGTATGATTCTTACTCAAAGCCGCCAGTCACTACATCCAAGGTTTTGTGGGAATTGTTGATTAAGAATTTTAGTACTGAAAATCAAGATGTTGAAAAATACTGTGTGTCTAAATTTCTTAAGTTTCATATGGTTGAGGGTAAGTCAGTTTCTGATCAAACACATGACCTACAACTCTTAGTTCATGAACTCTCAGATGCCAAGATGGTATTCCCTGAAAAGTTTGTTGTTATGTCTATCATAGAAAAATTCCCTAAGTCATGGGAATCGTTTGGTATGTCTCTGAAGCATCGCAAAGGGACACACACAATGGAAGAACTAATGATGGATATTAATATACAAGAAGAACACTTAAAGGAGAAAATGGTCAAGGTGCCTACTGATGCAAATCCAACTGTTAATTTTACTTCTGCGAAAAACACCAAAGATAAGAAATTTAAGAATGCACATAAACCTAAGGCAAAGATCCAAAAGAAACCGAAGAATCAACCTTGTTGGACTTGTGGACAGGTTGGCCACTGGAACAAGGATTGTCCTTTTAAGAAGGCAAAGAAAGATGTCGCATCTGCAACTGGGGCTGTGATCAACATGATGACTACATCCTTGAACCTCAATGATGGGTATGTGTCTATTAAACCTGAAATCCTTTCTATTTTTGAACCACTTTATTGGATAATTGACATTGGGGATAATGTACATGTGTGTGCTGATAAATCCATATTTGTGTCTTATCAGGCCTCTCGAGGTCGGTCAGTGACTTTGGGCGATTTCAGCTCTACAGAAGTCAAAGGCGAAGGACGGGTGGACTTGAAGTTCCCTTCGGGGAAGGTTTTGACTCTTAACAGGGTTAGACATTGTCACGCCTGGGCCCACTGCCCTAGGCTTCCCGACAGGTCACCCATCCCAGTACTACTCCAAGCTGAGCACGCTTAACTATGGAGTTCTTAGTGATGGGCTCCCAGAAAAAGAGGTGCACTTTGGTGATATGGGTAGTCCAATCATTCCTTTTAAGATCATTATATCCAAGGCCTCAAATCCTGGGATGTTACAATCTCCCCCACTTAGGCTCTTGACGTCCTCGTCAAGGCTCAACTATAAGGCCTCATAATCTCTTCCCCATTTCAGTGTAGACCAACAATGGCCCATGGACACCCAGCTCCCGATCACGGACTACCAGCGCAAGGGTGGGGCTACGTCAACCATGGACAGCCTTTCCTACATGTCTGGACCGCACGACTCAAGACTAGCATGCCATATCTATGTGGGCCCACCTACTGTAGGGGTTATGGCTCTGATACCATTTGTTACGCCTGGGCCCACTACCCTAGGCTCTAGTAGAGTTTTAGGAATGACGATTGTCCCCACAGACCACCACTGTCCTTGATTGTGTACTTTGTCCTCACTCACACGCATGCCAGGATCAACTTCCCGACAGGTCACCCATCCCAATACTACTCCAAGCTGAGCACGCTTAACTATGGAGTTCTTAGTGATGGGCTCCCAGAAAAAGAGGTGCACCTTGGTGATATGGGTAGTCCAATCATTCCTTTTAAGATTATTATATCTAAGGCCTCAAATCCTGGGACGTTACAGACATATTCCAACCATTCGACGCAATATCCTTAGTGGTGTCATTTTAGTTAGGGAAGGTTATAGAGTAGACTGCAAATATAATAAGGCTATTATTACACGCCTTCGTAATTCTTTGTTTTTTGGCAAGGGGTACTTATGTGATGTGGAGAACTTATTTAAGATTCATGTTGAACCTATTTCAAATTCCATTTTAAATTTGAATGATTATAGTTCTGTTAGCATGAATCTTGTTTCATCCGATGTTTGGCATTCACATTTGGGACATATTAATGTTGCATCAATGAGGCGTATGATGAATCTAAATTTGATCCCTAAATATGAAATTAACAACAATAAATGTGAAATCTGTGTACAAGCTAAACTGTCTAGGAAGCCTTTTCATTCTGTGAATAGGAATTCAGAAATTTTGGATTTAGTGCATACATATATCTATGAATTTAATGGTGTTGCTACGAGGGATCAAAAGTGTTATTTTATAATTTTTATTGACAATGTGAGTAGATATTGTTATGTCTTTTTACTTAGAAGTAAAGATGAGGCATTGGATAAATTTAAAATTTATAAGAAAGAAGATAAAACTCAAACCAGTAAAGTACTTAAGTGATTAAGGTCTGATAGGGGAGGAGAGTAAAATTCGAACTTGTTTTTGGAATTTTGCCAATTACATGGTATAGTTCACGAGGTCACTGCTCCTTATTCACCACAATCAAATGGGGTTGTTGAACGTAAAAACTAAACCTTAATAGATATGGTAAATACCTTACTCCAAACATCTGGATTACCCAACTTTATGTGGGGGAAGCTTTGAATACAGCTTGTCATATTCTGAATAGAGTTCCCCATAAGCATTCAGATAGTAGTCCGTTTGAGTTATGGAGAGGAAGGAAATCGAGTCTTAAATATCTTCGAGTGTGGGGGTGCCTTGCTAAGGTACTTGTTCCTGAACACAAAAGGAAGAAATTAGGACCGAAAATGGTTGATGACATATTCTTGGGTTATGTAGAGACAAGCTATGCTTATAGATTCTTGATTGTAAAATCAGATATCTCTGGCATTGAGGTCAATACAATTGTGGAATTACGTGATGCAACATTCTTTGAGGATGTATTTCCTATGAAAACTGGTGTGCCCAATGAAGTATCTCAAGAAGATTCATTTACCACATGTTCCATTCCCGAACATGTGGAAAGGATGACAAATGTGGGGGCGACTCAGAACAAGCTATTTCTGAATCTGGTGATTCTGAATAAATAGTTGAACTAAGGAGAAGTAAACGACCTAGGACATCAAAGGACTTTGGAAGTGAGTTTCTCACTTACAATGTTGAGGATGATCCTATTACTTTCAAACAAGCTACGGAATCTCTAGAAGCTAAGTTTTGGAAAGAAGTCGTTAATGATGAAATCCAATCAATTCTCTCGAATGGAACTTGGGAATTGGTGGATTTGCCTCCTGGTTGTTCTGCAGTTGGTTGCAAATGGATCTTTAAGAAGAAACTTAATGCAGACGGGACAATCAATAAGTATAAGGCTAGGTTAGTTGCTAAGGGTTACACACAAAGGGAAGGAATATATTATTTTATACCTATTCACCTGTTTCCCGTATGACCACAATCCAAGTGCTTATAGCATTGGCTTCTATTTATAATCTCTATATCCATCAGATGGATGTGAAGACCGTGTTCTTACACGGTGATCTACACAAAGAGATATATATGGAACAGTCTGAGGGATTTGTGGGTCGTGGGAATGAGTCCAAAGTGTGTAAACTTGTTAAGTCATTATATGGCTTGAAACAAGCCCCTAAGCAATGGCATGAGAAGTTTGATTCTGTGATATCATCATTTGGCTTTGTTTCTAATGAATTGGATAAGTGTCTCTACTGCAAAATTGTCAATAATGGATTCATTTTGCTATGCTTATACGTCGATGATATCCTGCTTTTTGGGTCCGATATGAAAGTAGTAAATGAGACAAAGTCATTCTAGTGTAGCAAGTTTGAGATGAAGGATATGGGTGTCACTGATGTGATTTCAGGGCTTAAAATCATTAGGTCTACTGATGGTATAACTCTCTCTCACTCTCACTATGTTGAGAAGATACTGAGAGGTTTGAGTACACATCATGTAAACCTGTTAAGACTCCATATGACTCATCCAAGCCCTTGTTCAAGAATGAGACTGGGGTTCCAGTATCTCAATTACGATACTCTCAGATTATCGAAATTTTGATGTATCTTATAAACTGTACACGTCCAGACATTGCATTTGTCGTGAACAAGTTAAGTAGATACACTAGTTGTCCCGATAAGACCCATTGGGAAGCTCTTGACAGAGTTCTGAGGTATATCAAGGGAACATGTTCTCGTGGGTTGCATTATGGTAAACATCCTTCCGTAGTCGAAGGATATAGTGATGCAAGCTGGATTGCCGTAAATTCTGAGAGTAATGGTGTCTCAAGATATGTATTCCTATTGGGAGGAGGAGTTGTTTCCTGGAGGTCTAAGAAACAGACCATATTCGATCGGTCCACTTTTGAGGCAGAGTTGTGTGCTTTAGATGAAACTGGATTGGAATTTGAATGGCTATATGGACTTATGTCCAGTTTACCTATTCTAATGAAGTCACTTCTTGCAATTTCAGTTCACTGTGACAGCACTACAACTATTGCTAAGATAAAGAGTTCCAAGTACAATCAAAAATAGCGTAGACACATCCAAGTCAGATTAAAATCTATAAGGGAGTTAGTGTCTAATGGGGTCGTGGCTATGGACTACGTCGGTACCAAAGACTACAGTTGATCCTTTCACTAAAGGTCTTACCTTGGCTTTAGTGGAAAAATTGTTGGGTTTTGTGGAGAAAACATGCACGGCGGAAGCGATAAATCCACGCAACCCGTAACAGGATCTCGTCGATAACAGCGTATTCGGAAATAGGTTTGCGGGATATACCTTATCGCGGAGCAAGTCCGGCGATGTCCCGCTGCACGACGGTGCAACGCTGCTTGTCAAACACGGACGGATCTTCTCTCCCGTTCACTGTTGCAGGTTGATCCGGCGATGCTCCTTTGCGGCAGTGACGTACGTTGCTCGCAGCACGTATAGGTGGTCGTTGACGTCCTCCGAACGCAGGCGTCAAGGCGTCTGCGTCTCTACTTCGTCCACGCGGATGGACGGAACTCCACGTCGCGCTTCTCAAGCCGGCGGGAAGGAGCGTGTCTCTGCGGCGGCGTGCTAGCGGCACGTTGCTCTCCTTTCTCTCCTAAGGACGGCGACGGCTAGGTTTACGTACGTGAGCGTAACCTAAAAGCGTCTCTCTATATCTTATATAGATATCGGCCGTCTATCCTCCTTTAAATAGGATAAGAAGAGAAGTAGGGTTTCCTAAACCCATCGGTAAACAGAAACGTTGCGTTAATTAAAACGCTCGTGGATTAATTAGAATATTTCGGAATTCATTAATTAACCAAATAATCGCATTAATTGATTAATTAATATCCGACTCCATGCAATCGCTTGGGATGGCTCTACGGGCATACATATACCAACAGAATCCCACTTGCACTTAGAGCCAGTCACTCCAATATTATTCTAATTGATTACATAAACATTTTAGTAATCAATGCGATTCGAAGCAATTTCAATCAAATCCACAATTATACTCCTATTCCAACACATCCTGTGTGTGTGACCCGGTAGGCTCCAAATTACGTTGGCAGTGATATCCATAATCATATTATGATTTCACAAGCAATGATTGGTATCTAGTAAGACTTCATTGCTACCCAAGTAATTGGAGAAGTTGGAGAACAACTTGACCTATCATTCATGACTGGTGTTATAGTGATTGTATAGTTCCTTTGTCACTGATATCCGGATTGAACTTAAGTCATGGAATTGTTATCCTCTTCAATGTTCAATCCATGTTCCTTGAACTAGAGCAGACTGTCTGAGATATATGTAAGCTCAATATCACATATTGACTCACATCAGCATGGCCATGCATTTCTCAGTCTCGCTTATCAAGTGGCCGAAATATCAAACTCCCGTAGGAAGGACAAATTCCATCTACATCACTCACAGTCATCCCCATGTGTCACAGTGCACCCAAGCACCATCTTTATAGCAATCCTTATTCAGGACCACGGTGGATGATGTCAAAGTACACCGAACGACATGTGATAAGTGTAGTGACTTCAGGTCTAAGAACCACAATCACCACCATCATTATGAGATGTGACTCTAACTACCAATCATGGTATCCATGTGTCACTCTCAAGGTGGGTCTATCTGATACACTGTTCTCTAACAAGTATCTATGTATTTGGTTTGATATCTCCATATCATGGATAATGAGATTCTTCCATCAACCAACATACATTCTAATCTTATGTGTTATTGATGTCTATGGATATTTCCACAATAACAACCGATTAGGGACAAAACAAGAATACATACTCTTAGCATACATATGATCTCACTGTTCAGGTCATCAACCCAAAGACATATGTCATTGAGTATATTATTCTATAGACATCTATAAGTTTTATGGTCATCTCACAATATAAAACACAAACATATAGATTGGAAACTTGCCTTTATTGATATGATCAATGTAGTATTACAAATCATTTACATAGTATCCCATTACAATAATCGAATGATAGTCTCTATGGGCATACATACCAACAGATTCCCACTTACACTTATACCCAATCACTCATGAATCTCAATCCAAGTGATCGAACATGTCTGTCATGTTTCTACTGTGAAAGTGCTTTTGTGAGCGGGTCAGCCACATTGCTTTCTGTAGGTACTCTGCAAATCTTCACATCTCCTTGTTGTACGATCTCTCATATGAGATGGAACCGCCGTAGAATATGTTTGGAACGTTGGTGCGATCTTGGTTCTTTAGCTTGTGCAATTGCTCCATTGTTGTCGCAAAACAACTCAATTGCATCACCAGTGCTTGGAACCACTCTAAGTTCAGAAATGAACTTCTTGATCCACACAGCTTCCTTTGCAGCATTAGATGCGGCAATATATTCGGCCTCTGTTGTAGAATCCGCAACCGTCTCTTGTTTGGAACTCTTCCAGCTCACAGCTCCGTTATTCAGGCAAAACACAAATCCAGATTGCGATCTGTAGTCATCTTTTTCAGTTTGGAAGCTAGCATCGGTGTAACCCTTTATCACGAGCTCTTCCTCACCACCGTATACCAAGAATTGATCCTTAGTTCTTCTCAAGTACTTTAGGATGTTCTTTACGGCTGTCCAGTGACATTCACCTGGATCTGACTGATACCGGCTCGTCATGCTCAAAGCATACGACACATCAGGACGAGTACATAACATTGCGTACATGATAGATCCAATTGTTGATGCATATGGAATCTTACTCATGCGTGCTCTTTCATCACATGAACTAGGACACTGGGCTTTAGAGATTGTAACCCCATGGGACATGGGCAAGTTACCTCTCTTAGAACCCTCCATATTAAACCTCTTTAGCACCTTGTCAATGTATGTGCTCTGGCTTAGGCCTAGAAGCCTTCTAGATCTGTCTCTATAGATCTTAATCCCAAGTATATAGGATGCTTCGCCTAAATCCTTCATAGAGAAAGTCTTCCCTAGCCAACCTTTTACTGTCTGAAGAGCAGGGATGTCATTTCCCATCAATAGTATGTCATCCACATACAATATGAGAAATACGACTGTGCTCCCACTAACCCTTTTGTAAACACAAGGTTCATCTTCATTTTGACTAAAGCCAAACTTTTTGACTACTTCATCAAAACGTAGATTCCAGCTCCGAGATGCTTGCTTCAATCCATAGATTGACCTTTGTAGCTTACAGACTTTATTGGCTTCCTTTGGATCGATAAAACCCTCAGGTTGTGTCATGTACACATCCTCGAGTAAATTCCCATTAAGGAATGTTGTTTTAACATCCATCTTCCAAATCTCATAGTCATGATAAGCTGCAATGGCAAGCATGATCCTAATGGATTTAACCATGGCAACTGGTGAGAAGGTCTCGTCATAATCAACACCTTGAATTTGACGGAATCCTTTCGCAACCAATCTACCTTTATAGGTTTGAACATTTCCATCCATGTCAGTCTTCTTCTTGAAGACCCACTTGCACCCTATGGGTCTTACCCCTTCGGGTGGATCCACCAAGGTCCATACCTTGTTAGTGTACATGGATTCCATCTCAGATCTCATGGCTTCGAGCCATTTATCAGATTCTGGTCCCTTAGTAGCTTCTAGATAGGAAGTTGGCTCATCTGCTATGCCCAATTCGTCACTGTCTTGAGTCACAAGAAATCCAAATCTCTCAGGCTCAATTCGTGTCCTACTAGACCTACGAGGATCCTGTGTTACATTTGGAACTTGAAATTCCACAACAACTTGTGAGTCCTCATGTTCCTTATGTACCTCCTCAGGTTCTCTGCTTTCTTGTTGGTCTCGAACTTCTTCGAACTCTACATTCCTCCCACTAATTCCTTTGGAAATAAATTCCTTTTCAAGAAATACAGCAGTCCTAGCAACAAACACTTTGTTGTCAGTTGGTGTGTAGAAGTAGTATCCCCGAGTTTTCTTGGGGTATCCAACAAAATAGCATTTTTCCGATTTGGATCCAAGCTTTTCAGGAAATTGTTTCCTAACATAAGCTTCTCATCCCCAAATCTTTAACATAGACAAATTGGGACGATTCCCATTCCATATCTCATATGGTGTCTTTTGAACCGATTTGGAAGGTACACGGTTAAGTGTAAACGCTGCAGTTTCTAGAGCATATTCCCAGAATGATATTGGAAGTTCGGTTGAACTCATCATTGATCGTACCATGTCTAATAATGTACGATTCCTTCTTTCTGACACACCATTATGTTGTGGTGTACCAGGTGGAGTCCATTGTGATACAATACCACGGTCTCTCAGAAGGTCCTCAAACTCTTGGCTTAAGTATTCGCCACCTCGATCTGAACGGAGTGCTTTAACACCCTTACCAAGTTGCTTCTCTACTTCATTCATGAAAGTCTTGAACATTTCAAGAGTTTCTGACTTGTGTTTCATAAGATATACATAGCCATACCTACTGAGGTCATCAGTGAAGGTAATGAAGTATTGATAGCCTCCTCTAGCATTTGATCTAAAAGGTCCACATACATCAGTATGTATGAGCCCTAGCAGATCACTGGCTCTCTCACTGTGTCTAGTGAAAGGAGTTTTGGTCATCTTCCCTAATAAACATGCCTCACATGTCTCTAATGATTCAAAATCAAAAGAGTTTAGATAACCATCCTTATGGAGTCTAGATATGCGCTTCTCGTTTATGTGCCCAAGACGACAATGCCATAAGAATGTTTTGTTTGAGTTGTCAAGTTTTAACCTTTTAGTATTTACGTTATATATGCTAGTCTCAAGTTCTAACAAGTAGATACCATAAGACATAGGGGCATTGCCATAAAAGATCTCATCTTTAGATATAGAAATAATTCCATTCTTAATGTGAAATTCAAATCCACTCTTGTCCATACAAGATACAGAAATAATATTTCTATTAATGGCAGGTACATAATAGCAATTCTCTAATTCTATTACAAGGCCCGTAGGCAAAGATAAACTAATAATTCCAACTGCGGTGGCAGCAACTCTTGCTCCATTAGCAACCCGCAGCTCGACTTGGCCCTTTCGTAAAGGCTTACTTCTTATCAGATCCTGCATATTAGAACATATGTGAGATCCACATCCGGTATCCAGTACCCATGATGAAGAAGTATTTAAGTTTATCTCAATAACGTATATACCTGAAGTGGAGATCTCTATCCCCTGCTTCTTCTTCCTCAATTCCTCCAGGTAGAGAGGACAGTTTCTTTTCCAATGTCCAGGCTGGTGACAATGGTGACAACTGCCTTCTTTGGAGATCCCACCTTTAGCTTTGAACGCGGATGACTTTGGCTTCTGCCCGGCCTTAGAACTTTTCTTAGCCTAGCCTTTGCCTTTTGACTTTCCCTTTGTCTTGCTGATCATCATCACAGACTTGGGCTTGTCTTTCTTCATCTGTGCTTCAGCTGTCCTCAACATTCCCAACAATTCTGACAACGGCTTGTCAAAATTGTTCATGTTGTAGTTCATGACAAAATGATTATATGATTCAGGCAACGATTGTAGAATCACATCAGTGGCCAACTCTTGACCAAGGGGAAATCCCATCTTGGATAGGCTTTCCACGTACCCAATCAAGGTGAGTATATGGGTGCCAACTGAGTCTCCCTCTTTCATCTTGCTTTTGAACAACGCCTTTGAGACATCATATCTCTCCTGTCTTGCTTGATGTTGATACATGTTCTTGAGATGTGTTACCATCTCCATGACATTCATGTTCTCATGTTGCTCTTGCAACTCATAGTTCATTGAGCACAACATTAGGCACTTGACATCCACGGCATCATCAAGGTGCTTCTTGTAAGCATCCTTTTCAGCCTTGGGCGCATTTACGGCGGGCTCCTCTGGCTCTGGTGTTTCAAGGACATAGAGCTTACGCTCATGTGTGAGAACAATTCTCAACGTCCTAAACCAGTTTTGAAAGTTGGTTCCGGTAAGTTTGTCCTTCTCAAGGACCGATCGCAACGAGAACGTGTGAGTGTTGTTTGCCATTTGATTGCTACAATAGAAAAAATTTGCATTTAGTCCAAAACATTTTGACTTGGAAAGATTTGATAAACGAGATTAATTAGGCCTTTAATTAATTACGCTCCCACTATTTTATTCAAATTGATAGCCCTCACTATCAACTCAGAAGATTGCAACGCACAACCTTCTAGTGAGCCAAGACCCAAAATAATTGGATCAATGCCCAGCCAACGCTGGCGTCAAAGACCAAATACTAAGGTAGGCAACTTTTGCCAATTGCATCATATGCAACTCTTGGATAGATGATCATGCACAACTCCTTGCCATGATGCATCTGTGTGCCTCTAGGTACTTGATCCTATCAAGGTTCCCTAGTTAAGTCCAACCCATAAGCCAACACGATGAGTGTGCACCCTGCGGAGGCAGACCCACACACCCACCATCACACTTCCACGAGATAGACAGTGTACCACGCGGAGGCGTGCCCACACATAGTCGATCAAGCTTTTCATGTGTGTTGCTTTATGGAAGGCAGCTAAAACTTAATATTATTAATTGAGGGATTTAATTTATACACATATATATATCCAAACACCACATACTTATAGTACGTATCATATACTACTATATCCACAACCACAAACGATAGACATGCAATCACAAATACATCGGTTATGGCCAGACTATTGTAATCCTTTGGAGAAACAAAGGATTACGGTCCACCTATGGTCTTATGCATCTCATGCAACACCTGTGAAAACAACCTGTAAGCCTGTAATGATCAACATTACAATGAACAACTTCATGGATGCTTCGTGAGGTTGGACCTTCAAGTTGCTTCTTGGAATGGGATCTTCTTGTTGCTTCTCCTTGGACGCTCCGTGGAGTTGGATCTTCAGGTTGCTTCTTGGAAGGAGATCTTCATGGTGCTTCTCCATGGACACTCCTTGGAGTTGTATCTTCAAGTGGCCTCCTTACATCAAGTTTACAAAGACTAAAACTAATCCTATCTCTATTACATCATATGAGTACAAATATAAAAGGAAAGAATTAATTACACTTTGAAATAAGAGATGAGGCTCGGCATGCAAGCCGAATACTTTATACAAAGGATCCATATGTAACCATTATTGTTATGACCCACTCTGTAATTAACCAGTAAATACTAAGTTTAGCATATGATTAAGTTAGTGATGTTGAATTGAGAACTCACTTATGCTAATGATGTTTGAACTAATAACAAACTCTCTTAAGCTTAAATCCTAGCCCTGAGATTGTGGAGGATTCAGAGTTTGAACCGATGCCAGAGGAATCGTTCGAATCCGACCTTCGGGTCATGAGTTATGAGTTTTTGAGCTTTGATGGACTAGTTTGTAATTTTGGAAAGTTGGTGGGCAAATTGCATTTCGCCCCCTAGCCCTTTCTCCCTTATCCCTTCTTCACCCGATAAAGCAGTGCGCAGCTGCAAAAGCGGCGCACAGACCAGCCCTCGACCAGATTGAGCAAGGCGAGTTAGGGCAGCGGCTTTGGGCCTTCTTGGCTCCGTTTCAGCCGCACGACCCACTCCCCTTCTTCTTTCTCTTCCCTTCCTACCTCCTTCCTTCTCCTTTACTCTGCCCCTAGTGGGTGCGGCGCCCAACAGCAGTAGGTTGATCGGCTGCGATTGGAAGGAGGAGCAGGTGTTTGTGGCCCTTAGCATCGACCAGTGGCCAGCAACGCGTCGACGACCCTCTCTCCCTCACCTCGACCACCAAGGGCGGAGCTCATCTTGCTCCAGGACGGCGCCCCACTTGCAGCCTAACCTGCTGCATAGAGCAGTGCCGCGCCTCCAGCAGTAGCGGCCGGTTCAGGGCCCAACGGTGCTTCCTTTGCTTCGATTTTTGGATGGGTGAAGCTTCCTTTTACTCCTCCATCTACCTCTCGTGCGCCCACCTAGCAACAGGGGTGGCGCCCTACGTTGCAGCAGCCGCCGCTGCAAGAAGAAGTGGCCAGGAACCCTATTTGGCACGGCTAGCACCTTCAACTGGTGCCTTTGAGCTCGGCCGGGAGTCCTCAGTTTGAATCCCTAGCTCCTAGCCACAATTTGGCTGTCAATCGGGTATTCCGTCAATCAGTAACGTTGCGTGAAGCAACCTGTTTGCAACAGGTCCTAAAGCATAATACCCAAGGTTGAAGATGATCTCGTGAATGCCCAGAAGCAGACCCTGGACGCAATTCCAGATGATTTCGGACATTCCTAATTATGTGAGTAGGATTTCATTTATTTATCATTAATAAACTCAGGTGTTTGAATATTTCCAGTTATGTGCGCGAATTACGCTGATAACAGGCGTTATCAGGCGTCAGGCAGCGTTTGGCGTCGCCCGACTTTTTATTTCATAAAATGCTTCTAGACGCTGTTATATGATTTAGTTTAGCATCTGATCAATGTGGATTGAATCAGTAAATTTATATGGTTCATTGGAACCTAAATTGCTCATTTGAATGTTGAAATTAGAAATTCATGTCTGAAAATGGTATAATTTTGGTATGAACCCAAACAATGAAGATTTCTGATAAATTATCAGATGTACGATTTCAAAGTAGATATGAATAAATAAAATATGCATGAAAACCCTAATTGCATATATCTTTTGACGTTAATATGTGTAAATTGATATTTACATGAAATGGCACATTTCTCTGAAATATTACCAGAAATTCTCAAGTATTGTTATTAAATTATATTGTGAAATGTAATTAACTCTTAATTGAGTTAAGTGATGCACAAACCAAGATTTGGGTTAATGTGCACGTTTTTCGAGAATTTTCGAGAATTGACAAATGTTGATTATGATTCTCGTATGTGAAGTAAATTTTTTTAATTTGTGCAATAAGATGTTCAATTGCGTAAATTTGCTATGTATGTGCCAAATTGAAATAAGTTGGGTTATTTATGCATTTCTAATTTGTCTGAATGCATGGTATGAGAATTTCTCAGAAATTACAATGATTTGAAATATATTGCTCTGTCAGTTTAGAATGACAGTGTATTGTGATCTGATATGAAATCAGTAAATGTGATATTCTTGTTTAAATGTTTATATGTTAATCAGTTAATAGACTTAGGTGCCCTAACACCGTAGAACCCCTTTGACAGATCTGCTTCTTAGGGGTGAAACTCGTGTTGCAACATTATCCGTGCGATGTCATGGAGACACGAGGATAGAGAGGCAGTGTCCAACAATAACGCGTGCGATGTCACGGTGGCACTGGAGAAAATTGGGGGTTATTGCAACAAGATCCGTGCGATGTCATGGAGGTAACCCCGTGAGACTCTCCGCTTGTGTACTCAGGTTAGAGGAGGAGTCTAGAGCACTCGATGTAGTGCAGTGAGGCCGATGAGCCTGAAGGCCGATGAGCCTGGGGTCCTGTGGCAGAGCAGGGCTGGCGTCAGACTTAGCATTTCCCGGGTGTGTCGCTAAGTCTTGTACGGTGGGATCGTAGTTCGCTACGGATCTTCATACACAGGGTACACTGTATATGATTAGAGCTTAATAATAATATAAATTGGTACTCATATAGGATCACAGTAAATTAAAGTATTCGAACTTTTGTGCTATTTCTTTATATCTGTTTATCTGTTCAAATTATCTGTTAATGCATGGAAATGTGATTATATTCTGCAAATCTGTTATGTTATTAGAACTGCCCTGCTTAGTACTGTATTTATGTTTTATTTAAATCTATAAACCTGATGAGTTGTTTAGTGATAGCTAAATGAAATGCTATTCACTGAGCGAGTAGGCTCATACCTCTACTCAAAACATTTTCAGCTCAGCATCAACATCAGGAATCGGAAGGGTCGTTTCATCCTAACGCCTAGTTATAAAAGGTTTGTAGTTAGTCTAGTTAGAGGTCTCTTAGTCCTTTCCCCTCGATCCTTGGAACGTGGTGTGGGAGAGAGAGAATGTGTATAAAGATGTAAATTAACTGTTATGCTTTACTTATGTTAAACAATGTAATATGATGTAGACTTTACTTTGTACCTTCTGTCAGTTTAATAGGAATGCTTCTGCAGTTTGTTTAGTTTTTGTTTACAGCATAAATCTGGTTATCTTTAATGTCTTAATACGTTTTAAAAAAAATGACGAGTGGTTGGTTTATGTGTAAATCCCATCCTGTCGCGCCCTAATCTCATGGTTTGTGGTTAATGTGAGATCGGGGTGTGACAAACTTGGTATCAGAGCATAGGTTGAGTATGTGAATACTCTAAGTCAAGGTCAGGGGACGATAAGAGACCAATAGGATTAGGACTTAAGTGTCTTCCTTTTTACTGCAATTTTATAACAGGAAATGTTCTTTTATAGCATTGCAGATGGCAGAAAAAGGACGTGGTCACGAGAATCAAGTTGAGAGTTTAAGCTGAGTTATCAGGGATCATTAGGATCAAAAGATAGTATTATAAATAAGTGAGATAAATAGGAAATGATGTGTTTCAGCTCTGGGAGGTCTGAGTGTTTAGATACCCTGGCCAGGTGTCTGAATACTTAGATTGACCAGTATCAAGCTACTCTGTCCATTCTTCTCTGGATGCCCTGGCCAGGTATGCAGAGGAAGGACGGGCTAGAGACAAACCCTAGAAGTCTTAGGGTTAAGAAATCAGAAATTAATACAGGAATAAGAGATTAAACATAGGATGCGATGTAACTCTTGCCTTATATTGCTTATTTGAGTAGAAATCACTAGAAATGCTCTTATATGTATGAATTTAGATTTTCAGCTTGTAGAATAAATATGATTCTTTTATATTGATTTAGTGTCATGAAGTGATTTAGTTATTGTTTATATTCTTTGTATTAAGTAGACCAGAAATTATGTTTAAATGAGTCTGCCCTAGGTGGATATTCTTTCCACATGTTTGAGATTAATAGGAGTTGGTTAATCCTGAATAGCTCTTGGCTTCAGGACTACAGGTTCGGCCTGGTCCGGCTGGCAGGATGCGTTACTGAGATCTAATGACTCCTATTAACAGTATAATAAGAGTAGACTCTGGATAATTTAGACTCACATCATAGTAAGAATGTACATACACTAAGACGTTGAGATGTAAAAGAAAGATTAGAACAGCTAAGAATTTGCTGGAAATGATATCAGAGGCC
The DNA here is from genome assembly GCA_963693085.1 of Alisma plantago-aquatica. NCBI lineage: Eukaryota > Viridiplantae > Streptophyta > Magnoliopsida > Alismatales > Alismataceae > Alisma > Alisma plantago-aquatica. The sequence goes on from OY856415.1 coordinate 490,700,783, forward strand.
CAATGTTGGAACCTCATATGAGCAATCCTTAATTAGAAATAAAGGAACACAATAAGGTTCAGATTAAATTTAATGATTAGGTGAGCAATACCCTTAATGGTACTAATCAATAATGCATAACCAATGCATGGATCCAATACATGATTAGTAAACCCTAGTGGAGGGTGTATCATTGTGAAACCCTAGCTGAGGGTGTATCATTGCGATTGTTTATAGGCAACTTTATAATAAAGTTATGCCTTAAACTAAGATAAGTCCATATCATGTGAGATAGTTGGACAATTCTAATGTGTGGCCTATGCATTATATGCTTAGGGTGAGTATTCTGTGATGGAATGCATTAAGAGGGGAAATACCTTAATACAAGATAAAGTTGGTTAACTCAAGAGGGTCTGAATTAATGAACCCTAACCCTAATTTGGGGAAAAGGGAACGATAAGCCCTATTTGATAGTGAACCCTAATTCCTGGTTAAGGAATGATGGTATTACTACTGTATCACATGATGTGATAAATATCTTGTATGACTGTTATCATGCCTAATAACCATGCAGGTATGATGAGATGATGAATATAGCCAAGTTTGGGCTGTGACATTTATATAATAAATGTTGATTGACTTTTTGTGTGTTGATGTTGTTGTTGCTTAATAAAAGTAATAATGTGTACGGATTTTATGAACCATGTGAATAAGTTGTTGCCTAGTGAGAGGTGACAAGATATGAATGGCCTTGTGAGCCATGTGTGATGCTTGGGTAACAAGTATCATGTTTATTTGTAACATTTGTGTTAATAAGTTATGCTAGAGAACTTGGCTGATGTTACATTTCTGTTATATATCTATAGTTCATTGATGATTATTCATATATGTTGTATTCATTACAAGTAGATGGATGAACTTATGAGATCTAAAGTTTGATTTCAAACTAAGGAAGCAAAGTCACATCACAATAATGCTATGTTACTGATAAGGACCAAACCCTAGAATGTTTAGAGTTGTAGTAGTTCAAGGGATGTCACTAGTGATTTGACCTTGAATACTAGTATCTTTATAAAACAAGATCATACGATTTGCACTATGAAAGGTAACCTAGCACTAATAAAATCCAGGGTTTAAAGTTAGCTAATCTGGAAGGTAGATAGACAATATGAAAATGACTCGGAGAAAAGAGTAAGATATAATTTTGAAATAAATTCTTACAGTAGTAATAAGAAGTTAGTACCATAGAATGAGGAGTATTACTCGTCACATGATCTGGAATTAGTTGATGTAGTTCATGCTCATAAGACATGATGTTACTGTCTTTATGGTGAGGTGTGCCAGGTGTTTATAGATCATAAGAGCTTGAAATATATCTTTACCCAGAAGGATCTGAATCTTAGACAGCGGAGATGATTAGAATTGATTAAGGATTATGATATAATGATAGATTATCACCCTGGAAATACGAATGTGGTAGCAGATGCTTTGAGCATAATGTTAAGTTCAACAGTTGATGCATTCTCTATGGCATGTTTCGAGAGAGACATGCTAGTAGAAATGTGAAAGTTGAACTTAGACTTAAGGGTGACATAACATAGTGGTTTGATTGCACAGATGCAAGTCAAGCCTATCTTTTATGATTAGATTAAGGAACTACAGTAGGGTGATAGTGAGTTACATCAGATCATGAATGACATGACATGGGGAAGAGACCAGAGTTCAAGTTTTCAGATGATGTTGTGTTGTATTAGCATGACAGGTTGCATGTACCTCGAGATAATGATTTGAAAGAATAGATTCTTGAGGAAGCACATGCATCAATGTATGCTATACATCCAGGTGACACTAATATGTACATGAATCTCAAGAGTTTGTTTTGGAGGCCTGGTGTGGAAAGAATGTAGCTGAGTATGTGGTTAGGTGCAATGTGTGTCAGCAGGTTAAGGCTGAGCACTAGAAACCTACATGTACCTTGCAATCTCTTCCTCTACCTGAGTGGAAGTGGGAACATATCACAATGGATTTTGTGATAGGGTTGCCCAGGACACCTAAAGGTTGTAACTCGATATGAATGATTGTGGATAGATTAATTTAGTCTGCTCACTTTCTTCATATTAAGTCAACCTTTGATGTACCGAAGCTGAATAAGATATTCGTGGATGAAATAGTCAGATTGTATGGTATCCTAGTTTCAATTGTATCAGATAGAGATCCTAAGTTCACATCCAGGTTGTGGAATCTGTTGCAACGTGCTTTGGGCACAAGTTGAGATTCTGTACAACTTTCCACGCACAGACGAATGGTCAGTCCGGGAGGACCATTCAGACTCCTAAGGACATGCTGAGAGCATGTCTCATGTATTTCAGTGGAGGTTGGGAAGAACACTTGAGCCTTATAGAGTTTGCATACAATAATAGTCACCATTCTAGTCTTGGTATGGCTCAGTATGAAGCTCTGTTTGGCAGAAAGTGTAGATCATCCATATGTTGATATGAGGTAGGTGAAAAGTAGATTCATGGATTGGAGATAGTGAATTTGACCACTGAAAAGATTACTGTGATCAAAGAACAGTTGAAAGTTGCACATGACAGGCAGAAAAGTTATGCTGAAAAGAGGCGTTGACCTCTTGAGTTTCAAGTTGGTGATGAAGTGTATCTGAAAGTTCCACCATGGAAAGGAGTATTGTGGTTTAGTAAGAGAGGTAAACTGACTCCTAGGTTTATGGGCCCGTATTCTATCATTGAAAGGATTGGACCTGTAGCCTATAGGTTGGAATTGCCATCCAAATTGGTTAATTTCCATGATGTGTTTCATGTGTCTATGCTTAAGAAATGCTATCCTGGTACAGAGAAGATAATAGACCCAGAACCGGCACAGCTCAGGACAGACGTGTCCTATGTTGAAGGACCGGTTCAGATAGTTGATCAGAGGATCAAGAAACTTAAGAATCGTGAGATACCTTTAGTAAAAGTTTTGTGGAGGAATCATAACTTAGAGGAAGCTACGTGGGAGCTTGAGTCAGAGATGCGTAACAAGTTTCCTTTTCACTTTTAGGAATTTCGGGACGAAATTCTTATAAGGGAGGGAGATTGTTATGACCCACTTTGTAATTAACCAGTAAATACTAAGTTTAGCATATGATTAAGTTAGTGATGTTGAATTGAGAACTCACTTATGCTAATGATGTTTGAACTAATAACAAACTCTCTTAAGCTTAAATCCTAGCCCTGAGATTGTGGAGGATTCAGAGTTTGAACCGATGCCAGAGGAATCGTTCGAATCCGACCTTCGGGTCATGAGTTATGAGTTTTTGAGCTTTGAGGGACTAGTTTGTAATTTTGGAAAGTTGGTGGGCAAATTGCATTTCGCCCCCTAGCCCTTTCTCCCTTATCCCTTATTCACCCGATAAAGCAGTGCGCAGCTGCAAAAGCGGCGCACAGACCAGCCCTCGACCAGATTGAGCAAGGCGAGTTAGGGCAGCGGCTTTGGGCCTTCTTGGCTCCGTTTCAGCCGCACGACCCACTCCCCTTCTTCTTTCTCTTCCCTTCCTACCTCCTTCCTTCTCCTTTACTCTGCCCTAGTGGGTGCGGCGCCCAGCAGCAGCAGGTTGATCGGCTGCGATTGGAAGGAGGAGCAGGTGTTTGTGGCCCTTAGCATCGACCAGTGTCCAGCAACGCGTCGACGACCCTCTCTCCCTCACCTCGACCACCAAGGGCGGAGCTCATCTTGCTCCAGGACGGCGCCCCACTTGCAGTCTAACCTGCTGCATAGAGCAGTGCCGTGCCTCCAGCAGTAGCGGCCGGTTCAGGGCCCAACGGTGCTTCCTTTGCTTCGATTTTTGGATGGGTGAAGCTTCCTTTTACTCCTCCATCTACCTCTCGTGCGCCCACCTAGCAACAGGGGTGGCGCCCTACGTTGCAGCAGTCGCCGCTGCAAGAAGAAGTGGCCAGGAACCCTATTTGGCACGGCTAGCACCTTCAACTGGTGCCTTTGAGCTCGGTCGGGAGTCCTCAGTTTGAATCCCTAGCTCCTAGCCACGATTTGGCTGTCAATCGGGTTATTCCGTCAATCAGTAACCCTGCGTGAAGCAACCTGTTTGCAACAGGTCCTATAGCATAATACCCAAGGTTGAAGATGATCTCGTGAATGCCCAGAAGCGGACCCTGGACGCAATTCCAGTTGATTTCAGACATTCCTAATTATGTGAGTAGGATTTCATTTATTTATCATTAATAAACTCAGGTGTTTGAATATTTCCAGTTATGTGCGCGAATTACGCTGATAACAGGCGTTATCAGGCGTCGGGCAGAGTTTGGCGTCGCCCGACTTTTTATTTCATAAAATGCTTCTAGACGCTATTATATGATTTAGTTTAGCATCTGATCAGTGTGGATTGAATCAGTAAATTTATATGGTTCATTGGAACCTAAATTGCTCATTTGAATGTTGAAATTAGAAATTCATGTCTGAAAATGGTATAATTTGGGTATGAACCCAAACAATGAAGATTTCTGATAAATTATCAGATGTACGATTTCAAAGTAGATATGAATAAATAAAATATGCATGAAAACCCTAATTGCATATATCTTTTGACGTTAATATGTGTAAATTGATATTTACATGAAATGGCACATTTCTCTGAAATATTACCAGAAATTCTCAAGTATTGTTATTAAATTATATTGTGAAATGTAATTAACTCTTAATTGAGTTAAGTGATGCACAAACCAAAATTTGGGTTAATGTGCACGTTTTTCGAGAATTTTAGAGAATTGACAAATGTTGAGTATGATTCTCACATGTGAAGTAAATTTCTTTAATTTGTGCAATAAGATGTTCAATTGCGTAAATTCGCTATGTATGTGCCAAATTTAAATAAGTTGGGTTATTTATGCATTTCTAATTTGTCTGAATGCATGGTATGAGAAATTCTCAGAAATTACAATGATTTGAAATATATTACTCTGTCAGTTTAGAATGACAGTGTATTGTGATCTGATATGAAATCAGTAAATGTGATATTCCTGTTTAAATGGTTATATGTTAATCAGTTAATAGACTTAGGTGCCCTAACACCGTAGAACCCCTTTGACAGATCTGCTTCTTAGGGGTGAAACTCATGTTGCAACATTATCCGTGCGATGTCATGGAGACACGAGGATAGAGAGGCAGTGTCCAACAATAACACGTGCGATGTCACGGTGGCACTGGAGAAAATTGGGGGTTATTGCAACAAGATCCGTGTGATGTCATGGAGGTAACCCCGTGAGACTCTCCGCTTGTGTACTCAGGTTAGAAGAGGAGTCTAGAGCACTCGATGTAGTGCAGTGAGGCCGATGAGCCTGAAGGCCGATGAGCCTGGGGTCCTGTGGCAGAGCAGGGCTGGCGTCAGACTTAGCATTTCCCGGGTGTGTCGCTAAGTCTTGTACGGTGGGATCGTAGTTCGCTACGGATCTTCATATACAGGGTACACTGTATATGATTAGGGCTTAATAATAATATAAATTGGTACTCATATAGGATCACAGTAAATTAAAGTATTCAAACTTTTGTGCTATTTCTTTATATCTGTTTATCTGTTCAAATTATCTGTTAATGCATGGAAATGTGATTATATTCTGCAAATCTGTTATGTTATTAGAACTGCCCTGCTTAGTACTGTATTTATGTTTTATTTAAATCTATAAACCTGATGAGTTGTTTAGTGATAGCTAAATGAAATGCTATTCACTGAGCGAGTAGGCTCATACCTCTACTCAAAACATTTTCAGGTCAGCATCAGCATCAGGAATCGGAAGGGTCGTTTCATCCTAACGCCTAGTTATAAAAGGTTTGTAGTTAGTCTAGTTAGAGGTCTCTTAGTCCTTTCCCCTCGATCCTTGGAACGTGGTGTGGGAGAGAGAGAATGTGTATAAAAATGTAAATTAACTGTTATGCTTTACTTATGTTAAACAATGTAATATGCTGTAGACTTTGCTTTGTACCTTCTGTCAGTTTAATAGGAATGCTTCTGCAGTTTGTTTAGTTTTTGTTTACAGCATAAATCTGGTTATCTTTAATGTCTTAATACGTTTTAAAAAAAAAATGACGAGTGGTTGGTTTATGTGTAAATCCCATCCTGTCGCGCCCTAACCCGATCTCACATTAACCACAAACCATGAGATTAGGGCACGACAATTATACATCCATAGAATTCACAAACAAACATATCCACAAGATCGACATCCACATTCATTCACAACATTCACAAAAGGGGATACTAGGCCATAACCGTGCATGCACTGACCACATAAAACAGATTTTGAAGGCGACATGTATGCTATCATAGGTATATACCTTATCGTGGAGCAAGTCCGGCGATGTCCCGCTGCACGACGGTGCAACGCTGCTTGTCAAACACGGACGGATCTTCTCTCCCGTTCGCTGTTGCAGGTTGATCCGGCGATGCTCCTTTGCGGCAGTGACGTACGTTGCTCGCAGCACGTACAGGTGGTCGTTGACGTGCTCCGAACGCAGGCGTCAAGGCGTATGCATCTCTACTTCGTCCACGCGGATGGACGGAACTCCACGTCGCGCTTCTCAAGCCGGCGGGAAGGAGCGTGTCTCTGCGGCGGCGTGCTAGCGGCGTGTTGCTCTCCTTTCTCTCCTAAGGACGGCGACGGCTAGGTTTATGTACGTGAGTGTAACCTAAAAGCATCTCTCTATATCTTATATAGATATCGGCCGTCTATCCTCCTTTAAATAGGATAAGAAGAGAAGTAGGGTTTCCTAAACCCATCGGTAAACAGAAACGTTGCGTTAATTAAAACGCTTGTGGATTAATTAGAATATTTCGGAATTCATTAATTAACCAAATAATCGCATTAATTGATTAATTAATATCCGACTCCATGCAATCGCTTGGGATGGCTCTACGGGCATACATATACCAACAAAAATCCAGGTTGGGGATGGGACTGAAACCCCTATAGATTTGCTGGTAGTAGCAACCCAACCCAAAAGAGTGGAGATCCCACAAATTGGGTTAAATGTGGTAATAACAAGTTGCCAGGTAAATCGGATGACACTATGTTTTCTTGTTTGATGCTTCTTGCATCTGTGTGTCTATTCCCTGGGAAACCTGTTAGTGTCATGACTGCAAGTTAGTAAGAGAGTAGTCTCTGAATGGTGTCAAGTCTTAGAACATAATGTTAGCAGTACATCCTTGGAGACTCCAACTAAGTGATTGATGTTGTGTAGGCCGCAACAGGAGAATTGGGTTGTTCTCTGCTATCAATCATGATATAAATTTTGTATGCATGGCCTTAATGCATTGTTTTCTTTTCTACAATGTCTTTATTGTGTTGTTACTAACTTATACTCTTGTACCCAAGGTTCAGGTTCAAGACTTCTGTTCACCTAGTTCCTACGGGGGTCACAGTTAGATAACTCAGGTAGATTCAAACCGAAAGGTATCTTTTGAAAGCACAGTATGGAGGACTGAATGGTAGAGCACACTACACATTGGAATTTGTGGGGGATTGTTAGATATATGGCTGCTGTAGCAACCATTTATTTAGCATGGGTTAAGCCCAATGTAGTGCAGCAAGTACATGTGAGAAAAATAGTTTTGTCTCTAGTGCAAATGGCAAAGAAGTTTTATCCCATATTGCTCACTCCTAGAAATTTTGTGGTCCTTATATGTCGGATCACATTGGGCACTAGTGTCCAAGGGGTCCTAGAAGGGAGGTATGCTCACCTCCTTGGTGGGTGGGGTTACCACATCATAACGCATCCACGCATGTGCGCGCCTCGCCTCGCCTCGCCGGGCTCAGGCTCGGACTCGGGCTTGTGGCTTGTGGCTTGTGGATTGTAGATTGTGGATTGTGAAAAATGTCTTCCGGCTTCTTTTTGTACTAGGATACAACTAAGTAATTAATTACTCTTGTAATTAATTGGTTCTTTTCTATTCAGATTTCTTAATCTTAACTGAAAAGTGTTTCTCTTTGCGATTTTATTCAGTAATGTGTACAAGAGCGACCGAGTGTTTGCGTCTTATTGAGAATAGGAATAAGGGACGTGCATGGCTATATATACACATCTGGTCCTTAGGGTTAAACACACAACAAATGAACTTTAGCCACCGTTTTCACGTGTGTTTTGAGAGCCCTAATTCAGAGAGTGAGAGCTTTTGTTCCAGAGCTGTTTCGTGGAGTTCGTCTCCTGTGTGAAGCGAGGCTTCTTTCTCCTCCTCATCACCTAGACGCGACTGTCAAGCAGAGATTCCTACGGACGCTGTGATGCACTGGTGGTAGTGCAACGAGACGATGTCAAGCGCGAGCGAAACGTGTCTGTTCCAGGTTCGTGCCGGATCGAGACTGGGAGAACGGTGCCTATCCGTGAGGATTGCCGGGCACTGATTTCTTTAAGTATCACGTTCGTTTCTCAACGAACGATCTGGTTTGCGAATCTAATTCGTTTATTTCTGTTCTCCTACTATATTTGATCTTCGTTTTCTTATTGAATCTGCTTGAACTTGTTAATTAATTTGCACTTGCTGTTGTTGCATGTAACGACATAATAAATATTAACAACAAATTTATGTTCTGACTTGTGAGAAAAAGAGAGAGAGAGTAGAAACACTTAATCCCATTTATAGCCTAACTTCACACAGTCAAACTCGTGACCAATTAAGGATGATTAATACAAAAGGGCAAAGACTTTATTCATATCCTGGCCATTGCTAAACATGGCCTCGGAGTATTATCCGACATGTTATATTCCACTTCTGATTTTATTTATTTTTTATTAGAATGTGTTGTATTATGAATTCAATGTAGCATTACATTCACTTCACCTAGCATCATGTTTCCATCACATAAGGGCAGATGAGGGAATGTGTTGCCGGCAGTGTTGTCATGTCATTTCCATCACATAAGGGCAGATGAGGGAATGAGTTGCCGGCAGTGTTGTCATGTCATCTCTCGATTTGGGTATGTTTTACCTGATTCAGCGGTCTACTTAGAATAGTACTGTGATCATGGTTTATTTTAATAAAATAGAAAAAAAATAAATTTGCTTGAGGCCTGGCTGTTGGGGTCTACATGTTTAGAAGTAAACTCCAAACAACCCCATAGATATACAAATCATTTCAACCATGTTTACCATCTATCAGCTTGTAATATCCCTCAACCGTCTCATGTAAAAACAAAGGTACGTAGAAATGAACCCAACTGCCAGTCACGTGCATTAGTTGGTTCTCTCTGAATTCATTATTTGCTATAATCGTGTGTTATTTCTTAAGACGTGTGTGATATTTATTTTTTTATCGCGTGTATATCAACAAACTGCCACTCACGTGCATAGGAGGGTGCAATGGTTTCAGCTTGTGTGGTTATATAAAGGCCATGGGCCAATCTGACAGGAGCAGCAGCATTGGAAGGGTCGACGACCCCTTGGTTCTCTCACTGGGCTGCGTGATATATATTCTCCTCCCCTGTTTTCATCTCTGCTCCAAAACTAAACCCAATATCGACCTCGCCGGAGTGGCAGTTGCACAAGAAGCAGGTACACACGAACTTTTCAATTCCTCTTCTTCCTCGTATTCTTCACCTTCATCTCCTCCTCCTCCTCCTCCTCCGTTCATTGCAGTTTTTCTGGCATCCGTCTAAGTTCAAAGTCAATACTTGTTCAGGCTTGCAATCTGTCGCTCTCAACGCCTTGCAATCTGTCGCTCTCAATTTTCCGTGCGGGTTTGCTGGCAGTCTCTGGTCACCCTTGTTGTTCTTCGCCTCTTGGTCGTCTAGTTATACTTGAAACGATTTATTGCGTTCCCACACGGTTTGGCTAGAAACGGGCAGTATGAGTCTTGCGATCGGCATCTATTCCACTGTTTTAAAATAGACTTACCCACATCAGCGTCCGCAAAACCAAAGCATCCCTTTCTTTGTGGTACGCTTGTTTTCTGTTTGTGGTGCTGGGGAAATTCCTTGGACTTGGTCAGGTAAAAATCATATGCCGCAAAATCAGTGGCTTTCTCCCATTGCAATACGCCTTTTACAAGGATCTTCTTGGATGGTTTGCGTTCCCATGTGGGACTAATCATCCCTATTAATTCTTCATCGATTTCAATAACTCTTCTTGTTATAGTCAGACGTCGTCGTCTGAACGCCTCTTCCGGTCGTTTCTTCCACTCCTCTCACACTTGAGTGGATAGTATATATACTATATACATACCTCCATCTAACTACAACACTTGCTCCATTCTATCACCACAGAATCGAACCTCACCCGGCGCCTGCCCAAAAATGGGTTCGGAGGCGCCGTCCGTGCCCACAAAGCGCCGCGGCTGCTGTTCGTGCAGCAAGCAGGATTTCCTCCCCGAGGAATCGTTCCAGTCATGGTCCAACTACCGTGCGGCACTCCGGCAGACCTTACCTCGCCTCCGGGAGCGCGCCATGGCTCGGTCGGCCGACCAGGCCGAGCTGACGGAGGTGAGGGCGCGTTCTGGACACGACATGAAGAAGACGCTGTCTTGGTGGGACCTCATCTGGTTCGGTATCGGTGCCGTCATCGGTGCCGGGATCTTCGTCCTCACGGGACTGCAGACCAAAGAAGTCGCCGGGCCTGCCGTGGTGCTGTCGTATGTCGTATCGGGTGTGTCGGCTATGCTGTCCGTGTTCTGCTACACGGAGTTCGCCGTCGAGATACCGGTCGCAGGTACGGAAAAATGGGGATTGGTTCTATTTATGTGACGATTAATTAGTGTTTATTCTTATATTTATTTTATCTGTGGTAATTAGTTAACGGTTATTGATAGCCAAATCTTCATTCAACTGTTTCTCATATTTTTTGTGTAATATTTAAGAGCGCTGATTCGTTTGGTGTCATTATTATGACATCGGCCAGTTTATAGCTACCTTGGTGATGCTTAATTTTTATCGATTAGGCTTTTATATAAACTAACACTGGTTTGAAAAATAAAAACTGGGAGCGAGAACAACTACACATACATGCGGCCAAATTGAAACCGGAGGATCCGAGGGGAAACCATGCGGAGATCGCCTATGCTCTCGATGCCCTCACCTTTGTATTTGCCAGTGCTAGCTAATATAGCACACAAACAATCAAGACAAATGGATCACAGGATAACGATTCCTTTGTATTTGCTTCTAGCTGAAACCCACCAAATTTGACAAATGTATACCAAGAAAATCCATGGATTTGTTTATTTTTCTTTTTTCTTTCTACCTTGTATCTTTGACTTGGTGCATGTTTTCCCAATCGAAACCACTAGTCGATGTCTGTCGTAGTTTTGAATAATAGTACAAAACACTCTTCTCTATCCTCTCTATTTAGCTTCACACACTTTTTATTCCGGAGGCAAACCATGCACCATCGCCAAGATTTTATTTTGAGTCTTCCTCGCCGGATCTATTCTATGGCGTGCATTTGTGAAAGTTTCGGATGATACTCTTGATGGATACATCCTATACATGTGTGTGAGTCCATCTCTCCACAAGTCAGCAAGCGCGACGCGCATCACGCACACTCTTTGCTGGCTTGACAAGTAAACTCCATCCAACGTCCATGATATTCTAATTGGATTCTCCCCCACACGGAATCTTTTACGTCCCACTAACGACTACCACCATCAAATGATTCCTTGGCACTGCCTCTCGCCATTCTGAAACTAAACCCACACTTCACAGGTACGTAAGAAAAAAGAAAAAAGAAAAACAAACTCCCGCCCCGCCGTGTACCGCCGGCACCAGCAAAGATGATTTCTTGGGTATGGACTTTGATTCATTCGTCATCAGCCCACTTGCCCAGTTGAGCGTGGCGTGGAAATTGGACTTTACCAGCTACCCTCCATTGACTTGGCAATAACAGCAGGACCAAAATAATAAGCCGGATAGGGATGTGGATGTTGCTCCTCCCACACCACTGGACCGATTGGATCTGTGAAAATGTCGTCGCCGAATATAGTAGTAGTTGGTCCACCCACCCAGTCAGACGACTTAGCTATAAAGTCGATGGCGATTGATGCTTATCTAAACATTATGAGCTCGACCATCGGACACGTTTTCAGTTGTTTAGCTAAGTCTACTGCCATGTTGAAGTTAATTAATTAATATAGTTCGTGTTATTTTATTTCTTCTGCCTCTGTTTTATACTTTGGAAACAGATTCTCTCAAACTTCTGACTTAGATAGTATGACCACTAGCTCATAGCCGGAAACCATACATGGCAAATCATGCACACGGTATTAGTTGTTTAAATAATTAAACAACAAACTAACCACGTTATCATAATTTTAATAATACCAACACACACACACACACACACACACACACACACAAAACAACACAACCCAAACCGATGGTGATGCTTATCTAAATGAGGTCAACCACAGGACACGTTTAGTAGTTTGGCGTAATCTAGTGCCATGTTGAAGTATTAACAATTCATGTTTTTTTTTTATTCTTCTTGGAAGACAAACTTCTGACTTGGATCCTATGACAACTCATGCCGGGGCCATCCCTACATGGGCAGTCATGCACACATCCTTAGTTGTTTTAATAATTAAACAAACTGACTAGCGCTATCATAGTTCTAATAACCCCAACACACACACACGTACACACACCAAAACAAATCATACTGTTTTTTTTTAATATATAAAAATTATATTCTGCAATACATACAAGTGGGTGACCTGTTTAATAGAAGAATTATGTTCTCCGGTATTGCCATTAGGATCATGATAATATGAAACACATCCATTGAACTATTGAAGGATTGTTATTGGACCACATTCGTTGACTGTGTATTTTGTAAATCAGTTTGCTTGTGAAATGTCTGGTGTTATGATATCATCCAGATCTAGTTTTGTCTTTTTGTGATTAGTCGAGATCCAATCCTACACTGTTTCGTAAAAATTGAATTAACGGTGACCGTTTGAAAATCCGTAACCATGTGGTCTAAACCAACCCAATCTTACTTTTAGCATGATTAGAAATGTCTTGCTAAGTAAAATCAGATTAGATCCGGATTAATTCAAATATTTTGCTGAAAACGACAACAGTCTAATGGGATGCCAATTATGTTGCTAAGTAAAATCAGATTAGATATGGATTAATTCAAATATTTTGGGTAACAGATTCTCTCTACATAATCAGATTAGATCTGGATTAATACTTCTAAATAAACAGTTGTTTGTGTCCGGTGTATATATATATATATACAAGCAGACGTGCAGCGAAGTAGACCTGAATTGGGAATATCTGAGATCATGCATGGTCTGGTCATGTGCCCGCTGCTTGGTCTAAACATGTTGGACTGCAAATGGTTCCCAAGTATTCCTCGTACCTCAAAAACGGGTTTCCCGATGTAATTTGTACGGTAACGTTGATTAACCAATATTATACCATATATAGTATCAAATAAAATTGATGCTGCATATATTGGCTGACTGAAATTGATAGAATAATCCAATCCATTTGTTTCGTGCTGCTCCTCCTCCAGGTGGGTCGTTCGCTTACCTCCGCGTCGAGCTCGGCGACTTCATAGCCTTCATCGCAGCAGGCAACATCCTAATGGAATACGTCGTAGGCGGCGCCGCAGTCGCCCGATCATGGACATCCTACTTCGCCACACTCCTCAACCACAACCCCTCCGACTTCCGCATCCACGCCACATCCCTGGCCGAGAACTACAACATGCTGGACCCGATCGCAGTCGTCGTCACAATCGTCATCTGCATCCTCGCCTCATTCAGCACAAAAGGCTCCTCGCGATTCAACTACATCGCTTCCATCATCCACATCCTCGTCATCATCTTCATCATCGTCGCCGGCCTCACCAAAGCCGACACCGCCAACCTCACACCCTTCACCCCCTTCGGCGCGCGCGGGGTGTTCAACGCCTCGGCGGTGCTGTTCTTCGCCTACGTCGGGTTCGACGCCGTGTCGACGATGGCGGAGGAGACGAAGAACCCGGCCAAGGATATACCTGTCGGGCTTGTTGGTGCCATGTCGGTCACCACGGTGGCGTACTGCGTGTTGTCGATTACGCTGTGTTTGATGGTACCGTATGGGAGTATTGACCCCGATGCGCCGTTTTCTGTGGCGTTTAAGACCGTTGGGATGGATTGGGCCAAATATATAGTGGCGTTTGGTGCGTTGAAAGGGATGACGACTGTGTTGCTCGTGTCGGCGGTTGGCCAGGCCAGGTATTTGACACATATTGCTAGGACGCATATGGTGCCGCCGTGGCTGGCCAACGTGCATGAACGGACGGGGACTCCCGTGAATGCTACGATCGTTATGCTCTCCGCTACGGCCGTTGTGGCGTTCTTTACTGATCTGGGGATCTTAGCTAACTTGCTGTCGATATCTACGCTGTTCATCTTCATGCTCGTCGCCGTCGCGCTGCTCGTCAGGAGGTATTACGTCCAGGGTGTTACCTCCGACCGGAACCGCAACATGCTGTTACTCTACATCGCCCTGATCCTGTCGTCGTCCATTGCCACGGCGGCGTACTGGGGGTTGAGCAAGCATGGGTGGGTCGGGTACGTTGTTACGACGCCCGTTTGGTTTCTGTCCACCGTGGGGCTGAGCATGGTGCCAAAGGCAAGGGAGCCGAAGCTGTGGGGTGTCCTGCTCGTGCCGTGGCTACCGTCGGCGTCGATTGCGATCAATATCTTCTTGCTTGGATCCATTGATAGGAAATCGTTCATGAGGTTCGGGTTCTGGACGGCGATCTTGCTGATATATTACTTCTTCTTTGGGTTACATGCTTCGTATGATACTGCCAAGGCTAGCCAGCAGCAGCCGCTCAAGGCCATCGAAGAAGGATCCGGCACTGCCGCAGTCGCCGATGGATACACGGTTCCACGACGTGCGGGGGAGAACTGATACACATACACATATGCAGATCGTAAGGAATGCGGTTGCGATTATTAGATGTCTCCCTTGTTTTTCTTTTCCAGAAACAATACTCTGCTAGTGTCACTCTTTCCCCTGTTTCAGGTTTGCCAATGTTGTTGTCTTACTCAACTTGTAAATTTGTGAAGTGTGCCTAGAAACTATCTTCAACTCATGATTGTAAACGTGTAACAGTGGTTAATGTGTGGAAAAAGGTGGGTTTACTAGCATTGTTCAAGTACTGTTTGGCAGTGTCGTAGCCGGGAACTCTGGGCTGGGGAGGCACCATTATATACTGAGTTGTTTGCAGCCACATATGGTAGGACACAAAGAACAAGTATAGAGGGACCACTCCATGACTCTAAGGGTAAAAGACATCCGGTAGCACTTCCGACCTTGTCAGCTAATGTCTCTCTTGCTAGCTACTCCCCGACTTCTGATGTATGACTTCTGCCTCCTAGTACACGACCACCTAAAAAAGATGTAGAAAACCCATGAGGTGAGATTCTAAATCTCAGCGGGAGATATAAATCTCCAGCAACTCTATTATTATCACAAATAAGATAAAAAGAGCACTATAGTTACAACTATAAGAAGCTAAGTAATTATTATTAACAGGATGAGAAATTATTGTTGAAGTATGAAACACCTCAACATTATAAAGGGAATATGAAGAACATTTATATTTCCTATCAACAATATTATATAAAGATCAAGCAAGGCCACATCCAATGTTTCTATATTTGATCCTATACAGATATACTAGTATGTCCCGAAGAATTTAGTCATACCACCCAAATCCCACCGATCACTGCTAAGTCAAAATTGGTGTCATACAAGGTCTAACAGAACAGCTGGAATCTACAACCTCACCCCCTCGGTCAGTACGAGTGAACATGTAGTGACATCATCAGTCAGACTGCTATCAGCGATATATAGTCCAGCTGTATAAATATAGCCCACCTTGGTATAGCTCACGACGCTAGTGAAACTAAGCTACAACCTACAACCGCACTCTTATCAGGATATGGCCCGCAGCCAATCTTATATCACATATCACTGAGCTACGGTCCGAAGCTGCGCTCTAATCAGGGTATGACCTACTGTCAATCTTGTATCACATATCACTGAGCTATGGCCCAAAGATGTACTCTGATAAGGGTATGGCCCACAGTCAATCCTATTTCTTAGACGTAAGGGGATATTTATCCTCACCCCTACATATTAAAAAATATGCGCTTTGAGTTAAACTCATATCACAATTTAGCAAGTACTGACATTGAATGGATCTATGGCACAGGGCAAACTATATGATTAGGTTCCACTTGATTAATTAGGTCATTTAAGTATCTTTTAGCATCAATCAAGTTACAACGTATAAGCGCTAAACAAGTTCTACATAAATAAGGGCATAACACATCACAAGAACATATTTGAGAATATAGGGTGTGATCTCATCACATCATCACTTGATATTTATCAATCACCATAATTCTCACCATAAGGATTACATTCATTGGGGTAGCAACCCCTCATCTCATCACTGAGGAAATCATCATCTCACATAAGGTGATAAGACATCATTAGGTCATAAAACCACTTTCCTCCTCTTTCAATAATGCCAATAATCACATATGCCTCACAAGGCCCATTCAAACATATCACAAGCAACATAGTTCATACCTGGCTATGCTCATCAACTAGCATCACCTACATGGTTAGAGACTTATACAAGAAGAATAATACATCACCATCACTACCATCTTATAAGATTCAGGCCATTCACATTACAACATTAGGGTTGGGGTTCTCCTTAATCAATTAGGGTTTACAAGGTTAGATCAAGAATCACCCTTAGATGATTGCTCCCATCATCATTATAAGGTATGTTGTAAAATAAAGATTATAGAGAACAACACTCCTTTATTATTCACACATACACCCCATAGGGTATTACATAGTATCATGTAACCCTATCATGAACATGATGTAACATAGCCACCATCACAAGGTTACGGTTGAGACTACCATGTAGTGTATCAGTTTAGACCACCTTGGTGTATCGGATGATACTTTCCATGGGGTGTCGACTTGTCATCATCACAACATGTCAACCACCACTACGTAAAGCACAAGAGATAACCTTACTAATGTTGACTCAAGGTCAATTAGGTCAATGTTGACTCACGTCTAAATTGACTAAACCCTTGTTTTGATGATGACTAACCATTCCACATATTGGTGTCTAATGCTTCTACATTGAGTGATTTCAGATTAGGTTTAGACACACTCCAAATGCCCTAACTTGCGCATATCAAATTGGAGAAAAGACAAGTCAAAATAGCTACAAGTGTGCATTTTGGGATCTCTATGTATATGACCTTAGAATTGCTTTGTAATCACTTGTAATGATTGTATGACTTGTAATTAAGCTTAGAAAAATTATTGGGACACAAAAATCCATCGTTTGTACAGTTTATGAAAATTCCAAAATACCCATAACAGGGATTTTGTCGGCCGAATTCCAAACTCGGCCGATCCATATATTCTGGAATTTTCTGGGCAGTCGGCCGAGTTTCCAACTCAGCCGATCCCTGTTCGGTCGAGTTTCTATGGTGGGAAACTCGGCCGATCCACTGATCGGTCCAAGTTGAAAGTCGACCGATCGGCCGAGTTTCTCCAAGGGAACTCGGCCGACAGTCTATCTTTCAGACTTGTCGCTTAGTGGTTCGGCCGAATTACCTTTATAGAAACTCGGCCGATCAGACTGTACTGGAATGCAGAAAAAGCAAATCCAACCGTTGGAGACTTTGTTGGGACCCAAAATAGATCCGTTGCAACTTGTAAAACGGCTATTTTTCGTTCCTAAGTGTTCCCAAAGGCTAAGAGGCATCCCCAACTATAAATAGGACCCCTTGGGCTTCATTCCAAGGTTGAGCATTCCATGCAAACTCTTTGAGAGGTTCCTATTCTATAGTTGAGTGCTTCCTACAGCCTCCTCTCTCTCTCTAAGCTTAATCACTTGCTACATCCATTAGAGTGAGTAGGAAATCTGTAAGAGAGCTAGTCATATTTGTATATCTTGTGAAGCTCTCACTTCCACCACCTCCCCATCTCTCATTTCCAATCATGAAGATGAAGGTTCTCTCTCTTGTCCAAGAGAGGTGAAGAAGAACAAGGGAAGGAGTCCCTTGGTGAAGATCAAGGCAGAAGACTTGGAGCTAGAGTGGGTAAGTCCTTGGAGAAGGCAGAAGACTCAAGCTCAAGTGGGTAAGACCTTGGTGGAAAGCTTCTCCGAGTGAAGGTGAAGTCAAAGGCGGAAG
Organism: Alisma plantago-aquatica; assembly: GCA_963693085.1. Lineage (NCBI taxonomy): Eukaryota > Viridiplantae > Streptophyta > Magnoliopsida > Alismatales > Alismataceae > Alisma > Alisma plantago-aquatica. The sequence goes on from OY856415.1 coordinate 490,718,997, forward strand.
ATCCAAGAAGAGTGGGTAATTCCTGCAAGGTCGAAGACTTGTGCAAGAGTGGGTAAGTCCTTGGAGAAGGCCGAAGACTCTTGCAAAGTGGGTAAGTCCTTGGTAAGGTTGAAGACTCTTTGTATTGGATAGGTAAGTCCTTTGTTGGTCATGTATTGTATGTCTTATTAATGAATATAAGAGTGCAATTGGTTGAAGTCCTAGAGGTTGACCTCTCTAGGCAAGTGGACTGACACACTTCTAGTTTGAAGTGTGGAACCACTCTAAATAGCTTGTCTAATTGGTGCATGTTCAATCTCTCTTATCCTTGCTATGCATGATTTAGTTGCACTCAAATTACCTATTTAGCAACCTTATCTTGTCATATATTTTGAAGGTTTGATGAATTTTGTTTAAGTGCTTTCAGCTCTATTCACCCCCCTCTAGAGCACCTAAGTCACCCATCTAGGATCCAACAAGTGGTATCAGAGCGGGTCTTCTCCAAGCATACTTCAACAAGTAGGAGAAGATGGGTGACTACCTAGGAGGGAGACTCTCGACCAACCTTCCAATCTTCAATGGGAGCAACTTCCTCTATTGGAGAAGAAGACTTCAATTCTTCATCCAAGGATCAAGTCTCGAGATGTGGCAAATGGTGAACAGCCCATACATTCTACCGAAGACAAACATTGAAGAATGGGATGAAGCCATCTTGATGAAAGCAACCTTGAATGCAAGAGCCATGCACATCCTTTATGCCTCCATGACCCCCACCGAGTTCAACCGGATTTCCTCTTGTGAGACGGCCTATGAGGTATGGAGAAAGCTTTGCATCACTTATGAAGGGACAGATCAAGTGAAGGAAAGCAAAGTCTACATGCTCAAAGGGTTGCTTGAGAACTTCAAGATGGGAAAGGAGGAGAGCATAGCCAACATGTACTCAAGGATCAACACCATCTTAAATGGTCTTGCTGTTCTAGGACATCCTATGTCTAGTGGAGAGATCAACTCAAAGATCCTTAGAACTCTCCCCAAGAGATGGGAATCCAAGGTGACTTCCATTGAAGAAGCAAGGTCGCTTAGGGATATTCCTATTGAAGAGCTCATTGGAAATCTTCAAGCACATGAAGCTACACTTGACAAGAGGGAGGAAGTAGAAAGACAAGAGAAGAAAGAGCTTAAGAGAATGAAGAAGGCTGAAATGAAGGCTCAAATTGAAGCTATCATGGAACAAGTCTCTCCATCCTCTCAAGCTAAAGAAGATGCCATGTACTCAAAAGGTCGACTATACAAAGGCAAGTCCTCCTCCATCCGGTGCTTCACATGTGGAAAGAAGGGTCACTACAAGGAAGATTGCCCACAAGGCAAAAAGACCCATCTTCACAAGAAGAAATGGCAATCAAGCTCAAGTGGCTCCTCCAACTCAAGCTCAAGTGAAGATTCAAGTGAAGGATCAAGCTCAAGCTCAAGTGATGAAGGAGAATGCCATTTTGCTCTTATAGCATCAACAAGTGAAGACTCAAGTGAGGTAAACCTAGACTCGTTAGATAAAGAATCTTTAATTGCTATTATTCATGATATTTGTGCCTCTTATAAGTCTTCTAAAAAGAAAAAGAAAAAGCTTGCTAAAATTGTTGATAATTTGCATATAGAGCTAGATGATCTTGAATATGCAAATTCTTGCTTGCTTATTGATAAAAATGATTGTCTTAGCCAAGTAGACTCTCTTAAACTTGAAAATGCTAGTTTACTTGATAAGATTAAATTTCTAGAAGCTCAACCTCTCATGCCTAATTCTAATGAAGAACATACTTTAATTGTTGATTCTCTCATGCATGACATTGATGTTCTTAAATCTGAAAACAAAAACAAAGATTTTGTTTTGCATGAATTAGAACTAGAAAATGCCTCCTTGCTTGCTAAAATCAATGGGCATGAATCTTGTTCTAGTTATACTAATAAAGAGAATGATGTTGCTGCTCTTCATATTGATAGAGATTCTTATTTAACTAAAGTTCTTTGCTTTGAAAATGATCTTTTGCATGCTAAAGATAATATCAATCATTTGTCTTCTACTATTACCTCTCTTATGCATGATAATGATAGTTTGAGATCTTGTTTGCAAAGATTCTTAGTTGGTAAGAAGAGTCTTAATGACATCCTACTCAATTCTACTAAACAAATTGGTAGACATGGTTTAGGATATGATAGTAGTCAAGGGAACAACAAAGATAAAGGACCTCCAATATTCCATGGAGAATCCTCTAGTTCCAAGACTATGGGCACATGCAACTATTGCAATGAATTTGGTCATTATTCTACTTGTTGTCCTTTTAGGAAAGCACCCAAGAGCAATAGGACTTGGGTTGCTAAGCTAACCCCTCCGGACCCAAAAGCATGATTGGGGACCATTTCATCTTTCTTCTTGTAGGTACTTGCAAATGGATTGACTTGAGCTATTGAATTGAAAATTGACTTCTCAATCCACATGAAAGAAGAAAGGTGAGATGTGTAGAGGGTGACAACAAGTGAAAAAGCATTGGTAAGCACAAAGGTAAAGGTTCTATTGCTTATAACCATTTCTAACTTGTTTTTGTCAAGTTAGTGTGCACTATACTTATGGTTTTTGAGTCAAAAGTGACATTTTGTGTTTCTCTTCACACTCTTGCTCAAAAACTATTTCTAATGCTTCTATAGTGCACTACTAACTTGCTTAGACATGTTTGGATATGGTTTGTATATCTAGCATGCCTCTAGATATGTTTTATGAAAAATATGTGCTTTTTCTACAGTAGTTTTGTCGGCCGAGTTTTGTCCTGTCTAAAACTCGACCGATAGGCACCAATGGGTGTTGCCAACAGCTGCGATCGGCCGAGTTGCCAATACACAGAACTCGACCGATTACACTGTGCACAGAATATACATTTGGCTTATTGAGTGAGAATTTCCCTCTCAACTAGATTTTCTCAACCAATAGCCTTATTCTTTGGCACTCTCATTTGGTACCTTTATATATGCATATTGCCATGTTCTAAATTGCCTATCTTGCTTACAACTCTATCTCTCTAATTGCTCTAAATTGGTATATCTATATGTTGCAATTACTTGCTTTGAGTTGGTTTGCAGGTTTTGATGATGATCTCTTTGGATCTCTTAGTTGTGTCTAAAATCGCTTCCGTTGTGCTCTAACTTGCTACATCTCTCTAGGTGTATATCTTGTTTTGATACAACCTTGACGTTCATAGGGGTAATCATCTTATGGTAAGGATGCATATCTAGTGAGTTATATCCTTTCATGCGCCTAAAATTGCATATCTCTTGGTTTGGATATATCTCTATATCTACTCATAGCTTGCTTTATCTTGTGTATCTCTTGCTATGATCTAGATCCTACTAGTAGTCCTAACTTGTGATGTCATCTACTAGTAGTTCATATACATGTAGTTCTAGCCTTGTTTAAAATTGCCATCTTTGATCATATATATGTTATGATTGTATCTTATCTCATACATACTCAAGATTGTTCCTTGAATTGCATATCTACTATCTTGAGTTGCTTGCATAACATTGTGATGCAGGGTACATAGATCTACATTATATGTAGAAATTGGAGTATTTTTGGATTTTATGCAGGTTTTGCTCCAATTTCAGTTTTTGCTGCAAGTATAGTGTTTTTTATGCAGAAACACCCTTCTGAGCAAGACTCATTGCTTCGCCATGAGCTCCGATGGTTTTTGGTCAAATTCCATCATCTTGAGGGTCAAAATTGTGATTTATTGTTTTTCTGCAGTACTTTATCTTGCATTTTTGGGTTGTTCAAGTATATGCTTTAACTTGCTTTTCTTTCTATGCTTGGACAAGCCCCTATATGTGCTCTTCTACTCTCCTTATATAACTTTTGTTATCTTCTTTCTCTTAACAAGTGGTGTTTCTTAGTTTCTTCACACCCCCACCTTTTTGAAATGACAAAGGGGGAGAAAGATATGTCTTCTTTTGACAACAGGGAGAAGGCATGTCTTACATGAAGCAAAGAAGCGTGTCCATGTAAAGGGGAGAAGGTAAATGGGAGAAGACATATATGTGTAGAACATATATGAGTAGAAGACATAGTTTCTATAAATGTTATGAAAGCTAACCATGCAGGAGAAATAGCATCAATTGAGGGGGAGTATGAGAACTCCATGCGCATCAATTGAGGGGGAGCATATGAGCTCAATCCTATTGAAACCCCTAGGTTTCTCCGAAGGTATGATTTTACTTACAAGCTTTCAATACATTTATGGAATGGTTTGTCATCTTCAAAAAGGGGGAGAATGTTGACTCAAGGTCAATTAGGTCAATGTTGACTCACGTCTAAATTGACTAAACCCTTGTTTTGATGATGACTAACCATTCCACATATTGGTGTCTAATGCTTCTACATTGAGTGATTTCAGATTAGGTTTAGACACACTCCAAATGCCCTAACTTGCGCATATCAAATTGGAGAAAAGACAAGTCAAAATAGCTACAAGTGTGCATTTTGGGATCTCTATGTATATGACCTTAGAATTGCTTTGTAATCACTTGTAATGATTGTATGACTTGTAATTAAGCTTAGAAAAATTATTGGGACACAAAAATCCATCGTTTGTACAGTTTATGAAAATTCCAAAATACCCATAACAGGGATTTTGTCGGCCGAATTCCAAACTCGGCCGATCCATATATTCTGGAATTTTCTGGGCAGTCGGCCGAGTTTCCAACTCAGCCGATCCCTGTTCGGTCGAGTTTCTATGGTGGGAAACTCGGCCGATCCACTGATCGGTCCAAGTTGAAAGTCGACCGATCGGCCGAGTTTCTCCAAGGGAACTCGGCCGACAGTCTATCTTTCAGACTTGTCGCTTAGTGGTTCGGCCGAATTACCTTTATAGAAACTCGGCCGATCAGACTGTACTGGAATGCAGAAAAAGCAAATCCAACCGTTGGAGACTTTGTTGGGACCCAAAATAGATCCGTTGCAACTTGTAAAACGGCTATTTTTCGTTCCTAAGTGTTCCCAAAGGCTAAGAGGCATCCCCAACTATAAATAGGACCCCTTGGGCTTCATTCCAAGGTTGAGCATTCCATGCAAACTCTTTGAGAGGTTCCTATTCTATAGTTGAGTGCTTCCTACAGCCTCCTCTCTCTCTCTAAGCTTAATCACTTGCTACATCCATTAGAGTGAGTAGGAAATCTGTAAGAGAGCTAGTCATATTTGTATATCTTGTGAAGCTCTCACTTCCACCACCTCCCCATCTCTCATTTCCAATCATGAAGATGAAGGTTCTCTCTCTTGTCCAAGAGAGGTGAAGAAGAACAAGGGAAGGAGTCCCTTGGTGAAGATCAAGGCAGAAGACTTGGAGCTAGAGTGGGTAAGTCCTTGGAGAAGGCAGAAGACTCAAGCTCAAGTGGGTAAGACCTTGGTGGAAAGCTTCTCCGAGTGAAGGTGAAGTCAAAGGCGGAAGATCCAAGAAGAGTGGGTAATTCCTGCAAGGTCGAAGACTTGTGCAAGAGTGGGTAAGTCCTTGGAGAAGGCCGAAGACTCTTGCAAAGTGGGTAAGTCCTTGGTAAGGTTGAAGACTCTTTGTATTGGATAGGTAAGTCCTTTGTTGGTCATGTATTGTATGTCTTATTAATGAATATAAGAGTGCAATTGGTTGAAGTCCTAGAGGTTGACCTCTCTAGGCAAGTGGACTGACACACTTCTAGTTTGAAGTGTGGAACCACTCTAAATAGCTTGTCTAATTGGTGCATGTTCAATCTCTCTTATCCTTGCTATGCATGATTTAGTTGCACTCAAATTACCTATTTAGCAACCTTATCTTGTCATATATTTTGAAGGTTTGATGAATTTTGTTTAAGTGCTTTCAGCTCTATTCACCCCCCCTCTAGAGCACCTAAGTCACCCATCTAGGATCCAACAACTAAGAGTGTATATGTTTACCACTTCTTGAGAGTGTGATGGTCAACACCACCTAAGGGGGTGATGGGAAACACCACCTAAGGGTGTGACGAGCAACGCCATCCCATGGTGTGAAGGGCAACACCATCCCATGGTATGACAGGCAGCACCATCCCTTGGTGTCGGGCAACCTAGTCATCTCGGGCAACCCTAGGTATTTTGGTTGTTAGGGTTAGGGTTTAGCTAGGTATCATGGTCAAGGTGTATCGGGAAACACTCAACCAGGGCGTCACGGTTAGCCCTCAAAACAAACTAAATCCACAAGCACTCTCTTAGTCATGACGGGCTAACGTCTCCAAGGCATATCAATTGAGCAACACCTCATCTCTTTAGATACTTTAAGATCATGATGGCTAACACCTCCATGCATAACGGTTTAGCCATCACATATCGGTTTAGGTACTATTAGGTCATGATGGGCTAGTTTCTCAAGATTTATCAACCATATCGATTTACCAACCATAAGCCATAACAAGCTAACCTTCTCAACACATGTCAACCTAAGCATCCACAAAGCATGTCGACCTAGGCATTTCCAAGGCATGAGGACTAAGGCATCTTCAAGTCATGACGACTTTCCACATAGGGTATCAGTTTGTTGTACTACAAGTCATGACGACCTACCCTCAACATGATGCATGTGTGTGGACTTGGTTGTCATCAACCTTAGAAAGGTTGGCTACTGGTCCATCTACTACTCATAGCAAGAAGGTGCAAGATATGAAGAGCAAACCAATGAGATTCTATCATGAAAATAGTTCTAAAGGCACTAACAAGTACTAGCATACAAGAGATGAATAATCTCAAGATGAAGAACAAACATAAGCATATGAAGAGTGAAAATAACAAAGGAGGTTAAGAGTTATATAACCCACCTCAAGGATCACCGCCAATATCCAAGCTCTAAGGTCAAGCTCCAAGCTCACGAGCTCGGGGTAGAAGATGATCCACCAAACTTGGTCACCACCACACCTCCAAGGAAGAAGATGATACCAAGGTTAGGATGGTTCAAGGTGGAAAGAAGGTATCCAAGATCCATGTCCGAGAAGAAGAAGAAGAAGAAGAAGAAAAGAGATCTAGGAAACATAGCTTACCAAGGTAGAATATGAAGTATGATCAAAGAACACCACAACTTGGAACTCGTAAACCAAGCTTCAAGAGAGATCATCTAGCTCCTTAAACTACTCAAGGTCATCCACCAAGAAGGATAGAAAGCAAAGATGGACAAAAGGATCCTCTTGCATGGAGATAAAGCAGATTATATACAAGAGAGATGAGAGAGGGATCATGGAAGAGGTGTCACCACCTTAGGATCTTAGGTGCCATTTGTCCACAAAAAAGAGCCACATGCACAACATCATGCAAGACATGGTGATAAGGTCTAGGCAAGGTCTCGCCCACTTGGTCTCCCACCAAGGTCATGCCTGATACCACATCTCCACACAACCACAAACTGATAGGGTACAACCCTACACACTCACAAACTGATAGGGTGCAACCCTACACACTCACAAACTGATAGGGTGCAACCCTACACACTCACAAACTGATAGGGTGTAACCCAACACACTCACAAACCGATAGGGTGCAACCCTACACACTTACAAACAGATAGTGTGCAACCCTACACACTCACATACTGATAGGGTGCAACCCTACACACTCACAAACTGATATACAACCTCTCTAGGGCTCTCTATCCCAAGACAACACATCTAGGTGTAAGGCACACCTCACACATGTGTCCAAAATATCACCAAGGATGTCACTACACAACCAAGACCCAAATAAGGTGCCATATCTCTCTCCTCTAGATTGTGTCAAGAGAGATAAGGAACACTCATGAGGTGGCAAACTTGCATATCAACCCTTGCTCTGGGTGAATTGCAATTTGCACCAAAACCTCATCATAAAACACAAGCATCAACCAAACAAGCTCAAACAAGAAACTTTTAAGCTTCAACATGCCTTAATTACATCTCAGATGATTAGATCAAGGTGCTAAGAAACACACTTAGGCAAAACAAATAGGATTATCCCAATATGGATTAGGGTCCTTACAAGTTATAAACCCCTAACAGGGATTTTTCCCCTGAAATCCTAAGAGAAAAGAGAGGGGTACTTCCTCCTTATCTCTTCCTCAAACTCCCACGAGACTTTCTCAATACCACGGTGATGCCAAAGAACCTTCAAAAGTACAAGGTCCTTCCTCTTCAGTTTCTTCACTCTTCGGTCAAGGATCGACACTAGACCTTCCACATAGGTCATATCCTCATCCAACTCGACCTAAATGGGCTGCAACATCAACTATGTATCCGGATTGTACTTTCTCAGCATACTTACATGAAACACTGGATGCAATCTATGTAGCTCAGGTGGAAACTCCAACATGTAGGCCACCTTCCCAAAACGTGTCACCACTGGGTAAGGTCCCTTATACCTAGGAGCCAACTTAGCCTTCTTTCGAAACCTCAGGACACCTTTTCAAGGAGAGACTTTCAAATATACCATGTCTCCTACTTGGAACTCCAAGGTTCTACGGCGGTTATCTGCATATGACTTTTGTCTATCCTGTGCTGCTTTCAACTGTTGCTGGATTACCTTAATCTTCTCTATAGTAGGTTGTACAAGCTCATGACCAAGAAGATGATACTCACTTATCTCGTACCAACACAATGGTGATCTTCAACGCCTCATATGGTGCCACATCAATGCTACTCTATAGTTTTTGTTGTAGGTGAACTCTATCAAACTGAGGTGTATATCCCAACTTCCTAAAAACTGAAGAACACAAACTCTCAATAGATCCTCTAAGGTTTGAATGGTCCTCTCAGATTGACCATTTGTCTTTGGGTGTAAAGCGGTGATAAACTTTAACTGCATACCCAAAGTTGTGTATAGTCGCTCCCAAAAGTGACTCGTGAACTGGAGACCTCTATCAGACACAATAATTGATGGAACACTGTTCAAATGCACTATCTCATCCACATAGATATGGGCAAACTTATCTATTATTAACGTCATTTTCACAGGAAGGAAATGCACTGACTTGGTCAACCTGTTAATGATCACCCAAATGGAATCATGGCCTTTGGCTATCCTAGGAATACTAACTACAAAGTCCATAGTCACATGATCCCACTTCCATTGTGGTATAGGCAACAGTTGTAACGTCCTACCAGCTTTTGATTCTCTACTTTAACCTATTGACATACAACACATCTTGTAACGAACTCAGCCACGTCCTTCTTCAAGCCTGGCCACCAATACATATCCTTCAAGTTATGATACATCTTGGTACTACCTGGGTGCATAGTGTAAATGGACTAATGAGCCTCTTCTAGCACCATCCTCCTTAAGTCATTAGCATCAAGAATCACTATTCTACCATGGTAACAAACTATCTCATCATCTAACTCGTGGAAACCATCACACTTCTCACTTCAAAACTATGATCGAATCTGCTATATCACGCTACCCATCTGTTGCGCCTCTTTGATCTGTTATCTCAGCATAGGATTTACCTATATATGTACTAACAAACCTTCTAACAAGGAGACCTCCAACTTAACATTCATCTGACGTAAGGAGACCAACATGTTTCACTTGTGGCACATCAAAAAACTCAACTGGGCTCTATCCATAGGCGAAGATGAAGAGTTCCTACTCAACGCATCTGCCACGATGTTTGCCTTTCCCATATGAGAATCAATCACGCAATCATGGTCTTTGATTAACTCCATCCAACGATATTGTCTCATATTCAACTCCTGTTGTGAAAAGATGTACTTTAGGTTCTTGTGATCCGTGAAGATCTGACACTTTTACCCATACATATAGCACCTCCAAATCTTCAAAGTATGAACTACCACCGCTAACTCCAGATCATGGGTTGGGTCATTCTCCTTGTATTTCTTAAGCTATCAGGAAGCAAAAGAAACCACTTGATTGTCCTGCATCAACACACATCCCAAACTATCACTAGTACATAATCGGCCTTTAGTGTCGGTTATTTAAGGCCTTTAATGTCAGTTTTAATGTGAAACCTATGTGGGTGCCGCTAAAAGGCCAACCGTTAGGCGTCCGTTCTCAAACCGATGCCACAACCCTTCGTGCACCACCGAAAACGTGCCAGTAGGGGGGTATAGGCGTCAGTTATTAGCTTTGAAACTAACGACATAAACCTTTGCGCCACAGAAAGGGCGCCCTCTGGGAACTATCAGTGTCGGTTTATTAGTGATAACCGACGCCATCTCACCCGCTGCCACAGTCGTGTTGGCCAGCATAGCCGTGGTGTCTGGTCCGCTGCCACGACCATGCTGGCCAGCACGACCGTGGTGTCTGGTCCGCTGCCATGACCATGCTGGCCAGCACAGCCGTGGTGTCTGGTCCGCTGCCACGACCGTGCTGGCCAGCACGGCCGTGGTGTCTGGCCTCATTAGGGAAATCACTGTCGGTTATTGATAACCGACGACACATCACTTGCATTAGGCGTCGGTTATTATTATTTATCTGACGATGTAACCATTTGTCGTCAGTTTTAAACAAATAACCGATGCCGATTGCAAGTTTTTTTTCTATCAGTCTGCAGACCTTCTGTGGCTGGTCACATGATGAGAAACCTACAGTTCAATTATAAACTACAGGTTTTACGACATCCATTGATATCAACCAACAACAGGCCACAAACCTACAAAATTAACAACATTAATTTTCACACATTTAGCAGCTTGCAGTTCCATTCGATTTTCACACATTTAGAAACATTCATGTAGCAATCTACAGTTCCATTCATTTTCACATTCACACATGTAAAAACATTCATATAGCAACCAGCAGTTTCATTCATTTTCACATTCACACATGTATAAACATTCAGACACATGTAGAAACATTCAGACATGTAGAAATATTCACACATATTATAATTCAAAAATTCATTTACAAAATATCATTCTATAGTCATTATTCGCTATCAACATCCCAATTATATGTTAAAACCCCCACTACTTGTATGGTTGTTGCCCATTCTTCTCTTACATCATTTAATTCTCCTGTCGTATAGGGAGCATGTACATCTGTTAAGACCTTTCTTGTAGTGTGGTCAGTTTTAAACACCTGCAAAGAGAATGATGTATATATATAATTAATAAAATATAAATAAGATTGATATATTTCATATTATCTAATGAGACTATATATCAAACCTCAGGAATGGTATCGATGTCCACTGCAGCATATTTGATAATCATGTGCATAAATCACATCACATAGTATGCACATGCCCATCCGTTGTCTTGTGTAGCACACTATAAATTGAAACATACAAAATATTAAAAAATACAACTAATTAAGCATTGTTCATATAAATAATATATACATTGCATTTGGGAACTTACTTCCACGTTCTTCCAAATTATTGGCTGGTTCTTTTTTCTGGGGACCTTTCCTCCAGCCTTTTTGAACTCATATAAACCCCTACATGTTAATATAACACAGTACATTGAATAATTAAATAGTAATGTAATAATATATGTTAACGGATATGAAAATGAAATATTTCTCACCGGAATAATGCCATTTTCATTTTGTGTCCATATTTTGAATTCAATTTAGTCCCCTTAGGATCGAGATAATAGACAGTGAACATCTCGGGGACAATAACTAGTAACTCCCAATGCATACCACTAGAGGTAAAAAAGTTAAAAATTAATAACTCAAAATCCACAATAAAAATGTAATTTTCTTAAGTCCAAATTATAAGCAAGGTAAACTTACTCCACATTGAATGGAGCTATTATCGACGTCTTCTTATTTTGAGAAAAAATTGTAAAAGCATCACAACGGTATTGTTGAACTGACGGAGGGTCTTTAGCTACTAGACTAATCAAAGATGGAGTCAAAAATCCTACATGTTCGAATGAAAAATCTGCACATATCTTGTCTAAGTAGCTGCAAAACATGTATGACATATGCATTAATAAATAAGAAACCAGATCACCAGATCCTACACAAGGTATATGGATGTATAAAGAAGATCTCACGTTATCCATAGCTCTATCACAGATGTATTCAGCCAATCATATCGAAACAATTCCAAAATATCTTGTATAAATAGTTTGCTTTCGTATGATTGACCTGCAGCATCCGCATCTATAGAAACAGTTATAGGGCAATTTATATCATGTTCACCTAACCATATTACCATACCCCTACAATTAGGACCTAACGGGACAGGTAGGTCCTGTGGAACCCAACTTGGTAATGTAGGAGGTGGAGGTGGAGGCCTAGATGCTCTGGGTGTCTTCTTTTTAACCTGTATATATATAATTTCAGATCAATTGACATCATATACACACACTAACAATTTAATGTAATGTAAATTTATCATACAGTTTCAGTATAGAGGACATCCACTTTTGGCCACAATATCACTCTACCTTCTGCCTCATCAAGCGTTTCACAATCTAGGTGGGCATATGGCAATGGAAGATCCATCCAATTTAAATATACTCTGTAAAATAGAATTGCTATTAACTAGTATCCAAAAAAATAGTAATCTACAAAATAGAATTGCAAATTAATAATAAATCACGCATAAATCCTTCCATATTTTGTATTTCTTCCCCTTAGGAACTTTATGCCAAGAATATATCTTACAACCGCAATGGCTACGAGTAACATACCCAAGATATGAAACAAATGAATTGTGATTCACTCCAATTGCATTTCCTACATTATCAAAATCCACAACAAGTTTGGGTCCATTGCCCCTTTGCACTATTAACTTCTTCATCATAGTGATGCCCCTTCTCTTGTCAACTTTTTGGTGCTGCTCATCAAGTGCCTCAAGTGCTTCATAGGGTACATGTGCATCATCAACCTAAAATTTGACAAAATAAACACACTTACATGATATAACTATAAATGGACATGTAGATATAAATATATGATATATTTTTAAAACTTACATTGTGAGGTCGCGCACTGATGTCCTCACCCTCACGGTAATCATCAGCACGGTCATTAGGAGAATGCTCAGCCATCTGAAAGTCCACATTCACATTGTAAAGTTCACATTGTAAAGTAATTCACATTGTAAAGCTCACATTGTAATGTTCACATTCACATTGTAAAGTAATTCACATTGTAAAGTTCACATTGTAAAGTAATTCACATTGTAAAATTTACATTGTAAAGTTCACATTCACATTGTAAAGTAATTCACATTGTAAAGTTCACATTCAAAAAAATAAAACATATAAAAAAATATAAACATGCCTCTAATATTGCGAGTTTTTATCAATTAACAATCCTTCATTGTGATCTCCGCGCACATACAAGTCATCATTAGCTTCAATATTTGTTGGTATTGGCAACCCAACTGAGAATGGACTGGAGTCATCATACTTATCATAGTACTCTTCTTCATCTATAGGATCTTCAATGAACTGTCTTTTACCATGAAGAATAACCGACCATTTATCATTTGCAGGATCATCGATATAAAATATGTGTTTCACCTGTGATGCCAATATGAATGGTTCACCCTTCTCGCCAATCTTTTCAAAGTTCACTAAAGTGAAACCCAATTCATCCACTATAACTCCTTTGGTGTTATCAACCCAATTACATTTGAAGAGAGAAATTCTGAAATCTATGTAGTCAAACTCCCATATGTCTTCAATGACACCGTAATATGACATTTTAGCTTCACATGGACTCTTATCCTTTACACTTGCAAAAAACATAGTCGAAGCTTGAAGGGTGACCCCACTATTTTGGACGACACTCTTATCATCTTGGCACTTTGTGTAATATGTGAATCCATTAATTTCATACCCTTCATAAGACATAACATTCGATTTTGGTTTAAAGGCGAGGCATTCGATAGTTTCAGTAATATCATCTGGTGTTTGAGATAGTTGATGTAAGACTTTATCTTCAAACCACTTAATAAATGTCTTGTTATGCTCTCTAGCAAGCCACGTTGTATTGGCTCGAGGATATTATCTATTGATGAAATTAGTATGTTCCTCGATATAAACACTCACTTTGTCCATGTTGTGTAAAATATACAAGTGACCTTATTCCAACTACTCATGACTGATTACTTTCACCCGTGATCCCAAAATTCCTTTGCCAAATTGCTCCTCAATATTCTTGTCATTACCAGGAGTGTCATTACCACTGAGAAAATCATTGCAAAAATCCATAACCTCTCTCGCCACGTAACCCTCAATAATACTCCCTTCAGGCCGATAACGGTTTCGAACATCACTTTTAAAAACACTCATGTATCGTTCAAAGGGATACATCCAACGCAAGAAAACTGGTCCCAACATTTTCACTTCCCTAGTCAAGTAGACAACATGATGTACTATGATATCAAAGAACGACGGAGGAAAATACATCTCAAGCTGACATAGGGTAACAACCACTTCTCTTTGCAAATTATCGAGAGTATCAGGGTCAATAACTTTGCTGCACAGAATGTTGAAAAAGAAACAAAGTTTGGTGATTACAAACCTTACATGCTTCAGTAATATAGATCGAATTGCCACAGGAAATATTTGTTGTATTAGAGTGTGACAATCATGAGATTTAAGACCTATCAAATTTAGATCTTTCATTGATATCAATCTACGGATGTTGGATGAGTAACCCTGTGGCACCTTAACATTTACCAAACATTCACAAAAAGCTTTCTTCTCCTTTCCAGACAATGTGTAACAAGCGGGAGGTAAGTATGTTATCCGATTTCCCATTTCATGTAAATCTGTTAATTCTGACCTTATTCCCATTTCACGTAGGTCCAGTCTGGATTTTATCCCATCTTTAGTCTTACCTGGTATATTCAACAAAGTACCAATGACCCTATCACAAATATTTTTCTCAACGTGCATGACATCGATACAATGTCTGACTATCAAAGAACTCCAATAAGAAAGATCCCAAAATATTGACTTCTTCTTGAATAAAGATTTGTCACTCCGTGTGTCCATAGCACATTGTGATCTCTTACCAAATTCATTGACAAAGTCTTTTACTCTTTCATAAACAACCTCCCCTGGTATAGGTTTAGGTGCACTCTATTCCTCATTCAATCCATTGAATGCTTTGCGCTTCCTACGATACGGATGGAATTTTGTAAGAAACCTTCGATGACTGAGATATACAGTCTTACCGCCATGTTTTAGTCTTGTTGAATCAGTATTCTCTTCACATATAGGACACACTTTAGCTCCTTTGACACTATATCCAGAAAAATTCCCATATGCTAAAAAGTCATTAATAGTGCAAAACAACATAGCATGCAAACAAAATGTCTCTCTTCGTGAAGCATCATAGGTCATCACACCTTCACCCCAGAGTTTCTTTAAGTCATCAATCAGAGGTTCAAGATAAACATCGATATCATTTCCAGGTTGTTTAGGGCTTGATATCAACAACGACAACATTACGTACTTATTTTTCATACACAGCCAGGGAGGAAGATTGTATATAACAAGCATGACTGGCCAAGTGCTATGTTGGCTGCTCAATGTCCTGTATGGATTCATCCCATCTGTACAAAGCCCAAGTCTTAGATTCCTGACTTCACCAAATTCAGGGTATAATAGATCAATCTTCTTCCACTGTGGGGAATCAGACACATGTCGTAGGATCCCATCATTATTTTTCTTAACATCTGCATGCCACCTCAAATTCTTCGCATCTATCAGATTGGAAAACAAGCGTTGAAACCGTGATATTATAGGTAGATACCACATCACCTTGGTAGGAGAACCAGTTTTGGACTCCCCCGAAGTCGTCAATTTATACCGTGACACACCACATTTTAGACAATCTTTCAAATCCACATAGTACTTTTAAAATAATACACAATCATTCGGGCATGCGTGTATCTTCTTGGCATCCATTCCCATTGGGCACAATAATTTCTTTGCCTGGTATGTTGAGAATGGCAGCTCGTTTCCTTCAGGAAGCATTTATTTCAACAAAGACAACAATGACGTGAAGCTTTTGTCGCTCCATCTATTGTTAGCTTTCAGCTTATACAATCTCAACACAGCGCTAAGCTTTGTAAACTTAGTACAACATGTATATAACAATATCTCAGCATCATGCATAATGTTTCTAAAAATGGGAGGTGGATCGGTGTGCTCTACCCCACAACTATCCAACATCGCATCAACGATGTCTACCGGAACTGGTTCATTCACATCTACGTCATCGGAGGCAATTTCTTCTTCCACACAAGCACTGCTATCGACATCCACTAGTTTTGGGTTTGAAATCTCTCCATGTCAGTGCCATTTTGTATAGCCTTGTATAATCCTGTTGCACATGACATGACTTTTGATTTCATCACCAGTGCTGACTTTCAAGTTGTTACCGCAATTCCTACATAGACAGTAGAACCTATCTCCAGGTTATTTCCTATGTTCCTCGGCAAATCTAATAAACTGGTCAAGACCAGAAATTAACTCTGGGGTGCAGCAATTGCAAATGGACATCCATGATCTATCCATTCTATGATCAAAGAGAAAACAAGTATATATTACAACAAGATTAGGGTCTAGGATTAGAGTTTTTGCATGGTTAAAACTTTAGGCCAACAAATACATGTGTTGTCATTCTTATATATAATAAATGTGTACCACCTATCCCATTCATGAACACCTAATCTCACTAGTAAGTGTATAATGTGTATTGGGTTTTCAAGAAAATTTCAACAGTATTTCCCCGATGTTCTCTAAGTACATATGTGCTTAGAGAACAAACGGGGAAATGCTGCCGAAATTTTCTTGAAAATCAAATA
The DNA here is from genome assembly GCA_963693085.1 of Alisma plantago-aquatica. NCBI lineage: Eukaryota > Viridiplantae > Streptophyta > Magnoliopsida > Alismatales > Alismataceae > Alisma > Alisma plantago-aquatica. The sequence continues at coordinate 490,735,784 of OY856415.1, forward strand.
CACATTACACACTTACATCCTAAGTGAGATTAGGTGTTCAAGAACAGTCCCAAACCGGGGACTATCCAAGATTTACTCCTAATGAGTAAATCTTGGACGGGTTTCTATGCCAACAAATACATGTATATATGTTGTCATTCCAATACCTACAATCCTAGTTTCATCATTCATATCCTAGGTTTCATGTAACATCATTTAATCTAGGTATCATATTCTATAACATTGATTTCAACATTTTGAGTGTCCATGCATGTTCATCATCAAGATAACGACACACATAATTAAATTAGTATGACCTACGGATGGAGAGATTCATAATTGATTTCAAAATTTCAAACTAGCTCATACATTATCATCAATCTACATCATACAATATAGGGATTCAATGTATCTTTAACACGCATGTTTCAAGGTTCAATGCACATAATCAAATCAAATTAGGATGCTAGAATGGACAAGTTTAAATCTTATTTCAACATGCATCAAAATTTACTGAATTAGGTCAAGCATGAGGATTAGAAACACAAATATATGCAAGCACAAAATTTACTGAATTAGGTCAACCATGAGGATAATCATTATACACAAATGTAGCTATCCGATTATAATTGAGCAATATAGCACAAAATCATCCAAAACGGTCGTGCTACCAACACGGCCGTGCTACCCAGCACAGCCGTGTCAACCTGTGATTTCACACACCATCATCGGTCGCGGAGCAGGGTACCTGCTTGAGGGAAGAGGAAGAAGAGGAGGAAGAAGAGCAGAGTAGGTACCTTCGGCGGCGGCGGCGAGGAGAGTAGCAGTAGCGAGCGGCGACGGTGTGGAGAGAGCAGGTCGCCGGAGTAGGAGAGAAGGCCATCAGAGTAGGAGAAAAGGTCGTCGGAGCAGTGAGCTAGGGGCAGAGGGCAAGCGGCAGTGGAGGTGGGTAGAGGACCAGCAAGCAAGCGGAGCAGCGCGCGGCCGGAGCAAGCGGAGGTGGATGTGGGGGCAGAGGAGAAATCATCGGACCAAACCCTGGAGTAGCGCACGAATGAATGAAACAAAGAAAGGGAAAGAGACGGGCTCGCGCGGGTGCTATTATTTTAACATTAGGTGTCAATTCTTAAATAAAACTGACACATAAAACTAAAGGTGTCGGTTCTACAAACACACCGACACCTATTCTCAATGATAGTCATCGGTTTTTACTAGAAAAAAACCGACGTCTATCAACATATGTCGATTAAAAAAATTGTTCTCGATTAATGACCATAGTCGTCGGTTTCTTTCGAAAACCAACACTCAAAGGGTGTGAAACATTTCCCGAGAACAACGCGGGAAAACCATAAGTGTTGGTCATTGTAGCAAAACCGACGACCAAAATGTGCCCAATTTCTGTCTCGCGAATAATCTTTCGTCGTCGGTTTAATAGTTAATAACCGACGCCATATGTTAAATTTTGGAAATAATTTTTTTCAGTGGAAATTTTGGATTTGGCGGTTAATTTTAGGCATCGGTTTATTATTAGGGAACTGACACTGAATAAAAGCGATACCCGTGTCTGGTCGCCCTTCACAGATATATGTCACTTTTTTTATTAAACTGATGCTTTAGGTTTTAGGTGTCGGTGTATTTATACAACTGACGCCTTTAAAAGTGACATTATAAGCCATTTCTGTAGTAGTGTGTTCTTGGACGCATCACAAAAGACTATGTATCCTTTTTCTTGCTCAGGCAAGACCAGAACCGGTTTACTTATTAACTTTTCCTTCAACGTCTAAAAATCACGTTGACATCTGTCATCCCAAATGAACATCACATTCTTCCTTGTTAACTTAGTTAGGGGTAAGGCAATAGCACTGAAGTCCTTGATGAACCTCCAGTAATAGCCAGCCAAATCTAAAAAACTACACACTTTTTTCTGCGTCTTAGGCTGCTTCCATTCTATCACACACTCCACTTTCTGAGGATCCACACGTAATCCCTCGGTAGATATGACATGCCACAAGAAACCTACTTTCTTCAACCAAAACTCACACTTGCCAAACTTAGCATAAAGATGGTGTTGTCTTAGTACAGTCAATGCCTGATGAAGATGTTGTTCATCTTGTTGACTGTCATGATTGTATATCAATATGTCATCTATGAAGACCACCAAAAACTGATCAATAAGCGGCCGAAACACTATGTTCATCAAATCCATTAACATTTTTGGTGTTGGGTTTTAGCGCAGGCAGCGGAAACAAAAATTTCTTCTCCCAGAACCCAATATAAAGGAATCACGTCAACGTCTATACAATAGGAAGGATGGTTTGTAGAGACATACCTTATCTCGAGGCTTGCTCGGCGACGTTACCTCGCGGCTTGCGCGATCTTCACATCCAGTCTTGGATGGTGTCTGTGCAGCTCCTGGTCTCACTGGGACTGTCAGGATTGATAGTTGTCCTCTGAGTGGCATAAGTCTCCCGCCTCTATAGTCGTCCACACAGACTACCTGGAACTCCAATCGCCTTGTCACACAAGGCACCAGAAGGAGTTGTACCCTCCTGTCAGCGTACTAGTCACTGACACACTCTCCTGCCACCAGTCGCCTTTCTACAGTTGTCTTTCCCTTGTTGTACCTCCCTTATCGGGTAGCACTTGCTCGAGCTCTCCTAGTTACCACAACCAGAGAGAACGACAACTTTACAGAGCAACTGGTGTTCTGAGTTGTACTTGAGAAGCCCCCAATACCCCTATATATAGGTGGGGTCATGGGACATGGTTCTCTACCCCGGGCAATGCGGGACTAAAGCAGGAGTAGAAGGGTCTGGAATTTCCACAAAACAACCAACTACGTCAGCTGAACCGATCGCTTCAAGCATGAACTGGTCGGTTGGGGACCTGAGCCGATCGGTTCACACCTGAACTGGTCGGTTGGGACACCTGAGTTGATCGGTTCACTTCGGAACCGGTCGGTTCACTTCCCTGGTCAGTTCCCGATTGACTTTTCCTCTTTTGTTTCAAATTGATCCAAATACCAATCCTTGTTCCAATCAATTTGGACAAGTGAAACGAAGAGAAATTTCTCACCAACCTGACTTTCCCAACTCGTTCGTTTGGACCAGTTGAGCCGATCGGTTCAACCCTTGAACTGGTCGATTCAACCTGTCCTGAGCCGATCGACTCACCAATCTGAGCTGATCGGTTCACCAAGATGAGTCGATTGGTTCATCATATGAGCCGATCGGTTGGGAGTGCAGACTGCGTAGAATCAGTCAATTACAGTTTCAATCAATCTGATACTCTAATCAATCATTCCAACACCTTGAACACTATGATACTGAGCTATCAATTGATTGAGTGTTTAATCGAACTACTAAACTTCTTTAGCAATCAATCTAAACATCATTTGTGGATAAACTCCTCTTCCAGGTTAAATCCTATGTGTGTAACCTTGTAGGCCCATTTCACGTTGGCAGTGAAAATCCATAACACTTATGACTTCACAAGCAAAGAGTGGTGCCTAGTCGCACATCAATGCTACCCAAGTGAAAAGGAAAGTTGGAGAACAACTTTCAATCCTATAATCCGTGAATGGTGTTATAGCGAATGTACAATTCCTTTGTCACTGATATCTCAAATGAACTCAAGGCATGGAACAATCATCCTTTCAACGTTCATTCACTTTCTTGATCTTAGAGTAGATTAGAGGAGATATGTATGACATCAATATCACATACTGATTCACACATGCGTGCACATGCCTATCTCAATCCTACTCATCAAGTGGCCATGGATATCAAACTCTCTCAGGAGGGAAAAATCCCATATCTATCACTCACCCCTCAAAAGCCCCATGTGTCAAAGCCACCCAATCATCACCTTTATAACAACCCATGTTTCAGGACTGGGTTTGATGATGTCAAAGTGTACCCAACGACATGTGTTGAGTGTAGTGATTTCAGGTCAAATAATCACACTCACCACCATTACTGTGAGAACTGACTGTGACTACCATGTCATGGTTGCATGTGTCAAACTCACGGTGGGTCTGTCCGGTACACTTGTTCTCTAACAAGTACCTATGTGTTTGGTTTGATATCTCCATATCATGAATAACGATATTCTGTCATCAACCAACACCACAATCTAGTCTTGTGTGTCATTGTTGTCAATCTATCTTCCACAATGACATCCGACTAGGGACATAATAAGAATGTACAAACTCTTAGCATTTGCATGATCTCGTCGTTCAGGTCCTCAACCTAAAAGCATACGTCATTGAGTACTGTCATTCTCTAGACATTCTATATGTTATATCGTTATCTCATATGACTAAACCAGAAAGAATTGGAAGCTTGCCTTTGATGTTTATCAAATCAATCTTAATGTATCCCACCAATCATCCCATGATTGGCTCTCAGGGCATACATACCAACAGACTCCCACTTGCACTGTGAGCCAATCACCCTTGAATCATATTCATAGTGATCTTCAAACATGTCCCACATGTTACTATGCTCTAGTGCTTACACAGTGAGTTATGGCAACACCTTGCCAGAGTCGGTATTAATTGCATGTCTCTCATCTCTTCGATGTACATCACACATATGATATGGAGTTGTCGTAATATGACCAAGCACTCCTTATTTGTCATCAATGAACGGAATATCTATAAGTTCATCTCATGAACTTCCAGATCCATATAGTATCCACTAATGTTCTCTAACACACAGATACTCGGCTTTTCCCTTTAAAATGACTTTAATGGAACGTTTCCATTTATCAACAAACATTCACTTTTATATATCCCATATATATTTTGCGATTAACCTTCTGTCCTTTTTGGAAGTTTGCATCAATGTAACTCTATACAGTGAACCCTTCCTTATTTCCATAGAACTAGTACTTCTCAAGTACTTATCAAGTTCTTATGGTATTCCAGTAACCCTTACTGGAACTAGACAGACATCCACTCGTCATGTCCCACATACGAGTTATCAGGATGAGCACATCATATTGTCATGTCCTACATATAAGATGATGAATGCATTTTATTCTTGCTATGTCCATACATGCAAGATAATGGGATAATTACATACATGATAGATTCATATCTATTCTTAGTGTTCCCATTCTTGATAAGAATTGGACACTTGGCCTTGGGATACTAACTCCATGTAACACGGACAAGTTTTCTCCCACTAAATTTGTGCACACTGAACCCTTCAGTATAGATTTCCAATGTATGCTATCTCTTTTCAGGTCAAGAGGTTTTTGAGAACTGTCTCTATAGATCTCTATTCCTATCACATAGGAAATATCTCTATCTTCCTTAAAGATAATTTCCACAAAGGATTCCATTCTAGAACATCTCATTCCTCATCGACATGTGAAATGCAAATACGCTCCCACTAAATCACAGATCCCTTCTTTATCTTTGTCATATCAGTCAAACCCTTTGACTATATTATCAAAATAAAGATCCAACTCTGAGTTGCTTGTACTCAATCAATCACATTGATTAGTCCATTGTAACTTATAGACTTCATTTGCATTAATGGATTCATAAACCTTATAGGTTGTGTCACGTACACATCCTTGTCTTATTCCTCATAGGAATGTAATTTTGGTATCTGTATGCCAAATCTTTTAGTCATAAAGTTGAAATCAACAAGCATCATCTTTCTCAAAATGTTATCCATGTGTCTTAACACTTAAGACTCATTCGCACTTATGGATTTCATCCCAATGGGTGGTACCATCAAGGTCATACCGTATGGTTCACATGGAAGTAATTTAGGATGTAATGGTCATAAACCATAACTCAAAATCCGGTTCCTCAATATCATCTAGATTGTTGACTCATCATATGACCAACTCATCATATAGATATTTGAGGTGTGTCTGTTAAGGAATTTGAGAACTCACAACACTTTGTGATTCTTAATATCCTTTATTAGTGTAGGGTATTCTTTATTTAAGAAGAACTTTGTTATTTGATAATCATCCTCTAACTCCTTAGAGTATGACTCCTTTTGATTTAGACATCGCCATGCCTTAATCACGAGCTCACTATGATACACTATCATAATCACTCATAAGGATCTCAAACATTTCATTCATTGATCTCATCAAGAATTAACACTTTACCAAATTCGTACTTCATCTATGATATTCTTGAACACTTCAAGATATTCATATTGGTATTTCTCTAAACACCGTTTGAAGTATTAGCATTTGCTCCAATAGGTATGTAAATACATCACATGTATTATACTTAATAGGATAATCATTCTCCCACTACCACTAGTGAAGATCGATTTATCATGTTCAAGAGATTCATGTCTCTTACTGGTTCTCTAACCAAAAGAGTCTGGATTTATCCATCATATAGAAACTAGAAATGAATTTCTCATGATGATGCTAATTCATTGTTTGAGTTATCAATAACTTTTAGATATCATTTTATCTTATGCATACCAAGTACCACAAGATAAACAAGGCATTGCCACAAAAATCATATCTTTGAAACATCAACTATATTGATAGCCATCTTGTCACTACAAGATGCAACAATAAAGTGTTTCTATTGGCAAATTGAAATAGAAGTTCTCAACTCTATTTTGTGCCCTTTAGGCTGAAATAAACTAAAAGGTACTCCTATCTATGGCAGCAACACTTGCTCCAATGATGGGTACTCCTTTCTTGGTCCTTTTGTAAAGGCCATCACTTCTTTGTAGATCTTACATATCATATATGCCATATCTTCATCTTGGTATCATATACCTCAGAAGCAGTTCATTTAATGATACCTTAGGTGGAGATCTCTATCCCCTCCTTTCGTCTTCTTTTGTTCTTCCAGATATAGAGGGCATTTCCCTCATTCACCCTCCCATGTGCCTTGAGGCTGAAGATGACTTGGATTGCTGGCTAGCATCAGAACGCTTCTTTGCTTTGCCTTTGTCCTTGCCTTTAAGACTTACCCTTAATTGATCACATCAAAGATTAGGGTTTGTCTTTCTTCATCTTTGCCTCTAATGTCCTCAACATGTCCATCAACTTTGTCAACGCTTGTCATAGTTGTTCATGTTGTAGTTCATCATGAACTGTATGATTCTCGCAACATTTGTAGTATCATACCAGTAGCCAACTCTTGGCTCAGAAGGAATCCTTCTTAGTCAGGTTTTTCCACATACCCAATCACATTAATTGTCTGAATACCTTACTGGATCTCCTTCTGTCATGACATACTAGGATAGTGTCTTGGAGACATCATATGTCTCATGTTGTCGCTGCAACTCATAGTTCAGAGAACACAACATCAAGCACTCCACATCAATATCATCCTCGGTATGCTTCCATAAGCATATTTTCAGCCATTGGTATGGTGGGATTGAGTTCATCTGGTTCTGGTATAGCTAGGACTCAGAGCTTTCACTCTTTGATTGAGAACACTTCTCAACGTCCTAACCAGTCATGGAATTGTTCCCATTTAATTTGTTGGTCTTAAGGACCGATCACAAATAAAGTGATTATTGTTGATTAACCATTTATTGTACAAAAAGGAAATATATGCAATTTAGTCCAAAACTCAATTTTGACTTATTTGATTGATTTGAAAGGTTTACGATAAAATTTGGACTTTAATTAATTCTCTCTCCCACTATTTTTGTACAAATTGATAGCCCTCACCATCAATTCGGAAGATTGCAGCGTACAATCTTCTAGTGGGTCAAGATCCTAAAATCCTCTGAGTCATGGACCAGCTAGGGCTGTCACCCACAACTTAGATCTTCCAGGTAGGCAACTTTTGCCAATTGCATCATATGCAACTCTTGAAAGATGTTATGTGCAACTCCTTGCCATGATCACCTCCATGCCTCAAGGTGCTAGATCCTATCTAGGTCACCTTATTAAGTCCAACCCAAAGCCAACACGATGAATATGCACCCTGCTAGGGAAGACCCACATATTCATCCTTCACGCTTCCACTAGATAGACGGTGCACCATGCTAGGGCGTGCCCACACTTGGCCGATCAAGCTTTTCACGTGTGTCGCATTTGGAAGACATCTAAAACTTTAATATTTAGATGAGGGATTTGGTTTTATAGGTACATATACATATCCAATCACCACGATACATAGTACATATCATATACATGCTATATCCCATAGAAAACATGTGAAATGATAAAAGTGATGATTATGGCCATCCTAATGTGATTCCTCGAGCCAAGAGGATTCACAGTCATCTAGGTCTACATCACATGTAACCTGTATAAGATGAACTCTATGCTTTGCCTTTCTGGGTTTGATCAACTCATCTCCATGATTGATCGGCTCACCATCAGGCTGGTCCGTTGGATGCCACCAGCTGATCGACTGGCGCCTCCAGCCGATCAGTTCACTGGTTGTCGTGCATCTCCTTAGGTCACCACCCGCTCGGCTTGCTCCTCGAACCGGTCTTCTAGATTGCCAACCGATCGGTTCACGCTTTGAACTGATCGTCTTAGTTGTCATCAGGTTGTCCGTCGTTCTTTGACATAACAGGAAATAAAAGTTCTATCCTATTTACATTTGAATTGAGAAACCCTGAGTTATATTTGGGGGGAGCAAAGGTAGGAAATAAATCTCAAGTTATCTCGAGTTACATCAGGAATAAGAGATAGGGAATCGATGCACAGACTGAGATGCAAGCAACCACATTCAACCATACACAGACATAGGGTTTATTGCTATAACCACGCTATACATCCACCACAAAACTCATTTAAGGGTGACGCGTATCGAGTGCATTCATATTACATATCATATATGTAAATTGGGATTTGTGGATTTAGGATTGGATATGCATAAAGCCAATTTTATTCGCATCGTATGCAATAAATAAAGGCGACAAACCAAAATCGATCACATCGACAATCCTAAAGTATAAAGTAGTTGACGTGGCTCTGATACCACTGTTGGGTTTTAGGGGAGGTAGAGAAGGTAGCGGAAACAAAATTTTCTTCTCCCTAAACCCAGTATAAAGGAATCACGTCAATGTCTATACAGTAGGAAGGATGGTTTGTAGAGACATACCTTGTCCCGAGGCTTGCTCGACGATGTTACCTCTGATGCGATGATTTTGAGTCGCATTTATAGACCTATTTTATATGAGTTTTGTGCCTTAATTACTCATTTTCATGGATATTATTGCATAATTCACTTTATTTGGTCTTTTCCATCATTTTATATCAAATCCCCTTTATTTCATTATTTTAAGCATTATTGATCATCTTATCATAAATCGTGTGGATTTATTTGGTCTTGTTGTGCAATTTCAGGAAAAATAAGTATCTACATCCGTCGATACCATCGACGGATGTCGATACCATCGACCAAGCCACAGGTTGTCAGCCGAGAAGAGCAATACAGAGTCGATACCATCGACACCCAAGTCGATGGCATCGAGATGTTTCCAGGCTGCTGGCGAGGATAAAGTCGATACTATCGACGCAAGTCGATGCCATCGACACAAGGAGAGCTACAGCGTCGCTAAACGAAAACAACCGACGCTAAAGGAGTCGATACCATCGACACCCAAGTCGATGGTATCGAGATCACCACAGGCGCCCAGAATAAAAGAAAGGAAAGCTGCCGCTAATCCGCTGGGTCGATACCATCGACCCGCGTCGATGGTATCGACGCCGGTAGATATGCGTTGGATTTGTTTTGATTTCGATCGGACGGCTGTTGTTATTTGACGACCTAATTAGGGACTTATACCTAATGACGGCCGCCCAGACGTGAGGAGGATCTCATTTTTGGATTGCACGAGTGTCGAGGAGGAGAGAAAGGAGAACGGAGGCCGAGAAGCTCATCCCGGTTGATTCGGACGCTGCCGAAGACAATTTCCACCACCGACAGGCGGGGAAAGTTTGTGTTCTACGCCAAGGATCCGCCGGTTCTTCTCCGTTCAGGGGTTTTTCCCATCTATTTCACGTTTTTCTTATGAATTCCCCAATTTCTACCATGTATTCGTGTAAGATGAACATGAGAGGCTAAAACCCTCAATCTTTAGGACCGGGAGTAGCCCGGGAATGCATTGTATGACAATTTTATATTGATAATTCATATTTTCTCTCTCAAATCCGTGGTATAGATTCGTTTTCTCCATATATATTGTTATGCTTGATCACCATAATAATAATTTAATGCCCTTAATCACTTCGACAGAAGGATTAACGGTTGAAATGAGACGAAACCTACATTAATCAATAAAACCCTTGACAAAGGAGTTGTAAAATTAATGGTGGGAACTGAGAGACCGTTTTTAATGTGCTTAGTCTAGGGGAATGATTACTACGACGGTGGAATCAACCTAAATCTAAGTAGTGGATTACACCACGACAGTGGGTAATTCTCATTTCAGGCCACTACCCGGATAGAGAGAGAAGTGTGAGGAATTATATGAAATCTAATACAATGTTGACCCGCGGTGAAACCGCCATCCTAAAGATATCCCTTTTAATTGATTAAATTAACCTTTAATCGATTGTTTTCTTTGTTTGATTTTTATTTTCTTTCAATTTGAACAACAAAACCCTACTTTGTAAATCGGTCTAGCTGATTGCGATTAGTTAGTAGAAGTCTCCAATAATTCACGTATCCCTGAGTTCGACTCGGGCCTCACAAGGCCTATATTACTCGACGCGTACACTTGCGTTTTAAGCGCGTAGTAAAATACACGTCAAGTTTTTGGCGCCGTTGCCAGGGATACGGCGAATTATTGGCACTTTGAGTGCTAAGAGCGGCCATTCTAGGCCACATTTTTTTTATTTTTATTTTTTATTTATTTTTAGAAAAATTTCAAAAATTCCTTTATTTCTCTATAATTGTGTTGACTCGTTCAAAGCATTGTACTGAACCCCTATTTCCATTTTTCAGGTACTTTGCATGGTGCACACACGTAGTCGAGACTACGTGAATCGCACACCTGAGGTTCCATCTACGGGACCAGAGGACGAGGACTACTACGAGGAGGAACACCACAGTGATATAAATTCGGAATCTGAGCAAGAACAAGAAGAAGTAATGGCTGAAGCACAAACAATATGGGAGAAGATCAAGGCGTCTTCTTCCTCGGCATCAAAGGGGCCTATAAAGAAACATGGGCTAAACATTCCAACCTACAAGATCGATCCAGCACTGATTAACCTGGTTAAATCCAACGCATTTCACGGACTGAAAAATGAAGATCCAGTGGCACACATTAGTCAGTTTGTTGAAAATTACGATATGGTGAAGATAGATCGATTTCCACAGGATGTGCTGTACCTCAAGTTATTCCCAAGTTCCTTGGCTGGAGTAGCAAGAGAGTGGCTTCATAACCTCGACGAGGAGTTTGTTGAATCATGGGATCACATGGTGGAGGTTTTCTTCGAGAGGTTCTTCCCTCCTGAGAAGACCAATGATATGATCCGGAAGATCCACAATTTCACCCAACAGGCGGGTGAAACTTATTCTGAGACTTGGGAGCGATTCCAAGTCATGTTGAGGAGATGTCCACATCATGGACTGGACAAGGAGACACAGGTGAAGATCTTCTACTTTTCTCTCTCCGAGCATGATAGAAGCAACTTGGACTCGGCTGGTTCTGGATTTTTCCTAAATAACACTGACAATAGATGCTGGGAAATACTCAAGAACATGGCTAGGAAACAGTCATGGGGTGACAGAGGTGCAGTGGAACAGGTCAAGGCTGCTGGTGAATCCAGAATAGTTAGGGAGCTAAATGATAAGTTAGATCTCCTAGCCAAGAAGCTGCTAACTAAAGAAGATGCATCTGAGAATGAGGAAGACCAAGTAAATTTCATGCAACAACAGGGCTATAGAAACAATGACTATGCATGGAGGAAAGATAAAAAGTTTTCATGGAAGGATCCGAACAATTTTCTACAGGATTCGGATGCCAAGCCACAGCAGAAAGTCGAGGACAAGAACACTGAATTATTAACTCAAATGGTTCAGCAAAACCAAGAGTTGATGAACACTTTTGGGCAGCAAATAAAGTAGCAGGGTGAATTCATGAACCAGTTCGGGCAGACGTTGCAGAGCCACGGGGCTCAGATGCGGACTATAGAGACTTCCATGGCACAGATGGCAGCGGAGATTGCAAGCTTGAAAAAGCTGGCACATCCGGGTTTTCCGGGGAACACCAATGTTCCCGGGGGAAACCAACAGGCCAAGGCCATATTGTTGAGGAGCGGTAAGAAGGTGCTTAATCCAAGGGCGGATGACACAAGCACACCGCAGGACACAGTAGAAGAAGCAACCGCTAAGGAGCAGCCTGCACCAGTCATAGAGCAAATTGATGACACAACCGAAGATGGTAAGGAAGGACAAGCCACTGAGGAGGAACCACAGAAATTAACTCCCTATGTGCCACCTCATCAAAGAGCACATACCGTTCCGGTTCCCTATCCCAATAGTGCAAAAGCAAGAAAGGTGGATGCACAGTTTAAAAAATTTCTGGACAGCTTTAGAAAGTTATCTGTGAATATTCCCTTGTTAGAAGCAATTGAACAAATCCCGTCTTATGGAAAGTTTCTTAAAGATGTAATCACCAAGAAGAGGAAGATACCCGACACTGAGGTTGTGGTATTGAAGGAGCAAGTGAGTGCTTTTATTATGGGCACTTTGCCGCCAAAGCGACAGGATCCTGGGTGTTTCAATATTTCATGCTTTATCGGGAAGTTCAAATTTGGCGAAGCGCTTTGTGATTCCAGGGCAAGCATCAATCTGATGCCCCTTTCTACATTCAAGAAACTTGGATTGAAGGAGTCAAGGCCAAGCAATATGACTATCCAATTGGCCGATAATTCTGTGGTGAAACCATATGGAATTTGTGAGGATGTTTTGGTAAAGGTAGACCGCTTTGTTTTTCCCGCTGATTTTGTTGTGATGGAGATGCAGGACGAACACGGCAATGAGTTACTTCTTGGTCGCCCATTTCAAGCTACAGCTGACATGATCTTGGAGATGGGGAGAGGTCGCTTGACCTTAGGCATTGCGGATGATCGCTTTGAGATGGTCATGCCCAGCGGCAATACATCTACTAAAGCAAAGGCACAGTGCAACATGGTGAAGCATGTGGAAAGCAATATCTCACTTTGTCTCGGGAAGCCATTTTTAGATATGGCCCATGTGATGAGCAGGATAGACAATGGGACCTTGGCGGTAGACCTTATGGAGCAAACGAAAGCTGTCTCTTTATGCAAGGCTGTCGGGTATCCAAATGATGAGAATGAGGACATTCCACCTTCGTGGGAGGATGATGTGATAATTACTTCTGTCTGTGATGCATATCCGGAATTGCCTCTAGAGGCGTGTTTTCTTAATGTCACTTATGATTGGATGCGGAGTACTTCACTCAAGGAGTGCGCCAAAATGCTTCAAATGCTTCCATGTTTCTACACGAGGCACTATGAAGATTTGGGTACACTGCCCCCACCGCTACAATCATCCCTTATCTGCCCACCTGATCTGGAGTTAAAGCCATTGCCCCCGCACTTGAAGTACGTCTTTCTAGCTGAGGAGGACAAGTTTCCAGTGATTGTTTCTGCATACTTGAGTGCGGATGAGGAGGAGCAGCTACTGATAGTGCTCAAGAACCACCGTGGAGCCTTTGGGTGGTCAGTGGCGGACATCAAGGGGATCTCCCCTACACTTTGTCAACATAAGATTCGGCTTGAGGAAGGAGCCAAGTCAGTCATACAGCCTCAAAGACGTCTAAATCCAAGCATGATGGAGGTTGTCAAAAAGGAAGTCATTAAGTTGCTTGCTGCAGGGATTATTTATGCCATATCTGATTCGATGTGGGTGAGTCCCACACAGGTAGTCCCTAAAAAGGGGGGAATCACTGTCACTACAAATCTTCTGAATGAACCTGTCACCACCCGATTGGTAACCGGGTGGCGTGTATGCATTGATTACCGCCGACTGAACGCCGCAACTCTGAAAGATCATTTTCCATTACCATTCATTGATCAGATTTTGGAACGCTTAGCCGGTCGGTCCCATTTTTGTTTCCTTGATGGTTACTCGGGGTACAACCAGATTTCTATTGATCCTTTGGATCAAGAGAAGTCTACGTTTACATGTCCCTATGGGACTTTCGCCTACCGCCGTATGCCGTTTGGTTTATGCAATGCGCCGACGACTTTTCAACGCTGCATGCTCGCCATTTTTTCTGACATGGTGGAGCGGTGTCTCGAAGTCTTCATGGACGACTTCTCGGTTTATGGAGCGTCTTTTGATGAATGCCTTTATAATTTAGATAAGGTGTTGCAGCGGTGCAAGGACACACACTTGGTCCTCAATTGGGAGAAATGTCACATGATGGTGACAGAAGGAATTGTGCTAGGACACAAGGTGTCTAGCAAGGGTCTAGAGGTAGACCCCGTAAAAATTGAGGTGATTTCTAAGCTACCCCCACCAAATTCTGTAAAAGGGGTGAGAAGCTTTTTAGGACACGCTGGGTTTTATCGGCGCTTTATCAAGGATTTTTCAAAAATCGCAAAGCCATTATCGGAATTGTTGGAAAAAGACGCAGTTTTTGATTTCAATGAGAAATGTCTTCACGCATTCGAGGTTTTGAAGGAAAAGCTGATTTCGGCTCCGGTTGTTCAAACGCCGGATTGGACAAAGCCTTTCGAGTTGATGTGTGATGCGTCTGACTATGCTGTGGGGGCTGTTTTGGGGCAAAGGGTAGATAACAAGCCTGCTGTGATTTTCTACGCCTCAAAAACACTTAATGATGCTCAATTAAATTACACAACCACGGAAAAAGAGTTACTTGCTGTTGTTTTTGCTTTTGAGAAATTTCGGCAATACTTAGTGGGTTCTAAGGTGGTTGTGTGGACGGATCACGCCGCAATAAAATATTTGATGGAGAAGAAGGATGCGAAGCCTAGACTAATTAGGTGGATTTTGCTCCTACAAGAATTTGATATTGAAATCAAGGACAAGTCGGGAATTGAAAATGTGGTGGCTGACCACTTGTCTAGGTTAGAGAGGGTGGATGAACAAGGTTTGCATATACCCATTACCGAGACTTTTCCCGACGAACAACTTTTAAAAATTGATTCTAAAGAACCATGGTTTGCGGAAATTGTGAATTATCTGGCTTGCGGGATCATCCCGGAAGATTGGTCTTATCAAGAGAAGAAGAAATTCTTCCATTCATTGAGATACTATTTTTGGGATGACCCAATATTGTTGAAGCAATGCAGGGATGGTATTCTTCGCAGGTGCGTGCCGGAGTTAGAGTACGAAAGTGTTCTACATCATTGTCATGCGTCGCCTACGGGAGGACATCATGCTAGCTCACGGACAGCAGCTAAGGTGTTGGAGAGCGGCCTTTATTGGCCCACTTTGTTCCGGGATGCCTATGATTTTGTTAGGCAGTGTGACCCGTGCCAGCGTGCAGGTAATATCTCAAGGAGACAAGAAATGCCCCTGAATGTGTTTCAGGAAGTCGAGGTATTTGATTTATGGGGCATTGACTTCATGGGACCCTTTGTGTCCTCAAATTCAAATCTTTATATTTTGCTTGCGGTGGATTATGTGTCGAAGTGGGTAGAGGCAATCCCCACAAGGACTAATGATTCGAATGTAGTGTGCAGGTTCGTCAAAGAGAATATTTTCTGCAGGTTCGGGATTCCTCGAATGATCATTAGTGACGGAGGCACACACTTCCGAAATCAGAAATTTGCTTCATTTTTGAAGAAATATGGGGTCAAGCACAACATTGGCACCCCATATCATCCACAAACGCAAGGACAGGTGGAGGTATCAAACAGGGAAATCAAAAAGATTTTAGAAAGGACCGTAGCATCTACACGGAAGAATTGGAGTGCATTACTACCGGATGCACTTTGGGCTTATCGAACGGTGTACAAAACACCTATAGGCACTACACCTTTTAGGTTGGCGTATGGCCGGGCGTGCCATCTTCCAGTAGAATTGGAGCACAAGGCCCATTGGGCGCTAAGAAGGCTGAACTTGCGCTATGACGAGGCCGGGAGGAAAAGAATGTTTGAATTGAATGAATTGGATGAGCTACGTATGACGGCATATGAGAATGCCCGCATTTATAAGGAGCGCACAAAGCTGATCCACGATCGCCACATTGAGATGCGCACGTTCAAGAAAGGAGACAGTGTCCTATTGTTCAACTCTCGTCTCAAATTGCATCCCGAGAAACTGAAATCCCGATGGAGTGGACCCTTCGAGGTGGAAGAAGTGAGACCGCACGGAGCGATTCTCGTGCGAGATGGAGAGGCCACGTTCTTGGTGAACGGGCAACGCTTGAAGCTGTACTTTGGTGAGAACTATACGAGGAAAGTGAATGAGGTTAAACTCATTTCACTTGTACATGAATGAAAAGAAGGACCGACGTCTAGCCTAAGACGCTAAAGAAGGGCGCTTGTTGGGAGGCAACCCAACCATTGGTACATTAGGATAGTTTAATGTTAGGTGTAGTTTGCTTTTATTTTGTTTACTTTTTAGTTTAAAAATGATACCTTGATCCGTTTGTTAAATGTGCAGGAACAGGCAGGGTCGATACCATCGACACATCAGTCGATGGTATCGACATGGGTTCAGGTTGATACCAGCAGAAATCGCACTACGTCGATACCATCGACGGCCCCGTCGATGGCATCGACATGGTCACAGGCAGGTCGCAATAAAAGTGTCGATGGTATCGACATCTCAGTCGATACCATCGAGATCTCTGGAGATATTCAGACGAATTTTGCTCAGTCAACTCGATACCATCGACGGCCTCGTCGATGGTATCGACATCATCACAGGTTGAATGCAATAAACAGAGGTGTCGCAATAAAAGCAATTCGATACCATCGACACCCGTCGATGGCATCGACGGACATGTCACCGATCCGCATGAAGACATCGACGACGATCGCAACAGCCACGTCAGCGATCCGGGTTTCTCGATCCAGCAAACGTCAGCCGTCGATACCATCGACTTATGTCGATGGTATCGACCCGTCAGCGATCCGGGTTTCTCGATCCAGCAAACGTCAGCCGTCGATACCAGCGACAGATGCGGCTACCCGCGAGACATGTCGATACCATCGACCCGCGTCGATGGTATCGACGGGTCAACAGGGGCGCCGATCAAGTCTATTTAAGGGGACTTGCAACGTCATATGACATCACACCCTCAGAGCAAGTATCTCCCATTGCGCCGAGCACTCCCCCGAGCCCTCTACACCTGCGGAGAAGCGTCATCGAGCGAAGATCTTCACCGAGCGGAGAATTTCTCTCCATCTTCACCGAGCTCTTTTCTCCCAATCTCATTCTTCTCGCAATCATGGTGCATACGGGCGGAGCATCTTCATCAAGCGCGCACCCCAGGGAGATCGAGGAGTTTGTTCCTCCTCCAACCGCTTCCATCTCTCGTCCACGCCTCATTCATGCCAACATGGATGTAAGAAAGGTATATGAGGAGATAATGAAGCGGAAGTTCGAGGCCACCCGGTATGTGGACCGGGGAATGATCAGGGACCTGGGATTTGAGGCCGACTTGGCCTATGTGTTGGCCGGGCAAGCGCGGCACACCGGTCGCATATATGAGATGGACTGTCATGCGGATGGGCAGCCGTTCTTTGGCGAATGGCCCACATACAAGGAACTGGTGGCCGAGTTCATGGCGTCTCTTGATATCTGCGTCGTACCAAATGACGTGGTGCCATCGGACCAGACGTGGATCCAGGGAAGGGTGTCCTTCCGACTCTTCAACAACAATTACAACATCACGTTGAAGCAGTTCAACGCCATCTTCAACTGGAACCACAGCCGTCACGATCACCGACGCCCCGACGCCCGCACCGACTACGACAAAATCTTCGCCGAGCTAGTTACAGTGCCGGAAGGGAAGACCGTGAGCTACCACAATGCCGCGGTAGCTGATTTTGAGCACCCGTTCGTCCGGGTATTGCATAGGATGCTTAGCTTGACCTTCTTCGGGCGGAGCGATCTTGCTTTGAGCAAGTTTCAGGAGAGCGACTTGTTCTTTCTATACGCCCTCCTGAAACGTCAAGAGTGCAACTAGGGAGCATTCTGGTTACAGCGCGTCATGGCGGTGAAGCGGAGCACAAGGAAGGCTCCAATTCATTTTGGTGGTTTGGTCACCGGGTTGGCGCTTTACTTGGGGCTGAACTTTCAGTCCATGACTCCGATTTCTACGCGGAGTAAGGTGAACGTGCAACACTTGCACCGTTCAAACCTCATTCTTATCCGGGACGGGTTGGCGTACGCTCATTGCCACGTAAACCAAGCTTACCAGGAGGCATCCCTGCCGGACGACGTCTTCCACATCGAGGGCAAGCAGCATTTCCGATGGCCCATCATAGCCATCGAGTCCTCGGAAGAAGAAGGCGGAGGTGAAGACCAAGAAGGCGAGGCCGAGGAAGACGAGGAGGCTTTCACACCTCTTCGAGCACGTGTGGCACCACGGAAGCGTCCTAGGATGCACCCGGGTGCATCTTCATCATCTCAGCCCCCGCCGCCATCACCACAGCAAGAGCAGCCAGCTGCGGATCCCTACTCCATGCAAGGGATGTATACCATGCTGCAGGACATCCAGCAGACGCAGCACCAGCATATGACTTTGTATACCGGCATCCATGAGACAACGGGCCGGTTGCTTGATAATCAAAGGGCTATGTTCGAGAACGAGCGGCTCATCCTCGCCAACCAAGAACAAATGCACAACCGGTTGCAGCAGATAGAGACGCAGCAGGAGCCCTTCTTCGACCACTACTGGAGTCGAGACTATTTTGGAGGTTATCCACAGCCTCCGCCGAGGACCCAATATGATCCAAGCTTCCAGGGGGAGTACCCGTCTTGGGATCCTACGGCACCACAATACCCACCACCGCCTCCGCAAGATTGATCAGGGTATCACTGTTCCACCCTTGAGTTGGTTTTTGACTATGAGGCCATAGTCGGATTCAAGCTTAGGGGGGTGGCTGGAACAGCTTTATCTTTTATCTTTTCTTTAGTTGTTTTTAGTTTCTGCTTTGTTATTTGTTTTTGCAATTTTAAGTTTTTATTTAGGATCCACATCTATCTAGTGTAATTGTGGATGTCGTAAAAATTGTCATCTTGCTGTTTTCATGGGGAAATTAAGGGAATTGAAAATTTTTTCTGTGTCATTTGGATAGCTGTACTTGGTTGTCCTTGGGGAACTTGTTCTATGAAAATGATTGATTATGTCAACTTTGAAGCAATATGTCATACCCACACCCCCTTTGACTCATGAAAAGTGGATAGTAACGGTTGTTTGAGCCTAACCTAATCAAATGGTAATGAGACCTTAATCAGATGTAAGAGAAAGAACCCTTTAAACTAC
Organism: Alisma plantago-aquatica; assembly: GCA_963693085.1. Classification (NCBI taxonomy): domain Eukaryota; kingdom Viridiplantae; phylum Streptophyta; class Magnoliopsida; order Alismatales; family Alismataceae; genus Alisma; species Alisma plantago-aquatica. The sequence goes on from OY856415.1 coordinate 490,755,178, forward strand.
TACACATGTCAATAAGGAGGGACACATAATTTTCTTTTAAGGTTCAGTCACTTAATCTTGTGATCATTCCACCCCATTTCCTATAATCCACCCAAGAATTGGAAGTAAAGTGCAGTTTCAATTTCTTCTGCGTGCATGGCATGTAGATAGGTTTTGCATTGTTATTTTCATGTTTTTGCATAGAATAATGAAAAAAATATATAGTGATACATGCATATTACCTTTAGGTGCATGTCATGTAGTTGCACTCATAACTTTTATGATTTTCATGCATAAGCACACCATGTACCTCAGTTTGTCTTGAAAAGTGATCTAAATTGTCCCATACCCTTGAAATAGTACAAAGATTTCCAATCATGAAGAAAATAGCCTAACACATGTATCTCTAAGCAATTATGGATATGTGGGCTAAGAGGAAAAGAGAAAAAATCTGAAATTTGAAAAAAAAATATAATATGAAAAAAAAGAGAATTTAGAAGGAAATGGAATAAGAGGGAGAAAGGAACATGATATCACTTACATAACAAGGAAACTGAGTACATGATGTGGCTTAATTAGATTTCTATCTCTTTTTGAGGTGGAAGGTTAGTGCATGCATCATTCCACCCAATTTTAAGCATTAGGGCATTTTCAATGTGCATTTGCATCATTTAGGGCATTTTGTTGTATGCATTTTGAAACTATGTAATACTTCCAAATTCTTTCATGAACCACCCATTCCATCCACCCGTTTCTCGGATTGGTAGGCCACCGTGATTTTCTCCTCACTCATGTTTATCAGGAGAACTGCTTCCATGTAGATGGTAGTTAGGGCGAGCAACGTAGTGTAGGTGATCACAAGATGCACTAATGCTGAATCGGCAAATTTTATTATGTTAACTGCCTTATGTGATAGTGTTCATCAGTTTGAAGGATAATTTCTTTTATTGATGGTTATTGTCGCCTATAGGGTAATTACTGTTCTGTGATTAGGGTAGGCCGGTTTGAGAACGTCCAGTGGGAGTCATTTGTGAGGTGGGTTGGTGTTTTGATTGTTAGTTGACATTCGCAATTCTATTCTAAGGATTAGTTGCTCGAGGACGAGCAATGTTTAAGCTTAGGGGAGTTTGATGCGATGATTTTGAGTCGCATTTATAGACCTATTTTATATGAGTTTTGTGCCTTAATTACTCATTTTCATGGATATTATTGCATAATTCACTTTATTTGGTCTTTGCCATCATTTTATATCAAATCCCCTTTATTTCATTATTTTAAGCATTATTGATCATCTTATCATAAATCGTGTGGATTTATTTGGTCTTGTTGTGCAATTTCAGGAAAAACAAGTATCTACATCCGTCGATACCATCGACGGATGTCGATACCATCGACCAAGCCACAGGTTGTCAGCCGAGAAGAGCAATACAGAGTCGATACCATCGACACCCAAGTCGATGGCATCGAGATGTTTCCAGACTGCTGGCGAGGATAAAGTCGATACTATCGACGCAAGTCGATGCCATCGACACAAGGAGAGCTACAGCGTCGCTAAACGACAACAACCGACGCTAAAGGAGTCGATACCATCGACACCCAAGTCGATGGTATCGAGATCACCACAGGCGCCCAGAATAAAAGAAAGGAAAGCTGCCGCTAATCCGCTGGGTCGATACCATCGACCCGCGTCGATGGTATCGACGCCGGCAGATATGCGTTGGATTTGTTTTGATTTCGATCGGACGGCTGTTGTTATTTGACGACCTAATTAGGGACTTATACCTAATGACGGCCGCCCAGACGTGAGGAGGATCTCATTTTTGGATTGCACGAGTGCCGAGGAGGAGAGAAAGGAGAACGGAGGCCGAGAAGCTCATCCCGGTTGATTCGGACGCTGCTGAAGACAATTTCCACCACCGACAGGCGGGGAAAGTTTGTGTTCTACGCCAAGGATCCGCCGGTTCTTCTCCGTTCAGGGGTTTTTCCCATCTATTTCACGTTTTTCTTATGAATTCCCCAATTTCTACCATGTATTCGTGTAAGATGAACATGAGAGGCTAAAACCCTCAATCTTTAGTACCGGGAGTAGCCCGGGAATGCATTGTATGACAATTTTATATTGATAATTCATATTTTCTCTCTCAAATCCGTGGTATAGATTCGTTTTCTCCATATATATTGTTATGCTTGATCACCATAATAATAATTTAATGCCCTTAATCACTTCGACAGAAGGATTAACGGTTGAAAAGAGACGAAACCTACATTAATCAATAAAACCCTTGACAAAGGAGTTGTAAAATTAATGGTGGGAACTGAGAGACCGTTTTTAATGCGCTTAGTCTAGGGGAATGATTACTACGACGGTGGAATCAACCTAAATATAAGTAGTGGATTACACCACGACAGTGGGTAATTCTCATTTCAGGCCACTACCCGGATAGAGAGAGAAGTGTGAGGAATTATATGAAATCTAATACAATGTTGACCCGCGGTGAAACCGCCATCCTAAAGATATCCCTTTTAATTGATTAAATTAACCTTTAATCGATTGTTTTCTTTGTTTGATTTTTATTTTCTTTCAATTTGAACAACAAAACCCTACTTTGTAAATCGGTCTAGCTGATTGCGATTAGTTAGTAGAAGTCTCCAATAATTCACGTATCCCTGAGTTCGACTCGGGCCTCACAAGGCCTATATTACTCGACGCGTACACTTGCGTTTTAAGCGCATAGTAAAATACACGTCAACCTCGCGGCTTGCACGGTCTTCACCTCCAGTCTTGGACGGTGTCTGTACAGCTCCTGGTCTCACCGAGACTGTCGGGATTGATAGTTGTCCTATGAGTGGCAGAAGTCTCCCGCCTCTGTAGTCATCCACACATATCACCTGGAACTCTGATCGCCTTGTCGCACAAGGCACCGGAAGGAGTTGTACGCTCCTGTCGGTGTACTAGTCACTGACACACTCTCCTACCACCAGTCGCCTTTCTGTAGTTGTCTTTCCCTTGTTGTGCCTCCCTTACCGGGTAGCACTTGCTCGGACTCTCCTGGTTACCACAACCAGAGAGAACGACAACTTTACAGAGCAGCTGGTGTTCTGAGTTGTACTTGAGAAGCCCCCAATACCCCTATATATAGGAGGGTCATAGGACATGGTTCTCTACCCCGGGTAATGCGACACTAAAGCAGGAGTAGAAGGGTCCAAAATTTCCACAAAACAACCAACTACGCCAGCTGAACCGATCATTTCAAGCATGAACCGGTCGGTTGGGGACCTGAGCCGATCAGTTCACACCTGAACCGGTCGGTTGGGACACCTGAGCCGATCAGTTCACTTCAGAACCGGTCAGTTCACTACCCTGGTCAGTTCCCGATTGAATTTTCCTCTTTTGTTTTGAATTGATCCAAATACCAATCCTTGTTCCAATCAATTTAGACAAGTGAAACGAAGAGAAATTTCTCACCAACCTGACTTTCCCAACTCGCTCGTTTGGACCAATTGAGCCAATCGGTTCAACCCTTGAACCGGTCGATTCAGCCTGTCCTGAGCTGATCGACTGACCAATCTGAGCCAATCGGTTCACCAAGCTGAGCCGATCAGTTCACCAAGCTGAGTCGATTGGTTCATAATATGAGCCGATCGGTTGGGAGTGCAGACTGCGCATAATCAGTCAATTGCAGTTTCAATCAATCTGATACTCTAATCAATCTGTCCAACACCTTGAACACTATGATACTGAGCTATCAATTGATTGAGTATTTAATTGAACTACTAAACTTCTTTAGCAATCAATCTAAACATAGTTTGTGGATAAATTCATCTTCCAAGTTAAATCCTATGTGTGTGACCCTGTAGGCCCATTTCACGTTGGCAGTGAAAATCCATAGCACTTATGACTTCACAAACAAAGAGTGGTGCCTAGTCGCACATCAATACTACCCAAGTTAAAATGAACGTTGGAGAACAACTTTCAATCCTACAATCTGTGAATGGTGTTACAGAAAATGTATAATTCCTTTGTCACTGATATCCCGAATGAACTCAAGGCATGGAACAATCATGCTTTCAACGTTCATTCACTTTCTTGATCTAAGAGTAGATTGGAAGAGATATGTATGACATCAATATCACATACTGATTCACACATGCATGTGCATGCCTATCTCAATCCTACTCATCAAGTGGCCATGGATATCAAACTCCCTTAGGAGGGACAAATCCCATATCTATCACTCACCCCTCAAAAGCCCCATGTGTCAAAGCCACCCAATCATCACCTTTATAACAACCCATGTTTCAGGACTACGTTTGATGATGTCAAAGTATACCCAACGACATGTGTTGAGTGTAGTGATTTCAGGTCAAAGAATCACACTCACCACCATTACTGTAAGAACTGACTGTGACTACCATGTCATGGTTCCATGTGTCAAACTCACGGTGGGTCTGTCTGGTACACTTGTTCTCTAACAAGTACTTATGTTTTTGGTTTGATATCTCTATATCATGACTAACGAGATTCTATCATCAACCAACACCACAATCTAATCTTGTGTGTCATTGCTGTCAATCTACCTTCCACAATGACATTTGACTAGGGACATAATAAGAATGTACAAACTCTTAGCATCCGTATGATCTTATCGTTCAGGTCCTCAACCTGAAAGCATATGTCATTGAGTATTGTCATTCTCTAGACATTCAATATGTTCTATCATTATCTCATATGACTGAACCAGAAAGAATTAGAAGCTTGCCTTTGATGTTTATCAAATCAATCTTAATGTATCCCACCAATCATTCCATGATTGGCTCTCAGGGCATACATACCAACATTTGGTGCATTGGACAGCCCAAACAGTATAACCACAAACTCATAGTGATCATACCTCATCGTAAATGCTAACTTAGGTATGTCATACTCCTTGATCCTCAACTGGTGATATCCTAACCTCAGGTCTATCTTCGATAACACTGCTATGCCACGTAAATGATCAAACATGTCATCTATCCTAGAAAAGGGATACTTATTCTTTATCATCACCTTATTCAACTGTCTGTAGTCTATGCACAACCTCATTGACACATCCTTCTTCTTCACGAACAACACTGGAGCACCCCACGGTGACATACTCGGCTTGATAAAACCTTTGCTAAGTAGTTCTTTCAACTTTCTCTTCAATTCTTCCATCTTTGTCAGTGCCATCTTGTATGATGTCTGAGCTATCGGCTGCGTGTTGGGGACTAAATCAATCTCAAAATCAATCTCTCGGGGTGGGGGAACAGCTAGAAACTCCTCAAGGAACACATCCTCAATTCCCTAACAACTAGAACCTCCTGAATACTAGGATTCCTCACCTTAGTATCCATCACATGTGCCAAGAATGCCTTGCAACCCTGTCTCAAAAGCTTCCTCGCTACCATGTCCATTACCAGACACATCAGAAGAATCTTCATATCTCCTTGGAAGATCCATGTCTCACTATCACCTATGAATGTTTCCTACTTGGAACTAAAATCCAAGACCACTATGTACTTCTCTAAGGTATCAATTCCAAGGATTACACCGAATCAATGCAAGTCAAGTGGTATGATATCCACTCGAATGTTGTGTCACGAAAAGGAGAGGACACATGATGGACACACCTCCTATAACACTATAGAACTGACTAACGAGGTTTCTAACAACAAACTATTATTCTTACGACTAACAGACAAAAGAGAACTGCTAAGCACGTCATGAGTGATAAAAGAGTGAGTTGCACCCGGGTTAACCCAAATAGATACAAAGCAAGAAGAAAACACATCAGAATGAAATAACTCCATCTGACATGTCACCATTCATGGGTTGACCACCACTTTTGGCTGACTCGTGGTGTAGAATCTAGCCATTGCCTATTATTTCCCCCGTCCTCTACTTCCCTGAGCAGACGATCTGATCTGTGACTCTTGGCAACATCTCCATCCTCCTGTGTTGTTGTTCTGCTGTCTCTGTGAGCCCTGCTGTCTTTGCCTCAGTTGTTTGGTCACTTCATCATCTCCCCGGACATTCTCACCTTAGATGTCATATCTGCCCACACTTGTGGCAAGCTCGGTTCTCATATTGTAGCCTAGATGGCCCCGTCACTGATGTTGACGTAGTGATATAAGCTCCAGCAGGTGGAAAGGTATGTCCTATGCCCTTACTGGGTGACCACTATGTCAGAGCACTGAACCTCTATGATGTTGGAGGTGTAGAAAACCTCATCTTCTTAAAACCTCCTAATAACTGCCCTTGGGATGGTGCTGACCTCTTCTTGGTACTTGCCTCTCGTTTCTCCTTCACATATCATTCTATCCTTCGAATAGACTCCATAAATGTGGCAAACCTTTCTCCATTCTCCAAAGCAGTCGTGGGGGTAGAGAACTCAGCATTCAACCCCTTCTCAAAATGATGAATCTGCTCATCCTCCATGGCAACCATGTGAGGACAGAACCTCAACAACTCCATAAACCTTGCTTCATACTCATTGATCGCCATGGACCCATGTCGAATCCTATCAAATTAGTTGATCTTCTTATCAAGATACATCCGAGGAAAATACCAATTAACAAACTCACATCGGAACTCCTCCCATACGATCACAACACCTAGCCTCTTCTCCTCCTCTATGGCCCACCAATGGCCAACACTCCCCTTCAGAAGGTACATCGCATGCTTCACCTTATCCTCTTCAGAGATACTTGGGATCTTAAAGGCTTTCTTAAGTTCGGTAAGCCACAGATCTGCATCTACCAGATCAACCATCCTGGCATACTCCACCACCCCAACACGACGAAGTTCCTTAAAAGTCTTCCCAATACCTGAAGATTCAACGTGGGGAAACAATGTCCTAAGCTGAGGTGTAGGCATCATGTCTGCCATATGAGTCATAGTAGCCATAAATTGCCCAAAAAGAGATTGAAAGGTAGGATTTTCAACCATGGCTGGGTCAAACTACAGGACTTCAGACACCCGATCTTCTCATGCTTGGTTACTTGCACCACCACCTGGTGCAACAACACTACTCTCGATAGCATGTTCTTCGTATTCTCCAGACATCTTTAAGCTTTCACGTCTTCTTCTACATAAGCAAAAGTCACTATAAGATAGACTGGAGGAGCTAGAACAGACACAAACCTTAGTCCAAGGTCCCTGTAGACTCAACAAACCTAAAGCTATGATACCAATCAAATGTAACACCCTCTTTCACACAAAGCGATATTACTCAAAAACAACATCGCAGAAGAAAGATTAAAAAAACAGATCACTAGAAAACACTAAAAATTAAATCCGTTTTTATAAAACTGTGAAATAGCAAGAACCTTTACATACGAGTCCTTTCATGCCTCAAAGCACTTACTATGTGTGCCATCAACCTGTTACTAGGGAACCTGTTCCAGAACTGGTATACATATATCCACTACATCAGTATACAAAAGGGCACACAATCCAGTCATATATCGAAAGCACATCCATAAAACCTCTACAAAACATCCCCAAGGACCTGAGTGTACAGGGATGATTCTAGGACTCTAAGAAAAAAAGACATGTAGCAGCACTTCCAACCTTGTCAACTACTATCTCTCTTGCTTCTCCTCGACTTTTGTTGCACGACCTCTTCCTCCTCGTGCATGACCACCTAAAAATGATGTGGGAAATCCACATTGTGAGATTCCAAATCTCAGCGGGAGATATAACTCTCCACCAACTCTATTATTATCATAGATAAGATAAAAAGAACAGTACAGTTCCAACTATAAGAAGCAAGTAATCATTATTAAAGGATGAGAAATTACTATTGAATTATGAAACACCTTAACATTATAAAAGCAATATGAAGAACATGTATATTCCCTATCAACAACATTGTATAAAGATCAAGCAAGGCCTCATCTAATGTTTCCATATTTGATCCTATGTAGATATAATACATGGATGATTACATATTTTATTATGCCCTAAGGCATTGAGCCGTACCACCCAAATCCCACCGACAACTACTAAGTTGAAATCGGTGTCATACAAGGTCTAATGAAAGATCTGGAATCCATGACCTCACCCCTCGGTCATTATAGTGAACATACAGTGACATCATCAGTCATACTGCTATCAGCGACATATAGTCCAGCTGTACAAATCTAGCTCGTCTTGGTACAGGTCATGACGTTAGTAAAACTGAGCTACCGCCCACAGTCACACTCTTATCAAGGTATGGCTCACAACCAATCCTATATCACATATCACTGAGCTACGTCCTAAAGCCTCACTCTAATCAGGGTATGACCCACAGCCAATCTTGTATCACATATCACTGAGCTACGGCCTGAAGTCATACTCTAATCAGGGTATGACTCGTAGCCAATCCTATTTCCTAGACATAAGGGGATATTCATCCTCACTCCCTCATATTCAAAAATATTCGCTCCGAGTTAAACTCATTTTACTATTCAGCAAGTACTAACATTGAATGGATCTATGGAACAGGGCAAACTACATGATTAGGTTCTACATGATTCATTAGGTCATTTAAGTATCTTTTAACATCAATCAAGTTACAATATACAAACTCTAAACAAGTTCTACATAAATAAGGACATAACACATCACTAGAACATATTTGAGAATATAGGGTGTAATCTCATAACATCATCACTTGATGTTTACCCAATCACCAAAATTCTCACCACAAGGATTACATACATTGGGGTAGCAACCCCTCATCTCATCACTGAGGAAATCATCATCTCACATAAGGTGATAAGCCATCATTAGGTCATAAGACTATTTACCTCCTCTTTCAATCATGTCAATCATCACATATGCCTCACAAGGCCCATTCGAACATATCATAAGAAACATAGATCATATTTGGCTATGCTTATCAACTGGTATCACCTTCATGGTTAAAGACTTATAACAAGAAGATTAATACATCATCATCACTACCATCTTATAAGATTCAGGCCATTCACATTACATCATTAGGGTTAGGGTTCTCCTTAATCAATTAGGTTTTACAAGGTTGGATCAACAACCACCCTTAGATGATTTCTCCCATCATCATTATAAGGTATGTTATGAAATAAATATTATAGAGAACAACACTCATTTATTGTTCACACATCCACCCCATAGGGTATTACATAGTATCATGTAACCCTATCATCAACATGATGTAACATAGCCACCATCACAAGGTAACGGTTGAGACTACCATGTAGTGTATCGGTTTAGACCACCTTGGTGTATCAGGTTATAATTGGCATAGGGCGTTGACTTGTCATCATCACAACATGTCAACTACCACTATGCAAGGCACAAGAGATAACCTTACTAAAAGTGTGTCGGTTTACCACTTCTTGAGAGTGTGAAAGTCAACACCACCTAAGCATGTGACAGAAAACACCATCTAATTGTGTGATGGGCAATGCCATCCCATGGTGTGACGGGTAGCACCATCCCATGGTGTGACAGGCAACACATTCCCATGGTGTCGAGCAACCAAGCCATGTCGAGAAACCCTAGGTATATCATTTGTTATGGTTAGGGTTTATCTAAGCATCATGATCAAGGTGTATTATCAGGCAACACTCAACCAGGGCATCACGATCATCCCTCAAAATAGATTAACACCACAAGCACTCTCTTAGCCATTACGGGCTAACATCTCCAAGGCATATCGGTTGAGCAACACCTCATCTCTTTAGACACTTAAAGATCATGATGCCTAACACCTCCATGCGTAATAGTTTTACCATCACATATCGGTTTAGGTACTGCTAGGCCATGATGGGCTAGCTTCTCAAGATCTACCAACCATATCGGTTTAGAAACCATAAGACATAACGAGCTAACCTTCTCAAAAAAGACATGTAGCAACACTTCCAACCTTGTCAACTTCTATCTCTCTTGCTTCTCCTCGACTTTTGTTGCACGACCTCTGTCTCCTCGTGCATGACCACCTAAAAATGATGTGGGAAATCCACGGTGTGAGATTCCAAATCTAAGCGGGAGATATAACTCTCCACCAACTCTATTATTATCATAGATAAGATAAAAAGAGCAGTATAGTTACAAATATAAGAAGCAAGTAATCATTATTAACAGGATGAGAAATTACTATTGAATTATGAAACACCTTAACATTATAAAAGCAATATGAAGAACATGTATATTCCCTATCAACAACATTGTATAAAGATCAAGCAAGGCCTCATCTAATATTTCCATATTTGATCCTATACAGATATAATACACGACTGATTACATATTTTATTATGCCCCAAGGCATTGAGTCGTACCACCCAAATCCCACCGACTACTACTAAGTTGAAATCAGTGCCATACAAGGTCTAATGAAAGATATGGAATCCATGACCTCACCCCTCGGTCAGTATAGTGAACATGTAGTGACATCATCAGTCATACTGCTATTAGCGACATATAGTCCAGCTGTACAAATCTAGCTCACCTTGGTACAAGTCACGACGCTAGTGAAACTGAGCTACCACCCACAGTCACACTCTTATCAAGGTATGGCTCGCAACCAATCCTATATCACATATCACTGAGCTACGTCCTGAAGCCGCACTCTAATCAGGGTATAGCCCACAGCTAATCTTGTATCACATATCACTGAGCTACGGCCTGAAGCCATACTCTAATCAGGGTATGACTCGTAGCCAATCCTATTTCTTGGACATAAGGGGATATTCATCCTCACTCCCTCATATTCAAAAATATTCGCTCTGAGTTAAACTCATTTTACTATTCAACAAGTATTGACATTGAATGGATCTATGGCACAGGGCAAACTACATGATTAGGTTCTACATGGTTCATTACGTCATTTAAGTATCTTTTAACATCAATCAAGTTACAATATATAAACTCTAAACAATTTCTACATAAATAAGGGCATAACACATCACTAGAACATAATTGAGAATATAGGGTGTAATCTCATAACATCATCACTTGATGTTTACCCAATCACCATAATTCTCACCACAAGGGTTACATACATTGGGGTAGCAACCCCTCATCTCATCAATGAGGAAATCATCATCTCACATAAGGTGATAAGACATCATTAGGTCATAAGACCATTTACCTCCTCTTTCAATCATGTCAATCATCACATATGCCTCACAAGGCCCATTCAAACATATCATAAGAAACATAGCTCATATTTGGCTATGCTTATCAACTGGTATCACCTTCATGGTTAAAGACTTATAACAAGAAGATTAATACATCATCATCACTACCATCTTATAAGATTTAGGCCATTCACATTACATCATTAGGGTTAGGGTTCTCCTTAATCAATTAGGGTTTACAAGGTTGGATCAACAACCACCCTTAGATGATTGCTCCCATCATCATTATAAGGTATGTTATGAAATAAATATTATAGAGAACAACACACATTTATTTTTCACACATCCACCCCATAGGGTATTACATAGTATCATGTAACCCTATCATCAACATGATGTAACATAGCCACCATCACAAGGTAACGGTTGAGACTACCATGTAGTGTATCAGTTTAAACCACCTTGGTTTATCGGGTGATAATTGACATAGGGTGTTGACTTGTCATTATCACAACATGTCAACTACCACTATGCTAGGCACAAGAGATAACCTTACTAAAAGTGTGTTGGTTTACCACTTCTTGAGAGTGTGAAAGTCAACACCGCCTAAGGGTGTGACAGAAAACACCATCTAATGGTGTGATGGGCAATGCCATCCCATGGTGTGACAGGTAGCATAATCCCATGGTGTGATGGGCAACACCTTCCCATGGTGTCGAGAAACCAAGCCATGCCGGGAAACCCTAGGTATATCAGTTGTTATGGTTAGGGTTTATCTAAGCATCATGATCAAGGTGTATTATCTGGCAACACTCAACCAGGGCATCACGGTTAGCCCTCAAAATAGATTAACACCACAAGCACTCTCTTAGCCATTACGGGCTAACAACTCCAAGGCATATCGGTTGAGCAACACCTCATCTCTTTAGATACTTCAAGATCATGATGCCTAACACCTCCATGCGTAATGGTTTTACCATCACATATCGGTTTAGGTACTTCTAGGCCATGATGGGATAGCTTCTCAAGATCTATCAACCATATCGGTTTAGAAACCATAAGACATAACGAGATAACCTTCTCAACACACGTTGACCTAAGCATCCACAAATCATGTCGACCTGGTCATCTCCAAGGCATGACGACTAAGGCATCTTCAAGTCATGATGACTTGCCACATATGGTATCAGTTTGTTGTATTACAAGTCATGACGACCTACCCTCAACATGATGCATGTGTGTGGACTTGTTGTCTTCAACCTTAGAAAGGTCAGCCACTAGTCCATATACTACTCATAGCAAGAAGGTGTAATACATGAAGAGAAAACCAATGAGATTCCATCATCAAAACAGTTCTAAAGCCACTCACAACTACTAGCATACAAGAGATGAACAATCTCAAGATGAATAACAAACATAAGCATACAAAGAGTGAAAATAATAAAGGAGGTTAAGAGTTATATAACCCGCCTCAAGGATCACCACCAAGATCCAAGCTCTAAGGTCAAGCTCCAAGATCATGAGCTCAAGGTAGAAGATGATACACCAAACTCAGTCACCACCACACCTCCAATGAAGAAGATGATACTAAGGTTAGGATGGTTCAAGGTGGAAAGAAGTTATCCAATATCCATTGCCGAGAAGAAGAAGAAGAAGAAGAAGAAAAGAGAGCTAGGAAACATAGCTTACCAAGGTAGAACATGAAGGATGATCAAAGAACAACGCAACTTGGAACTCATCCACCAAGCTTCAAGAGAGATCCTCTAGCTCCTTAAACTTTTCAAGGTCGTTCACCAAGAAGGAGAGAAAGCAAAGGTGGCCAAAAGGATCCTCTTACATGGAGAGAAAGGAGATTATATACAAGAGGGATGAGAGAGGGGTCATGGAAGAGGTGTCGCCACCTTAGGAGCTTAGGTGTCATTTGTGCATAAAAAAGAGACACATGCACAGTATCATGCAAGACATGGCGATAAGATATAGGCACGGTCTTGCCCACTTGGTCTCCTACCAAGGTCATGCCCAATACCACATCTCCACACAACCACAAACCGATAGGGTGCAACCCTACACACTAACAAATCGATAGGGTGCAACCCTACACACTCACAAACCGATAGGGTGCAAACCTACACACTCATAAATTGGTACATAACCTCTCTAGGGATCTCTAGCCCGAGACAACACATCTAGGTGTAAGGAACACCTCACACATGTGTCCAAAACATCACCAAGGATGTCACCACACAACCAAGAACCAAACAAGGTTTCCATCTCTCTTTCTCTCCTCTAGATGGTGCCAAGAGAGAGAAGGAACACTCAAGCGATGGCAAACTTGCATATCAACCCTTGCTTTGGGTGAATTGCAATTTGCACCAAAACCTCACCACAAAACACAAGCATCAACTAAACAAGCTCAAACAAGAAACGGTTAAGCTTCAACATGCCCTAATTACATCCCATATGATCAGAGAAAGGTGCTAAGAAACACACTTAGGCAAAACAAACAGGGTTATCCCAAAATGTGGGTCAGGGTCCTTACAAGCTATAAACCCCTAATAGGGATTTTGCTCCTAAGTGAAAAGAGAGGGGTACTTCCTCCTCATCTCTTCCTAAAGCTCCCACGTGATTTCCTCAACACCAAGGTGATTCCAAAGAACCTTCACAAGCACAAGGTCCTTCCTCTTTAGCTTCTTCACTCTTCGGTCAAAGATCAACACTGGACCTTCTACATAGGTCATATCCTCATCCAGCTCTACCTCCATGGGCTCCAACACCAACTCTGTATCCAGATGGCACTTTCTCAGAATACTTACATAAAACATTGGATGCAATCTGTACAGCTTAGGTGGCAACTCCAACCTATAGGCCACCTTCCCAACCCGTGCCACCACTGGGTAGGGTCCCATAAAGCTGGGAGCCAACTTATTCTTATTTATAAACCTCAGGACACCTTTCCAATGAGAGACTCAAATATACCATGTCTCCTACTTGGAACTCTAAGGGTTTATGACGACTATCTACATATGATTTCTGTCTGTCCTCTACTGCCTTCAACTGTTGTTGGATTACCTTAATCTTTGAAGCATAGGGTTGCACAATGTGTGCACCCTCATACATATAAAACTGAAACATTTACAGAGAGGTCCCCATATAATATGGAAATAACAAAACAACTAACAAAATATGTAAAACAGGAATATATTGTAACACTCCCCCTCAAGTTGGAGCATAGATATCAATCATGCCCAACTTTTCCGTCAGTATGCAGAATTGCTTCTTCGCCAGCAGCTTGGTGAAGATGTCAGCCACTTGGTCTTCAGAACGAGTGAAGGGAGTGCAGATCTTGCCAGTAAGAATGGATTCCCGAATAAAATGACAATCTACTTAAATGTGTTTAGTGTGCTCATGATAGACTGGATTATTAGCAATGAAAATAGCAGCTTTATTGTCACAGTGCATAGGTATAGCAGAAGAAGAGTCAACCCCGAATTCTTTTAACAGAGAGCGCACCCACAACAATTTACAGGCAGTATGGGCCATGGCCCTGTATTCAGCTTCAGCACTAGACCTGGCCACAACATTTTGTTTTTTACTCCTCCAGGTAACAAGATTACCTCCAACATACGTACAATACCCAGAAGTAGATTTTCTGTCAACTCTGCTGCCTGCATAATCAGAATCAGAGTACCCTTCAAGAGAACAGTGTCCATGTTTCCTGTAGTGAAGTCCCTTGCCAGGGGACTTCTTCAAATATCGTAGAATCTGACAAAGAGCATCCCAGTGACACTGTCTGGGTTTATCAAGGTACCTGCTAAGAAGACCCACTGCAGTAGAAATGTCAGCTCTGGTGACAGTCAAATAAATAAGTTTACCAATCATCCTCCTGTACTTTTTATGATCAGCAAAGAGAGGAGAAGAGTCATCATCCCAATTTACATTAGGATCTAGAGGAATATCAGCAGGTCTCGCTCCTAGCATACCGGTCTCCTGCAGTATGTCTAGGACATATTTTCGTTGAGACAACACAAGAGCATTAGAATTTCTAGAAACTTCTATGCCCAGAAAATATCTAAGTTTGCCCAAATCTTTGGTAGAAAAGTGCTTGCCTAGATGAGATTTGGTAGCCTGAATACCAAGAGAATCACTGCCAGATATGATAATATCATCAACATAGACAATCAGAATAATAATACCAGCTGAAGTCTTCTTGGTGAAAACAGAATGATCCACCTGAGATCGCAGAAATCCAAAGTCAATCATAATTTTGCTCAGTTTATCAAACCAGGAACGGGGACTCTGCTTAAGCCCATAAATAGACTTTTTTAACCTACAAACTTTGTGAGACTCCCCCTGAGCAACGAACCCAGGAGGTTGCTCCATATAGACTTCTTCTTGTAAATCACCATACAAGAAGGCATTTTTCACATCTAGTTGCAACAGTGGCCAGTCAAGATTAACAACAACAGAAAGAAGAATTCTGACAGAATTAAGATGAGCAACAGGAGAGAATGTCTCAAAATAGTCAATACCATAAGTTTGGGTGTAGCCTTTAGCAACTAACTGTGCCTTCATCCTTTCAACAGTGTCGTCAGGTTGATATTTCACAGCATATACCCATCTACAGCCTACAGGTTTACACTGAGGAGGTGGATCCACCAGCTCCCAAGTATCTCGTTCAGCAAGAGCCAACATTTCCTCCTTCATAGCCGACAACCATCCAGTACTCTGTAGAGCATCCTGGATATTCTTTGGAACAACAACAGCAGATAAGGCATATACAAAATTGCTAGAATGAACATTCAGATGATCAGTAGAAACAAACTGAGCAATACTGTGTGATGTGCAGGAATGAGTACCCTTTCTAAGAGCAATGGGTAAATCAAGATCAGAATGTACCTCAGGTGTAGTAGAACCTTCTGGAGGTGAAGATTGGTTTTCAGGGGGGTTTCTTGAGTAGAAGGTGCTCTGTTCCTGCGTTGATAAACTATAATAGGAGGTTTAGCAGCCTCCGTAGTGACATTCTCAGTAATATCAGGCACACAGTCAGTAGTAACAGGTAGAGGAGAGGCAATAAGATCAGACTGTAAACTGTCACCACGAGTAGAATAGTAAGGGGTATCCTCAAAGAAAACTACATCACTGCTAGTATACCATTTTCTTGCAGTAGGACTGTAACATCTGTATCCCTTCTGGGTACGAGAATATCCCAAAAAATGCACTTCTCAGCACGAGGAGACAGTTTATCAGAAGTAGGTCCAAGTAACCTTACAAAACAGGTACATCCAAAAATCCGAGGAGGCACAGTAAATAACTGAAGATCTAGTTGAAGAACTTGAATAGGTATTTTGTTTCCAATCACAGAAGATGGCATTCTATTTATCAGAAAACAAGCAGTCAATATAGCCTCAGGCCAAAAAGAGTGAGGAACATGTGCATGCATCATAATAGTTCTAGCCACCTCTAACACATGTCTATTTTTACGCTCAACCACACCATTTTGCTGAGGAGTATAAGAACAGGAGGTCTGATGTATCGTACCAACAGATTTACAAAAAACATCCACATCTTTTTTAACAAATTCCAGTTCATTGTCAGTACGAAAATGTTTTACAAGAACACCATATTGTGTTTTTATTTCAGCAAAAAAGAACTTGATAATAGACAAAACTTCGGACCTACTTTTCATCATAAACAACCAAGTAGTCCTTGAAAAATCATCAATAAATAGAATAAAATATTTATGACCAGATAGACTCGACACATGACAAGGGCCCCATACATCAGAATGCACTAGATCAAACATATTTTTACTGCTAATATGACTGCGTCTAGGATAAACAACTCTAGTATGCTTTCCAAGTTGACATGACTCGCAGTGAAAACTACAAATGCCAATATCAGAAACTAAATGTTGAAGCTTTTCAGATGATGGATGTCCCAGCCGGTAGTGCCACTGTAAAGCAGAAACCAAGGTAGATAATGTAGGAGTCACAGTTGCTTTAGCTGCTTTTGGCAAATGATCCAGGTAGAATAGTCCATCAGCACCTTCATACCCCCCACCAATCTTCATCCTCGTGCGAAGGTCCTGAAAAACACATGAACCAGGAATAAAAGTCATACTACACTGTAGGCTTCTCAATATCTTGCTGACAGACAATAGATTCAAAGGAAATCTAGGCACATATAAGGCAGATTTCAGCAGAAAGTCAGAAACAATATCCCCTACTCCAGACACTGCAGACTTGGAACCATCGGCCAGCATAACAGATGAGGGTCGAGCAGGTTTATATAATTTGTGAAATAGTGAACGATTTCCAGAAATATGTGAAGAGGCACCAGAGTCGATGACCCACTTAGTATTACCAGGAGTAGAAGAAGAGCTCAGGAAGACAGTGTCATAACCAGAATAAGTTGCTGCATGAGCTCCACTAGTCGAAGCTGTAGACGACGCACCAGCACGCTCAAGAAGAAGACGCTCCACCTCAGCACGGATGTAGTCAGCAGTCGCACCCGAGGAGGCAGAGTCAGTAGGTTGCGTCGGTCCTTCTGATGCAGTAGTAGTGGAGTCAGCAGCTGCATTGGCCCATTCCGGCTTACCATATTTTTCCCAGTATTTTTCTTCAATATGGTTGGACCGGCCACAGAAGGTACAAAGGCGTTGTCCTGACTGAGGATGCACACCAACAGTAGGGGCAGTAGAAGGGGCTCTTCGACCAGAAGCAGTCCGTCCTTGTCCTCCACCCAAGGGAGGACGACTGTCAGTAAAGCGACCACGACCACGACCAGACGCAGCAGAAAGAGCAGAAGATTCCCCAACATCAGTAGTCAGAGACGATGAAGACGAAGGCAAACGCTGAAGACGCTTGTAGGAACTCTGTAGTGACGGCAGAGGGTCACTGGCTAAGATATGGTCCACAACTCCAGCATAGGACTCGGGCAGTCCACAAAGAAACTGGACTAACTGCAGCTCCTGGCGCTGACGATGCATGGTAGCCAGGTCCATGGAGAGAGGGTGATAGGATTCCAATTCACCCCACAATCCAGTAAAGTCAGAAAAGTAATCTGCAATGTCCGCCCCTGTGAACTGTAGACGTCCCAGCTGCTTGGTGATGTCAAATACTTTCTTGGGGTTCTAACTATGCGAGTATGTACCGACGAGCTGATCCCACATCTGCTTCGTCGTAGGCAAGTGAAGAAGCATGACGCTGATCCTCTCAATGCTGCTGTTGAGAATCCAAGTCATCACAGTCGAGTCGTCACAAACCCAGTCGTCATACGCCTTCACATCTTTAGCATCAGCGTCCTCTGCGGGTACTAGCAGACCAGCACGGGTAAGATGTGAGTACTTGCCCTGGGACTTGGCATAGATCATCATGGAGCATACCCAAAGTGGATAGTTGCGCCCATCAAGTTTCACAGTAGTAACCTAACGGCGGAAGTCATCACTTGAGGACGCCATGTGAGCAGTAGGCACAGAAGTAAGCAGGCACGAGTAGGCAGGAGACGGGCTACGCCGTCAGACAGGCACAACAGGCACAAAACGCCATAGAGGAACCTCTCACATACGGTCTACACCGAAGTGCAGAACAAAACCCGGTGGCAGAACGACCTACACGGGCAGGCATGCAAAAGACCGAAAAAAAACGGTCTACGTCACACCAACTTCAAGCCACCAGACAGTTGCAAATCTTCACGGAGCCAATGGACCGGCGGCAAAGAACCGCGGAGGCGCACCAGCCCCTGCGGCGGAGTGGGCGCCCGGTCCTGGCGGCTAGCCCGGCGGCTGCTGCCCGGCGGCGCTGCGACTGCCCGGCGGTGGCGGCCGCGGGGGGGAGGGGGGAAAGAGAGAGAGAGAGAGAGAGAAGGGTGGGAGGGTGGCGGCTGGATCTAGTGCTCTGGTACCATGTAAAAGACAAAGCAGTTTTGGGAAGCGTAGGGTTGCACAATGTGTGCACCCTCATATATATATAACTGAAATATTTACAGAGAGGTCCCCATATAATATGGAAATAACAAAACAACTAACAGAATATGTAAAACAGGAATATATTGTAACAATCTTCTTTCTTGTTTGCTATACAAGCTCAGGACCAAGAAGATGATACTCACATGTCTCGTACCAACACAACAGTGATCTGCAACGCCTCATATAGTGCCATGTCAATGATATTCTAATAGTTATTGTAGGAAAACTCTATTAAACTAAGTTGTATATCCCAACTTCCTGAAAATCGCAGATCACAGGTTCTCAATAGATCCTCCAAGGTCTAAATAGTCCTCTCAGATTGACCATTTGTCTGTGGGTGAAAAGTAGTACTAAACTTTAACTGTGTACCCAAAGTTGTGTGCAATCACTCCTAAAAGTGACTCGTGAACTGGGGACCTCTATCAGACACGATAGTTACTGGAACATCGTGTAAACACAAAATCTCATCCACATAGATCTAGGCAAGTTTTTCTATTGTGAACATCATTTTTACGGGAAGAAAATGTACTGACTTGGTCAACCTGTCAACGATCACCCAAATAGAACAATGGCCTTTGGATGTCCTAGGCAGAACAACTAAAAGTCTATAGTCACATGATTCCACTTCCACTGTGGGATAGGCAACGGTTGTAACGTTCCTACCAGCTTCTGATTCTTTGCTTTAACCTGTTGACATACAGTACATCTTGCAACGAACTCAATCACGTCCTTCTTCAAGCCTGGACACCAATACATATCTTTCAAGTTATGATACATCTTAGTGCTACCGGGGTGCATAGCTTACATGGATGAATGAGCCTCTTCCAGCACTATCCTCCTTAGGTCATTAGCATCAGGAACCACTATTCTCCCATGGTAACAAACTATCCCATCATCTGACTTGTGAAAACTTTCACGTTTCTCGCTGCCAAACTCTGATCGAATCTGCTGTATCACAATGTCTATTTGTTGCGCCTCTTTGATCTCCTATCTCAGCGTAGGGTTCACATGTAGATGTGCCAACAAACATGCTAGCAAGAAGGTCTCCAACTTAACATTCATCTGACGTAAGGAGACCAACATGTCTCGCTTGTGGCACATCAAAGAACTCAATTGGGCTCTATCTATAGGTGAAGATGAAGACTTCCTGTTCAATGCATCTGCCACGACGTTTGCCTTTTCCGGATGATAATCAATAGCACAATGGTAGTCTTTGATTAACTCCATCCAACGATGTTGTCTCATATTCAACTCCTTTTTTTTAAAAATGTACTTCAGGTTCTTGTGATCCATGAAGATCTGACACTTCTTTCCGTACATGTAGTGCCTCCAAATCTTCAAAGCATGAACTGTCGTTGCTAACATGAGATCGTGGGTCGGGTAATTCTACTCGTGTTTCTTAAATTGTCAGGAAGTAAAAGAAACTATTTGCTTGTCCTTGTACACTTCTGACAGCGTCATAATTAGGGGTAAGGCAGTAGCGCTGAAATCCTTGATGAATCTCATGTAATCGATTGTCAAACCTCTTGTAATAGCATGTCAAACCTAAAAAATTGTGCACATGAAAATTTTTGTTTGTCATATATCATTTCAACTCTTAATTGTTGATTTTCATGCACTAACATATTGTTAGTAAATGACTCATTTTTAGTCCAATCATGAAATAAACTTGATAACAATATATTTATAGAATTTTCGTGTCGTACCATTAAGTTATTTGGTCTAATTGGTTCAGATTCGATTAATATATGAACAATGATTAAATTAAAAGACCAAACATGGAACCGTTTCCGAACCGGTTTAGTAGCGGATTGATACTGTCCGCGGTCTGGATTGGTATAGATATTCCTAAATACCACTATTATTAAAGAAAAAAACGTTGTATTGAATCAATCTTTTGAGCTCGATTGATACTATATGCTAGCGCCGTGTCGTCTTCTTCTTCCGGACCAGTTCAGCAGACACGTAGTATCACTGCTCTTGTAAGTCAACTCTGCGCACACAATAAATCCGTCCAGTCTCCACGGGGCAGACATAGGGCACGTTTGGTTACTTAGATTTTACCGTATTAAATTCTATTTTGGATTCCAGTTCAACAAATTTTATGTTTAGTTTGCGAGATTGGAAAAATTAGACTAATTCTGGAATTTTCAAACAAAATAGGAATCTCACATTTTGGTCTCCATCAAAATTTTCCCGGATACCAAAATCCATCATGAACAAGACAACCGACATTAAAAAAATATAAATCTACCAAACCAAAAGTGCCCATAGTATAGTGAAGGCAAGGATGGAGGCAGCTGGACGCAGTCTCTGAGAGACTTCTCTCGTTTATCCGCTACCCAGTCGTCATGAGGCCTGGGTTGAGAGTCTCGGAGATGCTTGCAGTTTGTCTGAAAGTGAGTCAGGGTCTGGGATGCGTTTTCCGCGTAGATAGAAACGACACACCGGTGCATAGGATATGGATTGAAGGTGATCGGTCAACAAGTAATTAAGACGAACGTTGATCCTTCAAACGTTTTCGGGGGTGGTGGTGGTGGGGTGTGGTGGGAAGAAACATCGGCCTAAGAATAATCGTACTACTTTGACTATTCAAAAAAAGTTAACAATAACAATACAATGATACATAGTACAAGAGTTAATGCTGATTTATTCTGCATCCAGGAACCGTTTAATTAGATGTAATAGAATGACAAACTGTGAATTTCTATAGCATTTATTCACAGAAAAAAATTATAATTTTGCATATCGACTGCATTCAAGTAAACTAACCCTAGACTTATAGCCGAATACACTTATAGTTGTCCTGTATTTAAATATTAATTTATGGTCCAGATTTTACCCTTTACTATTTTTGAATACATCGTCATCTCCATTGAAGGCGGTCGTCAAAATTCCTCGTCGTCATTGAAGGCAGCCGACAAAACTCTTCGTCGTCAATGAAAGCAATCCTTTCGTTTTCAGTAATCCCATGAAGATCCAGCTACAGTTTCCGACGCTTCTCTGTGTTTGTTTTCTTTGTTTTATTCCTTGACGGAAGGTGGCACTCATTCATTACTGCGAAAAGAAAAATTCTACCATAGTCATTTAACCACCCACCAGTCACCCGATTCTAGGAAATGCAAGCTGGGCACTTCATCCAATACTGTCAGCAGTAATAAAACAATAAAAGATGAGAAATGTAGAAGAGAGAGAAAATGATTTGATCCATAACTTGTAATCCGAAGTGTTTTTTTATGAAATAAAAGACATTAAATTCGTTGTAAAAAATATTTTCCAATAAGACCATCGTTGACATATTTTAAAATAATAATAATATAAGAGGTATATATCATCCATATTTTGTGATATCATACACATGTTCTAAGTACAATACGTCAGCAAGTAAATATTTATATTGTACCTCGAAATTGGAGTGATGTACATCGAGATCGCGCGTATTATATTTCTTTTATTTATCCACTCATGTATATCATCAATATTTTGGGATTATATAGCGCATATTTTGGGATACATTACTCAATATTTTTGGAGGTACAGTACTAATGTTTTACTTATTGAGGTACCATATCCCAAAACATGAGATAGTCAATATAGTCTTGCTAAAAAGTATTGTACTCCAATACTAGGGGTGTAAACGGTGTGAGTACGGTGCGGGTCTGACCATACCCATACTCATACCCATCTAATTTAGCGGGTCCGGTTCCGGTTCTAGACCCGCATAATACAAAATCTAGACCCGCACCATACTCGTACCTGCAATAATAGCGGGTATGCGGGTAAGCGGTTCTATAAAACATCATATTGTTATGCAAGAGAGACGACTATGTTATATATATTTAACACAACAAGATATTGTTATCATATAATATATTAACATGTAATAGTTATATTAGACAATGCTATATTCTACATAATAACATTAATTGAGTAATTGTTTATATATTTGCAGTCATGATCATAACATTTAATTTATGTAGAAAGTAATGTAAATTAGTAGACATTTTGATTTTCAGTTTACATATGATGTTCATTATTGTAACTAGAATAGTTAATTCTTAATTATATGACTAGTCTCAACCTTATTGTGGTTAGAGTAGGATATAATCTCAATAATTATATTATTTAGACTAGTAAAGTATGATATATATAACACATTACTTTAGTACTTAGTTATGTACAGCGGGTACACGGGTCTAGCGGGTCTGGGTCTAAGCATACCCATTATTGGACCCGCTTATATGCGGGTCCAAGGGTATACAGGTCTAAGGGTATGCGGGTATAAAAAATTAGACCCATGACAGGTTTTTTAAGGGTCCGGATTTGCGGGTCCGCGGGTCTACCCATACCCATTTACAACCCCATCCAATACACGAACTATACCCAACATAATACGAATGTTTAATATAGCGATTTTAATATTTTACTTAATGATCAATCTGAGTAATACAAATATTTGAAGTATATTTTATATATTTTGAGATATATTACTATCGTCTTGGAAGTACAGTACTAATATCACTCCCGTTTTGGAGCACAGTACCCAAAATTTTGTGGGTAACGTACGTTTTATACTTCTCTCATCTCTTGTTATACTTCTCATATTATTTTTTTCTCTAAAATATGTCAATATTGGTCTTGTTAGAAAGTATTTTTTGTGATGAAGCTAATGCATTTTATTTTGGTAAAAAATTCCTTAGAGCAAAATATTTTTCTCTCTTCTATTTTTCACTCTTTAACTGTGTGTGCTTTTTCTACCACGTCATCACTCGTCACTGCATCCCAACCACCGGGTGGATGCTCGGGTAGGTAGGAGGGCGTGGGTAGTGTAACTCTAATTGACCTCGTAGTATGTTCTCTGTACCGCCTGGCATAGATAATGGTGTCATGCATAAATATATCCCACTTGACCCATTTTCAAAAATTCTCACGTAATGAATGTGTACATGGACTTGTTGTTCGGACTGTATCCTTAAAAACCACTGTCATGCGTCCCAAAACTCACCTCTACAAAAATTAGTGCGGTTTGTGTAATATTAGAAGTGACACATTGAGACAGCAACACCGGGTCAGCACATTTGTATCTTTTAAGAATCAAACATAACTCGCACATAGGCAGTACAAAAATAAGTTGGAAGTGGCATAACAAATGATGAGAAGAGATCACAGTACTATATTTTTTTTTGTGCTAAATCTTTTTTCTCTAACTCTTCTTTTCTACTCGTTTCCTAGTGTTTACTGTTTTTGAGATGAAAAAGAAATTCTTATACAGATGGAAAACATAACCCAATCTGGGTCATATAGTGTTCGTATGTAGCATTGCTTATTTAGAAACGTGGCACGGCAAGGACATTTGGGTGGCAAGGATATTAGTTTTCTTACTAGAAGATTTCTCTCGAAATTCTGCTTGGGATTTTTCCCTTCAATATATTTATGAATTTCTATGTGTCCAATGCCTGTAGAGTGGGTGGTGTTAATGTTTTCTTTTCTTCATGAGTGAGGGGACCGCCCTCAAACAGGCCTAAATAGTGACCCAGCCCATCAGTGTAAACTCAAGCCCACGACGTCCTACCTACCTTTGAACGATTTAAAGCACACAGTCAGCTAGCCTGTAAGAAGGTATACAACTCTACCAAGTCGATCGTAATTGTAGAGCGAATGGTTTTATTACAATGACATCCTATTAGAATTCAGGCAAAATGGATATGGAAACCATATTAGTTAATGATAGTTAATGGAAGAGACAAGATGTAGAAGTGGACGGTATGTGCTCAATTTTGCTCTACTAGACGTCGATTTCTCCATAAATATGTATATTGGACCTTGCATATAGACTATCTTTTATATCCATCCACTTTTTTTATTTATTTTGTGCAACTTTAGTGTGATACGACAAAGAACAACAAAAAAGAGGGACTAACAATTATTTAGGATTGCGACATCTATGACAGTGGAGAGTTGATGATTTGGAGACACTTGAACCACTTTGTGCTGACATCCCATGTTGTTCACTCAATCGACGATCCCGATCAGATTTGACATTTGGCTAATGATGGAGAATATCCATATTTTCCACATTTTTCATACTTTTTCACAATAAAGCACCATTTTACATTCACCATCTATTACTTAACAAGGGTTTCATGGAATGGAGTCTTTTCTCTAGACTTAAGTATATTTTCCCTTTTTTATATAGAAAATCCTCCTAATTATCATTTATCATGTCGTTAAAAGTAGGGATAAAAGAAATCCGGGCA
This sequence comes from Alisma plantago-aquatica, assembly GCA_963693085.1. Taxonomy (NCBI): domain Eukaryota; kingdom Viridiplantae; phylum Streptophyta; class Magnoliopsida; order Alismatales; family Alismataceae; genus Alisma; species Alisma plantago-aquatica. Next base: position 490,780,507 of record OY856415.1, read on the forward strand.
TGAGCACAAGAGAGCTAGTCATGCCAAACATGAAAAAGAAAACTAGAGCTATGCTTTAGGTCATATTTAGCAATTGAGTCAGCAGTTGTGTAGATCTCCTAGGGAATGTGAATGAGGCAAGACTACTCCATTCCAATCGTGGTCCTTAGTTGTGAAGGCTAAATGGATAAGGACAGCGATCTCTGCTTCCAAAATGGAGTTCGGCGGTGTTAGTCTGCCTTTCCGTAGAATGAGATGGACTGAGGGGTCAAAGAAGACGCGGCCATAGCTTAATTTCTTTTTCAAGTTGGAGTAAGCAACATTAGTAGACACAATGAAATTTGTATTTAGCTCGGACTTGATATCTGAACAAAGGGTGTCTTAGTGATTGCCTGGCTAGTTGTACATCCTGGCACTTCCATGATCATCTATGATCTCTTGGAGATAAAATTAAGAGAGACCTCTATTGGTGCAATTTTGCCTCTGTGCATCTCTTCATTATGTAGAGTTCATAAGTGCCAAGATGTGACCGCTTGTATGGTAGGGTTGATGTTGGGATAAGACCCCTTAATAATGTTATAAATCTAGATGCCTTAATCAACATTAAAGAAGGTTGGTCCATGTTGTAATGTTTGCCACATAGACTTGCTTTGAGGGAAATCACAGAGGCAGTGAATGGTCGTCTTGTCTTCCAAGTTGCATATAGGGCAAAGTGTCGTCACTTCCAGATGCCTTATGTTCCTTTCTACATTTTTCAGGTCATGTAGCCCTATTTTAGGGCTCCATCTTGTGCCATTTTGTACTTTAATCACATCTAGACATAGTAGAATGCAAGCTAATTTCCCTCAATATATGTTTTATTGTCAAATGCACTTATGGATGGTTTTTGCATGTTTTATAGGTACTTTGGCCACTACTTGATGATTGGAAAGAAGATGGTTGAATCTAGGGTTTCCCCAGGCTTGGAGGAGCCCAAGATGAGGTCAAAACCACTCCAAACCTACCCCAAGTGGTCAAAGGATGTATTGAAGCAATAACCTTCATGGATGGCCAAGTTCAACACTCAAATATAGAGGAAGGACTCCAGAATGGCCGTGCTACCATGGAATGGCCGTTCTAGGACATGCCCCAATCAACAGGACCTACAAAAAATGACCCAGAATGGCAGCAAGCCCGTTCTAGCCAGTAGGCCCGTGCTAGCCAGATCCCAGCACGTCCGTGCTACCAGTCCCAGAAACCCAAAATTTCATTGTTCACTCCATTTTTCCACCACGACCATCGCCATCCACCACGGCCGTGCTACCCACTGTCCACCATGGTCGTGCATCCCAGCACGGCCGTGCTACACACAATTTTACCCGATTTTCAGCATTGTTCTACCCACTTTGCCCCCACTTGACCTAATGCTTCCCCACCACCTATATATACTTGGGTGGCGGCTCTAGCACAAGGCTAGTTCCCCTAGCTACTCCTAGCCTCCATTACTCCTCCCCTTGAGCATTTAGTACATTTCCCTTGGATTTATTCTCTCCACCCACCATTTCCACCTCTATTTCACCTTGGAGACCTAGTTTTCTAGGTTTTCATCCATAATCCCCCATATCTTCATGCTCACCTGCACCCTTGGAGGAGAGAGGACGTCCCCAACAGCAAGGAGGTGAAGAAGAAGGATACTTCCCCGAGCTCCATGGAGTTTCTTCCCATTCCTCTCCTTTCTTTTGCCATTTCTTTGACTATGTGTAGCTAAGCCCCTAGTGGTGGGCTGTTTGGGGATAAAATGTGACTTTGATACCATGTTGGGGGAAATTTGGCTTGTAATGAAATCATTTTTGTAAGGACCCTGACCTTCATTTTGGGCTTACCCTGTTTTCTTTGCCTAAACCTGGTGTTTAGAGGCTTGCTTAATCACCCAAGGTATGATTAGTGTTTGTTGTGTTTGGTTGTGTTTGGTTGTGGGGTTGAGGTGCAACTTGCAATTTACCCAAGTTCTAGGGTTTCTGTGCAAGTTTTCCACCTTGAGAGATCTCTTTGTATCTCTTTGCATCCTCTAGGGTGAGAGGATGAGTTGGGCGCCTTGCTTGAGTTATTTGGGCCTTGTTTGGGCTTGCTTGTTTAGTTTTGGGCCTTGGGGTGTGCCTTGCTACCTTGTGTCGGGCAAGAGTGTTGCCTTGGCACCTTGTATCGGCTAGTAGTGCTTTGTGCATGTCGGCCAGGAGGTGTATCGTCCAAGTGATGCTAGTGGTGTGCCGGGTTGGTGTGTTGGGAGACACACTCCCCCTCCACCTAACCTCGTTGGCATCACCCTATTATGGACATGTGGCATTTGCTTTGATAGCAAGAGGAAGGCGTTGGACAAGTGGAGCTAGACGAGCTAGCATGTTCCTTTTCTTCATGGACAAGTGCACCTCAAGTGGATGCCACCTTGCTTGCTTCTATCCAATACCCCCCTTCTATATATACTCTTCTTTTCTCTTGCTTGGGATCTCTTTGCCCCTTAGTCGTTTGCTCTCTCCCTTGCTGGCTGAGAACGAGGAGAAGAAGGAGAGGAGGTGGTCGATATACCTTGTTGCTTCTACTGCTTTCTTCTTCCTTAGTGGTGGTCGATACATCCAACTGTTCTTGCTCTTTCTCTTCTCTAGTTGGTGGCCGAAGCTTAGAGGAGGTTCTTGGAGCTTGTAGCTTGAAGAAGTTGTGCTTAAGGCGGGTTACATAACTTCTTACCTAACTATTCTATCTCCTTTACATATTGTTATGACATGTTATCTTGATCGGCTATATATATCTTGATAAGTAGTGCTTATGATTTAGTTAGTAATGTTGCTGCCCTATGTGCTCCCTAGATCAGGTTGGGCGATATGATGTAGCTACCCTTGTGTTCGTCGATCCTTTGGGTTGTAGAACCTCAAGAAAAACCCCTCTCTCGTTAAGTTGATAGGTGAGCTTAGGGTTTCTTAACCCAAAGAGGTATGGTGGTGTGTCCGTGAGGCAATACCCCTATCTCACTTTGCTGTTGAGAGGTGAGCCTATGGTGTTGGGCGACATAGTGAGTTGGCTTGGCCGATAGAAGTGTTGTCCTACCCTATTTGCATGTTATGTCCTTGTTGGTACCTTGGGTGACATGAGTGGCCATGCCTTTGAGGGTGGGCTTTGAGCAATACCCCTCCTTCCTTAAGTTGTGAGGTGATCTCTAGCTCCTACCCGATATGCTTGAGTTTGGCAATACCCCTCAATAAACTTAGTTGTTGCGAGGTGAGCTAACACTCTTCCTGATCCCTTGGGCGATAGGGCACCTGCTTTGCACGATACCTTCTTGGGTAGTGTTGCCCGACACACATGTGGGTGCTGCCCGATATGGTTGAGATGTTTGGGATCCATGGTCTTTGTTTCCCTTGGGCGATATCTTGTGAGGTGCTAGAGGCCTTCCCGATATGGGTGATGGTTGTTACATGTGTGTTAGATGGGAGTTGGCCGTCACTTGTGTGTTGGCCGATACATGTAGAAGTGTGCTATCTGACACTCTATCTTAGAGGCGTTGCACATTATGGAATTGCTTGGCATAGCGTTGCCCGACATAACGTAGCTCGATATAGTGTTTCCTGTTATGATGTTTACCATTATGGTGCTTGATCTTTGTCTACCTTTGACGGTAGGGCTGATCCTTTGGTTTGGGCGATATGGCTTGTGTGTTTCCCGATATGATGCTTCAATCTGGATGGGCGATAGGGGTGTGTCGCTTGTGCGTTATAGGTTGGTTCTTAGAGTGTTTCTTGTTATCTGTTCGATGAGGCTTGCCTGATATGGAAGATAGCTGATACCTGTAGAGTCTGGTTGTAACTGATAAGATTTGGCGAGAGTCGTTGTACCTTTTAGTGAGGATCGCAGTACCTTTGGTGAGGGTTATCCCTTACCCGATAAGATGTTGTGAGGGTTATGCTCTATAATCAGTTTGTAACCCTAATATCGTTTGGAATGCTTATATGTGGATGTTATGTCACGCCCCAAACTCACATTAACCACAAACCACGAGATTAAGACGCGACAGGATGGGATTTACACATAAGCCAGCCACTCTTCACTTTTTAAAACCTTTTAAAGAGATTAATAGGATAATTCGATTTATGCTGTAAAATGAAACTAAACAAATTTGCGGAAGCATCTTTATTAACTGAATAGCAATACACGCAGAATCTACAACATATTACATTGTTTGACATAAATAAAGCATAACAGAATATTTACATCTTTAAAGACATTCTCTCTCTCACTCACACCTTGTCCCGAAGATCGAGGGGAATGGACTAAGAGACCTCTAACTACTAACTACGAACCTTCTATGGACTAGGCGTAAGGGTAAAATGATCCTTCTGATTTCCTGCTGCTGATGATAACCTGAAAATGTTTTGAGTAGAGGTATGAGCCTACTCGCTCAGTGAATAGCATTTCACTTAGCTTTCAATAAATAACTCATCAGGTTTATAAACTGAAAATAAACAAATATACAGTTCAAGTAGGGCAGTTCTATTAGCATAGCAAATATACAGACAATAACCACACTTCTAAGCATTGACAGGTATTTCGGGTAAATAAATAGTTATATAAATTTACTGTGAACCTACTCGATTATTTATTCATTTTATTATTATGCCCTAAATATATGCAGTGTACCCTGCATATAAAGATCCGCAACAAGTTCATGCTACGGTCCCACCGTACAAGACTTAGCGACACACCCGGGAAATGCTAAGTCTGACTGCTGTCCTGGTCTGCTACAGGACTCTCAGGCTCACACGGCCTCACTGCACTCTCAAAAGAGTGTACTCTAGACTCCTCCTTTAACCTGAGCACACAGGCGGAGAGTCTCACAGGGTTACCTTCGCGACACACGCACGAATGGTGTTAGATAACCAAGTTTTCTTTCTTTTCCCAGTGCCACCGTGACACACGCACGGATTATTGTTGAACACTGCTTTTCTGCCCTCGTGCCACCGCGACACACGCACGGATTATTGTTGAATACGAGTCACCGACCATCTAGACACACGCTAGGTAGGTCGTTTCACCCCAAGGTGCATACCTCACGAGGGGCTCTACGGTGTTAGGGAACCTATGTCTATATCTAATTAACAATTAAACATTTAAACAGTAACATCACATTTCATGCATTTTGCACAATCTAAACATCACAAAAGCACATATATATATTTATCATAAATAAATAGGATTCAGAATCATTCATCCAGTTTCAATGCTAAACATCAATATTTGAAATCAGTTAATACATTGCAACAATAATACAGGAAATTTCATCATTTTCATTAAGCATATCACGTAGTTCAATTCTAATGAATCTAACATACACTATTGTATGAACTATACTGTTTAGAAGTTATATCAATTGATACAGAAGCAATTAAACATTTAAATTGAGTTAAATATTGATTTCTAAATGAACTACTACTCACCCACTTCGGTGTGTTCGTATACACCGAAAAACGTCCACAACCATGCCTAATTCTTCCCTTTACAGCAGAATGCACGTCGTGCACCTGGGCTGCACGCCGTGCACCTGGGCAGAAACTTTCCGCTATCTGTAACTGTGCACGCCGTGCAACCTGTGCAGAAACAGGAAACTCATTGTATATGAACTCGATTTAGCACCTAACTAAGGCTATAATCTACAGATTCTAGATTTGGAATCTCAATCAAAAGCCAAAGCTACCTCTCTTTAGTGTCTGTTGCTTGCACCCTAATAGCTATTGGTTCGGATCTACTGCACACAGCAGCCGTTTTCCACGAACAGGTTGAAAACAAACGGCTCGGTTGGGTGTCGATCGCTATTGGGGCTGCAACTCGTGCCTAGACCTCAATTTCGGAGCTGTGGGAAGCTTTTCCTTGCTCAGGCGCACTCGAGGTGGCCTCCTCCTGGCCGTGCACAGCAGCCACGACTGCTTCTGCTTGCTGCTGGTCGAAGTTGCTAGGTGCAACTGGAGCTGCGGTTGGATGCACGAATCTCACGGACGAGATCATTCGCACCTCCCTGGGTGCTTAGCTCGCCCAGAACGGCCCATGGCCGGCGCCGTGCAGCAGCCCAGCTGCTGCTTGTGCAGCCCGCCGCCCAGCAGGGTGCAGATCGGCCGGCGCTACCTGGTGCGGAGGTGAAAGGAAGGGGAGGAGGAAGAAGAGAAGAAGGAGAGGGGGATGGGACTGCAGAATCGGGGCTAAGGAGCGAAAATCGGCCGCTGGGTGGGCTGCTTGGGCGCCGCCTAGCGGCTGGTCCTGTTCTATCGAGCATCCGCTCAAACGCAAAAGTCTGGTTCTGGAAACGGCCGAGAGAAGAAGATAAGGGAAAAAGGCAACCGCCCCATTAAAAGAATAAATTGGGAAAATTGCAACTTAAACCCTAGAAACTAAAAAGGTCATAACTTGTGGCTCGTAGGTCCGATTTGGACGATTCTTCTTGCAACATTCCAAGCTTGGGATTCTCTATAACCTCAAAGTGCAAAACATGCTAAAAGGACTATTTCACTGGTTCAATGCTCTAATTACAACTGTGATTACTTGATTCAACTCAATGTACTAAATAACCAACATTGACATTATTAATTGCCTCAGGTGATTCAATCTTAGCTATTAATTTGCATCTTAGTCTATCTTGATTATCCATGATGTTTAATTTGATACTCAACCCTAATTGAGGTGTTTTACGCAATTCAAGGTATTTATTGACTAACCCTGATATGGGTCGTAACAATCTCCCTCCCTTATAAGAATTTCGTCCCGAAATTCCTAAAAGAGAAAAGGAGACTTGTTATGCATCTCAAACTCAAGTTCTCGCATGGTTTCTTCTAAATTAAGATTGCTCTACAAAACTATCACTAATGGTACCTCACAATTCGTGAGTTTCTTGATCCTCTGATCAACCATCTGCTTAGGTCCCTTAATCTAGGACACATCTGATCTGATTCCAGATCAACCAACGAGACATTGTCTTTTCGGAACTGTTATAACAGTATCCCAACTTATGGTAATTACCAAGAAATTATCATATTATTCATGCAAACAAACTAAAATTCTTAAATAAATAGAATGCATGTCAACTTGGTACTAAAATTAAATCATGCAATTTAACTGTTAAATATCACTACATCTGATACTGAGAATTGATATCAAAATACTTGATTCATCGTACACCCTATCCTTAGGGCTTCATTTGCCTTATTCCTTCATCACATGCCAACACCCTACTCTTAGGGTTTCCTCGTTCAGTAATCACATGGCAACACCCTACTCTTAGGGTTTCCATTATCTCATCGGTTTGATTGCAATTCAAATCACAATACGGTATCATTCTACAACTGGCAGAACAGTATATTTCAAATCATTGTAATTACTGAGTAATCTTTATATCATGTATGCAGGCAAATTTAAAATTCATAGATACTTCAAACTCAATCAATTTTTGGCACATACATACTGAATTCATGTAATTAAACATCTTGCGACACCAATAAAAGGAATTTTCTCCACTAATAAGAAACCATCTGTAATATTTATCGATTGTCTGAAATTTCTCGAAGTACGTGCATGTCAACCAAATTCCTGGTTTGTGCATCACATAACTCAATTAAGAGTTGCTTACATATCATAACACAAATAATTAATAGTACTTGAGAATTTCTAATGATATCTCAGAGAAACGTGTCAATTCATGAAAATGTTAAGTCATACCCATTTACATAACAGGAAGCATGCACTAGGTTTATTTACATATTTTAATGCTATCTTACTATCTTGAAATCATGCACCTAATGGTTTATCAAATTTGTATTGTCTGGGTTTTATAGTCAAACCGTACCATTACCAGTTGTGTATTTCTAATCTCAACATTCACATTAAGCAAACTCTATAAGACTTAAATGTTCTTCCCATTTCCACTGAAAAGCAAAACACATGCTCTCAGCATGTTCTCAAGAGTCTGAATGGTTCTCTCAAACTAACCATCTGTCTGCGGATGAAAAGGTTGTATCGAATCTTAACTTTGTGCCCGAAGCACAAAGCAACTGTTTCCACAACCTAGATGTGAACTTAGGTTCTCAAAATGACATGATTGAATCTGGATTACCAAGCAACCTAATTATTTTATCCACGTATCTTAGTCAAGTTTCGAGACATCAAAGGTCGACTTAATATGAAGAAAGTGAGCAGACTAAATTAATCTGTCCACAATCATTCATATCAAATCACAACCTCTAAGTGTCCTGGGAAATCTTACCACAAAATCCATTGTGATAAATTCCCATTCCCATTCAGGCATAGAAAAAGATTACAAGGTAGCTATAGATTTTCCTAGGGTTCAGCCCTAACCTACTGGTACACACTACTTCTAACCATGTACTCTGCTACATCCTTCTGCATATCTGACCATCCATTTCAACTTCTTGGAATTCATATATATCTTAGTGTTTTCTTGAAAACATAGCATACATCAATACATACACTTCCATAAGAATCTTTTTTTTCAAGCTTTTCCCTTAAAAGAATTTTACACTATCTTGAGATACACACAACATGTCATGTTAATATAACACCTTATCATTATAAAAACTTAAACTGTAATCTCTTTTCCTCCTATTATGTCATGCATAGTCTGGTTTAACTCACTATCACCCTATTGTAGTTTCTTGATCTGATCATAAGAAGTAAGCTTAACTTACATCTATACAATCAAATCACTCTGTGTTATTACCCCTAAGTCTAAGTTCAACTTCCACATTTCTACTAGCAGGTCTCTATTGAAACCTGTCATAGAGAATGCATTGGCTGTTGAACTTGACTTTCTGCTAGAAACATCATCCACCACATTCTCTTTACCAGGGTGATAATCTATTGTCACATCATAGAGATAGTGACACCATGTCTTTAAAACATGAACTACATCAACCATCTTCAGATCATATCTCGGGTAATACTCCGATTTCTATGTTACTTACTTATTGTTAAATTTTAGGTTTATGTCTTACTCTTTCCTCTAAGTCATTTCATGTTGTTCATGTACCAATCAGATTATCTACTTCAAAACCCTAGATCACTATCAAAGCCAGTTTACTTTTCATAGAACATATCTCAAGATCTTATTTTACAAAGTTACTAGTATTCAAGGTTACATCACTAATGATATCCCTTAAATTACTACAACTTTAATCATTCTAGGGTTTGATCCTTTATTAATAGCATAGAATTATTGTGTGTGTGTGGTCGATTATATAAATCAAATTGAGTTGCTTGGGGCAATAACATATTAACCCAGCATTCAACTTTAATTACATTTAGCTGAAAATTCAGTTTTATAATAGTTTCTGTAATTCGTTTATTAAACTGTAAACAGAAATTCCAAAAATTTTGAAAATTTTATATGTTGTTCCTAATAAAGTTTTAGACCTACAGTAAAAATTTCAGGTCATTTCAAGTTACCAATAATTAATTAAAAATCAAACAGTGCGCTGCTATATAGCAGTCTGCAGCAGATTCGGTCGAGTTGCAACTCGACCGACACCTTACTGTAGAGATCAAACGTCATCTAAAAATTATGCCAAATTAATAGAGTGTCTAAAACTTGTGATTTTCAAACACAGTTAAAATTTGAGATTAATTGGACGTACCAATAAAAAGATAAAATTCAATTACCACACTGCTATATCATTCAGAAAATGTGATTGGTCGAGTTTGAAACTCAGCCGATGAACAGGTCAGAACATTCTTCAAAAATTTTGATATTTTCCCATGTTGTCTACATTTTATATATCCAAAACATATCCCAAATTTTAGCCAAACCAGAGTTACACATAAAATACTAAAAATCATCTAGTGAGACATTCTATTTATCAAATTCTGTATTCATGCGTTATTTGAATCCTAATTTGGGCCAATTAGGGTCTATGCTTCTCAAGCCCTAATTCTCAAGATTAAGAACATTTATACTTCTATTCTTATGTTACTTGTTAATAGGAGTCATTAGATCCCAGTAACGCATCCTGCCAGCCGGACCAGGCCGAACCTGTAGTCCTGAAGCCAAGAGCTACTCGGGATTAATCAACCCCTATTAATCTAAAACATGTGGAAAGAATATCCACTTAGGGCAAACTCAATTAAATATAATTTCGGGTCTACTTTAATACAAAGAAAACAAACATTAAACAATTCACTTCATGTCACAACAATATAAAAGAATCATACTCATTGTACAAACTGAAAATCTAAATTCATGCATATAAGAGCATTTCTAATGATCTTTAAACAATAAGCAATATAAAGTAGGAGTTATATCACATCCTATATTTAATCTCTTACTCCTACATTAATTTCTGATCTCTTAACCCTAAGATTTCTAGGGTTTTCTCTCTAGCCTATCCTTCCTCTGCATACCTGGCCAGGGCATCCAGAGAAGAACAGACAGAGTAGCTTGATACTGGTCAATCTAAGTATTCAGACACCTGGCCAGGGTATCTAAACACTCAGACCTTCCAGAGCTAAAACACATCATTCATTATTCGCCTTACTTATGACCTTATCTATTGACACTAATGATTCTTAACGACTCATCTTAAGCTCATTACTTGATTCTCGTGACCACATCCTCTTCCTGCTATCTGCAATAGTATAACAGAACATTTCCTGCTATAAAATCACAGTTAGAAGAAAGACACCTAAGTCCTAATCCTATTGGTCTCTTATCGTCCCCTGACCTTGAGTAACTATGTACTCAAACCAAAGCTCTGATACCAAGAGTTGTCACGCCCCAAACTCACATTAACCACAAACCACGAGATTAAGACGCGACAGGATGGGATTTACACATAAGCCAGCCACTCTTCACTTTTTAAAACCTTTTAAAGAGATTAATAGGATAATCCGATTTATGCTGTAAAATGAAACTAAACAAATTTGCGGAAGCATCTTTATTAACTGAATAGCAATACACGCAGAATCTACAACATATTACATTGTTTGACATAAATAAAGCATAACAGAATATTTACATCTTTAAAGACATTCTCTCTCTCACTCACACCTTGTCCCGAAGATCGAGGGGAATGGACTAAGAGACCTCTAACTACTAACTACGAACCTTCTATGGACTAGGCGTAAGGGTAAAATGATCCTTCTGATTTCCTGCTGCTGATGATAACCTGAAAATGTTTTGAGTAGAGGTATGAGCCTACTCGCTCAGTGAATAGCATTTCACTTAGCTTTCAATAAATAACTCATCAGGTTTATAAACTGAAAATAAACAAATATACAGTTCAAGTAGGGCAGTTCTATTAGCATAGCAAATATACAGACAATAACCACACTTCTAAGCATTGACAGGTATTTCGGGTAAATAAACAGTTATATAAATTTACTGTGAACCTACTCGATTATTTATTCATTTTATTATTATGCCCTAAATATATGCAGTGTACCCTGCATATAAAGATCCGCAACAAGTTCATGCTACGGTCCCACCGTACAAGACTTAGCGACACACCCGGGAAATGCTAAGTCTGACTGCTGTCTTGGTCTGCTACAGGACTCTCAGGCTCACACAGCCTCACTGCACTCTCAAAAGAGTGTACTCTAGACTCCTCCTTTAACCTGAGCACACAGGCGGAGAGTCTCACAGGGTTACCTTCGCGACACACGCACGAATGGTGTTAGATAACCAAGTTTTCTTTCTTTTCCCAGTGCCACCGTGACACACGCACGGATTATTGTTGAACACTGCTTTTCTGCCCTCGTGCCACCGCGACACACGCACGGATTATTGTTGAACACGAGTCACCGACCATCTAGACACACACTAGGTAGGTCGTTTCACCCCAAGGTGCAGACCTCACGAGGGGCTCTACGGTGTTAGGGAACCTATGTCTATATCTAATTAACAATTAAACATTTAAACAGTAACATCACATTTCATGCATTTTGCACAATCTAAACATCACAAAAGCACATATATATATTTATCATAAATAAATAGGATTCAAAATCATTCATCCAGTTTCAATGCTAAACATCAATATTTGAAATCAGTTAATACATTGCAACAATAATACAGGAAATTTCATCATTTTCATTAAGCATATCACGTAGTTCAATTCTAATGAATCTAACATACACTATTGTATGAACTATACTATTTAGAAGTTATATCAATTGATACAGAAGCAATTAAACATTTAAATTGAGTTAAATATTGATTTCTAAATGAACTACTACTCACCCACTTCGGTGTGTTCGTATATACCGAAAAACGTCCACAACCATGCCTAATTCTTCCCTTTACAGCAGAGTGCACGCCGTGCACCTGGGCTGCACGCCGTGCACCTGGGCAGAAACTTTCCGCTATCTGTAACTGTGCACGCCGTGCAAATTGAGTTGCACGCCGTGCAACCTGTGCAGAAACAGGAAACTCATTGTATATGAACTCGATTTAGCACCTAACTAAGGCTATAATCTACAGATTCTAGATTTGGAATCTCAATCAAAAGCCAAAGCTACCTCTCTTTAGTGTCTGTTGCTTGCGCCCTAATAGCTATTGGTTCGGACCTACTGCACACAGCAGCCGTTTTCCACGAACAGGTTGAAAACGAACGGCTCGGTTGGGTGTCGATCGCTATTGGGGCTGCAACTCGTGCCTAGACCTCAATTTCGGAGATGTGGGAAGCTTTTCCTTGCTCAGGCGCACTCGAGGTGGCCTCCTCCTGGCCGTGCACAGCAGCCACGACTGCTTCTGCTTGCTGCTGGTCGAAGTTGCTAGGTGCAACTGGAGCTGCGGTTGGATGCACGAATCTCACGGACGAGATCATTCGCACCTCCCTGGGTGCTTAGCTCGCCCAGAACGGCCCATGGCCGGCGCCGTGCAGCAGCCCAGCTGCTGCTTGTGCAGCCCGCCGCCCAGCAGGGTGCAGATCGGCCGGCGCTACCTGGTGCGGAGGTGAAAGGAAGGGGAGGAGGAAGAAGAGAAGAAGGAGAGGGGGACGGGACTGCAGAATCGGGGCTAAGGAGCGAAAATCGGCCGCTGGGTGGGCTGCTTGGGCGCCGCCTAGCGGCTGGTCCTGTTCTATCGAGCATCCGCTCAAACGCAAAAGTCTGGTTCTGGAAACGGCCGAGAGAAGAAGATAAGGGAAAAAGGCAACCGCCCCATTAAAAGAATAAATTGGGAAAATTGCAACTTAAACCCTAGAAACTAAAAAGGTCATAACTTGTGGCTCGTAGGTCCGATTTGGACGATTCTTCTTGCAACATTCCAAGCTTGGGATTCTCTATAACCTCAAAGTGCAAAACATGCTAAAAGGACTATTTCACTGGTTCAATGCTCTAATTACAACTGTGATTACTTGATTCAACTCAATGTACTAAATAACCAACATTGACATTATTAATTGCCTCAGGTGATTCAATCTTAGCTATTAATTTGCATCTTAGTCTATCTTGATTATCCATGATGTTTAATTTGATACTCAACCCTAATTGAGGTGTTTTACGTAATTCAAGGTATTTATTGACTAACCCTGATATGGGTCGTAACATGTTATGTATATGCATGGTCATCTAATGTTGTACAAATTTATCTTGACGATGAAGTGTTTATCTAATACTGAGCATACTAACCATGCAAGTTTCATCAATTGAGATATGTAATCAGGTATGAGCTATAAGGATTTCATTGGTGACATTCTCTTGATACTGAAATAATGAGGAAAAATATGTTCTATGAGAACTATGAGGGTACATGATGAGTGTTGCCTGTGTATTGGTAACATGTGCTTAATGGTGGGATGGAATCCCTATGTTGTTGGATCCTTGTGATGGATCATGATGATTGGCAAGAGGTCAAGTGGCAACATGTAATGTTGGATCCTTGAGACGGATCTTGATGATGTTGATGGCATTGAGAATAGCAGTAATAGTGTGACATAGAATGATGGAATCTATGTTGTTTACTCTTATTTATGGTTTGCATAATATAACATGGTTGACCCTAACAATACACTTAAAATGCACTAATTAATTATAGATGAACCTTCCATGTAGTTTGCCCTAGCCATATATCCATCATCGTCAGGAGCTGGTGATGGTGAAATAGGTTCTCCTACGGGTTAACCTGGAGCGCATATTTTTGAATATGTGGGGTTTCTCCTAATCAAAAATAAGAGGATTAGAGTGCAACTTTGGTTGTAGACTCAGGATATGTATAAGAGCATGGTGAACAGGCACATGGCTTAGTGTGATAGAGCATGAATGCGTTCATGGCTCAGGAGCACGGTGAATAGGCCCGTGGCTCAAGGTGTGCTAGCGCCAAGACCTGTACCAAGGAGGGCTAGAGGAAAGGGTAGCCTGTGGAGCTGACCCTATGACTGAGGTCACTTAAGAAAGAGACTACGATCCTACTTTGGATATCATGCACTGACCACGAAGAGGATGAGGTCGTGGAGTCTGGCCCTTCCATTGACCTTGTATGGCACCGGCTTTGGGTTTCACAACTGAAGGTTGGATTTGAGTGGTGCGAATCACTTCCTCAGGGCATAATAAATGGTAATCCAGTCGTATAGTATATTTTCTTAAGGAAAACACAGAACATTGGTTGAGGCCTTGCATAATGTATGATTGTATTATATGCATACCCTAAGTACTTCTTGCAGCTAGTTATATGCTTCTCAGGTATCACAGTAAGCTGTTACATATATATAATCATGTTCTTCGTATCTCACATCTGATCTGGTTATCTACTATATGCCTTTACTGCTCTAGTTTTCCGGAGGTTTTCTAGTCGGTGGGAGGTTATGTTTCTCATTGGGACTGTGTGTCTCACCTCGTTGGTTTCAACCTTTTTAGGTGATCGAGCTAGACGTAGTGGTGGCCGTGAGGTTGCGGCCGAGCAACAAGAAGATCGGTAGGAGGCAAGAATGGATATGCTGTTGTGGTTGTTTTATAGTAGAGTCTTAGAGTCTTACATGTATTCTCAAGTCCTTGGAGGTGTTTTAACGAGGTTTCACGATGTATGATATTAGTATGGTTTCTTATATCCTGATGTTGGCCTTGGTGAGGCCGGTTATGTACATAAACAGGTGATGCATCCTTGATGGATATGGAACAGATGGATCCTATGTGTTGGTGGACATATATCATGCTTATATATATAACATGTTCTTTGTAGGATGTGGATATGGTTATGATAGTTCCTTTCTTATGATGTTTTTCGCAATCAGTTTTAATTAACCTATGTTTTTGGTAATATGCTATTTATTGTGGTTCCACACGTTTTCACGTGGCATTTTGCTGTCTTGGTGATGGCAGGATGTCACAACAATTTTTGGTATCAGAGCTCTAGGTTCGTTGAGTCTATAGGGATCTAGGACTAGGCTTATATATGTTCTTGTGATTTTTCCAGATTTTCTTATAATGACTTCTGCCCCAACAGAAGATAAATCTAAAAGATGTCTGGGAATCATGAACAACATGATGCCGAGAGCAGTGTTGATGCATCTGTTGATGGAGCTAGTGTGCAGGCACATGAAGATCGGGTGCCTGAGGTCCCCCAAATTGACCCGACCATTCTTGAGAACCCTACCTATCAACACCTTATGGGGTAATTAATGGCTACGATGAATCACATGGTGGAGAGATTACTTGTACCTCTGCCAAGAGCACCAGTTCCCCATGGTAAATCTTCAGGTATTGGGAAGACCTTCGAGCGGCTTCGCCGAGTAAGAGCTTCGGATTATGCTAGAACGGCTGATCTAGTGGATGTAGATCTATGGCTGACAGGTCTTGAGAAGGTCTTTCGGATCCTCGACATCCCCAAGGCAGACAAAGTCAAGCACACTGTCTACCTTTTGAAAGGTAGTGTTGGCCACTGGTGGGCCATCGAGGAGGAGAAGTGACCTGGTGAGGTGATCAGTTGGGATGTTTTCTGGTGGGAGTTCGTCGGTTGATACTTCCCGAAGACGTATTTGGATGAGAAGATCATCTAGTTTGAGCGTTTGTACCAAGGTTATCTAAACATCACCGAATATGAAGCCAAGTTTATGGAACTACTGAGGTTCTGTCCTCACATGGCGGCAACAGATGATGAGAGGATCAGACCGTTTGAGAAAGGTTTGAGTGCCAGCTGACAACACCTGTTGCTACTTTGGAGAACTGGAAAAGTTTTCCACATTTGTGGAGTCCGTATGGAGTATAGAGCTATCAGTCTGGGAAATGAGAGAGGCTATGTCCAAGAAGAGGCATGTTCAGTTTCAGAAACAGAGGTTTGATGGCCCAAGAAGCCAAGGTTGTATACACCTTTTGTAATACAAAGTTCCAGTGCGTCATCACAATGGTCATCAAGTAAAGGAAGGGGCGTGGTTTTTCTCCATCTAGATCCTACAGTACAACTTCAGTAGCAGTGACAGGGCCGTCGAGGCCGCAGTTAGAGGATAGGTCATGCTTTCTCTGTGGATAGACAAGACACCTAAAGTCGAATTGCTCGAGAAGAGATGTTGAAGTGACGCAACAACCAAGGATGAGTCACCAAGGATCGGATAGATAGTAGCCTAATGGTGCCAAAGGGCGAGGATGCGGCCAAGCATCACAAGTGGGATCGTCTACTTAAGAAAGCAGAGGATGTGGACATCAAGCAACGGCTTGATTCTATGCTATGAGTCAGCCGGAGGCAATAGTCAACTCGTGAGTAGTTGCAGGTCAGATGGAGTTGTTTGATTCTGATTTGTCTTCTTCTTACTTTATATCTATTTTGGTTGACCTGGGTACTACACACTCTTTTATCGCACACAGTATGCTTGATAGCTATCGTTTATCTGTTAGTTGTAAGAAAGATAGCTTGTTGTTAGAAACCCCTCTTGTTGGTCCTGCGATGCTTCAAGAAGTGTGTCCATCTTGTGTTCTATCTTTTTCGGGACACAACATACAAGTGGATCTCATACCACTTGATATGCATGGGTTCGATGTAATTCTTAGGATGGATACCTTGGAAAGATATAAGGTTGTGATGGAATGTGGTTCCAAGCAGGCGGTGTTTGCTGACAACGGTAAGAAGTGGATCTTCCAAAGAGATAGGAAGATCCTTCCGATGTGTTTGGTGTCAGCAATGGTGGCAGAAAAGTTGTTGCGGCAAGATTGTAGAGCATTCTTGTCTCATGTTGTGGATACCAAGGCAAAAGGTTCTAGCCTTCAGGACGTGCCTGTCATCAGAGAGTTTGCAGATGTGAATTTTGATGAGTTTTCCGATGTTCCTCTACCTCGAGAGATTGATTTTGAGATCAATATGGTACCAGGAACACAACCAGTTGCTTAGACACTATACATAATGGCTCCAACAGAGATGACAGAGTTGAAGAAGCAGTTGCAAGAGCTTCTTGACAAAGGTTTCATCAGGCCAAGCACATCACCCTGGGGTGCTCCAGTTCTATTTGTAAAGAAGAATGATGGATCTATGCATTTGTGCATAGATTACCGACAGTTGAACAAGGTTACGATCAAGAACAAGTATCCTTTACCAAGGATAGACGATCTATTTGACCAGTTGTGCGGTGCTTCAATGTTCTCAAAGATTGATCTGCGGTCTGGATATCATTAGCTCATAATCAAGGAGGATGACATACCAAAGTCAGCTTTCAGGACAAGGTATGGGCACTATGAGTTTGTGGTTATGTCGTTCAGGCTAACCAATGCGCCAACAACATTCATGGATCTGATGAATAGAGTGTTTCATCTATTCTTAGATCAGTTTGTTGTAGTCTTCATAGATGAAATCTTGATCTATAGTCGAGATAGCCAACAACACGAACATCATCTTCACAAGCATTGACTCTTCTTTGACAGTATCAGTTGTATGCCAAGTTTAGTAAGTGTGAGTTTTGGCTGAAGGAAATGACTTTCTTGGGTCATGTGATCTCAGCGGAAGGGATAAGGGTGGATCCCAAGAAGGTGGAGTCAGTAGAAGAGTGGGAGCAACCAAAGACGTCGACTGAAGTCCGTAGTTTTATGGGCTTAGCAGGATACTACCGGAGGTTTATAATAAACTTCAGTGTGATAGCGTTGCCACAAATGAGGTTGACCAGGAAGGATGTACTTTTTATTTAGGATGGTTAGTGTCAGCAAGCTTTTCAGAGTTTGAAGGAGAAGATGACAAGTGCTCTAGTGTTAGTGTTACCAAAATAGGGGAAAGGCTATGTTGTTTTCTGTGATGCTTCCAAGAAGGGCTTAGGTTGTGTGATGATGGAGGGAGATCATGTGGTTTCTTTTGCTTCTCGACAACTTAATAAACATGAGGAAAGCTATTTGACACATGATTTGGAGTTGGCAGTGGTGGTTCATGCATTGAAGATTTGGAGACACTATCTTTATGGGGAAGTGTGTCAGATCTTTACAGATTACAAGAACCTAAAGTACATATTCTCACAGAATGAGCTGAACATGCATCAGCAGCACTAGATGGAGTTAATCAGTGATTATGATTGCACCATCGAGTACCACCCAGGAAAGGTGAACGTGGTAGTAGATGTGCTTAGAATAAAGTCATCATCACCTTCCACGAAGAAAGGCCAATTGAGTTCTTTGATATGCCATAAGCGGGATATGTTCGTCTCTTTGTGGTAGATGAATGTACAGTTGGGAGTCTCTTTGTTGACAGGATTGTTGGCACAGATGCAAGTAAAGCCTACGTTGAGACAACATATCAAAGAAGCACAATAAGTTGATGCTAGAGTGCAGCTGATCAGATCAGAGTTCGGCAGTGAGAAGCGTGATGGCTTCCATGATTCTAAGGATGGGCTAGTATGTTATCATAATAGGATGATGGTTCCAGATGCCGATAATCTAAGGAAGTTAGTGCTCGAGTAAGCACACACATCTATGTATGCTATGCACCCAGGTGTCACCAAGATGTATCACAATATGAAGGATATGTATTGGTGACCCAGTTTAAAGAAAGACGTAGCTGAGTTTGTGGCAAAGTGTGTGGTATGTCAGCAAGTTAAAGCAAAACATCAGAAGTCGGCAGGTACATTGCAACTCATGCCAATATCACAGTAGAAGTGGGATCATGTAACCATGGATTTCATAGTTGGTCTTCTGAGGACATCTTGGAATCATGATTCCATCTGGGTGATAGTAGACAGATTGACAAAGTCTACACATTTCATACCTGTGAAGACAACCTACACAGTAGAGAAGCTCGCTTAGGTATATGTTGATGAGATAGTGTGTTTGCATGGTGTGCCAGCAACAATAGTCTCTGACAGAGGTCCTCAGTTCACAAGTCATTTTTGGGAACAGTTGCATAAGGCGTTGGGAACACAGTTGAGGTTCAGTACTACTTTTCATCCGCAGACAGATGGACAGTCTGAAAGGACTGTTCAGATTTTGGAAGATCTTCTAAGAGCTTGTGTTCTACAGTTCCTAGGAAGTTGGGACGTGCATCTCAGTCTGATAGAGTTTTCCTACAACAACAGCTACCAACGAAGTATTGACATGGCACCTTATGAAGCATTGTACGGTAGGAAGTGTAGATCTCCTTTATGTTGGTATGAGTCTGGCGAGTATCAACTTTTGGGTCCTGAGTTAGTGCAGTAGATGACAGAGAAGATCAAGGTGATACAACAACAGTTGAAAGTGGCACAAGACAGACAAAAGTCTTATGTTGATAATCTTCGCCGACCTTTAGAGTTCTAGGTGGGAGATAAGGTGTATCTCAAAGTCTCTCCATGGAAAGGTGTGCTAAGGTTTGAAAGGAAAGGCAAGTTGGCTCCCAGGTATGTGGAACCATATCCAGTGATAGCAAGTGTTGGAAAAGTGGCTTACAAGTTGGAGTTACCACCAGAGCTGCACAGGTTGCATCCAGTATTCCATGTTAGTATGCTGAAGAAAAATCATCCAGGAACAGAGACAGTGATACAGCCAGTTGAGGTTGAGCTTGATGAAGACATGACCTACGAGGAAGGTCCACTGTTGATCCTTGACAGATGGGTGAAGAATCTGAAGAAGAAGGACCTGGTTCTTGTGAAAGTTCTCTGGCATCACCGTGGCATTGAGCAAGCCATGTGGGAGCTTGAGGAAGAGATGAGGAGGAAGTATCCCTCACTTTTCTCTTCGGATTTTGGGGGCAAAATCCTTTTGTAGGGGTTTATGGCTTGTAAGGACCCTGACCTTTGTTTTGGGCTTACCCTCTTTGCTTTGCCTAAACCTGGTGTTTAGATACTTGCTTAATCACCCAAGGTGTAATTAGTGTTTGTTGTCTTTTGTTGTGTTTTGTTGTGGGGTTGAGGTGTAACTTGCAATTTACCCAAGTTATAGGGTTTCTGTGCAAGTTTTCCACCTTGAGAGATCTCTTTGTATCTCTTTGCATCCTCTAGGGTGAGAGGATGAGTTGGGCACCTTGCTTGAGTTGTTTGGGCCTCATTTGGGCTTGCTTGTTTGGTTTTGGGCCTTGGGGCGTGCCTTGCTACCTTGTGTCGGGCTAGAGTGTTGCCTTGGTGCCTTGTATCGGCTAGTAGTGCTTTGTACATGTCGGCCAGGAGGTGTATCGGCCAACTGGTGCTGGTGATGTGTCGAGTTGGTGTGTTGGGCGACACACTCCCCATCCACCTAACCTCATTGGCATCACCTTGTTATGGACATGTGGCGTTTTCTTTGCTAGCAAGAGGAAGGTGTTGGACAAGTGGAGCTAGACAAGCTAGCATGTGGCTTTGCTCCATGGATAAGTGCACCTCAAGTGGATGCCACCTTGCTTGCTTCTATCCTTTACCCCCCTTCTATATATACTCTTATTTTCTCTTGCTTGGGATCTCTTTGCCCCTTATCCGTTTGCTCTCTCCCTTGCTGGATGAGAACAAGGAGAAGAAGGAGATGAGGTGGCTGATATACCCTGTTGTTGCTGCAGCTTTCTTCTTCCTTAGTGGTGGTTGATACATCCTGTTGTTCTTTCTCTTTCTCTTCTCTAGTTGGTGGCCAAAGCTTAGAGGAGGTTCTTGGAGCTTGGAGATTGAAGAAGTTGTGCTTAAGGTGGGTTACATAACTTCTAACCTAACTATTCTATATCCTTTACATGTTGTTATGATATGTTATCTTGATCGGCTATACATATCTTGCTAAGTAGTGTTTATGCTTTAGTTAGTAACATTGTTGCCCTATGTGATCCCTAGATCAGGTTGGGCGATATGATGTAGCTACCCTTGTGTTGATCGATCCTTTGGGTTTTAGAACCTCAAGCAACACCCCTCTCTCGTTAAGTTGAGAGGTGAGCTTAGGGTTTCTTAACCCAAAGAGGTATGGTGGTGTGTCTGTGAGGCAATACCCCTCTCTCACTTTGCTGTGGAGAGGTGATCCTATGGTGTTTGGAAACACAGTGAGTTAGCTTGGCTGATAGAAGTGTTGTAGGCCAAGTGGCAACATATAATGTTGGATCCTTGAGATGGATCATGATGATGTTGATGGCATTGAGAATAGCAGTAATAGTGTGACACAGAATGATGGAATCTATGTTGTTTACTCTTGTTTATGGTTTGCATAATATAACATGGTTGACCCTAACAATCCACTTAAAATGCACTAATTAATTACAAATGAACCTTCCATGTAGTTTGCCCTGGCCATAGATCCATCATCGTCAGGAGCTGGTGATGGTGAAACATGTTCTCCTACGGGTTAACCTGGAGCACATATTGTTGAATATGCGGGGTTTCTCATAGCCAAAAATAGGAGGATTAGAGTGTAACTTCGGTTGTAGACTCAGAATATGTATAAGAGCATGGTGAACAGGCCCATGGCTCAGTGTGATAGAGCATGAATGTGTTCATGGCTCAGGAGCACGATGAACAGGCTCATGGCTCAAGGTGTGCTAGCGCCGAAACCTATACCAAGGCGGGCTAGAGGAAAGGGTAGCCTGCGGAGCTGACCCTGTGACTGAGGTCACTTAAGAAAGAGACTGTGGTCCTGCTTTGGATATCATGCACTGAACATGAAGAGGATTAGGTCGTGGAGTCCGGCCCTTCCATTGACCTTGTATGGCACCGACTTTGGGTTTCGCAACCGAAGTTTGGATTTGAGCGGTATGGCTCACTTCCTCAGGGTATAATAAATGGTAATCCAACTGTATAGTATATTTGTTTAAGACAAACACGGAACATTGGTTGAGGCCTTGCATAATGTATGATTGTTTTATACACATGCCCTAAGTACTTCTTGCAGCTAGTTATATGCTTCTCAGGTATCATGGTAAGTTGTTACATATATATAATCATGTTCTTTGTATCTCACATCTGATTTGGTTATCTGCTATATGCCTTTACTTCTCTAGCTTTCCGAAGGTTTTATATTTGGCGGGAGGTTATGTTTCTCGTTGGGACTGTGTGTCTCACCCCGTTGGTTTCAACCTTTTTGGGTGATCGAGCTAGACATGGTGGTGGTCGTGAGGTTACAGTCGAGCAGCAATAAGATCAGTAGGAGGCAAGAATGGATATACTGTTGTGGTTGTTTTGTATTAGAGTCTTCCCTATACTCTCAGGTCCTTGGAGGTGTTTTAACGAGGTTTCACAATGTATGATCTTAGTATGGTTTCTTGTATCCTGATGTTGGCCCTGGTAAGGCCTGTTATGTACATAAATGGGTGATGCATCCTCGAAGGATATAAAAACAGATGGATCCTATGTGTTGGGGGACATATATCATGCTTATATATATAACATGTTCTTTGCAGGATGTGGATCTGGTTGTGATAGTTCCTTTCTTATGATGTTTTCCACAATCAGTTTTAATTAACCCGTGTTTTTGGTAATATGATGTTTATGGTGGTTCCGCACATTTTCACGTGGCGTTCCACTGTCTTGGAGATGGTGGGATGTCACAATTTTTATCTATGATGATTGCTCCATGCTTGTGTCTCTTATCCCATTGCCATGCGTGTGATTTATACTTTTTTCTATTAATTGCTTATTTGGTGGTGTTTGATGATACCATGCTACTAGGGGAATTGGGATGCATGTGGCAATATTAGGTGTGACTCCTAGGTCTCAATAGGGGATCCTTTGCTAGTCTCCTTTGTTCCTACATGCCTATCTCCTCTCCTACTGCTTGGTATGAGACCTAAGTTACTAGTATAAGTGGGATTGATGTGATTTCCTAGGGTCTTCTAAAGGCTAGAATGGCTAGTGGCATGAGGTCAATGTTGGTATGTATGACCGTAGAGCAAGTCATATGATGATTGTAATGGGATACTTTGTAAATGATTTGAATAATAATAAAGGCAATTTCCGATCTATATGTTTAAACTGTTTCTGAGATGATAGTGTAACATGATAGATGTCTAAAGAATGATTTTACTCAATGACGTATTCTCTTAGGTTAAGGACCTAAACGATGAGATCATACGGATGTTAAGAGTACACATTCTTGTTTAGTCCCTAGTCGGTTGTTATTGTGGAAATAACCATAGACATCAATAACACTGAAGACTAGATTGTGTGTTGGTTGATGACAGAATCTCATTAGTCATGATATAGTGATATCAAACCAAGCACATAGGTACTTGTTAGAGAACAAGGTACCGGACAGACCCACCGTGAGAGTGACACATGGAACCATGACTTGGTAATAACAGTCAGCTCTCACAGTGATGGTGGTGAGTGTGATTCTTAGACCTGAAATCACTACACTCAACACATGTCATTGGGTACACTTTGACATCATCAAACACAGTCCTGAAACATGAGTTGTTATAAAGGTGATGATTGGGTGGCTTTGACACATGGGGCTTTTGAGGGGTGAGTGATAGATATGGGATTTGTCCCTCCTGAGGGAGTTTGATGTCCTTGGCCACTTGGTGAGTAGGATTGAGAAAGGCATGCACATGCACGTGTGAATCAATATGTGATATTGATGTCACACACATCTCACCCAGTCTGCTCTGAGATCAAGGAAATGAATGAACATTGACAAGATGATTGTTCCATGCCTCGAGTTCATTCAGGATATCAGTGACAAAGGAATTATATGTTCACTGTAACACCATTCACGGAATGTAGGATTGAAAGTTGTTCTCCAACTTTCTATTTCACTTGGGTAGCACTGATGTGTGACTAGGCACCACTCTTTGCTTGTGAAGTCATAAGTGTTATGGACTTTCACTGCCAACGTGAAATGGACCTGCAGGGTCACACACATAGGATTTAACCTGGAATAGGAGTTTGTCCACAAACATGTTTAGATTGATTACTAAAGGAGTTTAGTAGTTCAATTAAACACTCAATCAATTTATAGCTCAGTATCATAGTGTTCAAGGTGTTGGACTGATTGATTAGAGTATCAGATTGATTGAAACTGTGATTGACTGATTCTGCACAATCTGCACTCCCAACCGATCGGCTCATGTGATGAACCGATTGGCTGCGCTTGGTGAACCGATCGGCTCAACTGGTGAGTCGATCGGATCATGGATAGGGTGAAGTGATTCGTTCAAGTGTTGAAACGATCGGTTCAAGTCCAACCGAGCAAGTTGGGAAAGTAAGATTGGTGAGAAATTTCCTTTCGTTTCATTTGCCCAATTTGATTGGAACAAGGATTGGTATTTGATACCAATTTGAAACAAAAGAAGAAAAGTCAACCGGGAACTGATTAGGACCACGAACTGACCGGTTCAGAAGTGAACCGACCATTTCATGGGTCCCAACCGATCGGTTGAGGTGTCAACCGAACGGCTTAGATCCCCAGCCGGCCATTTCAGTTTACGCAGTTGGTTGTTTTTGTGGAAAATCTTGAACCCTTCTACTCCTGCTTTAGTCCCGCATTGCCCGGGATAGAGAACCCTGTCCCATGACCCTCCTATATATAGGGGTATTGGGGGCTTCTCATAGTACAACTCAGTGCAACCAGTTGATCTGTGAAGTTGTCGTTCTCTCTGGTTTTGGTAACCGAGAGAGCCCGAGCAAGTGCTACCCGATAAGGGAGGCACAACAAGGGAAAGACAACTACAGAAAGCGACTGGTGGCAGGAGAGTGTGTTGGCGACTAGTACGCTGACAGGAGGGTGCGACTCCTTCTGATTCCTTGTGGGACAAGGAGATCGGAGTTCCAGGAAGTCCGTGTGGATGACTACAGAGGCGGGAGACCTCTGCCGCTCGGAGGACAACTGTCAATCCCGACAGTCCCAGTGAGACCAGGAGTCTTCAGTCCTGGTGCGACCAGGAGCTGCACAGACACCGTCTAAGACCGGAGGTAAAGACCGCACAAGGCGCGAGGTACTGTCACCGAGCAAGCCTCGGGACAAGGTATGCATCCACAAACCATCTTTCCTATTGTATAGACGTTGACGCGATTCCTTTTGTTCTGGGTTTTGGGGAGAAATTTTTTTGTTTCCGCTACTTCTCTGCTTCCCTTAAAACCCAACAGTGGTATCAGAGCCACATCAACTGCTCTATATTTTAGGATTATCGATATGATCGATTTTGGTTTGTCACCTTTATTTATTGCATACGATGCGAATAAAATTGGCTTTATGAATGTCCAATCCACAAATCCCAAATATACATATATGATATGTAATATTAATGCACTCGATACGCGTCTCCCTTAAACGAGTTTTGTGGTGGATGTGCAACATGATTATGGCCTATAAACCCTATATCTGTGTGTGGTTGTATGTGGTTGCTTGCATCTCAGTCTGTGCACCGATTCCCTTTCTCCTATTCCTTATGTAACTCGAAATAATTCAAGATTTCTTTTCCTACCTTTGCTCCCCCCGAATGTAACTCGGGGTTTCACATTCAATTGTAAATAGGATAGATTTTATTTCTTGTTATGTCAAAGAACGGCGGACGACCTAAGACGATCAGTTCAAGGCATGAACCGATCAGTTGGTGTTCCAGACGACCGGCTCGAGGAGCGAGATGAGCGGGTGGCGACCTGAGGAGATGCACGACGACCGGTGAACCAATCGACTAGAGGCGCCAGTCGATCGGCTGGTGGCACCCGAACAACCAACTTGATGGTGAGTCGATCATTCATGGAGATGAGCTGATCAAACCTAGAAAGGCAGGCACATATTTCATCTTGTTTAGGTTGCATGTGATGTAGACCTAGATGACCGTGATTTCTCTTGGCTCAAGGAATCACAATAGGATGGCCATAATCATTGCTTTTATCATTTTGCATGTTTTCTGTGGGATATAGCATGTATATGATACATACTATATATTGTGGTGATTGGATATGTATATGTATATATAAAAACCAAATCCCTCATTAAAATATTAAGTCTTATATGCCTTCCATTAGCGACACACATGGAAAAATCAATCGACCAAGCGTAGGTTACGCCAAAGCGTGGTGCGCCGTCCATCTTATGGAAGTGTGAAGGGTCGACATGCAGGTTCTGCCAAAGCAGGGTGCATGTTTACCGTGTCAGCTTTTGGGATAGACTTAACTGGTGATTCTTAGAGCATCTAAGCCCAGAGGCAGGGAATGTTCATGGAAAGGTGTTGTGCTTGTTCATTCATCAAGAATTTCATGTGATGCAATTGGCATGATGGCCTACCTATATAGTCAAGATTATGGGCGATCAGCCAAAGCTGACTCATGACTTGATGAAATATGGATCTTGACCCACTAGAAGATTTGCGCTGCAATCTTCCGAATTGATGGTGAGGGCTATCAATTTGAGTCAAAATAGTGGGAGCAGTAATTAATTAAAGGCCAAATTAACTATCGTCAAATTTTATTCAAATCAAATCAAAAGGAGTTTTGACAAAATGCAATTTTCTCTTGTAGAATGGCAAATGAATCATCTTTTAAAATGGGAAAATTAATTGAGAATAAATTCTATAACTGGTTGAGGACTGTGAGAAGTGTTTTGCACAATCCAGATATACCAGGAGCCTTTGAATCCACTCTATGTACGCTTAATGCGTTGGTGAAGAAGAAAGAAAGTTCATTGATAGAGATCAATGAAACGAAAGGTGAGGGAGAGAAGGGTTCTCTCGCCAAACCAATTTCTTCTACATGGAGAGGATGGAAGGAACGATGGAAGAAGAAGTCAGAGATAGAGATCTCTACTTCTGGTGTATACGTGATAGAGATTAACTTTACTACTTCTTTGTCATGGGTACTTGATACCGGATGCGGATCTCACATTTGTTCAAATGTGAAGGATCTTAAGAGAAGTAGGCCTTTGGGGAAAGGCAAGGTTGAACTACGTGTTGCCAACGGGGCAAGGGTTGCCGCCAGTGCCGTAGGAACCTATGATTTAACTCTACCTAGTGGGCTAATAATAGAATTGAAGAACTTCTATCATGTACCTGCTATAAATAGGAATATCATTTTCGTCTCTTGTTTGGACAAGGATGGATTTGAATTTCTTATTAAGAATGGAAATTGTTCCATTTCTAAAGAAGGGATCTTTTATGGTAGTGACCCAATGTATTATGGTCTATACTTGATAGATCTAGAGACAAGTGTATACAACGTAAACACCAAAAGGCAAAAACTCAACAACTCAAACAAAACATATCTTTGGCATTGTCGTCTAGGGCACATAAATGAGAAGCACATTTCTAGACTCCATAAAGATGGTTATCTAGACTCTTATGATTATGAATCATTATAGACATGTGAATCTTGTTTATTGGGCAAGATGACCAAGACTCCCTTTTCAGGTAAAGGTGAGTAAGCTAGTGATCTATTAGGACTCATACATACTGATGTATGTGGGCCTTTTAGAACTAATGCTAGAGATGGGTATCAGTACTTCATTACCTTTACTGATGACTTCAGTAGGTATGGCTATGTGTACCTGATGAAACATAAGTTAGAAACCCTTGAAAGGTTCAAGGATTTCATGAATGAAGTATAGAACCAACTTAGTAAAAGTATCAAGGAACTTTGATCGGATTGAGGTGGAGAATACTTAATCGAAGAGTTTGAGGACCTTCTGTGAGCTCGTGGTATTGTATCACAATGGAATCCGCCTGGAACACGACAGTATAACAGTGTGTCTGAAAGAAGGAATCACACATTGTTGGATATGGTGCGACCAATGATGCGTTTTGCTGATCTTTCAATTTCTTTCTAGGGTCATGCTCTTGAAACCGCCGCGTTTACACTCAACCGAGTACCATCTAAATCGGTTCAAAAGACACCATATTTGATATGGACCGGGAAGCGTCCCAATTTGTCTTTTATGAAGATTTGGGGTGTGAGGCTTACGTTAGGAAAAATTTTCCTAATAATCTTGGACCCAAGTCTGATAAATGTTATTTTGTTGGATATCCCAAGGAGACGAAGGGATATTATCTATACCACCCTACTGACAACAAAGTGTTTGTTGCCAGGGATGTTGTGTTCCTGGAAAAGGAATTTATTTCTAAAGGAAGCAGTGGGAGGAAAATAGAGCTTGAAGAAGTTCAAGCCCAACAAGAAAACATAGAACCGGTAGATGTACAAGAGGAAAATGGAGATTCACAAGGTGTTGTGGAATCTCAGTCTCCTCAGGTAACACAAGGACCTCATAGATCTAGTAGGACCGCCTTGAACCTGAGAGGTTTGGATACCTTGTGACTCAGGAGGGTGGTGAGTTGATCATAGATGATGATCCAACTACCTACGTAGAGGCTATGGAGGGACCAGATTCTGAGAAATGGCTTGAAGCCATGAGATCCGAGATTGAATCCATGTACTCCAACAAAGTATGGACTTTGGTGGAACCACTCAAAGGGGTAAAACCCATAGGATGCAAGTGGGTCTTTAAGAAAAAGACCGACATGGATGGCAATGTGCAAACTTATAAAGGCAGATTGGTTGTGAAGGGATTTTGACAAGTTCAAGGTGTTGACTATGATGAAACCTTTTCTCCAGTTGCCATGATTAAGTCCATCAGGATCATGCTTGCTATTGCAGCTTATTATGACTATGAGATTTGGCAGATGGATGTTAGAACCGCATTCCTTAATGGGAATATAAATGAGGATGTGTACATGACACAACATGAAGGTTTTGTAGATCCAAAGAATGCCAATAAAGTCTGTAAGCTACAAAGGTCAATCTATGGATTGAAGCAAGCATCTCAGAGTTGGAATCTTCAATTTGATGAGGAAGTCAAAGTGTTTGGCTTTACTCAAAATGAAGATGAACCTTGTGTGTACAAGAAGGTTAGTGGGAGCTCGAACACATTCCTCATATTATATGTGGATGACATACTTTTGATGGGGAATGAGGTCTTAGCCTTAGAGAAGGTAAAGACTTGGCTTGGGAATACTTTCTCAATGAAGGACTTAGGAGAAGCATCCTACATTCTAGGAATTAAGATCTTTAAGAGATAGATCTAGAAGGCTTCTCAGACTAAGTCAGAGCACATACATTGACAAAGTGTTGAAGCGGTTCAACATGGAGAACTCAAAGAGAGGCAACATCCCCATGCTACATGGAGTCACCGTCTCTAGAGCTCAATGTCCCCAATCTTGTGAAGAGAGGGAGCGTATGAATGGGATCCCATATGCATCAGCCAACGGAACCATCATGTACGCTATGTTGTGCACATGCCCAGATGTCTCGTATGCTCTCAGCATGACGAGCAGGTACCACTCAGATCCTGGGGATGCTCACTGGACAGCCGTAAAGAACATCCTCAAGTACTTGCAAAGGACTAAGGATCAGTTTCTTGTTTACGGCGGCGAGGAAGAGCTGGTTGTAAAGGGTTACACCGATGCAAGCTTCCAAACCAATAAAGATGATTACAGATCACAGTAAGGATTTGTATTTTGCCTTAATAATGGAGCTGTGAGATGGAAGAGTTCCAAGCAAGAAATAGTTTCCGATTCTACTACAGAGGCCGAGTATATTGCTGCTTCACATGCAGCAAAGGAGGTTGTGTGGATCAGGAAGTTCATTTCTGAACTTGGTGTAGTTCCCAGTAGCTGTGATGCAATTGAGCTTTATTGTGACAATAATGGAGCTATTGCACAAGCTAAGGAACCCAGATCACATCAGCGGTTCAAGCACATACTGCGGTGCTTCCATCTCATACGAGAGATCATACAGCAAAGAGATGTGAAGATTTGCAAAGTACCAACTGAAGACAACATAACTAATCCAGTGACTAAGGCTCTTTCTCAATAAAAGCATGATGGTCATGCTAGGTCACAAGGACTGAGGTTCCTTGGTGACTGGCTCTAAGTGCAAGTGGGAGTCTGTTGGTATGTATGCCCATAGAGCAAGTCATATGATGATTGTAATGGGATACTTTGTAAATGATTTGAATAATAATAAGGGCAATTCCGATCTATATGTTTAAACTGTTTCTGAGATGATAGTGTAACATGATAGATGTCTAAAGAATGATTTTACTCAATGATGTATGTTTTTAGGTTAAGGACCTAAATGATGAGATCATACAGATGTTAAGACTATACATTCTTGTTTAGTCCCTAGTCGGTTGTTATTGTGGAAATAACCATAGACATCAATAACACTGAAGACTAGATTGTGTGTTGGTTGATGACAGAATCTCATTAGTCATGATATAGTGATATCAAACCAAGCACATAGGTACTTGTTAGAGAATAAGGTACCAGACAGACCCACCGTGAGAGTGACACATGGAACCATGACTTGGTAATCACAGTCAGCTCTCACAGTGATGGTGGTGAGTGTGAATCTTAGACCTGAAATCACTACACTAAACACATGTCGTTGGGTACACTTTGACATCATCAAATGCAATCCTGAAACATGGGTTGTTATAAAGGTGATGATTGGGTGGCTTTGACACATGGGGCTTTTGAGGGGTGAGTGATAGATATGGGATTTGTCCCTCCTTAGGGAGTTTGATGTCCTTGGCCACTTGGTGAGTAGAATTGAGAAAGGCATGCACATGCACGTGTGAATCAATATGTGATATTGATGTCACACACATCTCACCCAGTGTGCTCTGAGATCAAGGAAATGAATGAACATTGACAGGATGATTGTTCCATGCCTCGAGTTCATTCAGGATATCAGTGACAAAGGAATTATACGTTCACTGTAACACCATTCACGGATTGTAGGATTGAAAGTTGTTCTCCAACTTTCTATTTCACTTGGGTAGCACTGATGTGTGACTATGCACCGCTCTTTTCTTGTGAATTCATAAGTGTTATGGACTTTCACTGCCAACGTGAAATGGACCTGCAGGGTCACACACATAGGATTTAACCTGGAATAGGAGTTTGTCCACAAACATGTTTAGATTGATTACTAAAGGAGTTTAGTAGTTCAATTAAACACTCAATCAATTGATAGCTCAGTATCATAGTGTTCAAGGTGTTGGACTGATTGATTAGAGTATCGGATTGATTGAAACTGTGATTGACTGATTCTGCACAATCTGCACTCCCAACCAATCGGCTCATGTGATGAACTGATCGGCTGAGCTTGGTGAACCGATCGGCTCAACTAGTGAGTCGATCGGCTCATGGACAGGGTGAAGCGATTTGTTCAAGTGTTGAAACGATCGGTTCAAGTCCAACCGAGCAAGTTGGGAAAGTAAGATTGGTGAGAAATTTCCTTTCGTTTCACTTGCCCAATTTGATTGGAACAAGGATTGGTATTTGATACCAATGAGAAACAAAAGAAGAAAAGTCAATCAGGAACTAATCAGGACCACGAACCGACCGGTTCAGAAGTGAACCGACCGTTTCATGGGTCCCAACCAATCGGTTGAGGTGTCAACCGACCGGCTCAGATCCCCAACTGACCATTTTAGTTGTGAAACGATCGATTTAGTTTACGCGGTTGGTTGTTTTTGTGGAAAATCTCGAACCCTTCTACTCCTGCTTTAGTCCTGCATTGCCCAGGATAGAGAACCCTGTCCGATGACCCTCCTATATATAGGGGTATTGGGGGCTTCTCATAGTACAACTCAGTGCAACCAATTGCACTGTGAAGTTGTCGTTCTCTCTGGTTTTGGTAACTGAGAGAGCCCGAGCAAGTGCTACCCGATAAGGGAGGCACAACAAGGGAAAGACAATTGCAGAAAGTGACTGGTGGCAGGAGAGTGTGTAGGCGACTAGTACACCAACATGAGGGTGTGACTCCTTCCGATTCCTTGTGGGACAAGGAGATCAGAGTTCCAGGTAATCCGTGTGGACGACTGCAGAGGCGGGAGACCTCTGCCGCTCGGAGGACAACTGTCAATCCCGACAGTCCCGGTGAGACCAGGAGTCTTCAGTCCCGGTGTGACCAGAAGCTGCACAGACACCGTCCAAGACCGGAGGTAAAAACCGCGCAAGGCGCGAGGTACTGTCGCCGAGCAAGCCTCGGGACAAGGTATGCATCCACAAACCATCTTTCCTATTGTATAGACGTTGACGCGATTCCTTTTGTTCTAGGTTTTGGGGAGAAAATTTTTTGTTTCCGCTGCTTCTCTGCCTCCCTTAAAACCCAACAATCAAATATCCTCATCTCTACTCCCATCTCTACCCTCAACCCTCAATTGCTCAATTCCACTTATCCTAGAAACCTAGATTTGGCTAATCCTATTAGAATTACACCTAACCCTAGTCTTCTACTAGTAGTATAGGGTATATTCTAATAGCATTAGTCTGATTGTTTGGTTTGGTAATCTAGATGTAAAATGAGAACCATGCTTTTCTAATAACCTTCCCCAACTAATATCAAAGTTACATCCCCAAACGGCCCACCTACCTTAATCATCTTGTTAAAACCCAACTTGCTCTGCTTGCTTGTTCATGCTAGTCTAGTTTAATTGCTTTTTCTTAGCCTAGTTAATTGCTTAGTTCTGTTCTTTAGTGTTAACTTAGGTTCTTACTCTTGCTAGTGGTTAGTTTAGTTCTTAATTTCTCCTTGCCTTGCTATAGTAGTGTAGTTCACCTTGCCCTTACTTAGTTAGCTTGTTAACCTAGTTTGCTAAATTTGCTTGTTTAAGATAGCTTAGGTTTAATTCTGCCTTTCTTGCTTGTCCACCTAGATTAATCAACAAACAAACCCTTTTAAAACCCTCAAACCCTAATCTCCGCACTAGGAACATAGCAAACACTACCCTAGCTCTAGTGCCCCCTCTATCCCTGAGGACCGACCCCTATTCTTGCCAATCACCTATACTACAACAATACCCCGTGCACTTGCGGGCGACCTATTTGGTTTTGTGATCAACTTGGTTAGGGCCAATATAAATTTTAAAAGTGTTCCCACATGTGTGTTCGAGTCCCGTGGAGTGCATCTAGCCACCCTTAGTTGGCTAGTGTGTATGCCTCTGGCTCGGACGCACCAAGCTTTTTGGCGTTGTTGTTGGGGATAGAAAGCGCCATAGCTATCTAGTAGTTGTGGTGTTGACTCTCCCCTTTGGCACCATCTTTTGCCAGTTTGTTTGTTGCATTTGAGAAACACACCAAGCTTTCTGGCACCGCTACCGGGGATAGAGATGCTCATCCTAGCTAGTCAGTGTAGCTTAGCTTTTCCTATTGCCCTCATCATTGCTATTCT
The DNA here is from genome assembly GCA_963693085.1 of Alisma plantago-aquatica. Lineage (NCBI taxonomy): Eukaryota > Viridiplantae > Streptophyta > Magnoliopsida > Alismatales > Alismataceae > Alisma > Alisma plantago-aquatica. Next base: position 490,813,992 of record OY856415.1, read on the forward strand.
TTATTCTTTGTGTTACTTTTGCATCCTCGTTTACTAACTTGTCTTCTTTTGTTTGGTTGTGCCTTGTGCATGTGACAAGAAACCCTTTGGACTCAAGATGGTAGACCGAGATGCACAAGCCCCTTCAATCCCTCATCCGCCCTACATGATGAAGATGTTGGAAGACATGGTATATCTCATGCAGATTCATGTGGGAGGTTCTTCTAATCACTCTGTTGACTCCATGGAGGATCTTTATGAAGATGTGCAACTTCTACAATCCTATCACATTCAGAACAACCAAAGCCCCATGTCAAGCTCTTACACTTCATAATGTAGAAATGGTCCAAACTTCTCATGGGAACCACAAGGAGACCGTGAGCCAAGAGACAACTCCATGTTTGAAGAAGAAGTTCTTGCAAGGTTGAGAAGCCTTGATGAAGTGAAGAGAGAGGTGTCCTTTCAAGGACAAACCATTGATCAGCTAGAGAAAAGGCTGGATGAGATTTCCCTTTCACTTGCCCTTTGTGAGGAGGGAAGATTCCTTTCCCAAACCATACCCAACCCAAACAATGCAAATAGTTCTATGGGCTACCCTCAAGTTATCTATGGTCCACCACCTCCTCAACCTTCGTACAACTTCCAACACACCTCACAACCACCACCACAACATCAACCACAAGAACCTCCCCCATACCACCCACCTCCACAACAACCATCTTACATCCTTCACAAACCTAATCCACCACTACCACCAACACCACCACAACCATCACTTGCTCTCCCTCCTCCCCATGAGCAAGTGGATAAAATTTCAATCTTGAGGTGTGATAAGGTTATAGAGGAGCTCAATAAGGAAGGGAAGCAATTAGATGAAAATCATGATGAAGAACTGCTGCCGCAAAGTCCTTGTGAGAGTGCTAAGTGCACTATAAATTCTGCAGTCCTGTTACATTTTGAGAAGATAATACCTTGTGCCCCATCTTCCTTTGAGATGACACCACCAAGTTCTCCCATTGCTGATCCAAGACATCCCAATGTGATATTTTTAGGATTGCAAGTGTCCAACAGGATGGAAACCCCTCTCATTGATGCCTATGAAGACTCATTCCTCAAGGGAAGGCAAAACTAGGGCATGCAAAGTTAAAAGGTCTTATGATTGACTAAGGTAAACACCTCATTGCTTGCCATCATCAAGAAAAGTCCAACTTATGTAAGGTTCCATAAGGGTGCTTTCACCTTCAAGAAGAAGATGAGAGGGAAGATGCCTAAGGAGTTCATCTTAAATGAGCTAAAAAGTTTTGTTGATGAGGATTCTTACTTTAGTACCTATGATGATGACCCCAGAGGAGAGACGAATGAAAAAAGACACTTGAGAAACTCACATAACCCTTGGGAGACAATGAAGGCATTTGAAAGGATTGTGTATGATGAGGATGAAATTTTTTTGCTTTTGGACAATGGTTGATTGATGGAGGTACAACAAGCTTAGCTGAAGGCTCTAAATTTAGCACTAGTGGGAGGCAACCCACGTGGTCTGAGATTCTCAAAACTTGTCTTTTTGATATTTTTGCTTTCTTTTCCACACAAAAAAGATACACACACACTATACTTGATAGTTTTTCTATTTGTGAATCATGTTAGTACATGTACAAGGAGGAAAAGATGATGCAAAAAGGGTCTAGCCAAGGAGAAGATCAAAGATGGAGAGAAGATTGCAAATTAATAGAGGAGCTGCAGGAAGGAGTCCAGAACGGTCGTGCCACCCAGCACGGCCATGTGACTGGCAAGACAGAATGGCTGTGTTGCTCAACACGGCCATGGTGGTCTTACCCTTCCCACCTAGTGCTACTTTGATCACTTCATCTCTTGGTGGTTGTCTTTCACAACTCCATGCCCATTACCCTACTATTCTAAACTTCTAATTCATGATGAGGACAACATGATTTAAAAGTTTGGGATGGTAAGGCGGTAAGCCCTTCGTTCATCGCATTTTTATCTATGTACCTTGTGCTAATTTTTTGCAAGATGATCAAACAATTTGACTAACCTTCATACTTTCCTATCTTGACCCTGTGTGTCTGCTTGCATTCATGCATACATGTAGTTTAATTTTATGCATTTTCTTATATTTTTTCGATTTTTTTGCTCTTTTTGCTATTCCATATCATGCATTGCATTCTCATGTAGTTTTTGGTAATTTCTTATGCATTATAACTAGGTTTGCTGCTTTATGTTTTAAATTTCCCTAAAGTAAGTTTAGATGTGATTTAATGCAAATTGGCACCATTTTGGCCAATTTTGCCCAAACTTGAATGTTCTTGCCCTAAAAGTATGTTTTGTCTTAAACTCCACTGTTTGAAATGAAATGTTTTAATCCTTTGACAAATGCATGCTACTTTCTTAGATCTTATTGTCATATGGTCTTGTTTGTTGACTTTCTACATGCGCACCACCTCTCTTAAGTTTGTGAATGTTTTGGTTGAATCATGAATTGAGCAAGCTACAAGCACTTAAAGCCTATGGAATCACTTGGTAGAAATGTGAATGTTATGTTGTTCTATAATGTGGTGCGATATAAGTGTTGGATTAGCTTTCATGCAGGAAATCTTATGTTGGAAACTACACTAATGATCCCTCTTTGATCCGACTATTCTTTCACCACCTTCATACCTCTCTGCCTCATGAAAAGATGCCAAAGTGCACATAGCAGTCGTGGCCACCCCCAAAAGTTTGGGGTGGCCATATCTCAACCTCCCCGCTTCACTCTATCCACCATATGCCCTATCTACACCAAGGGCAAAGAAAAAGAAAAGGAAAAGAAAAGCAAAAATAAAATAAAAGGATGCTCATGTTTAAAAGCATTCAAATAAAGAAAAGATGAGTGTGTAAAAGCACTCCAAAATCTTACCGCAATCCTTTCTTCCTCTTTCACACCTATTGAGCTATAAAACATCAAATCTAGCTTACTTTACCCTTTTCTACAGCCAAGTGGGTCATCTAGTGTGGTTTGAGGCATAAGAGTGAATGCATGAAAGCAAAACAATACTCCTAGTCATCTTTGATTAACACCAACATGAAACGGTTTACCCAGAATGACATGAAGGACATATGGAGAACTTGTGTTTTCTATGCTTTATATTTGAAGTTTGTATGCTCAGTGCTCATTTCATGATTGGTTTGCGAAAGAGGAGAGGAGAGAGGTGAAACACATGCACTTAGTCACTTCCAAGACCATGTACTCAATATTTTTTTTTGCTATGCATTTGTCATTCTTATTTGTTAAAAGAAAATTTAAAAGAGAGATTGAATTGGAGCATACTTGAGGACAAGTATGTTTTAAGTTTGGGGTGGTCATGTAGCCCTATTTTAGGGCTCCATCTCGTGCCATTTTGTACTTTAATCACATCTAGACATAGTAGAATGCAAGCTAATTTCCCTCAATATGTGTTTTATTGTCAAATGCACTTATGGATGATTTTTGCATGTTTTATAGGTACTTTGGCCACTACTTGATGATTGGAAAGAAGATGGTTGAATCTAGGGTTTCCCCAGGCTTGTAGGAGCCCAAAATGAGGCCAAAACCACTCCAAACCTACTCCAAGTGGACAAAGGATGTATTGAAGTAATAACCTTCATGTATGGCCAAGTTCAACACTTAAATACAAGGGAAGGACTCCAGAACGGCCGTGCTACCATGGAATGGCCATTCTGGGACATGCCCCAATCAACATGACCTTCAAAAAATGACTAAGAATAGCAGCAGGCCCGTGCGAGCCAGATCCCAGCACGGTCGTGCTACCAGTCCCAGAAACCCAAAATTCCCTTATTCAGTTAATTTTTCCACCAAGATCGTTCCCATCCACCACGGTCGTGCTACCCACTACCCACCATGGCCGTGTAGCCCAGCACGACCATGCTACACACAATTTTACCCGATTTTATGCACTGTTCTACCCACTTTGCCCCCACTTGACCTAATGCTTCCCCACCACCTATATATACTTGGGTGGCGGCTCTAGCACAAGGTTATCTCCCCTAGTTGCTCCTAGCCTCCATTACTCCTCCCCTTGAGCATTTAGTGCATTTCCCTTGCATTTATGCTCTCCACCCACCATTTCCCCCTCCATTTCACCTTGGAGACCTAGTTTTCTAGTTTTTCATCGATAATCCTCCATATCTTCATGCTCATCTGCACCCTTGGAGGAGAGAGGATGTCCCCAGTAGCAAGGAGGTGAAGAAGAAGGCTACTTCCCCGAGCTCCATGGAGTTTCTTCCCCTTCTTCTCCTTTCTTTTGTCATTTCTTTGACTATGTGTAGCTAAGCCCCTAGTGGTGGGTTGTTTGGGGATAAAATGTGACTTTGATACCATGTTGGGGGAAATTTGGCTTGTAATGAAATCATATTTATCTATGATGGTTTCTGCATGCTTGCGTCTCTTATCCCATTGCCATGCATGTGATTTATACGTTTTTCTATTAATTGCTTGTTTGGTGGTGTTTGATGATACCATGTTATTAGGGGAATTGGGATGCATGTGGCAATCTTAGGTATGATTCCTAGGTCCCAATAGGGGATCCCTAGCTAGTCCCCTTTGTTCCTACATGCCTATCTCCTCTCCTACTACTTGGTATGAGACCTAAGTTACTAGTATAAGTGGGATTGATGTGATTGCCTAGGGTCTTCTAAAGGCTAGAATGACTAGTGGCATGAGGTCAAATATCCTCATCTCTACTCCCATCTCTACCCTCAACCCTCAATTGTTCAATACCACTTATCCTAGAAACCTAGATTTGGCTAATCCTATTAGAATTTCACCTAACCCTAGTCTTCTACTAGTAGTATAGGGTATATTCTAATAGCATTAGTCTTATTGTTTGGTTTGGTAATCTAGATGTAAAATGAGATCCATGCTTGTCTAATAACCTTTCCCAACTAATATCAAAGTTACATCCCCAAACAGCCCATCTACCATAATCATCTTGTTAAAACCCAACTTGCTTTGCTTGCTTGTTCATGCTAGTCTAGTTTAGTTGCTTGTTAACCTAGTTTGCTAAATTTGCTTGTTCAAGATAGCTTAGGTTTAATTCTACCTTTCTTGCTTGTCCGCCTAGATTAATCAACAAACAAACCCTTTTAAAACCCTCAAACCCTAATCTCCACACTAGGAACATAGCAAACACTACCCTAGCTCTAGTGCCCCCTCTATCCCTGAGGACCAACCCCTATTCTTGCCAATCACCTATACTACAACAGTACCTTGTGCGCTTGCGGGCGACCTGTTTAGTTTCGTGATCGACTTGGTTAGGGCCAATATAAATTTTGAAAGTGTTTCCACACGTGTGTTCGAGTCCCGTAGAGTGCATCTAGCCACCCTTAGTTGGCTAGTGTGTACGCCTCTGGCTCGAATGCACCAAGCTTTTTGGCACCGTTGCCGAGGATAGAAAGCGCCATAGCTATCTAGTAGTTGTGGTGTTGACTCTCCCTTTTGGCACCATCTTTTGCTAGTTTGTTTGTTGCGTTTGAGAAACACGCCAGTCAGCAAATCTCAATGTTGTAAGATCTAGAGGAAAAATTTAATCCTTTCAGGGACAAGCTTCGACCGTATCGTGTTCCAATCTCTATTGTTGGTGATCTCCTTGTTGAGCATGTTGAATTTTCACCATTAGTATCTAACAGGCAAGAAAAGGTGTCCAAATTAGCATGTGGATATCATGTTGGAGTAATCCACATAATATTTGCAGCCTTTAGAGGTAGGTGCAATTGAAAAAGTTCAAATCACATTTATAGTTGTCAAACCTCATTGATTCGACCAGCATATCTTCAATGTCCATTGGATTGGATGGTCAGGTTCCAGCATTAAAATATTGTTCAATGCCAATCATTTATCTACCCAAACTCTAGTGTCATGGCCATTTACAATGATCTAGGTGCAAGAGTCACGAATAGCTTGTAAATTAGTTTTGATGAACTTCCATATGGATGAGCAAGTTGTTGTGATTTAAGTATTTCTCCTTCACGACCTTTACCCATATTTTTTCTGAGTTGTTCAGGGAATGTCCACACATTCTTAAGCATCAGCTCCTCAATCTGGTCTCTTGCATCCTTGAGGTTGAGACCTCCTCTGTCTTTGTTGGATGAGATCTTCTTCCATCAGACAACATGCATTTTATTTCATTTCTACCATTCCAGATGAATTTCTTGATCTTCTAATTGATATAATCACATAGTGTCAGGGATAAATGTTGCACTTTGCATCATGTAAGTAAGGATTGATTGCAGAGTGGCCTTTTCCATTGTGATTCTCCCTGTAAGAAAGAGATGACGAGCTGAACATCTATTCATCCTAGCTTGGATCCAGTCCAATATGTTGCCATGTGTAGCTTTATTGATTTGTCAGTGAAGGATTAGAACTCTGAGGCATCTACCTAGCTTTATTGATTTGTCTGTGAAGGATCAGAACTCTATGGGGAAACCTAGATTCCTATTGATCCTTCTGGACTCAGTCAGGGTGAAATTGGAAGATAAGAAACATCTTGACTTGTCCGTCGACACGATCTGACTGGAGGCTAGAGTGAAGAAATAGAGGATTTTCAATATGTTGTGAGCCTGAGATGTTGATGCTTTGCACAGTAAGATGATGTCATTAGTGAATTTCAGACATGTGTAAGGGGCGATCTCCTTCTATCAAAGAAGACCCATTTACAGCTTTTGTCTATGGCAGCTTGCTCAATTGCTTGATTGAGGCACTCAAGGCATAGCACAAAGATGTAACGACTCAATGGGTCTCCCTGTCTCACATCTTAAACATCTTTGAAAGGGGACAACGGGGAGAATTCCCAGAGAAGCAAGGTATCCCTAGATTGTATGATTGATGTAATATAATTGATAAGGTGTTGCGGTAGTATGAAATTGTCAAGTGTGTCTCTGATGAAGCTTTATCTCATCAAAGGCTTTTGACAAGGTTGAGCTTGATGGACATCCACTTCCCCTTATTGGTTCTCATAGAGTGAAGCACTTCTTGGATAAGGAGCACATTGTATATGATCTTCCATCAATGGATGAAACTATATTGATTGAGCGAGATCCAGTCATTCAGAATCAGTGTGATGTGTTTGATGATTGTCTTCATGATAACTTTGAAGGTCACATTGTTGAGGGAGAACATGCAAAGGTCCTTGAAACACTAAGGCATCTAGATCTTCAATATCAGCATCTTGCGAGAGTTGACAATAGTCATCTCCACATTGTCTGAGTGGAAGGTGTTATAACCTAAATTTTCATGTATTTATACATATACTTGGATGCAAATAATGGATTGTTTAGAATATACTAGAAAGCTTGAGTTTTCAATATCTTGTTTAATTATTTTTGATTATGTATGAATTTTTTCCATATAGAAGGAAATTCATGTATTTTGGTGTTTTCAATAATCCATTATTAATTGTTGGTTAAAGAAATAGTGGAAAACTCAATAATATAGGAATTTCCAAGAGTAATGAATAAATGATACTTATATATGGAAATGTCTAGGATTTCTTGAAAGACAAGTTGAAGGAAACTAAAGGCTAGTTTGATTGGGTGTATTAGGGTGCACTTGTGTGAGTTTGCAATGTAAAAATGTACATCAAACACACACTTTGTCATCTGACTACACCCTACCAAACATGCCCTAATATACTTTATTAAGCTCAATCTTGAACCCAAAGATATAAGATATCGAGATAGGATTTCTTGCCAAGTTTGGGTAGGAAAGGAGTTATTACATGCCTTGAACAATTCAAATAAAGAAAATACTTGGGAGTCAAGTAATAGGCATTTTTAACTTCCATGTTTTCCACTAACCTTTGCCCAATACAATTAAGTTATTATGGAATTCCCCTTAAAATTTGGGTTTCCATCAGAGAAAGGATGGGGGAGTTATGAGTTTTATAAGTTTCAATAAAGTGAGTGATTAATTGATATATATATATATATATTGGGATTTATGGGACAGAACATGTAGCAAAAACACAAAAAATTATCTAACCACAAACCCATAACCAGCAGATCGCATCAACAACTATTCCAAAGGAAAGATGGTTTAGCAAGATATACCTGGTCCAGAGGCTTGCTTATCGACAATACCTCACAACTAGTGTGGCCTTCAACCACCTAGTCTTCGACGGCATCTGTGCAGCTCTAGTCTTGACCCAGACTGCAATTGACAGTCGTCCTCCTGAGCAGAAAAAATCTCCTACCTCTATAGATAATCCACACGGACCGTCGGGAACTCTAGTCATCCTAAAGGACAGACTAGAAGGAGTCGTCCCCTTCTATCAGTGTACTAGTCACTCACACACTCTCCCACCACCATTCACTTTTCTGCAATTGTCTTTCCCTCTTTGTTCCTCCCTAGACAGGTAGAACTTACTTGGGATCTCTCGGTTACCACAACCAGAGAGGACAACAACTTTGCAGAGATACTAATGTTCTGAGAAGCCCCCTGTACCCCTCTATTTATAGTAGAGGGCAGGTTTAGGGTTCCCAGTCTATGCGGGAGTAGAAGGGTCCAAATTTTCCACAAACTAATTATACTACGGCATACGAACCAATCACTTCACAACTCAACCAGCCATTTGGGCAAGTGAGCCGATCGATTCAAAATTGAACCGGTCGTTTGGGAAGGTGAGCCGATCGGTTCACCCAGTGAACCAGTCATTTCACTTCCCAGACTTGCCCACAATTGACTTTCCTTATTCGTTTCTAATTAATGCAAAGATTAATTCTTGTCCCAATCGAATTGAACAAGTGAAACGAAATTCTTTTCTCACAAATTAGGAAACCCAACACATGCTCATTTGGTCCAGGTGAGCCGATCGGTTCACCAGTATGAACCAGTCATCTCAGTGACCATGAGCTGATCAGTTCACGCAATGAACCGGACAGTTGGTGGTCCAGGTTGTGCAGAACTCATTCAATGCAGTTCTCAATAAATCTGACACTCTAATCAGTTGGTTAAACACTTGAACTTGATGATTCTGAGTCAAGTCCATTAATTGAATGTTTAATTGAGTACCTAAACACTTTAGTAATCAATCTAAAAATCATTCATGGATAAACTCATCTTCTAGGTTAATCCTATGTGTGTGACCCTATAGGTTCCATTTCACATTGGCAGTGAATGTCCATAACTAACTTATGACATCACAAGCAAAGAGTGGTGCCTAGTCACACATCAGTGCTACCCAAGTGCAGAAGAAAGTTGGAAAACAACATTCAACCTACAATCTATTATTTATGTTACAGTGAATGTATAGTTCCTTTGTCACTAATATCCGAATTGAACTCGAGGCACGGACTTGTCATCCTCTACATACATTCAACCCATGTTTCTTGAACTAGAACAGACTGTCTGAGATAAATACAAGCTCAATATCATATATTGACTCACATGTACATAGCCATGTATTTCTCAGTCTCACTTATCAAGTGTTTAGGATATCACACTCCCTTAGGAGGGAAAAATTCCATATCTATCACTCACAGTCAAATCCCCATGTGTCAAAGTCACCCAATCATCACCGTTATAACAACCCATGTTTTAGGACTGCGTTTGATGTTGTCAAAGTGTACCCAACCACATGTGATGAGCACAGTGATTTCATGTCTAAGAACTACAGTCACCACCTATACTATAAGAGATGATCCTGACTAACCAAGTGTGGTTTCCATGTATCATTCTTACGGTGGGTTTGTCTAATACACTATTCTCTAACATGTATCTATGTTCTTGGTTTGATATCATATATCATGACTGATGAGATTCTATCATCAACCAACATACACTCTAGTCTTTTGTTTTATTCATGTCTATGGTTATTTCCACAATAACAACCAGCTAGGGACACTAGTGAGATTATACACACTCTTAACATTTGTATGATATCATTGTTCAAGTCACATACTTGAAGACATACATCATTGAGTTTTGTCATTCTTTATACATCTATCATGTAATACTATTATCTCAAAATAGTTAAAACATATAGACAAAAATTGCCTTTATTATTATTATTCAAATCATTTACAGAGTATGTCATTACAATCACTGTATGACTAGATCTATGGGTATACATACCAACAAACTCCCACTTTCACTTAGAGCCAATCACCCATGAACCTCAGTCCTTGTGATCTAGCATGACCATCATGCTTCTGGTGTGAAAGTGCCTTAGTCAAGGGATCAACAATATTGTCTTCGGTTGGTACTCTACAAATCTTCACATCTCCTCATTGTATAATTGCTCGTATGAGATGGAAGTGTCGTTGTATGTGCTTGGACCGCATATGTGATATGGGTTCTTTAGCTTGTGTAATATATCCATTGTTGTCCAATAAAGCTCAATTGCATCACAGATGCTAGGAACCACCCCAAGTTCAGAGATGAACTTCTTGATCCACACAACCTCCTTTGCCACATGGGATGCAGCAATATACCCAGCCTCTGTTGTAGAATATGTAACTGTCTCTTGCTTGGAACTCTTCCAGCTCACAACTCCATTGTTGAGGCAAAACACAAATCCTGACTATGATCTATAATCATCTTTATGGGTTTGGAAGCTTGCATCGGTGTAACCCTTTACAACCAACTCTTCCTCACCGCCGTAAACGAGGAACTGATCTTTAGTCCTTCTCAAGTACTTTAGGATGTTCTTCACAGTTGTCCAGTGAGCATCTCTGGGATCTGACTAGTATCTGCTCATCATGCTGAGTGCATACAAGACATCAGGATGTGTGCACAACATTATGTACATGATGGATCGAATTGCTGACGCATATGGAATCCCATTTATGCATTCCCTATCTTTACAAGATTTGGGACATTGAGCTTTAGAGATGGGAACTCCATGCCTCATGGGCATGCTTCCTCTCTTTGAGTTCTCCATGTTGAATCTCTTCAACACTTTTTCAATGTATGTGTTTTGACTTAGTCCAAGAAGCCTTCTGGATCTATCTCTATAGATCTTGATTCCTAAGATATAGGATGCTTATCCTAAGTCTTTCATTGAGAATGTATTTCCAAGTCATGCCTTTACCTTTTGTAAAGTAGGAATGTCATTCCCCATCCATAGTATGTCATCTACATACAATATGAGGAATATAGTCATGCTCCCACTAACCTTCTTGTACACACCAGGTTCATCTTCATTTTGACTAAAACCAAACTCTTTGACTAGTTCATCAAATCGAAGATTCCAACTCCGAGATGCTTGATTCAATCCATAGATTGACCTTTGCAGCTTACAAACTTTATTTGCATCCTTTGGATTTATAAAACCTTCAGGTTGTGTCATATACACATCCTTGACAAGATTCCCGTTAAGGAATGTGGTTTTAACATCCATTTGCCAAATCTCATAGTCATAGTAGGCTGCAATAGCAAGCATGATCCTAATGGACTTAATCATGGCAACTATAGAAAAGGTTTCATCATAGTCAACACCTTAAACTTGTCTGAAACCCTTTGAAACCAATTTGCCTTTATAAGTTTGCACATTGCCATCAATGTCGGTCTTCTTCTTGAAGACCCACTTGCACCCTATGGGTTTTACCCCTTTAGGTGGATCCACCAAGGTCCATACCTTGCTGGTATACATGGATTCCATCTCATATCTCATGGCGTCAAGCCATTTCTCATAATCCGGTCCCTTCGTAGCTTCTAGATAGGCAGTTGGATCATCATGTATGACCAACTCACCGCCTTCTTTAGTCACAAGATATCCAAATCTTTCAGGCTCAAGGCATGTCCTACTAGATCTACAAGGTCCGTGTGTTACTTGAGGAATTTGAGATTCCACAACAGCTTGTGATTCTCTATGTTCCTCTTGTTCATCTATCGATTCAATGGTTTCTTGTTGATCTCAAACTTCTTTGAGTTCCACTTGCCTCCCACTAATTCCTTTGGAAATAAATTCCTTTTCTAGGAATACAACATTCCTGGCAACAAACACTTTTTTGTTAGTTGGGTGGTATAAGTAGTATCCCCTTGTTTCTTTGGGATATCCAACAAAATAACACTTATCATATTTGGGCCCAAGCTTTTCAGGAAACATTTTCTTGACATAAGCTTTGCATCCTCAAATCCTCATAAAAGACACATCGGGACGCTTTTCGTACCATATCTCATATGGTGTATTTTGAACCGATTTTAATGGTACGTCGTTAAGTGTAAACGCGGCAGTTTCAAGAGTATAACCCCAGAAGGTTGTCGGAGGACTAGCAAAACTCATCATAGATTGCACCATATCCAGTAATGTGTGATTCCTTCTTTCTGACACACCATTATGCTATGGTGTTCCATGTGGAGTCCATTATGATACAATACCACGAGCTCTCAGAAGGTCCTCAAACTCTTGGATTAAGTTTTCTCCACCTCGATCAGATCAAAGTGCCTTAATACTTTTTCCAAGTTGTTATGTACTTCATTCATGAAATCCTTGAACCTTTCAAGGGTTTCTGATTTATGTTTCATTAAGTAAACATAACCATACCCACTGAAGTCATCAGTAAAAGTAATGAAGAAATGATACCCACCTCTAGCATTTGTTCTAAAAGGCCCACATACATCAGTATGTATGAGTCCTAATAGATCACTTGCTCTGTCACCTTTTCCTGAAAAGGTATCCTTGGTCATCTTGCCCAATAAACAAGATTCACATGTCTCTAATGACTCAAGATCAAAAGAGTCTAGATAACCATCTTTATAGAGTCTAGATATGTGACTCTCATTTATGTGCCCTAGATGACAATGCCAAAGGTATGTTTTGTTTGAGTCATTGAGCGTTTGTCTTTTGGTGTTTACATTATATACACTTGTCTATAGATCTATCAAATATAGACCATAAGACATTAGGGCACTTCCATAAAAGATCCCATCTTTGAAATGGAACATTTTCCATTCTTAATAAGAAATTCAAATCCATCCTTGTCCAAACAAGATACAAAAATGATATTCGTATTAATGGAAGTTACATAAAAGTAGTTCTGTAACTCTATTATCAGCCCACTTGGTAGAGATAACTCATAGATTTGTACTGCACTGGCAGCAACTCTTGCTCCATTAGCAACACGTAGTTCAACCTCACCTTTTGCTAAAGGCCTACTTCTTTTCAGATCTTTAACATTTGAACAAATGTGTGATCCACATCTGGTATCAAGTACCCATTATGAAGAAGTAGTAAAGTTAATCTCAATTATGTATACACCGGACGTAGAGATCTCTACCTCTTGCTTCATCTTCCTTGATTCCCTTGATCCTATCCATATTTTAAGTGCAGAAGACTTGGACTTCAGCTTGGCGGGAGAATGCTTCTCTACCTTGCTTGTATCCTTGGACTCCATTACACTGATCACTATCATGGAACTATCCTTCTTCATTAGTGATTCAACATTTGTCAAAATGTCAAGCAACTTTGACAGTGGTTTAGCCATGTTACACAAGTAGTAATACTTGATAAACATGTTATATGATTTAAGAAAATATTGCAAAATCATATCCGTGGCCAACTCTTATCCCAAAGGAAATCCTAGTTTCTCTAGACGTTCTATATGCCCAATCATATTGAGCACATGGGGTCTAACTGGATCTCCCTCTGTCAGTTTGCATTCAAACAATGTCTTAGGCATACATAGATTGGATTCTACATCCACTGGTATCTTAGGAATATTTAGAACACTTCTCATAGTCCTTAACCAGTTATGGAAATTTATCTCAATTAAATTGTCTGACTTCAACAATGATTTCTTTGCCATTTGATTCTACAAGAGAAAACATTTGCATTTTGTCATAACTCCTTTTGATTTGATTTGATTTGAATAAAATGGACAATATTAATTAGGTCTTTAAATAATTATCTCTCCCACTATTTTGATCAAATTGATAACCCTCATGTATCAATTTAAAAGATTGCAACGTACAACATTCTAGTGAGCAAGATCCTGACTTCCTCTAAGTTATGGACCAACGAGGGCTGTCACCCACAACTAGATTCTTTCAAGTAGGCAACTTTTACCAATTGCATCATATACAACTCTTGATAGATGTTATGCATAACACTTTTTCATGAACATTTTCATGCCTCAAGGTGCTTAATCCTATTAAGATCACCTTGTTAAGTCTGTTCCCAAAAGCCAACACAATGAGTATGCACCATGCAAAGGCAGACCCACATACCCACTATAACACTTCCACGATATAGATGGTGCACCACGTGAAGGTGTGCCCACACTTAGTCGATCAAGCTTTTCATGTGTGTTGCTTTTGGAAGGCATCATAAACTTAATATTTATAATTGAGGGGTTTGATGTTTATATATACATATGCATATCCAATAACCACATATATAGTATGTATCATATACATGTTATATCCCACAAGTAAACATGCAAAGAAATAAAGCGATGATTATGGACATCCTATTTGTAATTCCTTGAGTTACAAGGAATTACGGTCATCTAGGTCTACATCACATGCAGTAACCTATTATTGATGAAGATCTATGTTTGGGCCGTTTCAGGTTGATCATCTCACCCTATGACTGATCGGCTCAGCTCCTGGTCGGTCGGTTGGTTGTTACCAACCAGTCGTCTGGATCCTCCAGACAGTCGGTTCATCATGTCATCTTGCTCCTCGTAAGTCCACTAGTCACTCATCTCACACCATCAGCTAGTCATCTCACACAATCAGTCGATCGTCTCGGTCCCTTAACCGCTCATCTGGGCACCCACCATTCTTCAACATAACAAGAAATAAAACTATCCTACTTTTATATATTTCTTTGGGAAACCCTGAGTTAGATTTGAGGGGAGTAAAGGTAGAAAAAAAAGCTCAAGTTATCTCGATTTACATCTAGAATAGAAGAAAGGACTCGGTACACAGATCGAGACGCAAACAACCACAACCAACCAAGCACACACATAGGGGTTTATAGGCCATAACCACGCTACACATCCACAATCATAAACATTTTAGGGTGACACATATCGATTGCATATATATACCATATCATATATGTATATAGGGATCGTGGTGATTAATCGTATATGCATATTAGCCAGTTAAAGTATTCACATCGTATGCAATAAATAAATGGTGAAAAACCAAAATTTGACCATATCGATTAATCCTAAAACATAGTATGTTGACGTGGCTCCGATACCACTGTTGGGATTTGTGGGACAGAATAGGTAGTGGAAACAAAAAATTTATCTAACCACCAGATTGCATCAACAACTATGCAATAGGAAAGATGGTTTAGTGAGATATACCTGGTCTTGATGCTTTCTCAATGACAATACCTCATAACTAGTGCAACCTTCAACCACCTAGTCTTTTATGGCATCTGTCCAACTCCTAGTCTTGGCCCAGACTGTGGTTGACAGTCGTCCTTCTGAGTGAAAAAAATCTCCCACCTATATAAATAGTCCCCACAAACCACTGGGAACTCTAGTCATCTTGAAGGATAGACTAGAAGGAGTTGTCCCCTTCTGTCAGCGTACTAGTCACCGACACACTCTCCCAACACCAATTGATTTTCTATAGTTGTCTTTCCCTCATTGTTCTCCCTGGACGGGTAGAACTTGCTTGGTCTCTCTCAATTACCACAACAAGAGAGGACAAAAACTTTGCAGAGCAACTAATGTTCTGAGAAGCCCCATGTACCCCTCTATTTATAGTAGAGGGCACTGTCAAGGTTCCCAGTCTGTGCGGGAGTAGAAGGGTCCAGATTTTCCATAAACTGATTGTATTGTGGCAGACAAACCGATGATTTCACAACTCAATCGGTAGTTTGGGCAAGTGAGTCGATCGGTTTAAAACTGAATCGGTCATTTGAGCAGGTGAGCCGATCGGTTCACCCAGTGAACCGGTCATTTCACTTCCCAGACTTTCCCACTATTGACTTTCCTTATTCGTTTCTAATTAATGTAAAGATTAATTCTTATCCCAATCGATCTGAACAAGTGAAATGAAATTCTTTTCTCACAAACTGGGAAACCCAACACCTGCTCGGTTGGTCTAGGTGAGCTGATCGGTTCACCAGTGTGAACCGATCGTCTCAGTGACCATGAGCCGATCGGTTCACCCAGTGAACCGGTCAGTTGGTGGTCCAGGTTGTGCAGAACTCAGTCAATGCAGTTCTTAATCAGTCTAACACTCTAATCAGTTGGTTTAACACTTGAACTTGATGATTCTGAGTCAAGTCTATTGATTGAATGTTTAATTGAGTACCCAAACACTTTAGTAATCAATCTAAACATCATTCATGGATAAACTCCTCTTCCATGTTAATCCTATGTGTGTGACCCTATGGGTTCCATTTCACATTGGCAGTGAATGCCCATAACTAACTTATGACATCACAAGAAAAGAATGGTGCCTAGTCGCACATCAGTGCAACCGAAGTGAAGAGGAAAGTTGGAGAACAACTTTCAACCTACAATATGTTACTTGTGTTACAGTGAATGTATAGTCCCTTTGTCACTAATATCTGAATTGAACTCAAGGCATGGACTTGTCATCCTCTACAAATGTTCAATCCATGTTTCTTGAACTAGAGTAGACTGTCTGAGATAAATGCAAGCTCAATATCATATATTGACTCACATGTACATGGCCATGTATTTCTCAGTCTCGCTTATAAAGTGGCTAGGATATCACACTCACTTAGGAGGGACAAATTCAATATCTATCACCCACATTCAAGTCTCCATGTTTCAAAGTCACCCAATCATCACTATTATAACAACCCATGTTTCAAGATTGCATTTGATGATGTCAAAGTGTACCCAACCACATGTGATGAGTGTAGTGATTTCAGGTCTAAGAACGACAATCACCACCAATACTATAAGAGATGATCCTGACTAACCAAGTGTGGTTTTCATGCATCATGCTTATAGTGGGTCTGTCCGATACACTGTTCTCTAACATATATCTGTGTGCTTGGTTTGATATCATATATCATGACTAATGAGATTCTATCATCAACCAACCCACACTCTAGTCTTTTGTGTTATTTATGTATATGGTTATTTCCACAATAACAACCGACTAGGGACATTAGTGAGAATGTACACACTCTTAACATTTGTATGATCTCATTGTTCAAGTCACATACTTGAAGACATATTTCATTGAGTTTTGTCATTCACTAGACATATATCATGTAATACTATTATCTCAAAATAGTTAAAACATATAGACAGAAATTGCCTTTATTATTATTATTCAAATCATTTATAGAGTATGCCATTACAATCATCATATGACTGGCTCTATGGGCATACATACCAACAATATATGTATACTTTATCACATTTAATGTAACTAGGAACCATAGGCTCAACCCTTTATGATGTGTCACGACCATGTGGCCTTCAGGGGTCCCCAATTAACGATCCAGGGATTGTTTCCTACATTTGTCCAAAATGGGAAAGTTGATTGTAATACTTTTCTTTCCCCTTTCATCTCTCTCTCTCTCCCTCTCTGATCCATGTTGGCACCCAAAAAATACTCCCAACAAATTTAGGAGGTGATTCTGTATCTAACTAATCCTAGATATCTCTATTATGGATTAAGATTGGGACTCTCCCCAATAGTGGTTTGGAGTTAGTGGTCGGGCTTTCTATCCAGACCTATATGCATAGTAGCCTCTCTTCAAAACCAGATCACCCACTATGATACCTATGGATCTCAAGGTATCATCCCTCACCTCCAATTCCACAGCAAGCCCATGTCTCTTCTATTCTTTCTTTCTCTACCCTACCAAAGAGCCCCATCTCCTTCCTCTTTATTCCTCTCTTCTCTGGGCAATCATGGGTCATAGTTGTGTTTGGCAAGACGTGACAGAGAGGATAGCACCCTCACTTTCCTCTCAAAAGCCCAAACACTTGGAGTCAAAAATTGAGTTGACTCACCCAGAATCCTGGTTCATGAGTGGAGGAGGATGAAGGTTAAAGACAAATGGTGTGTAAGTTTACTTCCCTACCCCCAGGTCTACTATTGTAAGGTAAGGGGTACACTGGTTTTCTACCTTTATTTTACAACTGAGCATGTAGGCACAAATTTCCATCATGTCGTGATTTGATTGGCTTGGCCTTGGGCCTTAGAACATGAATTATCTAGTCACATACCGACATGGCAAGCCCTGATTGGCCCAAATAGAATTATCTTGAAATAATCCTAGTAAACTATGGGTAGGTCAAAATATAATGAATGTATATGATTTTCATCAAGAAAATGTGTATAATCCAATAGAGTAGGTTTCATTACATGATTTTATCTCAAACTCTAAAAGTATATAAAGATAGATACTTTGGTGATATGTAATACATGTAAACCCTAATTTCATGAAAGTGATAATCATATCTTGATTAGTTAGTCCTACTGAGTAAACTCTTATCTAATTTTATGAAAGAGTGCAATTGGATCTAATGTAGAAAAAATGCTTCACATGTTACCAAATTAGGGTTTCCAAAGTGGGAAAGTATATATATGTAATAATTAGGGTTTAGAAGCTTAACCCTAATGTAAACCTAATTTGACCCTAAAACCCAAACTTAGGGCCCAAGTCAGTCTTAAGTGATATTTCGAGTTATAAGGAGACTTAGTCCCCCCTCCCTCAAATAGGTGCCAGAGCCCGGATGACCTAAGGGATTGTAAATACAATGCACAACAGGAGGTTTTGAACTCGGGTCCCCCATGGAGGACAGGCTGGGCCGAACCATCTGCGCTACACTGGCCGGGTGTCTTAAGTGATATTTCATTAACATAAAGTAATACATGAGTGTTAAACATTAATTACATGTTGAATACTTGGTTTGTTGAATCTACTCTTGTTTTCTTGGAAACTAAGGCATACCTGAAGGAAGCTAAGCGGTTACTTATGGATAACCACTCTTATCGAATTCTGATATTTTCTAAAGTTTCACGAATGTGTTTCCATTAACTTCATTTTTTATTTACTTCCTGCAAACTATAAGGCCCTACGTGTATAACTTATATGAACATAACTTGCTTGAACCCAAGGTGCTATCTCTGGTGGGATGAATGTAAGGAAAGAGAAATAAAATCATTATGGAAATGATTGATGACCAAGCCTGGAAAGGAAGGTCATCAAGAGGGAAGCCAAATGGGAAGGCCTATAGAATACCAAATATGGAAGGTAAGGTCACCAAGAGGTCAAGCCTTCATGGGAATGTCAGCAGTATACCAAGCCCAGAAGGGAAGGTTATGTGCATCCATTGCAGACACAAGACCTCAAGACAGGGTATACCATAGAGATTGAGCGATTATGGGTTGATAAGTTATAACATAAAACACATGTTTGATTATTTATTAATAATTGTTAATATGGTTGTTTACATTTTTACACCTACATGCACATATTTTTCTTGCACCGCATATAGAGTATAAAAATATACTGACCTCACTTTCATTGTCAATATTTTAGGTTAATCTACAAATTATCTAAAGATATGGACATCCAGATAAGATGGCACTAAAAGAAAAGATGACTAAAGTCTAGTGAAGGATTATAGATACATTTACTCTACGTTTCAAACAATAGTTTCTCTTTTCATGAAACTTCCTGCAGGATCTTTTATCTTCATATTGTTGTCAAACTCATTTCCATTCAATGAAATTGCTAAGTATTAGTCTTTTTTTTATAAACCTGGATCTAGGAATTATAGCAATGGTCCTTGCCCTCTTAGTGTGCCTTAATCAAGATGACAGAAGGAGGGGGTCATTACAAAAGGCTTGTTGTATTGTCTAATCCATGAAAGGTCCAACATGACTCTAGTGATGTTTCAAGAAGTAAACCGTGATGCCATCTGAGCCTAGTGCTTTTGAGGGTGCCATGATGTCGAATATTTTTTGTTGATGATGATGCCTCCATATTTTGCCAAGATGTTTACTAAATAACTGGGAAGGAACCTCTAAAAGAGTTGGTATAGTGTGGGTATGAAGGAGTAATAGTTGTTAGAAGATTAAGGAAAAACAAGTAGATGTGGGATCAAAGCTCAGCTGGCACAAAAATCCAGTTTCCACGGGGACCTTATAGTCGTGTGACCTTTTTGTGGTCTCTTCAAGCTCAAACATAGGACTGGAAGAAGTTTGTATTTTGGTCTCCATGCTTTAGCCAGCTGATGTGTGCCTTTTGTTGTCATCCATCTTCTTCATCTAGATGAATGTAGTGGTCCTGCTCTTTAGTTCTACAACTTGTAAGGAATAATCAATGGAATTGATGGAGCTATACATATATTGAATGTAGTTATAATTTTTGAAGTGTCATTTCTTTTTCCATGTGTTTGCAGAGGTTGTTACAACACCAATGGGTCATTGTCACTTGAAACGCTAGAAATGCGTCAGAGAAAGAGGAGTGAGAGTCCCATCTTGACATTAGACCTGACGTGCAGCTTTAGTCTAAGCTCTAGCTAGATTTTGTTCTAAATGAAGCATGTTTAGGAGGGCTTAGACCACCCATTTTGGTGGATAGGGGTTTATTATTTGAGATCACCTTGGGGAGTATCTGCATGAAGGCTTTAGTACGATCTGATAGCCATGCTTCATTCGATGGACCTATCTAATCTCTCAAGGAGGTGTCCTCATTGGAAGGTAAATGGTTGACCAGTAGCACCTAGATCGGTGAGGTTGGTGTTGAGGAGGTAGTGATGGAATTTTGTTGAAGAGGTTGAGTCCAAGAAAGTACTTTCTTGTTTCTCCATACTTTTCAACATGGTGTTGAAATCTTTGGTGACTAGACAAGGTTCATCACCCAATGGATTGAGTATGAGGATATATTGCTAAAGCAATGATCTTCTTGAAGGATTTGGGTTGCCATAAATAGTAGTGAAGAAATCCCTTCCATTCATATGGCAGTGGATGAACTGACGATGGTTGAGGAGAACCTCAAAATTTCACCTAGCATTATCCCACAAGAGCCAGATACCTCCTGAGAAGCCCATAACTTCTACTTGATGAGAAATGGAAAACTGATTTTGTTGATTATTCTATCAATTGTGTTACCACTACAACATGGTTCAATGACAACCAGCATATGCAACATGTGTGATCGTCATAACTCCTTCATATAGCGGGTTTTTTTGTTGGAGCGAGATCCATGAATATTATATCATATTATATTCATTAGAATAACAAAAGAGGGAAAAGATTCGATGATGGTTGCAACAGTCCCACCACTTCCTCACTATCAATTGTGCTAGAAACTTCCATCTCCTTGTTGAGGAGGTTGAAGTCAATAGTTTTCTTATTTGAGGAAGTTGAGTTCCCCAACTACTATGTCAACCTCCCTTTCTTATAGATCCTCTTTGGGTGGTCTTGGCAACATTAACAATCACCTTCCAGTTATGAAGAACATTGTATTGTTTGTGTTTGGTTTGGAGCTGCGATGTAGTTAAGAGAAGCAACTCATATCACTTGGGTTGAATTAGAAAGGGTTGGAGGAGTTCATCGGTTGTGATCTTCCTTTAATCACTTTATCAACATCAGAGCCAAAATTGTCAGACCTCCACTTTAATGACCCAATGGTTGAGTTGTTAATATAACTCCCACCCACTCAGTTAAGTAGGGCATTAGTATTTGTCAATCCTTTTGGCACTAGGCATTAACCCAATTGTATTGTATAGATAACCACCTCCACTCATCAGTAACTACAATACATTCCTTAAATCGTTCGTTCTTTTCATTTTTCACCTTTGGGTTTTTTTCATGCCAGTACATGCTAGTTCTTGACTATATCCAAACACGGGATGGAACAACAAACACCCCATCCTATACACGTACCTCCTAATATTTTTCCTTCTCACATCCTTTATTAGTTATTTTCAATGATCCAAACATGGCCTTAAGGTATTTTTGGTCTGATGGCATTGTCGAAACTTGTCGATCCTAACTCATGCTCCACTGACTCATAAGGGATTAAAAAACCCACATGCAAAGGAAAAAAATAGCCCAAGCATCAGTCCTCAAAACAATAACCTGAACAATTGTTGGAAACATAAATTCTCATCGGTCTTGCTCTGACAAAAACATTAGCTCTCATCGACCATCCATCAGATTTGACCATCGATGACTTTTTCTTTAAAGTCCATACGCAAATCACATGTGTTCTCCAATATTGCAAATACCAATATTGGTCCAGCAAAAATATAAATCTCATCGACCTATTATCTATGATCCCTCATCAGGTTAAATCATCATAGGATAGAAATCATGCTAGTTCGTTTAATAAATAAAAAATATGAGCTAATTAGCATGATGTATTATTATCAACTAGTTTAATATGAAGCATTGGTACCACATACAATAAGGTTCAAAAGCATCCAAATAAAATCAAACTTTACAAGATCGTTAATAATAACATGTAATAACATATATATATATATATATATATATATATATATATATATATATATATATATTGAAATTTCAGTTAGACTCCACGAAATAGACAAATTTCATATAAGTCTATGAAGTACATAAAATTTTAAAACTTGAGTAAACATTGGCTCAAATTTTAAACATATATTTGTCTAATGATATTAGATCATAATTCAAAGTTTAATTACAAAACTAAGTAGCTAATTAAAAGAAGCAAGCATGTCAATGAATTTAAGTAAGGTTAGCGGCCTTATAACCATAAATCCCTAATAAGGATTCAACCATCCTATGCAAACAAAGAAGGGTACTTCCTACATATCTCTTCCTATAACTCCCATGGCTTCCCGTACCCTACAATGATGTCATTCACCAAAGCTATATCCTTCTTCCCCATCTTCTGCACACGCATATCTAAAATAAAAATTGGGCCCTATACATAGGAAACATCATCATTTAACTCCACCTATATTGGCTGAATCATCTCCTCCTTATCTGGGTGACACTTCCTTAAAATCAAAATATAGAAGACATTGTGCGGTGCAAATCTATAAGCAATTCCATAAGATACCTTCCCAACTTGGATTGTGATAGGGTAAGGTCCCATAAACATAGGAGCCGGCTTACCCTTATTCTCGAACCTCATAATACCTTTTCAAGGGGAGACTTTGAGATACACACAGTCTCCAACCTGAAACTTCAAAGGTATACAACGGTTATAGGCATGTAACTTCTGCTTGTCCCGTGTTTCCTTCAATTGTTGTTAATCACCTTGATCTTCTCTGTAGTCTATTGAATCAACTCATGACCCAACAACTAGTAATTACCTACCTCATATCAACAAAGAGGTGACCTACAACGCCTACCATACAAAGTCTCATATGGTGTCATATCTATGCTCCTATGGAACATGTTGTTGTAGGAAAACTCCACTAAGATCAAGTGAAAATCCCAACTTCCAAGAAATAGAGCACACATACTCTCAACCAATCTTCTAACATTTGTATTGTCCTTTATGAATGACCATTTATTTGTGGGTGAAAGGTTGTACTGAACCTCAATTGTGTCTAAAAATTGTTAATAGACCTTTGCAAAACCTACTCATGAACTGAGGACCTCTGTGTCATAATCTTGTAACTCATCTGCCATGCAAATGAAACTATCTCATCAGTAGAGATATGTACCAACTTTTTTGTGGTGTAGCTAATCTTCACAAACAAAAATGAGCAGACTTTGTCAACTGATCAACGATCACCCAAATGGAATCATGACCCTTGTCTATCCTAGGAAGACCAACCACAAAGTCTATAGTTATGTGATCCCATTTCTACCATGAAATCATAAAAGATTGCAACGTGGCTACATGTTTTTGATCTTCTACCTTGACCTACTAAAAAACTAGACACTTAGCAACAAACTCCGCTACATCACAATTTATACCTAGACACCAGTCAAAATGCTTGAGATTATGGTACATCTTTGTACTATCAAGATGCATCACATACATTAAGGAATGAGACTCCTCAAGTCTCATGTTGCTCAGCCGATCAACATCAAGAACCACCAATCTGGCTGTGAAAACTCACTATCCCATCATTTGTCTTGTGAAACCCATCATGTTTTCTGTTTCCAAACTTTAATTTGATGTTTTGTATTATGGTATCATCCATTTGCACATGTATAATCTCTTGTATCATTGTCAGATTCTCTTGTAAATGTGCCAAAAAATACCGACAAAGAGACCTCCAACTCTACATTCATTTGCTAAAGTGACAGCAACATATCCAGATTGTAACAAGCCATGGAGTACAACTTTACTTAATCTATAGATGATGACAAAGATGACTTTCTACTTAGTGCATCAGCCACTACATTCACCTTTCCTAGATGATAGTCTATTGTACAGTCGTAGTCCTTTATCAGTTCCAACCATCTCCTATGTATCACGTTCAACTCTTTCTTTAAAAAGATGTACTGAGGATACTTGTGATCCATGAAGATTTGACACTTCTCTCCATATAGGTAATGTCTTCCAATATTCAAGGCAAGAACCACAACTTTTAACTCATGATCATGATTTGGTATCTCCTCGTGTTTCTTAAGATTTCGAGAAGAAATAGAAACCAGCTCTTTTCCTACACTAGAACACATCCCAACCCATATTTTGAAGCATCACATAAAATAATGTAGCCTTTCCCAGCCCCTAGCAGCACCAACACTGGAGCACTTGTCAACTTCTCTTTCAACAAATGGAAAGAATGTTGACACTTGTCATCCCATATAAAAGGAACTTTTCTTGTTACACCCACATCCCAGGATTACCACTAATCATGAGATTGGGGCATAAGTTTGAGGATTACACTTAATACAAAGATCACTCCCAACTTTTTCTTTGATTTCAAACTCTTTATTTTCTACATTCAATCACATAAACAAAATTTACAAGGTAATTAAACCTTGATTACTCTAATCTGATCTCAACATTAAAGATACATATCTAAATATTAATTATGTTTGTCACACTTCCATGTATGTATGACATGATAAACATATACATTCTCTATTATTAAGGAAACAAAGTTACACATCGTCATTTACAACTCTCTCACTACTCTACTAGGACCCAGAGTGACAGGGACTGACTGTGCTTGACTAATTTGATAGTTAGCTCTCATGGAAGATCTACTCTGACATTGACATTCTTCAGATCCACATGGTTTCCCTAAAATTTTGTGAGTAGAGGGGTGAGCCTACTCACTCAGTGAATGAGCAATTCAAAGAAATGGTTTAAATAACTTATATAATTATAGATATATTGTTGAACAACAGATATTAAGTAGAACAAAAACAAGCTATAAAGTAACTAATCATTCACAAACATATGAATGATAGGTTACTCTAGATGACTACAAAGAGTAAATCAATCACTGAGAATTCTTAAACAATCACAAGTAAACAATTAATTCAGAAACATACAAAGAATAATTGAATAACTGCATGATTAACCTCCCATTCATATTATTATTCCCACATGAGGTGTACCACAACATGTGAAAGTATCACAACAAGCTACGATCTCACTGTACAAGACTTAGAAGCATGTCTGCGAGCCTAAGTTTTTAGTCTCAATACCACATCTACAGTTGGCATCGCCAAGTCTGGTGTAACATCCTAGGATTTGAGGCCTCGGATAAAACACTCTTAAAATGAATGATTGGACTACCCATATCACCAAGGTGCACCTCCTTTTCAGGAAGCCCATCACTAAAGAACTCCATAGTTAAGCATGCTCAGCTTGGAGTAGTACTAGGATGGGTGACCAGTCAGGAAGTTGATCCTGGCTTGTGTGTCGGTGTGGACAAAGTACGCAGTTAAGGCTAGTGGTGGTTTGTGGGGCCAATCATCATTCCTGAAACTCTACTAGAGCCTTGGGCAGTGGGCCCGAGCTTTACAGATGGTATGAGAGCCGATTCCCCTCCAGTAGGTGGGCCCACATGGGCATGGCATGCCAGTCTTGAGCCGTGCGGTCCAGGCATGTAGGAAAGGGTTGTCCATGGTTGACGTAGCCACCCTTGTGCTTGTATTCCGTGATCGGGAGCTGGGTGTCCATGGGTCATTATGGGTCTGCACTAAAATGGGGAAGAGATTATGAGGCCTTATAGTTGAGCCTTGACAAGGACGTCAAGAGTCTAAGTGGGGGAGATTGTAACATCCCAGGATTTGAGGCATCAGATAAAACACACTTAAAAGGAATGATTGGACTACCCATATCACCAAGGTGCACCTCCTTTTCAGGAAGCCCATCACTAAAGAACTCCATAGTTAAGCGTGCTCAGCTTGGGAGTAGTACTAGGATGGGTGACCAGTCGGGAAGTTGATCCTGGCTTGCGCGTCGGTGTGGACAAAGTGCACAGTTAAGGCTAGTGGTGGTTTGTGGGGCCAGTCGTCATTCCTGAAACTCTATTAGAGCCTTGGGAAGTGGGCCTGGGCGTTACATTTGGCTCTTGATGGCTACTAATGGTAGTGGCCGAACATCTTAGAATCCACCTCTCAACCTGGGTAATCATTCGGTGAGTCAAAGCCCTCAGGCTTGTTGTGCACCAATGGACATAGAAGATGTACACTGATTGCCACAACTTGTAACTAGGGATGAGCATCGGGCCGGGTTATACCGGGTTTTGTCTGTCCCAAACCCAAACCCACATTTTAAAGTGGGCCATGGGCCGGGTTCGGGCCCGAATAAAAATGAAAAATGTCAGCCCATACCCGGCCCATATAAAAATGTTGGGTTTCGGTCCGGATTCGGGTTTGCCCATATAACATCGAATGAGCATATCAAATTTTGCTAGATCCAACTTGCTAACATGGAAACTAAACTAGTATGATATGTATTTTGTGATCAACCTTCAAAACAATATATATATTTTGTGATAAATGTAGTCGGAATATGTACACCTTAGTTGTATGATCCCCTACAACAATGAATGGATATTGAAAGAGCAACAAATCATTTTCTCGTACATGTTAAAAAATCAGTGGAATCTATGATGTTGTGGTTTTTTGCTTCTCATCCTATATGTATATACAACGAAATGGGTTTTGGAAGGGTAAGAGATCATTTGTCTCCTACATGTGGGCATATGAGAAAAAAATGAGCATAATCTACTATGCATTGAGCAAAAGATCATTTGTCCCCTACATGTGGACAGAGTGAGATCAAAATAATGAAATCAAGTATTTCTATCTATGTCAATGATAGTTATCTTACTAGTATCAATTCACTAATCATGTTGATTGATTACAAATTTTCTATGTTTCCATTGGTTGGATACATACTACATATTGCATCAAGAAATTTGTATGTTTTTCTTTCAAGACAAAGATAGATGTATGCATCTATAATGTACATAAAATCTAATCTGGGTATTTGGGTTTTCGGGCCTGGGTTTACCTCCGTCCATACCCGGCCCAAATAAAATATGGGTTTAAATTTTAGGCCCGGCCCACCCATATTATAAATCGGGTTCATGTCTGGATCGGATTATGCGGGCTGGGTCACGGGTCGGATCGGGCCGACCCGACCCGATGCTCATCCCTACTTATAACACAGGTACCACTGGCATCTCTGGTTGGTGTTATATACCAAACATTTAAGGAGTCTTCCCTCATAGGACTAGACCCCCACACCCTACTAGTGTGCTCCATCTTACCTCGACTTATGTGGGACCTCCATTCGGGAAGTCATTTCCTCCTCACAACGTAGGCCTCTTGTAAGGACTCTATAGTGTTCAAGGAATCTAAATATCTAATTCACTCTCTAAATTCATAGTTCAAACATCCCATCAACCAATTCTTAGTTTATCTTTGTAAACAATTCATTTCGTATGTCTTCTATAATATATATCACAAACTAAACTACTAAGCATCACCACATCTCACACTGAGAAACACTGAATTGAAGATAATTGATTCACTTAATACCCTTTCCTTAGGGTTTCATTCACCTCAATCACATATCACACAACTCACATAAGGATTTTTTGTATCATAATCTGCCATTGATAAAAGTATCCTCTCAACAATTCACATACAACCAACATATGTATGAAACATTGGAAAGAACTGAACTAGGGATTTCAAACCATTTACTGAAATATAATGTAAACACCTAAAATGATATCCAAAATAGTATTAATATTTGTACTACGGATTCAGAATAAATAACCATTCACAAACAAGGATATTCAAATAGGCAAATTTCTTTATTCAATTATACAATAATTTCAGGCATAACTGAAAACCCTAGAATTTGGTATATTGTTCTATCTTCTAAAATAACTTCAAGAATGCTTATCTAGAATATAATAATCCATTTCTAATATGGTTTGATAATTTTAAATTCATCATATCAGGAAAATGATCTATCTCTAACCATTTTACTCGAGTTAGAACTAAAAGCCATTTAGTGTTTATTTTCGCATACAGGAGAATTGAAGATTTATGGTGGATTAATCCAATTTTGTGCAATCTATTATTAAAGGAAGTGCCCACTCACCCTAAGGTGTGAAAACACCTTAAAAAACGCAGCCCATCTCTAGAATTCTCAAATCCATATAAAAACCCTAGACATCACTGGTTTCTTCTTCCTTTCAACTCATAAACCCTAGGAATGGAGAATTATGAAGAAAGAATGAGAAAGGGTGAGATTTGATATCATTTCAAATCAAATCAATGGAGGGACGGAATATTGACATGTGAGAGAATATTCACCATGAAATGCTATGCAAAGAAGCTAAACTTACTTGATTTCATCATATCGTGGATAGTGAAACCCTAGGTCAACATCTCCATCATTTTCTCCACTCAAAACCCTAGTTGTCCTCTCTCTCTAGAATTTCATTTCTCTGGAATGGATCAAGAAATGTGAGATCACATTGGTGCTAGGTTGCTCATATAGAGCAATTGAGGTGCTTAGGTAATTTGCAAATTGACCCCTGACTATACTTTTTCTTATTTTAGCTAAATTTTGTGCCATAAAAATGTTACTGTAAATCATTTACTCAGAGATCAAACCTCCTACAAAAATTATTAAAATTTATCAAGGTATTTGACATGTAATTTCAAAGATCCTATGAAATTTCAGATCATTTGAATCTACCAATAAGTAATTAAAAACCAAACAGTGCACTGCTATAGTGCAGTTTGCAGAACTGTCGATTGAAGAGAAAATACCCCAGAACGGCTGCATCAGTTGCCAGAACCATGCTAAGATGGACCCAATATGACATTCTATCTAACATGGCCGTGGTGCATTGGTTTCATCAGATTTGAGTACAAAATTATCTAACACTTCAATTCTTTCAAAGCGGTCGTGTGGCCTAGAATGCTCGTTCCATCAGCAACCCTACACAGTCGTGCCACCCACCACGACTGTTCTACTCAATCCTCTAACTCCCATTTTCATTTTCCTTTTCTCACCTCACATGTTCCACCCCATCACGGGCGTGTTGGGAAAAAACCCTAATTTCATCCGACTAGGGTTTATACTTCTCAATCCTTTGTTATTCAAAATGAAGGCAAGCTTAGAGTTCTCATTATATTTAACACATCACAATTGAGGTACCATCCTTAATCATGTTTAAGGAACGATCAATCAAACTAAGTATGTAATCATCCAGGTAACCCTAGTTTGCTAATTTAGCTCTTATACATTCATAACAATTCTTCCCCCCCATAAATAGGTTTTTCCCTCAAAACATAAATACACAGAAAAAGTACATTTGATATTTCTTCTAAACTTTTGAAATATTATATGTCATTGTACTCTTTTATTTCATATTCAAATATGGTTTTCAACATTGAGTGCTTTGTTTCTCTTCTAATCATAACAAATTTAGAACAAAGCCTCCCAATAACAACAAAATAATTATCTATGTCACAATCAATAATAGAAAAGAGAGAGAAATCAACCATTTTCAATCATATCATTGTAAGGACCCTGACCCATGTTTTGGGCTAACCCTATTTGCTTTCCCTAAACCTGGTGTTTAGAGGCTTGCTTAATCACCAGAGGTGTGATTAGGGTTTTTGTTCTCCGTGCAGGTCTTTTTGGTGCAACTTGCAATTTACCCAAGTTCTAGGGTTTCTGTGCAAGTTTGCCACCTTGAGGGATCTCTTTGTATCTCTTTGCATCCTCTAAGGTTGAGAGGATGAGTTGGGTGCCTTTCTTGAGTTGTTTGGGCCTCATTTTGTCTTGCTTGTTTGGTTTTGGGCCTTGGGGCATGCCTTGCTACCTTGTGTCGGGCAAGAGTGTTGCCTTGGCGCCTTGTATCGGCTAGTAGTGCTTTGTGTGTGTCGGGCAGATGGGTGTGTTGGTCAGGAGAGCTGGTGGTGTGTGGGGTTGGTGTGCTAGGTGACACACACCCCTCCACCTAGCATCATTTGTGTCACCCTCTCTTGGACACATGGTAGCTTCTTTGCTAGCAAGTGCAAGGAGTTGGACAAGTGGTGTTGGGGTGCTAGCATGTGGTGTGGCTCTTGGACAGGTGGCCCTTAGTGGATGCCACCTTGCCTTTCTCTTCCCCATTACCCTCTTGTATATATGCCACCCACCTTGCTTGCTAGTAGTCCCTTTAGTTCCCTTTAGTCGTTTCTCTCTTTTCCCTTAGTGGTCGAGCAGAAGAAGAGAAGGAGAAGAGGTGGTGGCTGATACATCTTGCTGCAGTAGCTTTCTTCTTCCCTAGTGGTGGCCGATACACATACTAGTGCTTACATCTTTTCTTCTCTAGTTGGTATCTCTCTCTCTCTCTCTCTCTCTCTCTCTTGGTGTCATATTCTTCCTTACTCTTTCAGCCATGGAGGTGTGATAGGTTCCTCTCCCTAGTTGGCTCTCTTTTGACGATGGTTTCTCTTCTCTTCTTTGAGGTGGTCGAAGGTTGAAGGTGGTGTTTTGGAGCTTGGAGAAGTTGTACTTAAGGCGGGTTACATAACTCTCAATCATCTCTATTATTTTCTCTCTTCATATGTGCTTAAATCGATTCTTGTCTTTAGAACGATACCTTCACTATGATAGTTGTTTATGTTGAACTTGAGATCTGATCTAATGGAAAGGTTATGTTTTATTACTACCTTTATCTTGTGCTCCTTGTGCGGGATGGTATGGGGTGTCTTAAGGTTGAAGATGACTAACCCGATATAGTGTTTTGCCCGATATAGTGTTTTACCAGAGAGGTTATCCTTTGGTTGATGGATTGTGCGCAATACCCCTCTCTCGTTTCGTTGAGACGTGAGCTTAGGATTTCTTAATCCAAAGATGTATGTTGAAGTGGTGAGTCCTTGGGCAAAACCCCTCTCTCACTTTGTTGTTGAGAGGTGATCCTATTCTCTAGAGGTTTGGGCAATATGATAGTTAGCTTGGCTAATAGAAGTGCTCACCTTAGTGTTGAAATGATGATCTACCCTAGTTGCACGACATGTTCTTGGGGTTGAACCCTTGGTTGGTACCTTGACGATATGGGGTGGTTATGCCTTTTGTGATGGGTATTCTTGGTTAGGTACATGGAACATGATAGGCTATTCCTTTGTGTGGGCGATACCCTTAGAAATAGCGTTGACCGATACCTTATAAACTTTTGGGTGATATGATGTGGTTTCCCGATATGGATGGTGGTGTCTTGGTTCTTGTTGCCCGATATCCCTCTCCTTCCTTTGAGTTATAGATTGGGTGATACAGTAGTATGAGGCTTGGGCATTACAATAGGCAGATGCCTTGTTGATCCTTCACCCGATATGGTGCTTGATAGTTGAGTTAGTTGAGCATTGTGAGGCTTGTACCCCTTGGACGATAAGTGGTCTGAGTGGGGAGTTATGGTTTGTTGGAGCATGTACGACATCCTCTTGGATGGTGCTTCCTGACACTCTATTTAGATGTGTTGCCCATTATGATGTGTTGCCCGTTATGATGCGTTGGGTGTTGTGGCTTTGATGTGGTTTGCACGATACCTTTAGATGTGAACCCTACCCTTGAGCAAGCTTTTGGGCGATACTAAGTATCCCTGCCCGATATGCCTTGGTAAAGGACCTAACCCGATACCCTTGCTTACCCGACACACACCTGTAGAGGTCTTGGCCAATATGCCTTTACCCGGTACATGCTTGGTTACCTGACACATATGGAGGTATAGGTTGTTATATCTCTGAGCTTGTGCGATATGGTGTCTAGGACGACACATGTTCAGAGCCTTGGTGGTTTGGCATTATATATGAGATCCATATACTCATCCTTATGTAAATATGCAGCCTAGGGTTAGAAGTTTATTGGATTAGATAGTATGCATGATAATAATGATCATGGACGAGGTAAAAGGGAGTTGACCATGCTAGGGTTGACCTAGAGAGTACCCTAGTGGCTATAAGGTCATGTGGTCCTTGGTCGGCATGGTTATGAGGTTGCCTAACTTGAGATGAGGTTAGACGTGTTAGACATATGAGTTGCACGATATCCCAGAAGATGGTCCCTTGACCAAGATGGGTTGAGGTGTGTTTGAACGATATGACCTTGGTGGCTTGTTTGCATGTCATGCTTTGCCCCATACCAGGCATAGGTGGAGTTGTGGGTCTGACCCAATATGAATCTTGTCTGATATCACCTTGGTTTGTGGTACTGAAGCTTTGTAGCTGATATTGGCTTTTAGTGAGGGTTTGTTTGGTCGCTGCCTGGTTTTGGTGAGGGTAGGCGACACCTTTAGTGAGGGTTGTACCCTAACCCGATATCCCTATATGTTATCTTGAGCCCTAGATGTTAGTATGCTTATCTTGTTACCTTGGGCCATATCTTTGGTCATAATGATGAGATATGATGAATAGGTTGTAAACCTTAGTAAGGTGGTTACCTATGGTTGATGATAGGTGAACCTTTAATGAAGGTTGATGCTAGTTCACGGTTGTATGATCCTTAAAGATGAATCCTTCGGGATGGTACTCATGGTGTCATGAGAAGTAGGGTATGGTGGGATACCCATGGTATGATAAAAGATGTTATAACAGATCTTGTTCCAACTCTATGAACCTTACTCCTAAATGATGTGATAGTCATGATATGTTTCTTTAATAAGTTGTTGTTGGTAAGTAAGTTATCTCTATTGTTGTACAATCTAATAATGCAGGTGGTACTATTTGAATACATAGCCAGGTAAGGGCTATGATGCTCATGTGAATATGTGCCTTTTGTGACGCCTAGTATATGTGAAATATCTTTTTAGGTGGACGTGCCTGGAGAGAAAAAGATCATGTGGATGAGGATGATATGCAGAGGTATCGTACTTGGTAGAATAGATAGTGTCAAGCAGTAGAGTCCTATGTGTTGTCCCTATACACTCAGGTCTTCAGGGGAGTTTTCGATGTTTCTGATAAGATGATCGATATGTATGGTTTTTGGCTTTTGTACCATGATGCAATAAATAAGCATGTGGAATTGTTATTTCATGTAACAAGATGATGGGAAAATATGTTGCAGCACCTTGATTCTATATGTTATGAAAAGAAAGTGTTGGCTCAGATGTAATATGTCTCATATTATGGTGCTTGTTGTAAATCAGTTTTAATTTCCCATGGTTTTTGGTAATCTGCTGGTTAATATGTAATCATGTTTTGTTTGGATTGGGATATTTCAAGTTTTTGGTATCAGAGCTCTCGGTTCACCGAGTCTATAGGGACACTAGGACTAGGATTAGGATGGTGTCTAAGGTTGGACCGTGACAAAAAATATGGTGCATACTACCTAATCTTAGTACTTGGATGCCCTGGCCAGGTATTCAAATATTGAAGACAAAGGTAAGTGTGGAGCCTTAGATTGTTTCCTCTTTGATTACTTTGATCAAGTAGTCACTCTGGGACAATCTAAAGAGCATAACAAATTAGGAAATATGATGCTAATACCTTCATCTTGCTATAAAAGAAGTAAATAAATGCACCATAACTCTTTAAAACCTGGATGCTTGATAATCAAAAGAGGAGGTAACAGTCCGATGAAAATTAAATCCATGCAAGAATATGACGAGATAAGTTCTTGAAACCGTACTCAAGAGATACATCAAGTAAAATACAGATTTAGTCGTGATAACAAGCTGAGTTAAAGCGTAAAACTTACACAAGATGAAGAAAATGCCTAAAATAAAAAATAAGGTTGGAAGAAAGATAAGAACAAATGATGATTAAATAAGATGGAACCTGAGATAATCTCAGACCAACCAATGAACATAAGAGAAAATAAGAAAGTATAAAGTGCAAATTCATGATAAGTAAAAGGGGACAAGAGAGATGATCCTTGTACAATAAAGAATATGTGAAGAGTAACGATCTTTTTCACAAAGAGAAAATGAAAATGTGATATAATCAGGAAAGAATCATGAATATGATAAAATGACAACAAGGGAAAAAGTGTAATGACATGTAATTGTCTTGATGATTCCTGTGCTAATTGCAAGGAAATCAAGAAGAAATAGGATAAAACCAAATGGAACAAGGTTTAATGATACTTAAACAGTTGAAAGCTCATGTAAGGATCAAAGAAAGTGATAATTTCCTCCCCTCAATATGAAACCACAGGTGTTGATGGGGTGATAGGAGGAGTTTGTTCCCTTGTGTTCCTTCCTTCCAAGGGAGTGGCAGTCAAGTGGACCTTGTATCACTTGATATGTATGCTTTTGGAGTGGTCTTTGGTTGGATACTTTGAAAAGTATCAGTTGATCTTGGACTTTAGTTTCCAAGATAGAGATACATGTGATAGATGATGTTTTGAGACGACGTTAAGATTCTCTTGACATGTTTTGATCTGGTGATGACAATAGAATACGGATGCGATACCAGAAGTGATGAGTTTTGACTCATGAGATGGATACCAAGGTAAGGAATCCTAGTATCTGAGAAGTGCCAAGCATATGAGAAGGTGAGAACATGTCTTCTGGTAAGAGAGTTAAGAGTCAAGAGACTTGGATCATGGAGGTATGGTGATGAACCATCTTGATAGATCATCCTTGACCTTGAACCCATAAGATGAAGCTTGTTTTGGAGTCTGGATCTATGAGGTGACATTTGAGGCAGCAGTTCAGCAACACAGGGGAACATTGATGAGGATAAGGAAGTGAGGACCGAATAGTCTGACCAAAGAGCAGAGGGCAATAGGCACCAGTTAGATCTTGTGAGATCAGTTAACCAGAATGGTAGGTTAACCTGCATGTTTGTTGGCAGGTCGGATGGAGTCGCTCCATTCTGCTTTATCTTCTTCTTGCCTCTTAATTACTCTAGTCGATCCAGCTTAGGATGTACCCCCCCCTTTGAACGCTTATAGGATGTGTGGCAGATGTTTCCTTCTTGTTAGCCAGAAGAGAGATAGCATGTGGTCAAACACCTTGTTGGATGACCTGGTTGTGGTGGATGAAGTATATCCTTCTTGTGTCCTTCCCTTTCCAGCACTGGATAGTCAAGTGAATCTCTTTCCATGTGACATGTTGAGGATCGAGATAATCCTGGAATGGATATCCTTGGAAAGGTGTGGAGTGGTCTCAGATGGAGAGTTTGGTTTTGATTCGACCTAACTAAGTGCTTATAATATGGCTATCACCTGTTAGGGGTTTATGCTTCGCATAAACATGACATCGGAAGGTATGCACCCAAGGAAAGGAATTGTTGTAAGATCATCTTGGGAAAAGTTCATCAAGATAAGCCTGATTCCTTGGAATACTCCTAGCTAAGTCTCGAGTGAAGGAAGGTCCAGGCAGGATGAGCATCGGTTGGAGATGGATGAACAAGGTTTGTGATTCCAATCTAAATCAGCTGAGACAGTGCATACATGTTACCACCCGAATTGATGCTTCTTGTGCTCTTGGAAACCGATGTGAAGTTGTGGCAACCTTGAATCCAAGATGATGCAGTGTACCTTGCTCTGTTGTTGCTAACCCGAGATGTGTAGTTCCTTGGTTTCCTGATAGCTCCTTTGTGTTAAGTCCTGAGCGATACCTAGTATAGTGCCTTATGAGTCTTGTTATTTGTATACATGTGTTTGGTAGAGTATGTATATTGTGATAATCCCTTCTGAGATAGATCTCCCTTGGATTAGAGGCATCCTTTGTGAAAGAAGAAGGAACACTTGGAATGTATATAGAAAGGAAGGTGACATATCAGTAAAGGAACTGATACCTGAGTGATACGAGTTGCACACAATGTTCCAGTATCTAAGGAGTGTTCCCAGACAAGTATGATGAGATGGAGGGATGAGCTTGTGACCAGTACAGAAAACCCTGTGATGACTTTGGAGGAAGAGTAAGTATGTTGGTCATAGATCTATGATACCCAGGAGCCTTGTGGAGTTGTATGATGTGATGCGTGAGTAACACCCGTCTTCTTTCCGCTTGGAATTTTGGGGACGAAATCCTTGTTAGGGGTTTATGATTTGTAAGTACCCTGGCCCATGTTTTGGGATAACCTTGTTTGCTTTGCCTAAACCTGGTGTTTAGAGGCTTGCTTAATCACCAGATGTGTGATTAGGGTTTTTGTACTCCGTGGGGGTCTTTTTGGTGCAACTTGCAATTTACCCAAGTTTAAGGGTTTCTGT
This sequence comes from Alisma plantago-aquatica, assembly GCA_963693085.1. Classification (NCBI taxonomy): domain Eukaryota; kingdom Viridiplantae; phylum Streptophyta; class Magnoliopsida; order Alismatales; family Alismataceae; genus Alisma; species Alisma plantago-aquatica. Next base: position 490,850,522 of record OY856415.1, read on the forward strand.
GCAAGTTTGCCACCTTGAGGGATCTCTTTGTATCTCTTTACATCCTCTAAGGTTGAGAGGATGAGTTGGGCACCTTGCTTGAGTTGTTTGGGCCTCGTTTGGGCTTGCTTGTTTGGTTTTGGGCCTTGGAGCATGCCTTGCTACCTTGTGTCGGTCAAGAGTGTTGCCTTGGCGCCTTGTATCAGCTAGTAGTGCTTTGTGTGTGTCGGGCAGATGGGTGTGTCGGTCAGGAGAGTTGGTGGTATGTCGGGTTGGTGTGCTAGGTGACACACACCCCCCCCACCTAGCATCGTTTGTGTCACCCTCTCTTGGACACATTGTGGCTACTTTGCTAGCAAGTGCAAGGAGTTGGACAAGTGGTGTTGGGGTGCTAGCATGTGGTGTGGCTCTTGGACAAGTGGCCCTTAGTGGACACCACCTTGCCTTGCTCTCCCCCTTTACCCTCTTGTATATATGCCACCCACCTTGCTTGCTAGTAGTCCCTTTAGTTCCCTTTAACAGTTTCTCTCTTTTCCCTTGGTGGCCGAGCAGAAGAAGAGAAGGAGAAGAGGTGGTGGTTGATACATCTGGTTGCAGTAGCTTTCTTCTTCCCTAGTGGTGGCCGATACACATAGTAGTTCTTGCGTATTTTCTTCTCTTGTTGGTAAGTCTCTCTCTCTCCCTCTCTTGGTGTCATCTTCTTCCTTACTCTTTCAGCCATGGAGGTGTGATAAGTTCCTTTCCCTAGTTGGATCTCTTTTGACGATGGTTTCTCTTCTCTTCTTTGAGGTGGTCGAAGGTTGTAGGTGGTGCTTTGGAGCTTGGAGCTTGGAGAAGTTGTGCTTAAGGTGGGTTACATAACTCTCAATCATCTCTATTATTTTCACTCTTCATATGTGCTTAAATTGATTCTTGTCTTTAGAACGATACCTTCACTATGATAGTTATTTATGTTGAACTTGAGATCTGATCTAATGGAAAGGTTATGTTTTATTACTACCTTTATCTTGTACTCCTTGTGCGGGATGGTATGGGGTGTCTTGAGGTTGAAGATGACTAACCCGATATAGTGCTTTTCCCGATATAGTGTTTCACCCGAGAGGTTATCCTTTGATTGATGGATTGTGAGCAATACCCCTCTCTCATTTAGTTGAGAGGTGAGCTTAGTATTTCTTGATCTAAAGATGTATGTTGAAGTGGTGAGTCCTTGGGTAAAACCCTCTCTCACTTTGTTGTTGAGAGGTGAGCCTATTCTCTAGAGGTTTGGGCGATATGATAGTTAGCTTGGCTAATAGAAGTGCTCACCTTAGTGTTGAAATGATGATCTACCCTAGTTGCACGACATGTTCTTGGGGTTGAACCCTTGGTTGGTACCTTGACGATATGGGGTGATTATGCATTTAGTGATGGGTATTCTTGGTTAGGTACAGGGAACCTGATAGGCTATTCCTTTGTGTGGGCGATACCCTTAGAAATAGTGTTGACCGATACCTTATAAACTTTTGGGTGATATGATGTGGTTTCCCGATATGGATGGTGGTGTCTTGCTGGTTGTTTCCCGATATCCCTCTCCTTCCTTTGAGTTATAGCTTGGGTGATACAGTAGTATGAGGCTTGGGCATTATAGTAGGCAGACGCCTTGTTGATCCTTCACCCAATATGGTGCTTGGTAGTTGAGTTAGTTGGGTGTTGTGAGGCTTGTACCCCTTGGACGATAAGTGGTCTGTGTGGGGCGTTATGGTTTGTTGGAGCTTGTACGACATCCTCTTAGATGGTGCTACCCAACACTCTATTTAGATGCATTTCCCATTATAATGTGTTGCCTGTTATGATGCGTTGGGCGATATGGCTTTGATGTGCTTTGAACGATACCTTTAGATGTGAACCCTACCCTTCAGTAAGCTTTTGGGTGATACTAAGTATCCCTACCCGATATGCCTTGGTAAAGGACCTAACCCGACACCCTTGCTTACCTGACACACACCTGTAGAGGTCTTGGCCGATATGCCTTTACCCGATACATGCTTGGTTACCCGACACATAGGGAGGTATAGGTTGTTATATCTCTGAGCTTGGGCGATATGGTGTCTAGGATGACACATGTTCAGAGCCTTGGTGGTTTGGCATTATATATGAGATCCATATACTCATCCTTGTGTAAATATGCAGCCTAGGGTTAGAAGTTTATTGGCTTAGATTGTATGCATGATAATAATGATCATGGACGAGGTAAAAGGAAGTTGACCATGCTAGGGTTGACCTAGAGAGTATCCTAGTGGCTATAAGGTCGTTTGGTCCTTGGTCGACATGGTTATGAGGTTGCCTAACTTGAGATGAGGTTAGACGTGTTAGACATATGAGTTGTCCGATATCCCAGAAGATGGTCCCTTGACCAGGATGGGTTGAGGTGTGTTTGAACAAAATGACCTTGGTGGCTTGTTTGCACGTCATGCTTTGCCCCATACCAGGTATAGGTGGAGTTGTGGGTCTGACCCAATATGAATCTTGTGTGATATCACCTTGGTTTGTGGTGATGAAGCTTTGTAGCTGATACCGGATTTTTGTGAGGGTTTGTTTGGTCACTTCCAAGTTTTGGTGAGGGTAGGCGACACCTTTAGTGAGGGTTGTACCCTAACCCGATAACCCTAAGTGTTATCTTGAGCCCTAGATGTTAGTATGATTATCTTGTTACCTTGGGCCATATCTTTGGTCATGATGATGAGGTATGATGAATAGGTTGGAAACCTTAGTATGGTGGTCACCTACGGTTGATGATAGGTGAACCTTGGATGAAGGTTGATGATAGTTCACGGTTGTATGATCCTTAAGGATGAATTCTTCGGGATGGTACTCATGGTGTCATGAGAAGTAGGGTATGGTGGGATACCCATGGTATGATAACAAATGTTATAACGGATGTTGTTCCAACTCAATGATCATTACTCCTAAATGATGTGATAGTCATGATATGTTTCTTTAATAAGTTGTTGTTGGTAAGTAAGTTATCTCTATTGATGTACAATCTAACAATGCAGGTGTTACTATATGAAATACATAGCCAGGTAAGGGCTATGATGCTTATGTGAATATGTGTCTTGTGTGACACCTGGTATATGTGAAATATCTGAGTAATGATAATGTCCCTTGTTGATGAGATAACATGTATCACTAGTATGATGTGAGAGGTCTTATGACCTGATAGAGGCTAAGTGCCTGATTGAGGTGTTATCCTCTAGTTGTGATATGAGGGATTGCTATCACATGATGATGTATGATGATGAAGCCTTGTGAGAGGCAGTGGCTCTATGTGATGAAATGAGGGTTTGCTATCCCATGATGATGTATGATGATGAAACCTTATGAGAGGCAGTGGCTCTATGTGATGAAATGAGGGATTGATATCCCATCACAAACTGATAGTGTTGATGGCATTGAGAATAACAGTAACAGTGTAACACAAAATAATGGAATCTATGTTGTTTACTCTTGTTTATGGTTTGCATAATACAACTTGGTTGACCCTTATAATCCACCTAAAATGTATTAATTAATTACAGATGAACCTTTCATGTAGTTTGCCCTAGCCATAGATCCATCATCGTCGGGAGCTGGTGATGGTGAAATAGGTTCTCCTACGGGTTAACCTGGAGTGCATATTGTTGAATATATGGGGTTTCTCCTAGCCGAAAATAGGAGGAATAGAGTGCAACTTTGGATTTAGACTCAGGATATGTATAAGAGTATGGTGAACAGACCCATGGCTTAGTGTGATAGAGAATGAATGTGTTCATGTCTCGGGAGCATGGTGAACAGGCATGTGGCTCAATGTATACTAGTGCCGAGACCTATACCAAGGCGGGCTAGAGGAAAGGGTAGCCTGTGGGAGCTAACCATGTGACTGAGGTCACTTAAGTAAGAGACGGTGGTCCTACTTTGGATATCGTGCACTGACCATGAAGAGGTTGAGTTCATGGAGTCCGACTCTTCCATTGACCTTGTATGGCATCGATCAGGGTTTCGCAACCATCAGTTGGATTTGAGTGGTACGGATCACTTCCTTTGGGCATAATAATTTGTAATCAAGCTATATAGTATATCTATTATAAGGCAAAATACAGAACATTGGTTGAGGCCTTGGATGATGTAAGCTTTATCATATGTTCTCTATATACATGCTCTTCATATTCCTTCTTGTATAACCGGTTAGTTATTACATGTTGTTTAAATTGATCTATTTGCTCAGTTATCTGTGATAATAATAAAGTTGGTAAAGGGTTATGTTTCTCGCTGGGACTATGTGTCTCACCCCGTGGGGTAATATCTTTTTAGGTGGACGTGCCTGGAGAGATAAAGAACATGTGGCTAAGGATGATATTCAGAGGTATCGTACCTAGTAGAATAGATAGTGTCAAGTAGTAGAGTCCTATGTGTCATCCCTATACACTCAGGTCTTCGGGAGAGTTTTTGATGTTTCTGATAAGATGATCGATATGTATGGTTTTTGGCTTTTGTACCATGATGCAATAAATAAGCATGTGCAATTGTTATTTCATGTAACAAGATGATGGGAAAATATGTTATAGCACCTTGATTCTATATGTTATGAAAAGAAAGTGTTGGCTCAGATGTAATATGTCTCATCTTATGGTGCTTGTTGTAAATCGGTTTTAATTTCCCATGGTTTTTGGTAATCCGTTGGTTAGTATGTAATCGTGTTTTGTTTGAATTGGGATATTTCAAGTTTTTGGTATCAAAGCTCTAGGTTCATCGAGCCTACAGGGACACTAGGACTAGGATTAGAATGGTGTCTAAGGTTGGACCGTGACATAAAATATGGTGCATATTACCTAATCTCGGTACTTGGATGCCCTGGCCAGATATTCAAATATTGAAGACAAAGGTAAGTGTGGAGCCTTAGATTGTTTCCTCTTTGATTACTTTGATCAAGTAGTCACTCCGGGACAATCTAAAGAGCATAAAGAATTAGGAAATATGACGCTAATACCTTCATCTTGCTATAAAAGAAGTAAATAAATGCACCATAACTCTTTAAAACCTGGATGCTTGATAATCAAAAGAGGATGTAACGGTCCTATGAAAATTAAATCCATGCAAGAATATGATGAGATAAGTTCTTGAAACCGTACTCAAGAGATACATCAAGTAAAAGACAGAATAACTTGTGATAACAAGGTGAGTTAAAGCGTAAAACTTACACAAGATGAAGAAAATGCCTAAAATCAAAGATAAGGTTGGAAGAAAGATAAGAACAAATGATGATTAAATAAGATGGAACCTGAGATAATCTCAGACCAACCAATGAACATAAGAGAAAATAAGATAGTATAAAGTGAAAATTCATGATAAGTAAAAGGGGACAAGAGATATGATCCTTGTACTATAAAGAATATGTGAAGAGTAACGATCTTTTTCACAAAGAGAAAATGAAAATGTGATATAATCAGGAAAGAATCATGAATATGATAAAATGACAATAAGGGAAAAAGTGTAATGACATGTAATTGTCTTGATGATTCATGTGTTGATTGCAAGGAAATCAAGAAGAATCAGGATAAAACCAAATGGAACAAGGTTTAATGATACTTAAATAGTTGAAAACTCATGTAAGGATCAAAGAAAGTGGTAATTTCCTCCCCTCGATATGAAACCACATGTGTTGATGGGGTGATAGGAGGAGTTTGCTCCCTTGTGTTCCTCCCTTCCAAGGGAGTGGCAGTCAAGTGGACCTTGTGTCACTTGATATGTATGCTTTTGGATTGGTCTAAGGTTGGATACTTTGAAAAGTATCAGTTGATATTGGACTTTAGTTTCCAAGATAGAGATACCTGTGATAGATGATGTTTTGAAACGACGTTAAGATCCTCTTGACATGTTTTGATTTGGTGATGATAATAGAATACAGATGTGATACCAGAAGTGATGAGTTTTGACTCATGAGATGGATACCAAGGTAAGGAATCCTAGTATCTGAGAAGTGCCAAGCATATGAGAAGGTGAGAACATGTCTTCTGGTAAGAGAGTTAAGAGTCAAAAGACTTGGATCATGGAGGTATGGTGATGAACCATATTGATATATCATCCTTGACCTTGAACCCATAAGCTGAAGCTTGTTTTGGAGTCTTGATTTATGAGGTGACCCTTGAGGCAGCAGTTCAGCAACACAGAGGAACGTTGATGAGGATAAGGAATCTCTTTCCTGGACTGGATAGTCAAGTGAATCTCTTTCTAGGACTAGATAGTCAAGTGAATCTCTTTCCATGTGACATGTTGAGGATCGAGATAATCCTGGAATGGATATCCTTGGAAAGGTGTGGAGTGGTCTCAGATGGAGAGTTTGGTTTTGATTTGACCTAGGTAAGTGCTTATAATATGGCTCACTTGTTAGGGGTTTATGATTCACATAAACATGACATCGAAAGGTATGCACCCAAGGAAAGGAACTGTTGTAAGATCATCTTGGGAAAAATTCATCAAGATAAGCCTGATTCCTTGGAATACTCCTAGCTAAGTCTCGAGTGAAGGAAGGTCCAGGCAGGATGAGCATCAGTTGGAGATGGATGAACAAGGTTTGTGATTCCTATCTAGATCAACTGAGACAGTGCATACATGTTACCACCCAAATTGATGCTTGTTGTGCTCTTGGAAACTAATGTGAAGTTGTGGCAGCCTTGAATCCAAGATGATGCAGTGTACCTTGCTCTGTTGTTGCTAACCCGAGATGTGTAGCTCCTTGGTTTCATGTTAGCTCCTTTGTGTTAAGTCCTGAGCGATACCTAGTATAGTGCCTTATGAGTCTTGTTATGTGTATACCTGTGTTTGGTAGAGTATGTATATTGTGATAATCCCTTCTGAGATAGATCTCCCTTGGATTATAGACATCCTTTGTGAAAGGAGAAGGAACACTTGGAATGTATATAGCAAGGAAGGTGACATATCAGTAAAGGAACCGATACCTAAGTGATACGAGTTGCACACAATGTTCCAGTATCTAAGGAGTGTTCCCAGACAAGGATGATGAGACAGAGGGTTGAGCTTGTGACCAGTATAGAAAACCATGTGATGGCTTTAGAGGAAGAGCAAGTATGTTGGTCATAGATCTATGATACCCAGGAGCCTTGTGGAGTTGTATGATGCGATGCGTGAGTAACGCCCGCCTTCTTTCTACTTGGGATTTTGGGGACGAAATCCTTGTTAGGGGTTTATGACTTGTAAGTACCCTGACCCATGTTTTGGGCTAACCCTGTTTGCTTTGCCTAAACCTGGTGTGTAGAGGCTTGCTTAATCACCAGATGTGTGATTAGGGTTGTTGTGCTCTGTGGGGGTCTTTTTGGTGCAACTTGCAATTTACCCAAGTTTAAGGGTTTCTGTGCAAGTTTGCCACCTTGAGGGATCTCTTTGTATCTCTTTGCATCCTCTAAGGTTGAGAGGATGAGTTGGGCACCTTGCTTGAGTTGTTTGGGCCTCGTTTGGGCTTGCTTGTTTGGTTTTGGGCCTTGGGGCGCGCCTTGCTACCTTGTGTTGGGCAAGAGTGTTGCCTTGGCACCTTGTATCGGCTAGTAGTGCTTTGTGTGTGTCGGGCAGATGGGTGTGTCGGTCAGGAGAGTTGGTGGTGTGTCGGGTTGGTGTGCTAGGGGACACACACCCCTCCACCTAGCATCGTTTGTGTCACCCTCTCTTGGACACATGGTAGCTGCTTTGCTAGCAAGTGCAAGGAGTTGGACAAGTGGTGTTGGGGTGCTAGCATGTGGCATGGCGTGGCTCTTGGACAAGTGGCCCTTAGTGGACACCACCTTGCCTTGCTCTTCCCCTTTAGCCTCTTATATATATGCCACCCACCTTGCGTTCTAGTAGTCCCTTTAGTTCCCTTTAGCAGTTGCTCTCTTTTCCCTTGGTGGCCAAGCTGAAGAAGAGAAGGAGAAGAGGTGATGGTCGATACATCTTGCTGTAGTAGCTTTCTTCTTCCCTAGTGGTGGCCGATACACATAGTAGTGCTTGCGTATTTTCTTCTCTAGTTGGTAAGTCTCTCTCTCTCTCTCTCTCTCTTGGTGTCATCTTCTTCCTTACTCATTTAGCCATTGAGGTGTGATAGGTTCCTCTCCCTAGTTGGCTCTCTTTTGACGATGGTTTCTCTTCTCTTCTTTGAGGTGGTCGAAGGTTGTATGTGGTGCTTTGGAGCTTGGAGCTTGGAGCTTGGAGAAGTTTTGCTTAAGGCGGGTTACATAAATCTCAATCATCTCTATTATTTTCACTCTTCATATGTGCTTAAATCGATTCTTGTCTTTAGAATGATACCTTCATTATGATAGTTGTTTATGTTGAACTTGAGATCTGATCTAATGGAAAGGTTACATTTTATTACTGCCTTTATCTTGTACTCCTTGTAGAGGATGGTATGGGGTGTCTTAAGGTTGAAGATGACTAACCCAATATAGTGATTTTCCTGATATAGTGTTTTACCCGAGAGGTTATCCTTTGGTTGATGGATTGTGAGTAATACCCCTCTCCCATTTAGTTGAGAGGTGAGCTTAGGATTTCTTGATCCAAAGATGTATGTTGAAGTGGTGAGTCCTTGGGCAAAACCCCTCACTCACTTTGTTGTTGAGAGGTGAGCCTATGCTCTAGAGGTTTGGGTGATATGATAGTTAGCTTGGCTAATATAAGTGCTGACCTTAGTGCTCAAATGATGATCTACCCTAGTTTCACGACATGTTCTTGGGGTTGGACCCTTGGTTGGTACCTTGACGATATGGGGTGGTTATGCCTGTGGTGATGGGTATCCTTGGTTAGGTATAAGGAACCCGATAGCCTGATCCTTTGTGTGGGCAATACCCTTAGAAATAGTGCTGCCTGATACCTTAGAAACTTTTGGGTGATATGATGTGGTTGCCCGATATGGATGGTGGTGTCTTGGTGCTTGTTGCCCGATATCCCTCTCCTTCCTTTGTGTTATTGCTTGGGCGATACATTAGTATGAGGCTTGGGCATTATAGTAGGCAGATGCCTTGTTGATCCTTCACCTGATATGGTGCTTGATAGTTGAGTTAGTTGGGCGTTGTGAGGCTTGTACCCCTTGGATGATAAGTGGTCTGTGTGGGGCGTTATGGTTTGTAGGAGCTTGCACGACATCCTCTTGGATGGTGCTGCCTGACACTCTGCTTGGATGTGTTTCCCGTTATGATGCGTTGGGCGATGTGTCTTTGATGTGCTTTGCACGATACCTTTAGATGTGAACCCTACCCTTCAGTAAGATTTTTGGCGATACTAAGTATCCCTGCCCGATATGCCTTGGTGAAGGACCTAACCCGACACCCTTGCTTACCCAACACACACCTATAGAGGTCTTGGCCAATATGCCTTTACGCAGTACATGCTTGGTTACCTGACACATAGGGAGGTATAGGTTGTGATATCTTTGAGCTTGGGTGATATGGTGTCTAGGATGACACATGTTGAGAGCTTTGGTGGTATGACATTATATATGAGATCCATATACTCAACCTTATGTAAATATGCATCCTAGGGTTAGAAGCTTATTGGCTTAGATAGTATACATGACAATAATCATCATGGATGAGGTAAAAGGGAGTTGACCATGCTAGGGTTGACCTAGAGAGTACCCTAGTGGATATAAGGTTGTGTGGTCCTTGGTCGGCATGGTTATGACGTTGCCAAACTTGAGATGAGGTTCGACGTGTTAGACATATGAGTTGCCTGATATCCTAGAAGATGGTCCCTTGACCAGGATGGGCTGAGGTGTGTTTGAACGATATGACCTTGGTGGCTTCTTTGCACGTCATGCTTTGCCCCATACCAGGCATAGGTGGAGTTGTGGGTCTGACCCAATATGAAACTTGTCTGATATCACCTTGGTTTGTGGTGTTGAAGCTTTGTAGCTGATATTGGCTTTTAGTGAGGGTTTGTTTGGTTGCTGCCTGGTTTTAGTGAGGGTAGGCGACACCTTTAGTGAGGGTTGTACCCTAACCCGATATCCCTAAATGTTATCTTGAGCACTAGATGTTAGTATGCTTATCTTGTTACTTTGGGCCATATCTTTGGTCATAATGATGAGATATGATGAATAGGTTGTAAACCTTAGTATGGTGGTTACCTATGGTTGATGATAGGTGAACCTTTAATGAAGGTTGATGCTAGTTCACGGTTGTTTGATCCTTAAAGATTAATCCTTCGGGATGGTACTCATGGTGTCATGAGAAGTAGGGTATGGTGGGATACACATGGTATGATAAAAGATGTTATAACAGATGTTGTTCCAACTCTATGAACCTTACTCCTAAATGATGTGATAGTCATGATATGTTTCTTTAATAAGTTGTTGTTGGTAAGTAAGTTATCTCTATTGTTGTACAATCTAATAATGCAGGTGGTACTATTTGAAATACATAGCCAGGTAAGGGCTATGATGCTCATGTGAATATGTGTCTTTTATGACGCCTAGTATATGTGAAATATCTGAGTAATGATAATGTCCCTTGTTGATGAGATAACATGTATCACTAGTATGATGTGAGAGGTCTTGTGACTTGATAAAGGCTAAGTTCCTGGTTGAGGTGTTATCATCTAGTTGTGATATGAAGGATTGCTATCCCATGATGATGTATGATGATGAAGCCTTGTGAGAGGCAGTGTGTCTCTATGTGATGAAATGAGGGATTACTATCCCATGATGATGTATGATGATGAAGCCTTGTGAGAGGTAGTGACTCTATGTGATGAAATGAGGGATTGATATCCCATGGCAAATTGATAGTGTTGATGGCATTGAGAATAACAGTAACAGTGTGACACAAAATAATGGAATCTATGTTGTTTACTCTTGTTTATGGTTTGCATAATACAACTTGGTTGACCCTTATAATCCACCTAAAATGTATTAATTAATTACAGATGAACCTTTCATGTAGTTTGCCCTGGCCATAGATCCATCATCGTAAGAAGCTAGTGATGGTGAAACGGGTTCTCCTACGGGTTAACCTGGAGCGCATATTGTTGAATATGGAGGTTTCTCCTAGCCGAAAATAGGAGGAATAGAGTGCAACTTCAGTTGTAGACTCATGATATATATAAGAGCATGGTGAACAGGCCCATGGCTCAATGTGATAGAGCATGAATGCATTCATGGCTTGGGATCACGGTGAACAGGCCTGTGGCTCAATGTATACTAGCGTCGAGACCTGTACCAAGGCAGGCTAGAGGAAAGGGTAGCCTATAGGAGCTAACCCTATGACTGAGGTCACTTAAGCAAGAGATTGCAGTCTTGCTTTGGATATCATGCACTGACCACAAAGAGGTTGAGGTCGTGGAGTCTGGCTCTTCCATTGACCTTGTATGGCACCGATTAGGGTTTCGCAACCATCGGTTGGATTTTAGCGGTACGGCTCACTTCCTCTGGGCATAATAATTTGTAATCAAGTCGTATAGTATATCTATTGTAAGGCAAAATACAGAACATTGGTTGAGGCCTTGGATGATGTAAGCTTTCTCATTTGTTCTCTATATACATATTCTTCATATTCCTTCTTGTATAACCAGTTAGTTATTACCTGTTGTTTAAATTGATCTATCTATTCAGTTATCTGTGATAATAATGAAGTTGGTAGAGGGTTATGTTTCTCGCTGGGACTATGTGTCTCACCCCGTGGGGTAATATCTTTTTAGGTGGACGTGCCTAGAGAGATAAAGACCATGTGGCTGAGGATGATATGCAAAGGTATCGTACCTGGTAAAATAGATAGTGTCAAACAGTAGAGTCATATGTGTCGTCCCTATACACTCAGGTCTTCGGGTGAGTTTTTGATGTTTCTGATAAGATGATCGATATGTATGGTTTTTGTCTTTTGTACCATGATGCAATAAATAAGCATGTGGAATTGTTATTTCATGTAACAAGATGATGGGAAAATATGTTGGAGCACCTTGATTCTATATGTTATGAAAAGAAAGTGTTGGCTCAGATGTAATATGTCTCATCTTATGGTGCTTGTTGTAATCGGTTTTAATTTCCCATGGTTTTTGGTAATCCGCTGGTTAGTATGTAATCATGTTTTGTTTGTATTGGGATGTTTCCATCATACTCTCTTGAGATTTTGTCTTAGTACTCACAATCTGATCCATCTATCTCAATTTATATAGTTCAATTTATACTATTGTTGTTTATCACATCAAAGTAACTAAAGAAAGTTCACTCTATCATTTTGAAGTTTAGTATTGTGTTAGTCAGATATCAAAGCACTCATAAGCTATAAGACTCGATTTAACAACAATTGTATAGCATTGTAGCTGGACTACCAGTATAAATGACTAAAGCCATATCACCCTTTTCAATTTGTATATTGATCACACATGTGTAGCTAAAATCATACGTAAAACAAAGTTGCATCCCCTGATATACCTTCAACAAATTATACTTTCTAAAAACAAATTCACATATTACTAAAATCCAATTGTTTTCTCTAATTTCTCTTCTTATTCATTACTACTTTCTTCGTCTTACTTATCCTTCTCATTTTGATCATATAGATTAAACATCTCTAATCATTAAAATATTTGAGGCAAGAATGGATTATTCATTATTCTTGTTGTCACTACAAGAATATATTTCAAATCAAAATTTGCTTATGTCACACTTCTTGTTTCGTTCAAATCACACATCTTACATTTCAAATCTATTTCTTATCCTTTGTTCTTAGTCATTTCCATATTATTTATCTATCTTTCTTATTTTCTACCTTTAAACCCCAGTTTACTATCATTGCTACTTTACTTTGTCATATTGTTGATCTCAAGATCTTATTTTATATTATTGTTAGTACTCAAGGTCAAATCACTAGTGGCATCCCTTGAACTGGTAGAACCCTAAACATTCTAGGGTCAAATTCATATCACTAACATGATGTTGTTGTGATGTGATATTACTCCTTTAATTTGAAATTTAAACTTTATATCTCATGAAGTTTACTAAAGTCTTCCTTTATTTATCAGTTGAATTTTGTTTCTCTTACTTGACCTTTCTGATAGGTTACTTTCATGAACTATGCTATTGGAGTTTCATCAGTGTTCTATATTGTACCATCATTATATCCAATAGATGTATCTACCATGGTGGTTATGTATCATTTAGATTATATTCTCTTATCACTTCATCCCCACATTAATCTCATTAGGTAGGATACCAAAAGAGAAGGTGATTCTGAGATTTAGAATTCCAATCTTCAAGTATTCTTATTATGTTTCTTGTATCTAGGTTTAATTACTCATCATCAAGAAGACTAGAGTACTTAGCACCTTCTTGCATCTCCTAATCTCTCTCTTTTATCATCTATATTACTCTGCCATGCTTCAAATACTTTTTTATTTTCCATAATCATCTTACCATATGCTACTCTTCCATATATCACCTTTAGCTTCTACTTATCTCTTATAATCATATTTCTCACTCTCGTGTATGATTCCATATTATGATCCATATATAATTCTTATATCATTTTACTTTTATCAAGTTGAATGTCTAAATCAATATTCTCCCTACTAGTTTCATCTTATGCATAATGCACTACATGTCTTTCATTTCAAATAAAACAACTCATGCAGGGATCAGCCATAGTTTCTCTTTCACTCAAGCTTTTCTGTTCAAAAAATAATTTACCTTTATATGACTTGTTCATTTCTTTAGCTGCACCTTTGTTCTTATTTTGATAACTACTTCCATTTCATCACTAGGAACTTATTGAATACCTCTGATGAAAACTAGGTTCTTATTCTACTATGACTTAGAATTCAAAGGTAGTAAGGATGGATGCATTAAAATTCATCATATAAGTACACATTCTGTGCTCTCAATTATATCATGTAACAGTCATTGCTTAATCAAGCTCATCATTTCCAACACATCTCTTTGTCGTATCAAAGTTTATTATCCTAGTCTGCTAATTTACATGTTCATCTAGTTCTCTTCATTCTAATTACCCTGAAGACTTCTCATTTCTATGTAATTATCGTCATTTCTCATGTTTCCCTTTGTTTTGGAGTACATGAATGCATTTAACTTGATTATATGATGCATTCATCATAACTGATTCTTCCTATCTTGGCTTCCTATGTAGTTTCCTCTTATCTTTCCATGATTTCAAATTGAATATAGTGCCTCAATTAGTTATATGATTTAATTCTCTTTATCCATCATTTCTTCTTCATTTTGTATGTTACATACTAATATATGTCTTGTATCTATATTCTCTCTTTCTTCATTCCCAATTTAGGGTTTCTTATTATAGACCCCAAAGTTGGATCATAGATATGAATTCCAACTGATTCTTAGTTATCCCAATATTTCCCTTATATCTCAATATCTTAGTGTATGTGCATACATTCTGAATTTAGCTCTTTATAGTTTAATTTCTCTCACTGAATTAATAAATAGGAGTCATTAGATACTAGTAGCACATCTTGTCAGCCAGATCAGCCCAGACCTATTGTCCTTAAGCCAAAAGATACTTAGGATTAACCAACTCCTATTCATCTCAAACATGTGGAGAGAATATCCATTTAAATATAACTTATGATCTACTTTATACAAAAATGTAAACAATGACTGAATTAACTTTATGGTGTAAAACCATCTTAAAGTACCACATATATTTCTAAAAATTGGATATCTAAATTCAAATAAATAAGAGAATTTCTATTGATTTCCAATCAAAACAACAATCTAAAGTAAGAGTTGTATCACATTCTATCTTTATGCTCTTATTCCTTTACTACTTTCTAGTTTTCTTACCCTAATATCTATAGGGTTTCTCTCTAGTTCATCCTCCCTCTGCATACCTAGCCATGGCATTAGAGAAGAATAGATAGAGTAGCTTGATACTGGTCAACCTAAGTGTTCAGATAGTGGGCCAAGGTATCCAAATACTCAAACTTCCCAGAGCTATAGACACATCGCCTCAACTTGCTAACCTAATGGTCCCTAACAACTCATCCTAAGCTCTGATACTAAGTTGTTACACCCACATCCCATGATTACCACTAATCATGAGATTAAGGCATACATTTGAGGATTATACTTGATACAAAGATCACTCTCAACTTCTTCTTTGATTTCAAACTCCTTGTTTTCTCACATTCAATCACATAAACAAAATTTATAAGGGAATTAAAACTTAATTACTCTAATATGATCTCAACACTAAAGATACATATCTCAACATTCATTATGTTTTTCACACTTTCATGTGAGTATGACATGATAAACATATACATTCTCTATTATTAAGGAAACAAAGTTACACATCATCATTTACAACTCTCTCACTACTCTACTAGGACCTAGAGTGATAGGGACCAATTGTACTTGATTAATTTGATACTTAGCTCTCATGGAAGATCTACTATGGCATTTGACATTCTTCAAATCCATATGGTTTCTCTAAAAATTTGTGAGTAGAGGGGTGAGCCTGGTCGCTCATTGAATGAGTACTTCACATAAACAATTTAAAGCACTTATATAATTAGAGATATATTTTGAACAATAGATATTAAGTAGAATAGAAGCAAGCTATAAAGTATCTAATCATTCACAAGCATACATATGACAGGTTACTCTGTATGACTACAAAGAGTAAATCAATCACTGAGCATGCTAAAACAATTACAAGAAAATTACTAATTAGGAAACATACAAAGAATAATTGAATAATTGAACACACTTTATTAATCTCTCATTCATATTATTATGACATGAATCCACTTGAGGTGTACCACAACATGTTAATATATCGTTGCAAGCTATGATCTCACTGTACAAGACTTAGAAGCATGCTTGGGATCCTAAGTATGTAGTCTCAATACCACTACTGCAGCTGGCATAGCTGCATCTGGCTCTTGGCGACTAATGGGAGCAGTAGGATATATCAGACTCCACCTCTCAACCTAGGTACTCAGGCAATGAGTTAAAGCCCCCAGGCTTGTTGTGCACCAGTGGACCTACCAAAGATGTCCACTAACCACCACAACTCGTAACACAGGTACTACTAGCATCCCCAATTGGTGTTAGATAAAAAAAATTAAGGAGTCCACTCTCACAGGCCTAGACCCCCACACCCTACTGGTGTGCTCTGGCTTACCTCAACCTACATGGGACCTCTAGTCAGGAAGCCATTTCCTCCTCACAACACAAGCCTCCTATGAGGATTCTACAGTGTTTAGGGCATCTAAATGTCTAATTTACTCTTTATATTCATGGTTCAAACATATCATCAACATTTCTTAGTTTAGCTTTGTACATAGTTCATTTCATATTTGGTCTATAATATATACCACAAACTGAACTACTAAGAATCACATCTCACACTGAGAAACACTGAATTGAAAATACTTGATTCACTGAGTATCCTTTCATTGAGGTTTCATTTGCCTCATTCACATATCACACGACTCACATAAGGACTTTTTATATCATAAGTTGTCACTAATAAAAATCTACTTTCAACAATTCACATACAACCAACATATATGTGAAACACTGGAAAGAATTGAACTAATTTCAAAGCATTTACTGAAATATCATGAAAACATTAATGACATGAAATTAAATCCAAGATAGTATATGACATATCTGTATTATGAATTCAAAATAAACAACCATTCATAAACAAGGACATTCAAATAGGCAAACTTCTTTATTCAATTATACAACTGTTTTAGACATAATCGAAAACCCTAGAATTTGGTATATTGTTCTATCTTCTAAAATAACTTCAAGAATGCTTATCTAGAATATCAGAATCCATTTATAATATGATTTAATCATTTTAAATTCATCATATTAGTAAAATAATCCATCTCTAAACCATTTTGAATGAGCTAGAACTGAACCATTTAGGATTTATTATTGCATACACGAGAATTGAAGATTTATGGTGGATTTAATCCAATTTCATGCAATATACTATTTAGAGTAAGTACTCACTCACCCTAAGGTGTGAAAACATCTTAAAAGCACATCACATCTCTGAAATTCTCAAATCCATATAGAAACCCTAGCAAATTGTTGGTTTCTTCTTCCTTTCAACTCGAAAACCCTAGGAATGGAGAATTATGAAGAAAGAATGATAAAAGGGAGAGATTGCATATCATTTTAAATCAAGTCAGAGGTGGTATGACATCTTAACATGTGAGAGGAGATTCACCTTGAAAATCTATACAAAGAAGCTAAACTTACTTGATTTCATTGTATCTCGGATAGTGAAACCCTAGGTCAACATCTCCACCACTTTCTCCTGTCAAAATTCTAGCTCTCCTCTCGCTCTAGAATTTTGTTTCTATGGAATGGGTCATGAAATATGAGATCTCATTGGGTTCTAGGTTTCTCATATAGAGCAATTGAGTTGCTTGGGTAATTTACAAATTGACCCCTCACTATACTTTTTCTTATTTCAGTTGAATTTTTTGTCATAAAAATGTTACTATAAATCATTTACTTCAGAGATCAAACCTCCTCCAAAAATTATGAAAATTTGTGATGATGTTTGTAATTTAGTTTCAGAGATCATGTAAAACTTCATATTATTTTAAGACACCAATAAATAACTAAAAAGCAAATAGTGCATTGTTATAGTGTAGTCTGCAGAATAGTCGAGTGAAGAGAAAATGGCCCATAAGATGGACTCAACATGGTTGTTCTAACGAGCACGGACGTGGTGCATTGGTTTCATCAGATTTGAGTATAAAAATTGGCCAACACTTCAATCCTTCCAAAATTGTTGTGTGACCTAGAAAGCTTGTGCCACCAACAAGCCTACATGGTCGTGCCATCCACCACGGCTATTCTACTCAAGCCTCCAACTCCCATTTCCATTGTCCTTTACTCACCTCACCTGTTCCACCCCAACATAGGTGTGTTGGGCAAAAACCCTAATTTTAGCCGATAAGGTTTTATACTTCTCAACCCCTAGTTATTCGAAATGAAGGCAAGCTTAGAGTTCTCATTAGATTTAACACATCATAATTGAAATACCATACTTAAACATGTGTAATCCATGATCAATCTAATGAAGTATGTAATCATCTTGGTAAACCCTAGTTTTCCAATTAAGCTTTGATACGGTCATAACAGTCCTAGTCATCCTGCTCAAAGGTAAACCAATGGCATTGAAGTTCTTGATAAACCTCCTATAGAAACCAACTAAACCTAAGAAGCTTCAAACTTCATTCAGTGCCTTAGGCTGCTTCCACTCCAACATTGACTCCACCTCCTTAGGTTTTACACAAACACATTTTCTAGAAATGACATGACCCAAAATACATCTCGACCACCCAAAACTCACACTTGCTTAACTTAGTGTATAGCCTATGCTGCCTCAACAACTCCAATGCCCAACGAACATGTTGCTCATATAGCTTACTATCTATGTAGTATACCAAGATATCATCTATGAGTAAAACCATGAAATGGTATAGGTACTTTATGAAAACTCTCTTCATTGGGTCCATAAATTCTACTAGTGCATTAGTTAGCTTGAACGGAATAACTACAAACTCATGATGACTATACCTAGTCATAAAAGAAGTATTAGATATGTCATCTACTTGCTCCTTAATTAGTGATACCCCAACCTGAAATCTATTTTCAAAAACATTGTAGCACCCATCAATTGATAAAACAAGTCATGTATCCTAAATAATGGGTACTTGTTCCTCACTGTGACCTTGTTCAACTGTAGGTAGTCTGTGTGAAGCCTAATAAAATTGTTCTTATTTCTCACAAAAAAAATTGGAGCAATCCAAGGGGATGTGCTCAGGAATGTGAAACCCTTTTCTAACAACTCTTGCTTCTTCAACTCCTTCATCTCAGCCATAGTCATCCTATTAGGTGTGTGTGCTATGGTTTGAATGCTAGGAACGAGATTGATTTCAAAAATCTCTTTTCGTGGTGGAAAGTTGGGAAACTCATTGGGGAAAACATATAAAAACTCACATACCACATGTATATCTTGGATACAAGGAGTCCTCACTTTGGTATCTACCGCATGTGCTATGAAATCTTCACATCCTTATCTCATTAATTTCTCTACTATCACTGCCCACAAGACATGTAGGAATAATCTTCCTATCTCCTTGGGTATTCTTATAGATACCCTCATCACAAAACATCATGAATTTGGATAGGATCACTTCGAACATATGATGTGGCACAAGATCCACCCAAATGTTTCATCTTGAGAAAGAAAGAGCACAAGATGGACAAACTTCTCACAACACGAAGGAACCAATTAAAGGGGTTTATAACAAGAGGCAATCAATTCTACTACAAACAAGAAAGTTACAACTATCTATCACCTCTCTAGTGATAAATGAGTGTGTCACACTCGGGTCAACCAAAATATATACATATGTACATATATATAAGTTAGAATGAAAAAATTCCATCTGAACAATTATAACTCATGGGGATGACCACTTCTTTCGATTGACTCTAAGCATACAATCTAGGCATTGCATGTTTTCATCCTTGACCTATACTTGTTGGTCTTAAAAACCTTGCCTGAGATGTTTGGCCACATTCTCTTCCAATACTACTATTGTTTTGTTGTTGTTGTGAGCCTTGTTGGCTCTGCCTCAGTTGTTGAGGAACTTCCTAGTTCCTCATTGGGAAAGACCACTTCAGATGCCCACTTGGCCACACCTAAAGCATGTACTTAATTCATATCATGGCCTATAAGACATGTCACAAGGATTGATCTAAAAGAAAACTATGACCTCTCCCCTATCTAGGAGGCCATTGTGACTGTACCTACGTCCTCAGCTCAGAAATTGTTGACTTCTGATGTGACTTGTTAGAATAGTCCAATACCTCTGAGATCTATACTCAGCTTTTGTGCTAGAATGAGTCACAACATTTTGCTTCTTGCTTTTCCAGGTGAAAAGATGATTTCCTAAAAAAGTACAATGCCCAGATGTAGACCTTTTTCCATTCAGATTACCAGCCCAGTCTACATCTGTATAGACAGTAAGAACTAGAGTATACGGAGGAGTTTTAGGTCTATAGTATGTGATCCCTTTTCCAGGAGCTCCTTTCAGATACCTCAGAATGTGACAAACTGTTGTCCGATGAGAGTACTTTGGTGAACTCATATGCTGACTCACCACTCCTACAACAAAGAAAGTGTTAGGACGAGTCACTATCAGATATATCAGCTTCCCAACAATCTTCCTATAATACCCTGGATTTGAATAATCATTATCGCCAGCATTTTCCTTCACATGATAGTCTATAGGAGTAGACACATGCTTGTATGCACTCATTCTTGTCTCGTGAAGTAGATCCAGTACATATTTCCTCTGAGATAAATTAGTAGTTGTATGATAGCAAAGTACTTCAATGCCCAGAAAATATCTTAATTTTCCCAGATCCTTTGTGTGAAAGTGCTTCTGCAATCCGTCCTTCACATTGTATATGCACACAGAATCACTACCACTGATAACAATATCATCAGCATATACTACAATAATAATAGATCCAACAGAAGAACTAGAATAGAACAAGGAATTATTAGTCACAGAATGTGAGAAGCCCATTTTAATCAATAGCATTGAACTTGTCAAATCAAGCTCAAGGATACTGCTTCAAGCCATAAATGGCTTTCTTCAACCTACACACCTTCTAACACTCCCCCTGAGCAACAAATCTAGTAGGTTTCTCCATGTATACTTCTTCATGTAGATCCCCATGTAGGAAGGCATTTTTGACATAGAGTTGATATAGTGTCCAGTCAAATGTGGTATTAGAGTGGTGGCCATGAAACAAGTATGGGGATCACACCCTACCTAAAATAACTAGTGCAAGCACATAAAAGTGGATGCACTTGAGGGGGGGTGTTTGAATAGTCCCACACCTCTGAGTTATGGGTTGGTTCCTAGACTTATAAGGTGTGTGGTCGTTTCACCCATGGCCAATTGGTTTTGCATTTCATACCACACATTCTAATATGATTGTTGATATTGTGACACAAAAACCCCTACTTCTTGAAACTGCCTAATCGATGTCCTTGAAACTGAACTGACCTCTTCCTTACACTAGCATCTCGTTGGTCCACAATCGTCCTCTCTATCCTCCTAAAAAACTCTACAATGGTGGAAAACTTCTTGTGTGACTACAATTGTGTTGAGATATGACATTTGTAATCAAGAATCAGTTTAGGTCAAATCTCAACTAATCAAATTCAAACTTCTTAAGTTTTAGGAACCCAAGCTAGATCATCATTCCTTTTCTTGTATGGGCATGAGAAAGAGTAGTGTCCAAGATGTAAAAAATAATGACAACTAATAGAGTCAATCTCATTTCTCTTTCTAGGAGTTGAGTTGTTCTTGGGTACATACATGGATTGATTCTCTAGCACTTGTGTCCTTATCCCACTAGGTTTTTGATAATATTTTCTTTTGGGCTTATAACCTAGTCCTCTCCTTCCAATTTGATGATAAGAATTATTTGAGATATTATCAAGAATATCATTATTACTCAAGCTACTAACTCTTTGTTGCAACTTAATAATCTCATCCATTTTCTTCTTGATATCTAACTTTGCTTGATCTAGATTAGATAATAAAGAATCTCTTTCTTTCACAACAATATCATAATCTAGATGTGTACACAAGATAGATTGTCTTTGAAGATCATTTACTTGAGTTTGCAAGTTTAACTTTTCTAGAAAAAAAGATTGCAATTTGCTTCTACAGATTTCAGCTTAATATCATGATCTTCAATAGTCTTTTTGAGATCTTCATTTTCAGATGTGAGAGAAAGAAGTTTAGCATTTAAGTAATTATTTACTTTATTTGATTTCTTAAATTTCTTTTTGCACTCAATATATTTCTCATGTGTATCTTGAAGACTAGCAATAAGATCTTCTTTTGGTAGATCAAAAAGACTTACCTCTTCTTCTTCTTATTCTTCATTTTTTGTAGCAATAAGACATTCTACTTCTTCTTTTCCATCATCACTATCATCACTTGAATCATCACATGCAGCTTTATATGCTCTTTCCTTCTTTTTGTGAGATGATTTCTTCCCTTTCTTGAGTTTTGGACAATCACCTTTCATATGTCCCTTTTTGCCACATTCAAGGCACCTGGAAGATGAAACACTAGAAGTTTTGTGAGTTTTAAAACTTTTATACTGCTTTCCATTTACAATGAGAGTTTCTTATTCCCTATCATCTTCACTTGTGTCATGGATAATTTTGGTTGATGCTTTGAATGCAATGTCCTTCTTTCTTCCTTGTTGAAGTTCACGTTCTCGTCTTTCTTCCTCTTCTAATGTTGCCTCATGTGCTTCTAGGTTGCCAATAAGTTGTTCCATTCTTAGCCGAGTGAGATCATTTGCTTCTTCAATAGCAGTCACCTTGGGCTTCTATTTGGAAGGAAGAATCCTAAGGATTTTTTAAACTTGATCTTCTTCGCTTATTACTTTACCTAAAGCATTCAACCCATTCACAATAGAAGAGAATTTTGCATACATTTCACTAATATACTCATTTTGATCCATACGAATTTGTTCAAATTTTTGTTTAAGCATTCTGATTTTAGAATTTTTAACTTGAACAGTTCCTTCATATGTTATAGACAATCTATGCCATATCTCATAAGCTGTTTCACAATTTGATATTCTATTAAACTCACCAACAGAAATTGAGCAATAAAGTATACTTACAACTTTTGCATTCATTTGGGCAGACTTTACCGTATTGACATCCCAATTTGCATACTCCGTTTGAGGAAGTTCATAAGGAATTGATACCATTCTTCATAAGTCCCAACTGATTCCTTGGAAGTAAAATTACATCCTCCTCTTCCAGTAAGTGTAGTTAGTTCCATCAAAAGCTGGAGGTCTAGCCACGAGTGTTCCTTCCAAGTTGAGGTTGTTGAGCAACCCGTCACCCATGCTTCAAGACTTTGTTAGAGTTCCTTGAAGCCCTGATCTGATACTAATTGAAAAACCACTAGAGGGGGGTGAATAGGGTTTTATTAATATTTTAATATAATTTAACTCAAACAACCAACCACAAAAATATTATACAAGGGGACAAGGATATAGAGTGGTTCCAACCTTAGAAAATACTAAGGCAGTCAATCCACTACCCGGTTGCTTACCCAACTGGGATTTTGAAAGAATCAAATTTTATTACCTCGCAAGGACTTTACATAAAATTACAATTCTTTCACCAAACCCTTCGGACAGCCTTCACCTAGAAGTAGTTGCACCAACTTTGAAGCAGCCTTCTTGAAGTAACTTCAAGCTCCCCCTTGAAGTAGCTTCTTGTTGCAACAGCGTGCTTGAAGTAGTCTGAAGTCCACCTTCTCCACCGAGAAGAACCTTCTCCAATCTACAGCCTCCAACCCTAGGAGTAGCAAGGAGAATACGAAAAATACAAAGGAACAAGAAGGAAAAATAGAAATTACAATACCACTTGTAGCTCAAGGCTTGATTTGCCTATATCAAGTGTATAGATCTCCTAACGAATGAATATTGAAGTGTAGGTTTAGTGGATAGGAGATGATAGCCTATAGGAGATGAAATTTGGAGCAAGGAAAAGAATAGCCAATGCTAGTGTTGCTCAATTGCTCAAAACAGATTGCCAATTGCAAGTGTAAGATCAAGTATATGCACAAGTGTATTTTTGGGTGTCCTATGGCTTGTCCTATTTATAGGAATGACCTATGGATGCTTAAGGACATTCTAGATACTTTCTAGGGGGTTCCAAGTTCTCAATTAGCCGTTAGGTATCCACTAGTTGGTTTAACAACGACTAGTTAATTAATTCTGAAAATTGCAGACAGAGACAGTCTCGGTCGAAGATTTGTTGACCGAGATCCCAATCGGTCAAAGTTTTGTCGA
This sequence comes from Alisma plantago-aquatica, assembly GCA_963693085.1. NCBI lineage: Eukaryota > Viridiplantae > Streptophyta > Magnoliopsida > Alismatales > Alismataceae > Alisma > Alisma plantago-aquatica. The sequence goes on from OY856415.1 coordinate 490,874,430, forward strand.
CCGAGGGACTGTCTGGAGTTAAGTGTATATAACGTTCTGATCCAACTGCCAACTACTTTGTCTGTTGTGTCTAACGGCTACCTGGGTCATCCTCGGTTGAGGAATTTGTTGACCGAGAGTGTCTCGGACGAGGAGTTTGTCGACCGAGATTGACCAAGTTTCAACATTTTAAACTAATTACTAAGTGTGTGTATGAGTGTGCATATGTGACACTATTTTAGGGGATGACCTATCTAAGTGTTGTGATTGACTAGGAAAGATCTAATGCTTGATTTACAATATGTCTAAATACTTGTACATTATATATCTTGTACAAGTGTTTACATTTGATTACAATCATGAATTAAAACAACTTTGAGCATTTAGATCTTCCAAGTAGTGTATCATCTACCTAATTCCTGCAACACTCAAGTAGCATGTTAGATTCACAAGAATGAAATGTTTGTCATCATCAAAACAAAGGGATTATACTAATGTCAATTTAGCCAACAATCTCCCCCTTTTTGAAGATGACAAACATTTCCTAAATATAAAATAAGGAAATATAAATCATGTGAGTTTCATACCTGAATTTTATCTTTTGTAGCCATTCTTGTTTTGCAAGTGAATGCTAGACAAATATTATGAAACTCATTTTATTTTATGTTTTTGATTTTATATTATTTCTCCCCCTTTGTCATTTCAAAACGATATCTAGGTAAATCATTTTGTATGACTTTTATATCTCCCCCTTAATTTTATGTTATGCTCCCCCTTAAAGAGATAGTCAATTTAAAAGCAAGGGATTAATGCAAAGAAATTATTGTTAATTTTAGCCACAATTTACCACTCAATCATTTGCAAAGGATGTTAAGCCTTGAAATGATATGAGAATCCTTTAAGCTTTTAAAATATATAAAATGTATCTCTAACCGAATGCACGGGATGTTAAGCCCTGATTTGTTTAGAGAATTCCATTAAGAACAAGGTATATATTACATTCATGAAATTCATATATTCCTTTATTTTCATAACCAAGATTAAAAAATACTAAGGTCAAGACAAGCTTCAAATGATGTTTAAAAAGTTTTGTAAGCTTCTTAATCTTATAATAGTTTTTGTGAGCTCCCCCTTAATCTTATAATTAAGACAATTTAAGGATTCTAAGGTCACAAATGATTATTGAGATTTGATTTTGACCTTTTATTAGAGCTTTATGTTTTCAATATGATGAACACATTTTGAATCAAGATACTAAGGTTAAGTACAGTAAAATGATGTACAAATAAGCATTTTGTCAAGCTTATTTTAGGTCGACCTTGACTTCGACCATAGCGCCCCTTGGTCAAACTTTGATTTCAACCAAGAGGCAATTTCTGCAGATTTCCAATTTGAACATTTATAAATGAAGTATAATTTATGTAGATTTTCAATTTTAAAATGCATTTGTGCCATGAATTTTTACTGTTTGTGCAAAATGGCATCTTCATATGAGCTGAAACATAATGATCATGGTACAATAATTATGATAGAATAGTAGAGGCATATCCTCAATATAATGATCAAGATAGAAGCATGTAATTTCATGAAATACAATGACCATTTAAAAGCACATGGTTCCTATATAGATAGACCAAGAAATACTTAGGAAAAGCCATGTGAACTATGATAGAACAGTAATTTCCTTGAATAAATCAACATGGTTTATACTTTTTAGTTTTAAGCCAAGCTATGTAGAGGATAAACCAAAATAATCTCATTCATGATTCATGGATGTTCAAATTTAAGACAAACTATGTAAAGGATCATGTTTGATAAACTTTTTCAATCAATGAATAAGGTTTGTTTAAAATCAGTCTTCATATAGCACTTTTGCAATGTGTTAAGGATTTCATAATGTTATATCTTCATTCATGATGCAAAATATCAATATGTTTTGATGAAAAGACGGTCTCCAAGATTTATTCTTGATTTGCATATTAAATCAATCATTAACAACAAATTGATAGCAAACTAGAAACAAGTTCAGATTTATTGCAAACTTGAAAACAGGAACCTGGTCGGTCGACCATTTCTCGACCGATAATGTTCTCGGTCGAACAGTTTCTCGGCCGAGGAGATTTCTGTACTGTTTCAGAACTGTTTTAAGTAATTATTTATAAGTAACATAAGAATATGAAAGTAAAAACTCAATTGTGTTGAGATATGACATTTGTAATCAAGAATCAGTTTAGGTCAAATCTCAACTAATCAAATTCAAACTTCTTAAGTTTTAGGAACCCAAGCTAGATCATCATTCATTTTCTTGTATGGGCATGAGAAAGAGTAGTGTCCAAGATGCAAACAATAATGATAACTAATAGAGTCAATCTCATTTCTCTTTCTAGGAGTTAAGTTGTTCTTGGGTACATACATGGATTGATTCTCTAACACTTGTGTCCTTATCCCACTAGGTTTTTGATAAGATTTTCTTTTAGGCTTATAACCTAGTCCTCTCCTTCCAATTTGATGATAAGAATTATTTGAGATATTATCAAGAATATCATTATTACTCAAGCTACTAACTCTTTGTTGCAACTTAATAATCTCATCCATTTTCTTCTTGATATCTAACTTTGCTTGATCTAGATTAGATAATAAAGAATCTCTTTCTTTCACAACAATATCATAATCTAGATGTGTACACAAGATAGATTGTCTTTGAAGATCATTTACTTGAGTTTGCAAGTTTAACTTTTCTAAAAAAAGAAGATTGCAATTTGCTTCTACAGATTTCAGCTTAATATCATGATCTTCAATAGTCTTTTTGAGATCTTCATTTTCAGATGTGAGAGCAAGAAGTTTAGCATTTAAGTCATTATTTACTTTATTTGATTTCTTAAATTTCTTTTTGCACTCAATATATTTCTCATGTGTATCTTGAAGACTAGCAATAAGATCTTCTTTTGGTAGATCAAAAAGACTTACCTCTTCTTCTTATTCTTCATTTTTTGTAGCAATAAGACATTCTACTTCTTCTTTTCCATCATCACTATCATCACTTGAATCATCCCATGCAGCTTTATATGCTCTTTCCTTCTTTTTGTGAGATGATTTCTTCCCTTTCTTGAGTTTTGGACAATCACCTTTCATATGTCCCTTTTTGCCACATTCAAGGCACCTGGAAGATGAAACACTAGAAGTTTTGTGAGTTTTAAAACTTTTATACTGCTTACCATTTACAATGAGAGTTTCTTCTTCACTATCATCTTCACTTGTGTCATGGATAATTTTGGTTGATTCTTTGAATGCAATGTCCTTCTTTCTTCCTTGTTGAAGTTCACGTTCTCGTCTTTCTTCCTCTTCTAACGTTGCCTCATGTGCTTCTAGGTTGCCAATAAGTTGTTCCATTCTTAGCCGAGTGAGATCATTTGCTTCTTCAATAGCAGTCACCTTGGGCTTGTATTTGGAAGGAAGAGTCCTAAGGATTTTTGAAATTTGATCTTCTTCGCTTATTACTTTACCTAAAGCATTCAACCCATTCACAATAGAAGAGAATTTTGCATACATTTCACTAATAGACTCATTTTGATCCATACGAAATTGTTCAAATTTTTGTTTAAGCATTTGGATTTTAGAATTTTTAACTTGAACGGTTCCTTCATATGTTATAGACAATCTATGCCATATCTCATAAGTTGTTTCACAATTTGATATTCTATTAAACTCACCAACAGAAATTGAGCAATAAAGTATACTTAAAGCTTTTGCATTCATTTGGGCAGATTTTACCGTATTGACATCCCAATTTGCATACTCCGTTTGAGGAAGTTCATAAGGAGTTGATACCATTCTCCATAAGTCCCAACTGATTCCTTGGAAGTAAAATTACATCCTCCTCTTCCAGTAAGTGTAGTTAGTTCCATCAAAAGCTGGAGGTCTAGCCACGAGTGTTCCTTCCAAGTTGAGGTTGTTGAGCAACCCGTCACCCATTCTTCAAGACTTTGTTAGAGTTCCTTGAAGCCCTGCTCTGATACCAATTGAAAAACCACTAGAGGGGGGGTGAATAGGGTTGTATTAATATTTTAATATAATTTAACTCAAACAACCAACCACAAAAATATTGGACAAGGGGACAAGGATTTAGAGTGGTTCCAACCTTAGCAAATACTAAGGCAGTCAATCCACTACCCAGTTGCTTACCCAACCGGGATTTTGAAAGAATCAAATTTTATTACCTCGCAAGGACTTTACATAAAATTACAATTCTTTCACCAAACCCTTCGGACAGCCTTCACCTAGAAGTAGTTGCACCAACTTTGAAGCAGCCTTCTTGAAGTAACTTCAAGCTCCCCCTTGAAGTAGCCATCCTCTTGAAGTAGCTTCCCGTTGCAACAGCCTTCTTGAAGTAGTCCGAAGTCCACCTTCTCCACCGAGAAGAACCTTCTCCGATCCACAGCCTCCAACCCTAGAAGTAGCAAGGAGAATACAAAAAATACAAAGGAACAAGAAGGAAAAATAGAAATTACAATACCACTTGTAGCTCAAGGCTTGATTTGCCTATATCAAGCGTATAGATCTCCTAAACAATGAATATTGAAGTGTAGGTTTAGTGGATAGGAGATGCTAGCCTATAGGACATGAAATTTGGAGCAAGGAAAAGAATAGCCAATGCTAGTGTTGCTCAATTGCTCAAAACAGATTGCCAATTGCAAGTGTAAGCTCAAGTATATGCACAAGTGTATTTTTGGGTGTCCTATGGCTTGTCCTATTTATAGGAATGGCCTATGGATGCTTAAGGACATTCTAGATACTTTCTAGGGGGTTCCAAGTGCTCAATTAGCCGTTAGGTATCCACTAGTTGGTTTAACAATGACTAGTTAATTAATTCTGAAAATTGCAGATAGAGATAGTCTCGGTCGAAGATTTGTCGACCGAGATCCCAATCGGTCAAAGTTTTGTCAACCGAGGGACTGTCTGGAGTTAAGTGTATATAACGTTCTGATCCAACTCCCAACTACTTTGTCTGTTGTGTCTAACGGCTACCTGGGTCATCCTCGGTCAAGGAATTTGTCGACCGAGAGTGTCTCGGTCGAGGAGTTTGTCGACTGAGATTGACCTTGTTTCAACATTTTAAACTAATTACTAAGTGTGTGTATGAGTGTGCATATGTGACACTATTTTAGGGGATGACCTATCTAAGTGTTGTGATTGGCTAGGAAAGATCTAATGCTTGATTTACATGATGTCTAAATACTTGTACATTATATATCTTGTACAAGTGTTTACATTTGATTACAATCATGAATTAAAACAACTTTGAGCATTTAGATCTTCCAAGTAGTGTATCATCCACCTAATTCCTGCAACACTCAAGTAGCACGTTAGATTCACAAGAATGAAATGTTTGTCATCATCGAAACAAAGGGATTATACTAATGTCAATTTAGCCAACAATTATCACAAATCTTATTCAAATCCTCTGAATCAAAAATCTTGTTCCATATGTAGTTCAGTTTACAGTCATTAGTTACTTGTATAAGGAAGAACAAACTCAGTATACTACCAGCCTCGGGAAAGAGAGAGTTCATGGATATTCGAATCTACATTATACTATTTACATATTATTTGTCACAACCTCTCCCCCAAATGGATTTACATTAAAAACATATAAAACAACCTCATGAGACCCATATAGAGCCCCAGTGAGTAGATACCTCCCACTCAAACTAACTACATGCATCAACATCATATTAGGTATATTAAACTTATAGGAAATTTGTAGATATTACTAAGTATAATAGACCATTTTAGCATTTAGGGCATCAATTTTATGAAAAGAACCTAGTTAATCAGTTAATATATTCACTTAGATTAAGTCTAGCTTTAAAACATTGTTAAGATCATGTCTATTAACAAATCTGTAGATGGTAATTACTTTAAAATGACAATTAAATTATAGGAGTAACATCTTTGAAAGATAGCAATAACATCTGGATCACCATGGAGGAGGAGGTTAAAGCGCTAGTAATGAACCACTTCAAAGCCATTTTCACTGCCCCATCTAATATGAGGCAGCCGAGCAGCAATAACATTCCGGGCAGGTTCAGACGACTCACTGACAAGGAAAAGCAGATGATGGCAACTTAGCCAATAGAGGATGAAGTCTTACAAGTCCTAAAGAAAACCGATCCCAGCAAAGCAGTTGGCCCAGACAGGATCACAAGGCACTTTATGCGGAAGAATTGGCATACAATTGGTAACTTGGTCATGTTGACTATCTCTATGGCACTTAGGGGAAATGCTCTACCCATAGAGATATATAACTCGACCATTGTATTGATACCAAAGGTACATCACCTGGAAATATGCGACCAGGTGAGGCCTAATTTGTTCAAAGATCATGGTTGAACGTCTGAAATGGTGTATTCCTGACTTGATATCACAGGAACAGGCTAGCTTTGTGCATGGATGAAGAATCACAGACAATATCACAGTAGTTTAGGAGGTTATTCATGGAATGAGGCGGAACAAGAGTGCTAAAATTATGGTTGTGAAAGTAGACCTTTCAAAGGCATACGACATGATGTCATGGGAGTTTGTCGAAGATACACTTAATCACACAGACATTCCGGGTAATTTGAAAGGATACATCATAAACACCATCAAATCTGGAAAAACATCGATCCTGTAGAAGAATAGCAGCCTACCAAAATTTAAAGCGACAAGAGGATTAAGGCAAGGAGATCCTATGTCACCATACATGTTCGTGCTCTGCATAGACAGACTGAGTCAAATGATCCAAGAGAGAGTAAGGAAGGGAGAATCGAACCCAGTGAAGTTATCAGCTAAGAGACCGAAGCTAGCACACATGTGCTTCGCAAACAACATCATCTTGTTTGCTAAAGCAATGATATCTAATATTAAAACAATCAGAGAATGCTTCTATGAGTTCAGTGTTGCCTAGATAAAGGATTTTGGTTGAAAAAACCAGAATCTACTTCTCCAAACGTGTTACCAGAAGAGTGTGTCAGGCTATCTGCAGAACCAGTGGATTTATCAAGACTTCTGACTTGGGGAAGTACCTCGGGGTGCCTCTTCTTCATAAAAGGGTGGACAAGAACACCTATGGTGAATTGCTTGCTAATGTGAACAACAAAGTGGCGTCTTGGTCAGCACGATGTCTCTCGTTCACAGGAAGGGTATGCCTTGCGAAGATGACACTAACATTGATGCCAACCTACCTGATGCAAACGACCCTCTTGCCGGTAAGTCTGTGTGACCGGATTGATAGCATGATTAGGAAGTTTATCTGGGGAGGTGGAAGTAATAAACGAAAACTCTCTCTCATAGCATGGAGGAAGGTCATCAGTAGTAAAGCTAATGGCGGACTGGGTATTAAGACAATGAGAGACTGGAACAAGGCTCTTATTGCCAAGAACAACTGGGATGTGGCGACTAATAGACAAACGATATGGTGTCAGCTAATGAGTAGGAGATATGAAGAACATAAAGACGATAGTAGGTTGAATCTATCCAGACTGGGGAGAGCCACACTCGAGGGAAAAGAGTTCATCATGATGAATACTCGTATACAGTTGGTGACCAGAAAAGAAACTAATTTCTAAGATGAGGTGTGGGTGAAGAACCGAGGAAATCTAATAGAAAGAGCTATCAAACCCATACCAGAGGAACTCCAGGACCTGAAAGTCTGTAGTGTCATACTTGAAACTGATGAATGGGACATGGGCTTCTTGAAAGAGTGGCTACCAGCCAACTGTGTGAAGGACATAATGCGAACTAAGCCACCTAAGGAGCACGATAGGAGAGACACCAAGGTCTGAAATCATACAAACACAGGCAAATTCTCGACGAACTCAGCATATAAATCCATTAGACAGGGATCAGAGCTTGTGATACATGGTGAATAGTGGACGATTTGGGATGCCCACACCTCCTCTTGAGTAAAGATGTTTATGTGGACACTGTCACATAATGATATCCTTACGAATAAGAGGAGGAAGGAGAAGCAGATGACGGAGGATAGCAAGTGCGGCATTTGCCAGACACATGAGGAAGATAGTCTCCATGCCCTTCGGGACTGCAACCATGCTAAAGAATGTTGGAAGAACATATTGGCCAGTGTGATTCCACACAACTTCTTCACGGAGTCCAATCTTAACGCTTGGCTATGAGATAATATGAGGAACAAGAAGGTACAAGAAAGCTTCATGTATGGATGCTGGCACATATGGAAAAGCAGGAATAATCCGGTGATGGAAGGAAACCCGCCCAACCATGGCCAGACAACAAGATATGTGAGATAGGACATCATGCTGAGCAAATTGTCCTAGGAGAAGGAGGAGGAGGCACCAAAGAACGATCAACATGTGTTGTGGGAGCCGCCAAAGGAAGGTTGGATAAAACTAAATGTGGACGCTGCATTTCAAAAGAAAGGCAGTAGCTGTGGATTTGTAGTGAGGGAGTGGAGAGGAAGGTGGTTGGTAGGAAAAGGAACCAAAGTTGCTAATGAAGATGCTCTAGAAGATGAAGTGAAATCCATCATCTTCGCCATGGAGGAGGTAGAGAAGGCAGGTGTTGATAAGGTGATAGTAGAGTCGGACTGCAGGCTTACAGTTCAACTACTTCAAGGAGAATAGGCTGATGCACCGCGGTTTACAGTAGCTCTGTCTAAGACTAAGAGGATGATGAAGCCAAACTGGATGATTGTCCATGTGAAGAGAGATTGCAATCATCTTGCTGATGAGTTAGCAAGATACCATCAGAAACAAAACCAAGGATGGATGCACTATACCCGTCCACCAGAATGCCTGCATGAAACCCTGGTTAGAGATTGTAATGGCAGTAGTACTGCCAGATTTAATGAATCCCATAACTTAGAGTGTAGTAGCAATTTTGAACCGCTCGTAAGAGGAGGATGAGATGAATAAAAAGACCTCCTGACTTACCCCCCCCCCAAATAGGAGTAACAATTCAAGATCTAAACAATTACAATCAATGCATAGCATTAACATCATCTTTGTGACACCCCACCAGCTGCACCAGGGCCACATCCTACAGTCCTAAAGCTAAAGTACATATAAGACATGTCTACCAAACAAGACTATCAAAATAACAAGTAAATCCAAATCATATTCATAGTGGATATTAATTAACAACGTCATCTACTTGTCAACATTTAAGATCATATGCAAAACTAGACAAATAAGAATATGAAAAGAAATTATCTTTACAAATGAATACTTGATTTTCATAACAAGAAACATAATCTACAACACATGTCTATCAACTAGAAGTAAAAGGCATGTAACAAGCATTCAACTCATACGCTACATGGCTTATCATATTTTATTCAAGTGTCATGAAACTACTTGGCTCATGCCTCACTGAGTACAATTTGCCATGCCCGATTCTGATTTCATTAACTCGTCATCACTATCTTAGGATTTATTCGTCCACCCTAAGATATCAACAACGGACCTTGGTCCACCGCATGGTTGCCTAAAGAGGTGCACGCCCTCACTCTGGGAACATGATACAAGAACCTATACAACATAATATTACATACCAACATATTTCACATGTGTAACTATTTTTATTTCATCAGAGTCTATTACTCATGGAGATATACTTCCACAGCAGAGGACTTAGGCCAGAATCACACAAATTACTCGCTCCTACATCCTATGGGTCAGCCTTTAAGATCTCAATCCACACTCTCTAATTACGACATGGTGATCCATTTCATTTCCACAGTATGGACCTCTAGGGAAATGCACGGTATTCATGGCATCTAGCCAGACGTGTCATCATATCACTTGTTATGAAATCCTTTTTACTCATCATAAAAAGAATTCAAATCATCATTTATCATGTTTGTAAATAATCATGCAACTAGAATGACATGAATCAATTTAGGCTTATCAAGAAACACAATGATTTAAAAAGGAAGTACAACACTTTGTAATTTGTAGCATATCTAATTCTTTCCATCTCACATCATTCATGTCATCATCAGTGGGATACCAACCTGAGACATCATTTCATTATACAACATTTCCCTAAACATTGTTTCTTAAATATAATCATTGCATTTTGATTCAGTAACAACAAAATATTATCAATTCATTCCATATTACAGTCTTCATCAAATATTCACAAATACATTAGAGCTAGAAACAATATAAGCATATAGCAATATTATATCATTCATCTTTCCCATAGTAGGTTTATCATACAACATGTACTTATTCTATCGGGTTTCTATAGTTAGTAATAAATCCCAATTCATTAACATGCATAACACATTTAATAGTCCTCTTCTTAGGGTTACAATTTGACACATGCTTCATCTCAATTGAAATCCATCATATTAGACCATTCAAGAATACAAGTATTCTAACAGACAACTAACATCTAAAAACACATTCTTATGCATCAATTCACATCCTTTAAGTTCATCTTGTAATTGAATTAAACTATACTTATATCAATCCTTAATTCCTCATTTGAGAACATTATTTAGTATTATCACATAGCTCATCATATTAGTGTTAGATTTAAGTTCTTAGATCTAGCTATTATTTTTCTTTCTTTTCATAATCATAAGTCATATCTTCTAACATGTCATATTCACTACTATTCTGGAATTAGTCATTCTATATTTTCTTGATGCATAATATTTCTCTCTCATTGAAATCCTTTATGGTATGATTTTCGCACATTTCATTCAACTGAGTTCAACCCAAATGTAACTAAAATAAATATATTGTATACTTAATCATACTTATTTCATTAATTTCATCCATAACTTGTCATCACCATTCAATTCATTCTTGTTCATTTGCTTTCAAGTATTTAGATGAGTGTACCATATCATTGACTTCCAATCACATTGTTGTAATTAACACCAACCCTTCAACTCCTTATAATACTACCCACTTTAGAAAAATAGAATGTATTAGGGTTACTTATTATTACACCTATTAGGGTTACTTATTACACCATAATCTCTATTCATATTCCCAATTCAATATTATGCAACTTGTATAAAAGACTTGCATTCATGTGGAGTTTTACTTGATATTCCATAAATTATCCTAGAATAGGTGCATTAAGCTTGAAACATATTAATAAGATTTATCACCTTCAATTGAATTGATAATACCTATTATTAAGCATTTCATCATATTTATAAGATTATATATAGGTTCAGGCTTTATCTCTCATACTCATCTTAATACTGAATTTCTAGGTTTTATATATAAAAGTCACCTTAAATTCATACATCTCAATTCATTATCATAAGCACCTTATTATTCAATAATTCATCATGGCATACATGGGTTCATTAAGGCTATTTGCAACACATGAAACCCCTAGTTTTGATTTCCATGCAATTCACTCATCAGTTATATGTAGAAACGATCATTGGCTCAATTGATTCACTCTGCAACACCAACCTTAGAAATAGAACGTCTCTATTTCAAATCCTTGTATTCATCCTTATCTGAATTCCATGTGTAATTTTAGCAAAGATCTAAAAGTACAGTTATGAATTTTTTCTTATTAGGTTCAAACATGAATCTATATATGTCAATTCAATTTCCAAGCATAACATTCATTAGGATGATTTTAGGCAATATATGTATGAAATCATATATTTCTCTACCCATATGATTTTTTTCATATATATTGAATTAATAGATCAATAACTATATAAATACAAAGCAATTAGAAAATCAAAATTATTAGAAATCATTTCCCTGCAATCCTCCCAAATGATTACTCAATCACATACAATTACAAGCAAAAATCTTGTCTATTTTAGTCAGATGGAATTAGGTTTTAAATGTGATTACAAAGCTTAATAGGGAGATAAACACTCACCTAGGTTCCAAGCACCTTAAAAACGTCCCAGATAATCTGAATTTCTAGAAGTCAAACCAATTTGTGAGGATTGAATTCATTTCTGGCTCTTTTCAACTCGAAAACCCTAAAAAAGGAGTACACAAGAGAAAGAAAGAGAAAACATTTGATATCATTTTTTATTCAAATATGAGAAGGGATGAGTTTCAGATTTTGGATAGAAGATTCATCATCAAAAACTATCTAGAATTGATGAACTTACATGAATTCATAAGCTTTAGGACATTGAAACATTTTAGACGCTTTCTCCTTCAAAACCTAAGTCTCTATCTCTCTAGACGTCATATCTTAGACAAGAATGACAGAGTGTGGGATCTACTAGGGTTTTAAGTTGATGATATAGATCAATTGAGTTTCTTGGAACATTTACAAACAAATCCCATAATCATTTGCAGTCTTATTTTTTATTTATTTAGATTGGTTGGTTGGTCGAGTTGATATTGATAAGAAACTTAGCCAAAAAAACACTTTGTATCACTCTTATATCATTAAAAAAACTCGGTAAACTAACAAGTTGTTTGAAATTGACTTTCAAATATGTCGCTAAATTTCATCTCATTTGGATGTGTAAATAAAAAGATAAAAATAAAATACCATACTACTATATTTCTACCTGAATGCATGGTCGATTGAGTTTATCATGGGGAAACTAGGCCGACCAATAGGTCACAAAACATTAAAAAATCTCATAATTTGTAAGACCATTTATATTTGAGTTATCTAAACTATATCCAAATTTCAAATAAATCAGAGTTATAGACAAAAATATTAAAAATCATTTACTACACCACCATGTTTATCAAATTATGTATAAATATGATACCAAAACCCTAATTTTAGATGAATAGGGTTTACGCTTGTCAAACCTTAATTATTCAAAATAAAATCATACTTAAATATTATCAGTATATTTAAAACATCATAATTAAACTATCATCATGAATCAAGCTTTAATAATGACTACTCTAGTTAAGCATGTAACATTCGAACAAACCCTATTTAGATGGCTAGGATGAAAGTTGGCAGCTACAAATTCTCCCATCTTTTTGAATTTCATCTCAAAAACCCAAAAAAATACATGGAAGAAGATCATGTCATCTAATTGTACATTTTTCTCAACATCCACTTAGAATGATTTCCATGTTATCTTTCTCCCTTATACATCAAAATATCTCTATTTCAGTATTACAAACACTTATTTCATAAATATTGTTAATACATCACTAATAGGCTGTGTTCCCATTGCCTTTCGTTTTTTTATAAATTTTATTTATATTACATGGATAAAGACTATAATTCATTTTGTGTTGTCCATATTCATCAATTTTCTTCACAAGAATATTATTTTTGTGTGTATAATTCTCAATTCTTAGATTTTTCTTATAATTAAATATTCATAATCATACTCAAATTCATTAGAAATTATCTTCCTAGTTTCATTTATATTTCTCATTTGAAATTTCCATCTTCTCTTAGTCTCCATATTTAATTATGTAGTCCTTTTTTTCTCCATTTTATCCTTTTTATTACCATAATTCATCTTGTCATACTTCCAAACTATCTTCATCTAGATGTTCGGAAGGACAGACAGAAGAAGTACAATCAACAGTTCCATACTAGCTTATCCTTTACTAAAATACTTGACCAGAGTAGGCCAATACTGAGTTTAGTCAGCATGCATTTCATTCATATTATGTTCAACATTCATATTATCATTTAGCCCTAGATCATATTGTCCATGCAGACTCAGCTAACCTTAGCTCTTTTACCACATCATTGAAACTATCCTTTTAATCAGCATAAAATGCCAATAATTAGAGAGAAACCCTAAATGTAAACATAGATAAAGAAATAAAACACCAAATTCTTAACAAACATGATTTACATAGTATACAAAAACAATGATACTTTTTTCCTTTTCCTTTCTCATTAAACCTCATAATCTAATGTCACATTATCACAAATCTTATTTAACTCCATTAAAATCATAATATAATCTTATTGATCATATGCAAGTTTATTTATATCACTTACATGTCACAAAAGAAAAAACTTAGTATATTGCCCATCCCGTGAAAGTGAGAGTGCATGGCCATTATAAATCTACATTATTCTGTTTACACCTTCTTTGTCATGACATCTCCGCTGAATGACTCTATATCTAAAAACATTTGAAACAACCTCATGAGACTCATATAGAGCCCCAATGAGTGGATGCCTCACTCTCAAGCTGAGCACACACATCAACATCATATCAAGTATATTGGACTTATAAGAAATATGCAGATTGTAACATCCCAGGATTTTAGGCCTCAGATAAGTTGATCTTAAAAGGAATGATTGAACTACCCATATCACCATCAACCACTTATCAACATTAAAGATCAGATTCCAAACCATGAAAATTAGAATATTCAAACATATTACCTTTATAAAAGAATGATTAATTTCCATGATAAGAAACATAGTCAACAAAACATGTCTATTAGTTAGAAGTAAAAGCCATGAAACAAACATTGAATTCATATTATATATAGATTGTCATCTTTTATTCATTTTCCTGATGTTCCTTGGGTTGTATCTCACAAAGTAGAAATTGGCATGCCTGATTCCCTGTGTCAACGACTCACTATATTAGGATTTAGCCACCCACCATAAGATATCAATAATAGACCTTGTTCCACCATAGGGTTTCTTAAAGAGGCTCGCGTCCTCATCTTGGGTACACAAGATAGGAACCAACATAACATAACATCACATATCAACATACTTCACATGTTTCACAGTTTGCATTTCATATACTCTATTCCTCATTGACATAGACTTTTCACAAATGAGGATTAAGGGCCCAAATTGTACTAGATAACTCACACCCAAATCTTGGTGGTCTAATGTTAAAGGTCTCAATCCACACTCCAAAAATCTTTCTCATAACTATATGAATACTACAAGGAGATATGTTTCATTTCCTCAGCATGGACCTCGGGGTAAAATCACAGTGTTTAGGACACCTAACTAGATGTGTCATCATTTCAATTGTTACTAAACCTTTTTAATCATCTTACAAAGAATTCAAATCATCATTTATCATGTATGTATATTTTCGGTCAACTAGAATGACATGAATATATTTAGGCTTATCAAGAAAGACAATGAAAAAAAAAGTAAAATAATATGTACTTTGAAACATATATGATTATTTCTATATCCACATCATTCATATAGGTCATCATCAGTGTGCTACTGGCCCAATACATCATCTATTTATCTACCATTTTCCCTAAAACTGGTTTCTCAAATATAATCAATAAATGTTGATTCAATCCCAACATATTTCTTATCAATTCACACCTTATCACAATCTTCATCCAAATATTCTCAAAGGCATTAGAACTATCAACTATATAAGAATATATACGTCTTGTATCATTTCTTGTTCATAACAAGTCTATCATACAACATATACTTATTCTATATTATGTGTATGGTTAGAAATAAATATGAATGCATTAACATGCATAACACATTTATTAGTCCTCTCTATATGACACATATCTCATCTCATTTGAAATCCATGAGAGTAAACCATCTTAAGAATACAAGTATTCTAAGAGAGAATTATAATCCAAGAACATATTCTTATGAATAAATTCATATCCTTAAATTTCTTCATGTAATTGAATTAAACTATACTTATGTATGTTCCTTAATCCATCATTTGAGAACATTATTCATTATTATCATATAGTTCATCATATTAGGGTTAGGGTTAGGTTATTAGATCCAAGTAGTATTTTTCTTCATTTTTCTATCATTTCATAATCATTAGTCATAATTCTTACATGTCATGTTCACTACTATTCTTGGAATCTGTCATTCTAAATTTACTTAATGCATACTATTCCTTTCTCATTTAAATCTTATATAATATGATGTTATCATTTCCTCATTCAAATTAGGTCAAACCATATGTAATAAAAATAAATATATTATATACTTCATTGTACTCATTTCCTTAATTTCATCCACAACTTGTCATCAACATTCATTTTATTCTTGTCTGTTTATTTTCTTATATTTAGATGAGAGTACCATGTCATTGACTTCCAATGACATTCATGCAATTATGAATGATCCTTTAGTTCCTTATAATACTACTCACTTTAGGAAAATAAAATGGCTTACAGTTACTTCTTCTAACACCATAATCTCTATTCATCTTCCTGGTTCATTATTATGTGACTGGTATAAAAAAACTTGCATTCATGTGGGTTTTACTCATTGTTCCATAAATTATACTATAATAGGTACAATACACCATCTTAATAAGACTTATCACCTTCAATTGAAGTAATAATAACTAGAATTGAGAATTTCATCACATTTACAATATTATATACACGTTTAGGCTTTATCTGTCATACACATCTTAAAACTAAATTTCTAATTTTTTCTTTCAAAAAGTCATCTTAAATTCATACATACCAATTAATTATCATAAGTGTCTTACTATTCAATAACTGCATCATGGCATACTTGGGTTTATTGAGGCTATTCATGACACATGGAAGCCCTACTTTCCATTTCCATGCAATTCATTCATCAATTATATGTATGCAACGATTCATTGGCTCAATTTAGTCAATCCACAACACCAACCCTAAAAATAGAATGACTCCAATTCAAATTCTATTACTAATCCTCATCTAAGCTCCATATGTATGATCAGAAAATATAGTCAACAATTCATTCTTATTAAGTTCAAGCATGATTTTATAAATGTTAACTCAATTCTTAAGCATAACATTCATTAGGCCGATTTTAGGTAATATATGTATAAAAACACATCGTTCTATGTACATAGATTTTTTTCCATATATCTTAAACCAATAGATAAGGAACTATTCAAATACAAATCAATGAGAAGAATTAAAATTATTAGAAATTATTTCCCAAAAATCTTCCCAAATGATTACCCAATGTCTTATAAGTACAAGCAAGGACTTTTCCTATTTTATAGAGATGTAATTAGTCTTTCAACATGATTATAGAGCTTAATAGGGATATAAACACTAAGCTCAATTGCCAAACATCATAAAAACGTCTCATATAATTTGAATTTCTAGAAATCAAACCAACCCACGAGGATTGAATCTATTTCTTGCCCTTTTTAACTCAAAACCCTAGAAAAGGAGGATAGGAGAGAAAGAAAGAGAAAATAGGTGATTTGATATACTTTTTTATCCAAATTAGAGGAGGGATGAATTCCAGATAAAGAAGAGAAGATTCACTAGAAAAAAAACTATCTAGAGCTGATTAACTTACATGAATTCACAAGCTATAAGAAATGGATACCCTAATTCAGCATTTCCAATAATTTCTCCTTCAAAACCCTAACTCTCTCTATATATAATTTATTATATTGGATAGTAATGATGGGATGTGGGAGCTACTAGGATGTTAGGTTGATGATATAGATCAATTGAGATATTTGGGAAATTTACAAAGAATCCAAAATCTATTTTCAATCTTCTTTTGTATTCATTCAGACTTGTTGGACCGCCGAGCTGTTGTTGATAAAAACTCGGCTGGCACAAGAGTCTGTAAGACTTTTATATTACTCAAAAAATTTGGAAATTCATAGGTTGTCTGAAAATTGATTTTAAAAGCCAATTTAAAAATTCCAACTCATTTTGATTTACCAATAAAAAATAATAATTAAATACCATATTGCTACATTTCATCCTAATTGCATGGTAAGTTGAGTTTGTCTTGGAGAAACTTGGTTGACTAACAGGTCAAAAAATATAAAATTATCATAATTTGCAAGAACACTTCTATTTGAATTATCCAAACTACATAAAAATTTCAAATAAATTATCATTATAGATAAATACTAAAAATTACTACACAGTTGTATTTATCAAATTTTGTATGCATATGTTACCAAAACTTAATTTTGGACGACTAGGATTTATACCTATCAAACCCTAATTGTTTAAAATAAAAACTTGCTTAGATATTTTCATAAGATTTGAAACATCATAATTAAATCACCATCATGAATCAAGATTAAACAATGAACATTTAGTTAAGCATATAATCATTCAAAGTAACCTTTGTTAGATGCCTAAGATGAAAATGGGTCGTTACAAGTAATACAACAAAAATGTATGTATGGCCTAAGAGACACTTCAAAATTGGTATTACCATCTTGGTCATGCAAAACATTACATAAAAGACCATCTTTTATCATAGTACATATTTTTGGAATAGTATTTATATTATACATGTCATAAGTAGGCAACAAATGCATCAAAAGTTATATCACATACCTTAGAGGTGAAGAAAACATATTCCAAGAAGGAAATCTTGAAAATTTGTATCAAGGGTTTGGGCTTCATCCGCCAAAATATCCAAGAATGGTCTTTTTACCAAGAACAAGGTGTAACTAGAGTAAAGAGATAATAAAATAGGGTTCTTAAACTACTTGTACAAGTTTCCAACTTGTCACGCCATAAATCTTGGCCATGATAGAAGAGATGAGGGAAAACAACAAGAAAACAGGTTAGAAGAGAAGATTTTATATGTAGGGAGCAAGAATCAAGGATGAAAGAGTTAGATCAGTCAAAGGGACCCTCAAGATTAGTTGTTCCTTATTTAACAAGGAATAGGCTAACACCTTGTTTTAGATTGCGCCATTTGTACTATCAACAAAATTTGGACCCTATAAATCAATGGAAAGGAATACGTGTAAATTGATAGCGGAAGGAGCAGCCCACTCCTCGTAGAAAGAGGAATAGTAGCAAATCTGGACTCGTCTAAGGGAAGCTTGATCCTAGGCATACATCCACCAAATTGCACTTTTTGTTGACTTTCAATGGCTCTTCATAAGTTTCCAAATGTAGCAAGAGATTTTGCCAAAGATTGTTAGATAGGAGTACACAGGAATATTTATAGCTAAGGTAGTAGTTAGAGGGTCTAAGACCATATTTGTTTCGGTGAAAGGCACAAAAAAATCTATTGAGCAATATGTGTAGAAAATCCATAGGAAGTGTTTATATTGCCCGATCATGAGATTAGTTTTCTGGTTAGGTTACTTCGACAATTGGTGCCTTTTTGTCATCCTGACTATTTTGAATTTTCATCAGTCTATTTATATTATCTGCCAGCCGTCGATTTTCTAGAGGACTGGCATCAGACCCAAAATCGTCGAATCTCCACTTTCCAGACACAAATGTTGTGTTTTTGATCTAGCTCCCACCTACTCGGCTAAGTGGGGCATTAGTATTCATTAATCATGTTATTTTCTCATCAGTCCAATGACATTGCCGAAACTCATCGATCCTACTTGCAAGGGTTTAAAAATATCATCAACCTACTAATGAAGAAACAACCCAATCATTGGCCCTCCAAACAATAACTTGAGTAGTTGTTGGAAACAAAACTTCTTGTTGGTACAGCTCTGATGAAAACATTAGTTCTCATCGGTCAATCATTATATTTGACTAAACTTGTTAAATTGGGTCAAACTTCAGGATGCCCGTGGGGTTTAAGTTGGGTTTGAGTGATAGAATTTTTCACCCACTAGAAATCACCTAAATCGATATTCATATGTTTAATTACCATGTTTTGTGGGTGATCCACGGGCAATTGTGGGGTACACACTTAATAAGATAAGTATATTACAATACTATATATATATATATATATATATATGACTCTTAGACATGCCACACACACATGTATGATGTAGTTAAATGGTTGAAGTATAATGTATATAGTGTAAAATGACAAAGCTTAAGGGCCATGATTGATATCTTTTGTTAAACTTTTATGCTTGTGGAAAGAAAGTAGTTAGATTCTATGGTGTTGTTTATGTTTATCAATATATAGTAATTATGTTGCATGTTTTATGTTCAATCACACAAATTATATTCTTTTTATGTTCATTAAGAACATGTTATGTTAGTACTTTTTAATGTTTGATAAAAAAATATAGTGTTTTGATAATGATATATATAATGCTATATGTAGCATCTAAATCATTTATTTTTCAATTTTACGTTGTTTTATTTTCTTACAATTTTATGTTAAATTAAAGTAATATATAGTACATTGTGTTTGACATCAAAAAACATTAGATGGGTCCTCTTATTATCCTATGTTTGCACTAAAATCTATCAGTGAATCATTTCTTCTTATTGTAAAGCGGCAACTAGCAACATACATACTTTTTAATGTACACATATTAGTTGGGAACTCATGGGTGAACCCACAACCGCTAGGTCGGGTTTGGGTGTGATATTACTCCACCCATTTAAATATTGCATCTTTTTAACCCATACCCACGAGACATAAACCCACAATGACCCACCCACCCATTTGACAAGTCTAGATTTAACCACTGATGGCTATGTCTCTAAAGTTCATAAAAAATGACAAATGCGCTCCAGTATTGCTAATACCAATGGTGTCTGATCAAAATATATCTCTCTGGGATCCATAACATATGATCCATCATTGGGTAAACCATCAGAGGGTTGAAATAATACTAATCGATTTCATAAATACAAAGCCATTGGTTGGTCTACATAAGGTATTATTATCTAGTTTAATATAAGGGGTGGGTATCCCATGCAACAAGGTTCAAGCGTCCTAATAAAATGAAACTTTGAAAAATATTTAAGAACATAATATAAGAAAATATGCATGTATCAAAATTTCAGTTAGACCACAGAAATGTGCAAATTGCATTTAAGTCTATAAAGTACATAAAATTGTATAATGTCAACAAACAAAGTTGGAATTAGCCCAAATTTTGAGAATATCTTTGTCAACTGATATTTGATCATAATCCAAAGTTTAATTATTAAAATAAATATAAATTAAGAAAAAAAATGTATGTTTATAAATTTAAGTGAGGTTAGGGGCCCTACATGCATGATATCTTTTTTAGGAATAGTGCCCACCTTTTCGAACTTCATGCAAGACTTACAAAAATCATAGGAGTTCTTGAAGAGAGAAGGCCAATATAATACACATTGTAGCACCTTTATCGTGTTCCATTTCCCCTCAAAGTGTCATCCACCTACACGGAAGTGGCATATGGCCAGGATCTCGAGCTACTCACTTTCAGGATCACACCTTTGAACGAGCTGATTGGAATAATACTTAAGAATGTGTGACTCGTCACACACATAGTTTTCAATGGTTGCATAAAATCTCTTTCTTTCTTGTATTGACCATATATCTGACACTCTTTTGTTAGCCAAGAAGTTGGCTATGTGCTTGTAATATGACCTCTAGTTCATATTGACTAACATGAGATGTTCCTTCAAATTATTTCTTTGATTCTTTCCAACTCATCATATGGTGATTCGATACACAAAAGGTGATCGGGGGAGGAGTTTTCACAATCTTTCTTATCAGCAATCTCTAAATCAAACCCTTGTAAAAATATAATCAAATTGATCACAATTGTCTTGGAATTTTTCTCCAATGTGAGATATATGAGTCCAGCATGGTATGTGTATACAACAATGTTGATCTACAATGCATATGATAATATTTTGTCAAGAGCAAAAATAATATCAAGAAAATCTATTTAAGTGGTTTACATAACTTCTTTCTGCCTCATTAAGAGTCTTTGTAGCATAATAAGTAGCATGCAGTACATGATCAATTCTTTATCCCAGCACCAACCCACTACTATATTTGATGCAACAGTCATGATAAATGATGTTATAAAGAAATCAAGGGCTCCATTATAGGAGCAAAAATCAACTCATCTTCTCGTTAAAGGAAGTAATATGTTTGTCATCAAAATGGAATTTCGCTTCCTTATCAAGAAAATGGCATAGTGGTTTATATATATTATTTAAATCTTTAAT
Source organism: Alisma plantago-aquatica (assembly GCA_963693085.1). Lineage (NCBI taxonomy): Eukaryota > Viridiplantae > Streptophyta > Magnoliopsida > Alismatales > Alismataceae > Alisma > Alisma plantago-aquatica. Next base: position 490,896,230 of record OY856415.1, read on the forward strand.
AAGCCTCAGATAGAAACTGACATGTCCTAAGAAGGAATGGACAAGCTTGATTGTAGATGGGATACTTAAAGTGGAAATCAAACCAATTTTCGCCCTATCAATTTCAATTTCAACCTCGGAGATTCAATGACCCAAAACTATAATCTTAGAAAATAAAAATGAATTTTATCCTAAGAAAGGACTAATTGTATATACAAAGAAGTCATCCATAAAGACATAGAGAGAAGAATCAAGAATATTAACAAAGATTAGCATACTAGTGAAAAGTGGGGGTGCGCTCCATAGACCAAAAGGCATCTCTCTATAGAAAAATATCACATATGTACATGTACATGTGAAAGTGGTCTTATCTCGATCCACAAATGGGCACCTTTTGGAAGAAAATAGAGTCACCATTAAAGAACCATGAGAAACTTTTTTATAGAAGCATTTCCAAGATTTAATCAATAAATGGCGACATGAAATGTTCCTTTTTGGTATCTGTATTTAGCTTTATATAATTCTCACACATCCACCATTTCAATTATTATCTCATAGGAATGGGCTATTCTTTTTTATTAGGTACAACATTGATTTTGTCCTTATTTGGAACAACGTGAATAGGACCCACCCATGAGCTATCAAAAAATGGGTATATAATACCTGCATGAAGTAAATTGACTACCTCTTGTGTCACTACCTATTTTAGATTCAGATTTAATCATTGAATATCTCTACTAGGGAAGTACCCCCCTCGTAAATATATGTAGTGAACACAAATGGAGGGTCAACTCCCCTCAAATCAACAATATGGCAATCAAATGACCTTTATGTTTTCTTTAAACCGTCGATAAAGGCACTTTCTTGGTCTGGAAAGGTGTCACTTGGGTCAAGAAATGCATACTTTAAACATTGGAAGTGTGTTCAACTCTAAAATTAGAGGGTCTTGAATAGATATCTGCAATGGTTTAGCATCTCTAGAAGGGAGAATATCACTAGTAGCTCCCATCCCAGCCTTTTGATCACTCCAGCCAGCTCTTCAAGGAACTAAACAATGGCTCAAGCCCTTTCCCTTGGTGGTTGTCTCAATCCATGTTGGAAGGCACTCTTCAGTGATATCATCAAGACAATTATTGAAATAGAAATCTTCTTCTATGGTCCCTATAAATTTATTCTTTGAGGATGTTCTAATGATACTCAAGCTGATTTTCATTTGCATTAAATTCACATGCAAGGTGTTGATCCTCACATAGATCCCTATGCTAGTTATATCTAGGAATGGTCTTGTAAAGAGTGTTAAATGAGAGGGTATACACTCCCTGCTTTATTGATCTATAACCCATCAATCCAAAAATAACAATTTGTGTGATGGAAAATATGGAATTTAATTTCTTAATTATGATATATAGATCATGATACTTATTCAAAGGTGAAAATTTTGATTATTACAACATGATTGTCATTATAACCCATACGTTGTTGCTCATCATAATGGTGGCACTGCAAATAGATAAGGGTACATCTAACTATTACAACAAACTAGTGCAACCAAAAATCTCAACATCGAAAGTTATCATTTGAAGTCCATAGTTCAAGGTCCTCCTGAGTCAACATCCATAACAAAACCTACATTTGGGTGGTTAGGGAACAACACCCAGAAGACCCAGAAGAGGGGATACAAGAAAGGGCATGTGTTAAAAACTATTGAGTATGTCCCTAAACAAAAAAGTTGGGCATTATATGGTAGGTAAATACAAAAAAGGGGGTTCCCATGCAAGACGGGGTTATCAACATGTAGGTAACTTCAATGAATTTAAACAAGAGATAGAGACATTTATGAATAAGACCAATAAGTGATCATGAAGTGCATTTCCATTAATCAATACATAATTTCACAAATAATATAGTTACATGTAGATATAATAGACCAAAGGTAGCTATGGTAGGGGCAATATACCATTGGATCATTGGCCTCAAATAGGGATGGGTGGAATATCAGAACCTAGGCTGAATAGTGCACCCTTGTATATATTTAGGGTGGAATGACACACTCTAGAACAAAAAGTATGTCCTTGAAAATTATTGCTATGCATAAGCATCTACATATTTATCTTTTAAAATACTAGCATGCATAATCGAGTGGCAAGACATGTTTAATAATCAATTAAAGTCATATAACCAATTTTCATGGTAGGAGGGGTTACAAACCCAATATAGAAAGAACATTTATGACCTCAAAATATTGAGAAATATTGTGGTTCAAAAGGCATAGAATTCCAATTTTTATATCAAGAAAAAGTAATATCAAAAGGATGCATCATTATAGGGAATTTGGTGTCATAGTCACATGAATACCCAAATTGAAATAGAGCTCACACATACCCGGTCTTCATTGGTAACCCTATTTCTGAGGGTGAGATTCACAACTCATCTTTATCGACACAAAAGTGTTTTGTACACACATTAGTCCAAAATTACCTATTCATAATCAAAAGTATATCTAACTAGCATTGGTTACCTAGTGTGGGTTAGGACTTATCTTAGAAATACCCACATATACGTTGAGGGATGTGATAAGGGAATATTTATCAAAATATCCTTAATAGGAATATATAGGGTTTAATACATGATACCTCCCTATATATTTAGTCATATACTTTTGATGACGAGGAACCCTTCCGGGGCAAGGCCACTATTAGAACCGACTCAGCCAAGGGTGGACCCCAGAACTAGTTGTGTACTTTGGGGGCACCGCATTATGCTTAATAACATTGAGCCTTGTTCCACCCTTAGGGAATAAGCCATAGTCAAACTCGGGTCCCTTCATTAGGGATTGTCGAGGCGCACTGTTGGGCTACTCCCTCGCCTCCCCCCCGCCCATCATATACTCATACTTATTTTTTGATATGTATAAGAATACAAGTATGTACCATATGATTATATGGAAGTAGATTCTTATATAGTCTAAGATAAAATGTGCCATACCCTCAGTCATTTGTATGAATATGTTGAAAAGTACTCTCTTTTTATATTTTCATTTTCTTTAATACCTTGAATTCAAGATAGGATGTGTCTAGATATATACGACCTCACATATTATCATGTTTCAAATCTTCATTTAAATATATGTACATACACTTAGGTTTTTAATGCATAAGAAGGATGATGTTGGCACCTAGGACACGTTTAATGGCTTAACTTTCAAATCATCTATTTATGGTGATGTATATAATAATATGATTAACTGACAAAGTAATATAAGTAAATACAACCATGGATAATAGTTTGAAAATTCTAGTTTATGAGTAAGACTAAATATTGTATCTCAAGCTTCTATATAGTAACATAATATTATTAAATAATGTTTTAACTTTAATATTTTTTTAGAAGTAAACCAGCTTTTGAATGAAGTTAGTACATTAATGGAATAAAACTATGGTAATCAGTCAAGTAGCTTAGTTTGTTATAGTTCTTGAGTTTTATAATCAAGCTTCATAGTAGTTATACAATGTTTAGTTTTTATAAGCTATTGTATTAATTGTTAGAATCAATATTATAAGGATGAGAAATCTGCTAGGATGGATCAAGAATTCCAATCTTTGATGATCAATTCATGTTGATCTTGGTGAAGGAGGTTGATCAGTTCATGTTGATGTTGATACTCCCCAAACCTATCTGGAATTGTTCCTGGACATTGAGGGGTTAGGAGTATCCATCTCCACCCTTACATTCTGAACAAGTTCTATCTCTAAGCTCTAAAATTAGACCTCCAGTCCATATTGATCATTGAGGGTTGGGGAGACAGTGTCACCTATAGGTCATCTTAAGCCTTAAAAAAAGGTCCCCATGTCTGCATGGTCTCTGAATAAGGTCACAAATAGTCAAGCATGGAATTGGTGGTTAGCACTCATCTAAATCCGATGGCCAGGGTTGTAGAAGTGTGAAATTGCATAGAAGTTTTATCAAATTGTTGTGATTTGGTCAAAGAAGGTATATTCAAACCTCCATGGTGTTTGAAGGATTTGAGAGTTTAGGTGATGAAGGAAAATAGAGATGGGGTTGGATCTTTGTGTGGTAGGTGATATGCATGTCGTTCGATAGACACCAAAGTAGATAGTGACACTCTATTGTGACCAAAGTGGCCAACATATGGGGAAGAAAGATAAACAATGATCGTGATCTAGGGCTCTGAAAAGAAGTGCAAGAGAAGAAATAGGAAGAGGAAGATAAGGATAATAGGAAGATGGAAACTGCTATCGAGATACATGGCTTACAGTCATTGTAGATGCTGAGTTAGCACGAGGGCATTTCTAAGGGAAAGGGAGGTCCACGAGCAACATAACAAGATAATTGAAGTGGAGCTCTCGTATGGACCAAACTTTTGAATGTGGTAGTATCAATCACCATAACCTCCACATGGATATGTCATTCAAGTTCATAGCACCTGCATGGTTAGGGATTTATAAACAATAGAGAGAAAACATCATAAAATGATAACCACTCTGAGAGAGAGATGCAAACATATCACATGACCCAGCAATTAGGTTAGGGTTTCATTGTATCTCCGATTAGGGTTTTATGGATGTATTCAATCATTAAAGCCTAGGTACACAACCTCCCACTTTATTGGAGTATATTAGGGTTAAGGAACACCATTAACTAACCATGCTTAGAGTATTATGTCAACCACACTAAGTATGACTATCATATACATATGTATACATGTCCCCATGTTCTATGATGTACATAGGTATCGACCTTCAACTATTTGTATTTGTGTAGCATTCTCACTATGTTAAATGTATATTACAACCATGTATTCATGTATGAACCAACCCACCATAACATAGGTGTCTCGACCTCCACCCGAACTAGGTCATGGCTGTAACAACAACCCTTGGTCACGACCCCATAACCCCAACACATGGTCACGAATGTGACGCTCACTAACCCTAGTCACGATCGTGACTCACCACAACTAATCATCATGACCACCATTTACAATAGGGCATCACTATCATTCAAAAGCATGGCATCTCGACCGTCAGCCACAAGGAAACATCACGACTCAGGGACACCAAAAGACATGTTTTGGCCATAACTAAATAAGGCATCATGATCAGAACCAAAGCCAGGCATAACATTGCGACCAAGACCCTAAATCAGCGTTGTGACTATCTTCATAATGCAACATCACAACCATCCTTGTGACACAACATTGCGGCGATGATAGAACATGACTCAACCATCATCAAATCAAGGTGTAGTGACCACTGTTACACATAGTGTCTCAAACAAACATTGCAAATAGGTGTTATAGCCATATCTTAACAAAGTGTCTCGACCTAGGTCAACACATAGTATGGATGTCTTGACTTCATCACTACACATGGGTGTATGTCTCGACCCAAGACACCAAGGGCACCTATGTCTCGGTCGAAACACGGTCAAACATCAAGAAAAACGCACGCCATCAAGATCAATACTCATGAATCCAAGATCAGCAAACCCTAAAACAAGCACCATGGAGATCATCTAGCAAAATCACTTAAGAGAGAGAAAACCAAATCATTTTTTATATGAAAACCATCAAAAATCCAAGGAAAACATGGTGGCCGAACTTAAATCATGGTGAAAAAAACAAAGCTCAAGATGCATATGAGATCATCCACCCAAGATCACTTAGAAAATGTGCACATAGAAACTAGAGTTTAGGAAAGAGAGCTAAACCATGTTTAACACGTTCAAAACAAAACCCAAACTTCATAAAATACCCAAGATACACAAGCATCATGTATGTGATCAAGCCAAGATCACGAGATAGGGAGGAAAACACCAAAACACATCCATCTCTAAAATTGGGTACCACAAGTTAGGGTTTCAGATTCTAACCAACCTAAGCATGATTCTCACCATCATCCATGATCTAGGGCATGATATAATCTTCTAGCATACTATAGCCACATTTTAGAGAGATAAACAATTGCACGTAAGAAATGAAAGTGCAAAAATAGAGATGGTTAAGGGTTATATCACCTGCCTTAAGGAAGATAACTCCAAGGATCACAAGATCCAACCACACGATCACCAAAGATGATGGATCTCACCAAAGGCTCCACTCTTGGCCATAAGATCACCTTAAGAAGAAGAAGACACCAAGGTCAAAGATAACCCAAGAAAAGAGAGCAAGAAGCTCTATATGGAACCAAAAGAAGGAAGAGAAAGAGAGAAGGAAACTTCCTCACACTTGGGTTCACCTTGTCCAAACATGGCCTATGACCCTTGTGATGAGGGGTTCACTTCTCAAGAACGACTGCCATAGAGGATTCATGGTATAGGGCTGAGGAAAGAGAAGAAGATGGGTTAGAAGACTAAAAGAAATGCCATCTAGGAAAGGCATACACTTACCAAGGCTAAAGATGAGCAAGAATCACCACATGCAAGGGATCTTGATCACCAAGGATCAACACTCCTTGATTCACCAAGCTCCAAGGACAATCTAAAGAGAGGGAGGAAGAAGGAAGGCCAAAAGGGGTCACTTGCATGGAGAGAATGGGATTTATATAGCAAAGGAGGAGAGAAGTAGGGTGAGAGATGAGGTATCAGCAAGATAGGGATCCAAAGGGACACCTATTCACCCAAGAAACTAACATGTAACCACTTAAAACACACATGCATGAGATGGTGATATAACCAATGTTGGGTCTCGACTACTTAGGTCACCCCAACATATGGTCATGGTCGAGACAAACCATGGATCACCTCGTGGTCGAGACAAAAGGATCTCCACATAAACTAGGTCGAGACACTTCACAATAAGGCAATTGTCTCGACCCAAGACAAACCAAAACCATCACGGTCAAGACAAAAACACCTAGAGAAGGTGTATCGGTCAAGACACACCCTCATGGGTCGAGACAAGGGTCACCACCTCCAACAATGTACATATGGTTGAAACCAAGCAAAACCCTAGAAACCCTAATCACCACTAAGGGTGTCAGCACTCAACCAAGGCCCAAACAAGATGTCCCAAAGCATCACACTCTCGATCATGAAGCCAAGAGATATAATGAACACTCTAAAGGTGACAAATTGCAAGATCACCCTCTCAAATTGATAAATTGCAATTTGACCTGAAATAAGCACAGAAAGCACAACCAACATCCAAACAAGCTCAAATTGAAAATTTAAGCTCTCTACAAGCTCTAAAAACATCTCAAGAGATTAAGTCAAAGCTCTAGGCACATAATCGAGCCAAAGAAAATAGGTTTAGATGAAAAAACAAGTCAGGGATCTTACAAGCCATAAACCTCTAACCGGGATTTCACCCCCAAAATCCAAGGCAAAAAGAGACGGGTACTACCTCTGCATCTCTTCCTCAAGCTCCTACTCAGGTTAACCAAAATATAAAAAAGGAGCAGACATACCAGAATGAAATAACTTCATCTGACATGTCTCTACTCACGGGTTGACCTCTCATTCTGGATGACTCAAAGCATAAAGCCTAGTCGTCGCTTGTCCGGAGGAACCAACCTGCGATGTTTGTCCACGTCCTTTTCCAATGCTACTAAATTGTTGTCTCTGTGAGTTGTGCTGGCTCTACCTCATTTTTTGGGTCACCTCATCACCTTTCACTGGACACTCCCGTCTCAAATGTCCCACCTTCCCACACTTATGGCAAGTCATGGTCTCATACTATGGCCTAGACGGCCATGTCACTGACACGGATGTCGTATTTTGGGATCCTACAGGTGGAAAACTCTGGCTCCTGTCCTTACTTGTAGACCACTATGTCGTTGCACTAGACCTCTACTATGCTAGTAGTGTAGAAAACCTAGGCTCCTTAAAGCCACCTAACAACTGTTCTTGGTAGTTGGTACTATGTCGGTCTCTTCTTGGCACCTTTCTCACGCTTCTCAACCACATATCTCTCTATCCTCCTAATTGACTCCACAAACATGTCAAAACGCTCTCTATTCTCTAAGGTTGTTGTCGGTGTTGTCAACTCCACACTTAACCCCTTCTCAAAAAAGTATGATTCTCTCATGATCTGTAGCGGCCATGTGAGGACAAAACCTCAACAACTCCATAAAATTCACTTCACACTCATTGATTAACGTGGATCCCTGTCGCATCCTCTCAATCTGGCTGATATTCTCATCTAGATAGGTCTGAGGGAAGTACCGACTAACGAACTCATGTTGAAATTCCTCTCAATTAATCACAACACCTCGACTTTTCTCCTCTTCTATGGCCCACCAATGGCCAACACTCCCCTTCAAAAGATACACCCCATGCCTCACTTTTTTTGCGTCAGGGATGTTGATGATCTTATAGGCCTTCTCCAACTCTGTCCATCAAAGATATGCATTTGTTGGATTTGTCATACCAGCATACTCCACAACTCCAACTCGCCTCAACCGCTCTAAAGTTTTCCCCAAGACCAGAGATTCCACATTGGGGACTGTAACATCCCTGACCTGGGTTATGTACTAACCCTAGGTGTTTTGCTTAATTAAGTGATTATATGCTTGTGTTTATCCTGTGAAATGTAATTAAGGCTTTTGAGGAACTTGTATTTCAATTTCAGTCCTTTTTGCTTAATGTTGAAACATTGTTTTGTTAATAATGGACTAAAGTGCAAATTACCCAAGTAGAGGGGTTAACTTGCAAATTGCACAAGTTAAGATGTTCCTCTGATGATGAGACATCATAAGAATGAATGTGATGTGGTGTTATGGATTCCACAAGCTTGAGCACCAAGTTATAGCTTGTAGAGCAATCCTTGTGCTTTAAAACCTAGTTTTGGTGTAAAGTGCAATTTACCCAAAGCCTAGGGTTCAACATGTAAAATATACCCACTAGAGGATCTATCATGTTTTTTTTGGCATCAATTAGAGCAAAGAAAATGAGAGGGGAGCCTCATTTGAATGATCATGGTAGTAGTGGAAACTACTCACAATAATAATATACTAAGCCATATCCAATAAGGGTGGACATTATTATATCTCTCTTAAAAAGTGTTTAGTTCTTTTTAACCTTGGATAATTAAGAAGTCTTGCAAGGTTTAGAAGGTGGCCACATAGCCAAGAAGTGGAGGAGGACTTGATGGATATGTTTGAGAAATAAAGGAAATAATCCTCTTTTTCCCTAAAAACCCATAAATATATAAAGGAATCCTTTTCAACAAAGCAAGGGATCATTTCCCTTAGTTCTTTTCCTTATCTTATTGCTCTGGCCGACCAAGAAGAAGCTCTGGAGCAGAGGAAGGACGACCAAGCTGACTTGGTAAGTGTTGATCATCATATAACTCGAATTCATGGTGGAAACCCTAAAAGAAGGTTGGTTTATTGGTTTTCTTCACACGATTCTTCTTTCTAGCCATCTTCTCCATCCAAAACTTGAAGAACGAAGCTTGTAAAACACCTGGAGATTCATCCACCATTAAATCTACGAAGCTTGGATCTATGGATCAGTCCTAGAGGCGGGTTTTATAACTCTAAACCTTGAGCTTTGTTTATGCATCTTCAATCTCCATGAAAAATTGTTAGTTATTCTTTTTCCTTTGCTACTCTTGTGTTCTTGCTAGAAATTTCATGAAGAACAGCCCCTGTTCTTGAGGTAAATGAAGGTGACGTTAATTCCTATGTTTATCCAAAAACCTACTTTAGCAAACGGTCTCCAATACTTGCTCAAACGGTTTCCCAAACCGTTTGGGAGCAAACGGTTTCAAACCGTTTGATTGCAAACGGTTTCAACTAAACCGCATAGAAGCAAACAGTCCAAGACCGTTTGGAGGAGTTGACCAGGTGTTGATTATTTGGGGTTATGTTGAAAAACATTTAGATCAAAAGTATATAAGTAATCATCAATTAATTCCAAGTGGTTCACCAATTGAAGGCTCATCAACAACCTAAACCCTAATCGGGTCAATTGCTGATTTCAATAATAGTATCATGTTGAAGTTTGGGTTGAGTGGCCCAAACGATTTCAAAACCATTTGGGGATCACCCAAACGGTATCAAGACCGTTTGGTGATCACCCAAGACTATTTGGAGGTCTAGGTTTAAATAGGGTTGACCAATTGAGGATCCAATGATATCAAGTTGAGGAATAATCGATTGCTGATTTGGTTAAGTGGTTGACCTAGTAACTATGGTTAAGTGGTTGAAGATCTAAAAGTAACAAGTTGAAGTGCAATTGATTGTTGACCTAGTAATCAATCCAATGATCCAAACCTTAATTAGATGAGTTGGTTTTTGATGTGGAGTTGAGAAAATGATCTCAAGACCGTTTGGAGGTCATCCAAACAATCCCAAGACCGTTTGGGTTCAGGTCATGATCAATTGAATGATGGATCAATGGTTTCAATTCATCTAGACTCACATTGAAACATGTTGAAGGGTAATCGATTTCAAACCCTAATCCAATTGATCCAAGCCCTAATTAATGATCAATTAAGGGTCAATTGAATGTCAAATCAGTTGAAGGTTGACCTTATAGACTCAATTGATGAGTGGCTAACAAGTGCATGATCGATTGAGGGGTTCAACATTGGAAACCCTAACTCAATTGAAGAGGTTGAGACACTTTTTGGTCCTTGCGGTTTTGAGATGGTTTGGACCAAACGGTCTCAAGACCGTTTGGGACCAAATGATCCCAAACCATTTGGGACCAAACGATCCCAAACTGTTTAGTCTCATGCGGTTTCAAGATCGGTTATGTCCATAAGGTTTCAAAGTCAAACTTGACCAAACGGTCTTCATGACCAAATGGTCTTCACCTCTACTTTAGCAAATGGGTTTGAGTGTACACTTTACCAAACGATTTCAAAAGTCAACAATACCAAATGGTCTTCAACACCAAACAGTTTCAAGGTCTATCCAAGACTGTTTGAGGGTTTAGTGTACAAGACCGTTTGAGGTCTAAAGAGGTCAAGATCGTTTGATGCCTTAGTGGTTAAGATGGTTTAGTGATTGATTAGACTAAACCTCATAGATACCTAAAGTGATTAAGGGACCAAGTAATTAGTTGATTAATGCATGTTATAATCAATGGTGAACATTACAAAGGTACCCTTGATGGGATAGAGTGACTAATACTCTTTGAATAAGTGAGCCTTGATGATCACAATAAGTAATGATATAATCCATGATGTCAAGGTTGAATTGACTTAGCCTAATCAAAGGTGATGTAAACATCATCTGATAGAAAGAGGAGAGAGAAGACTCCTTATATGAATGAGAATAAAGTAATAAACTTCCAATATGTATGAATATATCTAATTAGGGTATGATCCTACATAGTGAGATCATGAAAACCCTAATTATAATAGTTAATGAATCTTAACCTTAATTTGAAGGCATTAATGGAAGTAATCCTAATAATGTGAATAATAAACCCTAATATAGGGTAAAGTTATGTAATGTAAATAGTAAACCCTAATCTAGGGAAATGTGATGATGTGAACAATAAACCCTAATTCTGGGTTATGCTTTTAAGCATGAAACTCTATGTTTGAATTATGAAATGAGGCACCACTATGCCTTTTTAAGTTAAAGGGTTTTGTTAACCCTAATTGAATTGAATAGGAAACCCTAAACCTAGAAACCAACAGTGGTGATGTAACACGGTCGTGGTAACCTTCTGTGGCACGACCGTGCAAGGTAGCACGACCGTGGTGGCTTTCCCTTGCACGGCCATTCTTAGTTGCGCGGCCGTGGTGTTCTATACTTGACTTGGAAATAATTTATATTGTGCTGATATAGATATAATGTACATGTTATCAATTGTGTTAGTCATGCATGTTTTTATAAAGAAGTGAGCATAGCCAAGTAATGGTTATGATGCCATATTCATTGAAAGCACCTTATAAGCTTTGAAAGTAATGACATGCTATGTTGCCTAGTAAGAGGTAACATATGAGATTGATAGGTTGTATGAGCCATGAGAAATATCTACATTGCTACAATCATGTTCATGTTGTTAAATGACTTGATGGAAATATGTTACTTGGTAATAAGTGTTTTGATGATCTAAGGGTTTGAACACCCATATTCCTGAATCATAATGATGAGATGGTTAGGGATTGATATCCCAATGTTAACAATATGTGATATGAACTTGATACAATTAGTACTCTTTCTTTATAGCAATTGTCTTATTGGTTTATGTGTGAAAACATGCCTGATGCTAAAAAGAATGCCATAATATACTTAAATAATCAAGTATAATGATATCATGTAGAGCCCTGACCATAGATCCATCATTGTCAGAAGTTAAATGATGATGAAATAGGTTTTCCTAAGGGAACTCCTAGAGAGCATACTTTTGAGTATGTGGGGGTTATGGACGCGAATATCCTTACGTCCTAATGTAGGAATTGATGTGAGATGTACATTTAATCTCTCAATCCTTCATTATATGTTTATGCCGGGATGATGTATCACTAATCTCCTGATGATGTTGTTAATGTCGCATCGATGAGAGATAAACAAGAAATCCCTCGATAGCGAAGAGAGTACAACATGCCACTATAACTCTAATAGCGAAGTTGCCAGAATACCCTGGAAAGCTATTATGGCAGAGACACCATATGTCCTACATGTTGATCCTCACACTGACTGAGGAAGATGAGGTCATAGGAATCTGTCTCTTCTGATGACCTATGTATGGTACCGATTGCGATTTCGTAATGGTCAGTTGGAGTATGAGAGGTGTAACTCATCTCCTCAGGGCATAAATATGTTTGAAAAATGTAATCAGTCGTATATTAGCATAATTGCTTAGGTTAAACTACGAAAAGCAATGATTGATGATACATTGTTTATAGTGCTCTAGTTGAATAACTAGTATGCATGTTCTTCATATTCCTTATTGACATATGTCTTATCATGAAATCAAGTTATAATTGAAATGATTGCTTATAAAATATTGTTCTACTTAGCTTATACAATGTTTCACTTGTTGTTGAATATTTATAGTTCTACTGCTCGACGTTATTCAATTTTTGCAATAACAACGCTTCTGGTGAAGAGTTATAACTCTCGCTGGGACAATTATTCAATTGTCTCACCCCCGTGGGATTCGACTTTTTAGGTAGACGTCGAGGAAGAAGGAACCCTTCAGTGGGTGAGCAGCAACAGCAGCAGCAACATCAGGGACAGCAATGATCCTCAGGTGGAGACATTGTCTGTCAAGTCTTGTAGATAGAATGTCCTATGTAGTCGTCTCTGTACTCTCAGGTCCTAGGAGTCAGTAGATGTTTAATGTAGATCTGAGATTTTTGGCTTAATGCCTCGAGAAATTTTGTATACTGCTCATGAATAGTTTAATGAGGCAGTCAGTGTCATGAATCTCGAGATGAGTAATCCAGAGATGTAATGATGGATCAGTTTGTAAATAACTTAACTTGTTTCTTTATAAAAAGAGTTTTATCGTTCGAGGATCTCTTTACAAAAACTTTTAAATTTTTAGTGATTTTTAGTATTTTTGATGCTAACGAAATGCTTCCGCATTAGTTTAAATTCGTTGATCTTGTTTTCACAAGACGGTCGTCACAATTTAGTGGTATCAGAGCTCTAGGTTCGTTGAGTCTACAGAGACATAGGACTTAGGTTATATATTTGTTCTAGTGTCTTCCAGTATATCTGATAGTGTCTCCTGATCATATAGGAGGAGGAGATAAAACTAAATATGTCTAGATCACACGAGGAACACGTTGCAGAAAGTAGTGTTGCTGCACCTAGAGAAGGTGCAAGGAACCAAGAAAGAGAAGAACATGTACCTGAACCACCCAAGTTCAACCCAGTTGAAATGGGGAATCCAGCCTTCCAAGCCATGTTTGGGCAGTTCATGACTGCCATGACTCATATGACTGATAGGATGCCTATATTTGTACCTAGGGCACCTACCCATCCAGAAGGACAAGGAACCGGCAAGACGTTTGAACGACTTCGCCGAGTCGGAGCTACAGAGTATGCTGGAACAACTGACCCAGCAGATGTTGACTTGTGGTTAACCGAACTAGAGAAGGCCTTTAGAATCCTGAACATCCCAGAAGCTGAGAAGGTCAGACATGTTGTGTATCTTCTCAAGGGAAGTGGTGGTCATTGGTGGACCATGGAAGAACAGAAAAGGCCAGGTGTGGAGATCGAATGGGAAGTTTTTCGACGGGAATTTATCAATAGATACTTCCCTAAGACATTTCTGGATGAGAAAATCTCTCAATTTGAGAGGTTAAGACAAGGACCGATGAACATTAGCGAATATGAGGCTAAGTTCATGGAGTTGTTGCGATTTTATCTGCATATGGTAGCTACAGATGAAAAAAGGATTAGGCATTTTGAGAAAGGATTAAACGCTGAGTTGACCACCCTTGTGTCTACTCTGGAGAACTGGGAAAGGTTTGCTACCTTTGTGGAGTCTGTTAGAAGGATAGAAAGGTCTGTGTCATAGAAGAGATAGACCAAGAACAAGATAATGTATCCCCAGTTCCAAGGATCCTCATCCAAAGATTTTAAGAAACCTAGGTTTTCTGTGCATACACCACCACCTAGATTTAGTACCCAGACGCAGTGGACATCAAATAGGGGTAGAGGACGAAGCCTACCACTAGAAGGAGCTCGCAGTTCATCATCTATGTCAGTTACAGGACCACCCATTCCACAACAACTGAACAGAAGCTATTACATATGTGGAAAGATGGGACATCTGATGAAAGATTGCAGAGCCAGAGAAGTGAGTGTGACTCAACCTCAAAGGCAAAGTCAGCAAGGTTCTCAAAGGAGACAGTTTCCATGAGGAGCTAGAGGACGTGGACAAGCATCCCAAGCTGGATCATCGGCACCTAGTCATCGAACACTGAATCAACCCCAGGAAATGACAAGATTTTACGCGATGAATCCACCTGAGGCAGTGATCAACCCTCAGGTTGTGGCAGGTCAGATGAAGTTGTTTAATTCTAAAATGTCTACATCTTGCGTTGTATCTATTTTTATTGATCCGGGTGCTATGCACTCCTTTATCACTCGAAAAGTGATTCTTGACTGCAATATGACTATAAGACATAGAGCGGATAGTTTGTTGTTAGAAACTCCTTTAATAGGATATGCTGTGTTGTAGGAGGAATGTTCTCCCTGCATTCTCTTCTTTTCTGTTCATCGCATTCAAGTGGATCTTATACCACTTGAAATTCATGGATTAGATGTAATCCTTGGGATGGATACCTTAGAAAGGTATAAGGTTATCTTGGATTGTGAGTCCAAGCAGGCTGTGTTCACTGATGATAGTGACACGTGGATCTTCCAAGGAGAAAGAAAGATTCTACCAACCTATCTTGTGTCGGCTATGGTAGCTGAGAAGCTGATGAGGCAAGGATGTTATGCATTCTTGGCCCATGTGGTAGATACCACCATGGAGAGTCCTAATCCTGCTGAAGTTCATGTAGTCAGGGAATTTGAAGATGTATTTCCTAAAGAACTTCCAGGCATACCTCCGTCCCGAGAAATAGATTTTGAGATTAATCTAATCTCAGATACGCAACCTATAGTACAAACACCATATAGGATGGCGCCTGCTGAGATGGCAGAACTCAAGAAATAGGTGCAAGAGTTGCTTGAGAAGGGTTTCATCCGACCGAGTACTTCACCTTGGGGTGCTCCGGTCCTCTTTGTTAAGAAGAAAGATGGGTCAATGCGGTTATGCATTGATTATAGACAGTTAAATAAAGTAACAATAAAGAATAAGTATCCTTTGCCGAGGATTGATGATCTCTTTGACCAGTTGCGTGGTGCAACCGTCTTCTCAAAGATAGATTTGAGATCAGGATATCACCAACTGCGTATTAAGGATGGTGACATACCAAAGTCTGCCTTTAGGACAAGGTATGGCCACTATGAGTTCACAGTTATGTCATTTGGATTAACTAATGCACCAGCTGCATTTATGGAACTCATGAATAGAATCTTTCAACCTTTTCTCGATCAGTGTGTAGTTGTCTTTATAGATGACATACTGATCTACAGTAGAGATGTTTAGCAGCATGAACAACATCTTCGTCAGGATCTAACTTTGCTAAGAGAGCATGAGTTATATGCTAAGTTTAGCAAGTGTGAATTCTGGTTACCAGAAGTTTCTTTTCTTGGACACATAATATCTGCTACAGGTATTCGTGTTGACCCTAAAAAGATAGAATCCGTCCTGCAATGGGAGCAGCCAAAAACGCCAACAGAGATTCAAAGTTTCTTAGGGTTGGCAGGCTATTACCGGAGGTTCATTAAGAACTTTAGTTCCATAGCTTTACCCTTGACTAAGTTGACCAGGAAGGATGCTCTTTTTACCTGGAGTGATAAGTGTCAGCAATCGTTTCAATTGTTGAAGGAGAGGTTGACAAGTGCACCTGTTCTTGTATTACCTGAGCAAGGGAAAGGATATATAGTTTTCTGTGATGCCTCCAAGAATGGACTAGGATGTGTGTTGATGCAGGATAAATAGGTGATTTCTTTTGCTTTTCGATAGCTTAATAAACACGAGGAGAATTATCTGACACATGATCTAGAACTAGCTACTGTAGTTCATGCTTTGAAAATCTGGAGACATTATCTTTATGGAGAAACATTCCATATTTTCACAGACCATAAGAACCTAAAGTATATCTTTTCTCAGCATGAGCTTAACATGAGGCAACGCCGCTGGATGGAGTTAATCAAGGACTACGATTGTACAATTGATTACCATCCAGGGAAGGCCAATGTTGTTGTTGATGCTTTAAGTAGGAAATCAGCAACACCAGCCCTAGATAAAGCACAACGGAATTCTTTAGTGTGCTCTAAGAGGGATATGCTTATCTCCTTAAGGCAAGACAATGTACAGTTAAGAGTATCGTTGTTAACAGGACTGTTAGCTGAGATGCATATAAAACCTACTCTGAGACAATAGATTAAGGAGGCACATCAAGTTGATGATGTAGTTCAACTGATTAGATCGGAGTATGGTAGTGAGAAACGAGATGGTTTCCATGACTCAGCTGATCAAGTAGCTTGTTATCATGGTAGAATGATAGTACCGAATGTGGATAACTTAAGGAAGTTAGTCCTGGAAGAAGCTTATTCTTCAATGTATGCTATGCATCCAGGAAGCACCAAGATGTATCGAAACTTGAAAGATATGTATTGGTGGCCTGGTTTGAAGAAGGACGTTGCTGAGTTTTCTATGCGGTGTCCTGTGTGTCAGCAAGTTAAAGCTGAACACCAAAAGCCTACAGGAACAATGCAACCTTTACCCATACCACAATGGAAGTGGGATCATGTAACCATGGATTTTGTGGTCGGTTTACCCAGAACAGCCAAAGGACATGATTCCATTTGGGTAATAGTTGATAGGTTGACAAAGACAGCACATTTCTTACCTGTCAAAACAACCTACTCTACTGAGAAATTGGCACAGTTGTATGTAGATGAGATAGTACGACTGCATGGAGTCCCAGTTACCATTGTCTCTAACAGAGGTCCCCAGTTTACGAGTCGTTTTTGGGAGCGACTTCATAAAGCTTTAGGCACATAGTTAAGGTTTAGTACAGCCTTTCATCCTCAGACAGATGGACAGTCAGAAAGGACCATACAGACTTTAGAAGACTTGCTTAGAGCATGTGTTCTTCAGTTTATAGGAAGTTGGGATCTGCACCTAAGCCTGATAGAGTTTGCCTATAATAATAGCTATCAACATAGCATTGACATGGCACCTTATGAATCTTTGTATTGTAGACATTGTAGATCACCTCTATGTTGGTATGAAACTGGTGAATATCAACTGTTAGGACCTGATCTTGTACAGCAGACGACTGAGAAGATTAAAGTAATACAACAACAGTTAAAGACTACACAGGATAGGCTGAAATCTTACAATGATAAACGTCGTAGACCTTTAGAATTCTTGGTTGGAGACAGAGTGTACCTCAAGGTCTCACCTTGGAAAGGAGTTCTTAGATTTGGAAGGAAAGGAAAGTTAGTTCCTAGGTTTATGGGGCCTTATCCAATCATTGAATGGATTGGAAAAGTAGCTTATAAGCTAGAGTTACCACCAGAGCTACAAAAGTTACACCCTGTGTTCCACATTTCCATGCTTAGGAAATGTCATCCTGACACAGAATCAGTTCTGCAACCTATGGAAATAGAGTTGAATGATGATGTATCTTATGTTGAAGGACCGATGACAATCCTTGACAGAAGAATTAAGAAGCTGAAAAAGAAAGATATAAGTCTTGTAAAAGTCCTCTGGAATCACCGTGGTGTTGAAGAAGCCACGTGGGAACTAGAGGAAGAGATGAGAAGGAAATACCCTGCTCTTTTCTCTTAATATGTTTTGTTGATTTCGGGGACGAAATCCTTGTAAGGGGTGGATAATTTGTAACATCCCTGACCTGGGTTATGTACTAACCCTAGGTGTTTTGCTTAATTAAGTGATTAGATGCTTGTGTTTATCCTGTGAAATGTAATTAAGGCTTTTGAGGAACTTGTATTTCAATTTCAGTCCTTTTTGCTTAATGTTGAAACATTATTTTGTTAATAATGGACTAAAGTGCAAATTACCCAAGTAGAGGGGTTAACTTGTAAATTGCACATGTTAAGATGTTCCTCTAATGATGAGACATCATAATAATGAATGTGATGTGGTGTTATGGATTCCACAAGCTTGAGCACCAAGTTATAGCTTGTAGAGCAATCCTTGTGCTTTAAAACCTAGTTTTGGTGTAAAGTGCAATTTACCCAAAACCTAGGGTTCAACATGTAAAATATACCCTCTAGAGGATCTCTCATGTTTTTTTTGGCATCAATTAGATCAAAGAAAATGAGAGGGGAGCCTCATTTGAATGATCATGGTAGTAGTGGAAACTACTCACAATAATAATATACTAAGCCATATCCAATAAGGGTGGACATTATTATATCTCTCTTAAAAGGTGTTTAGTTCTTTTTAACCTTGGATAATTAAGAATTCTTGCAAGGTTTAGAAGTTGGCCACGTATCCAAGAAGTGGAGGAGGACTTGATGGATATGTTTGAGAAATAAAGGAAATAAACCTCTTTTTCCCTAAAAACCCATAAATATATAAAGGAATCCTTATCAACAAAGCAAGGGATCGTTTCCCTTAGTTATTTTCCTTATCTTCTTGCTCTGGCCGACCAAGAAGAAGCTCTGGAGCAGTGGAAGGATGACCAAGCTGACTTGGTAAGTGTTGATCATCATCTAACTCAAATTCATGGTGGAAACCCTAAAACAAGGTTGGTTTATTGGTTTTCTTCACACGATTCTTCTTTCTAGCCATCTTCTCCATCCAAAACTTGAAGAACAAATCTTGGACAACACCTAGAGCTTCATCCACCATTAAAGCTATGAATCTTGGAGCTCTGGATCAGTCCTAGAGGCGGGTTTTATAACTCTAAACCTTGAGCTTTGTTTATGCATCTTCAATCTCCATGAAAAAATCGTTAGTTATTCTTTTTCCTTTGCTACTCGTGTGTTCTTGCTAGCAATTCCATGAAGAACATCCCCTATTCTTGAGGTAGACGAAGGTGACGTTAATTCCTATGTTTATCCAAAAATATACTTTAGCAAACGGTCTCCAACACTTGCTCAAACGGTTTCCCAAACCGTTTGGGAGCAAACGGTTTCAAACTGTTTGATTGCAAACGGTTTCAACTAAACCGCATAGAAGCAAACGGTCCAATACCGTTTGGAGGCTTTGACCAGGCATTGACCATTTGGGGGTCTGTTGAAAAACATTTAGATCAAAAGTCTATAAGTAATCATCAATTAATTCCAAGTGGTTCACCAATTGAAGGCTCATCAACCACCTAAACCCTAATCGCGTCAATTGCTGATTTCAATAATAGTATCATGTTGAAGTTTGAGTTGAGTGGCCCAAACGGTTTCAAAACCATTTGGGGATCACCCAAACAGTCTCAAGACTGTTTGGTGATCACCCAAGACCATTTGTAGGTCTAGGGTTAAATAGGGTTGACCAATTGAGGATCCAATGATATCAAGTTGAGGAATAATTGATTGCTGATTTGGTGACCAAACCTAGGGTTCAAACCCTAATTGAATGACTTGGGTTTTGATGAAATAATGGGAAAACAGTCTCGAGACCGTTTGGAGGATATCCAAACGATTCCAAGACCGTTTTGACTTGGATTTTGATGAAATAATGGGAAAACGGTCTCGAGACCGTTTGGAGGATATCTAAACGATTCCAAGACTGTTTGGAGGTCTAGGGTTGACTATGGTTAAGTGGTTGAAGATCTAAAAGTAACAAGTTGAAGTGCAATTGATTGTTGACCTAGTAATCAATCCAATGAGCCAAACCTTAATTAGATGAGTTGGTTTTTGATGTGGAATTGAGAAAATGGTCTCAAGACCATTTGGAGGTCATCCAAATGATCCCAAGACCGTTTGGGGTCAAGTCATGATCAATTGAATGATGGATCAATGGTTTCAATTCATCTAGACTCACATTGAAACATGTTGAAGGGTAATCGATTTCAAACCCTAATCCAATTGATCCAAGCCCTAATTGATGATCAATTGAGGGTCAATTGAGTGTCAAATCAATTGAAGGTTGACCTTATAGACTCAATTTATGAGTGGCTAACAAGTGCATGATCGATTGAGGGGTTCAACATTGGAAACCCTAACTCAATTGAAGAGGTTGAGACACTTTTTGGTCCTTGCGGTTTAGAGATGGTTTGGACCAAACGGTCTCAAGACCGTTTGGGACCAAATGATCCCAAACCGTTTAGTCTCATGCTGTTTCAAGATCGGTTATGTCCATGTGGTTTCAAAGTCAAACTTAACCAAACGGTCTTCATGACCAAACGGTCTTCACCTCTACTTTAGCAAACGGTATTGAGTGTACGCTTTACCAAATGCTTTCAAAAGTCAACAAGACCAAACGGTCTTCAACACCAAATAGTTTCAAGGTCTATCCAAGACCGTTTGAGGGTTTAGTGTGTAAGACCGTTTGAGGTCTAAAGAGGTCAAGATCGTTTGATGCCTTAGTGGTCAAGATGGTTTAGTGATTGATTAACCTAAACCTCATAGATACCTAAAGTGATTAAGGGACCAAGTAATTAGTAGATTAATGCATGTTATAATCAATGGTGAACATTACAAAGGTACCCTTGATGGGATAGAGTGACTAATACTCTTTGAATAAGTGAGCCTTGATGATCACAATAAGTAATGATATAATCCATGATGTCAAGGTTGAATTGACTTAGCCTAATCAAAGGTGATGTAAACATCATCTGATAGAAAGAGGAGAGAGAAGACTCCTTATATGAATGAGAATAAAGTAATAAACTTCCAATATGTATGAATATATCTAATTAGGGTATGATCCTACATAGTGAGATCATGAAAACCCTAATTATGATAGTTAATGAATCTTAACCTTAATTTGAAGGCATTAATGGAAGTAATCCTAATAATGTGAATAATAAACCCTAATCTAGGGTAAAGTGATGTAATGTAAATAGTAAACCCTAATCTAGGGAAATGTGATGATGTGAACAATAAACCCTAATTCTGGGTTATGCTTTTAAGCATGAAACTCTATGTTTGAATTATGAAATGAGGAACCACTATGCCTTTTTAAGTTAAAGGGGTTTGTTAACCCTAATTGAATTGAATAGGAAACCCTAAACCTAGAAACCAACCGTGGTGATGTAACACATTCGTGGTAACCTTCTGTGGCACGACCGTGCAAGGTAGCACGGCCGTGGTGGCTTTCCCTTGCACGGTCGTTCTTGGTTGCACGGTCGTGGTGTTCTATACTTGTCTTGGAAATAATTTATATTGTGTTGATATAGATATAATGTACATGTTATCAATTGTGTTAGTCATGCAGGTTTTTATAAAGAAGTGAGCATAGCCAAGTAAGGGTTATGATGCCATATTCATTGAAATCACCTTATAAGCTTTGAAAGTAATGACATGTTATGTTGCCTAGTAAGAGGTAACATATGAGATTGATAGGCTGTATGAGCCATGAGAAATATCTGCATTGCTACAATCATGTTCATGTTGTTAAATGACTTGATGGAAATATGTTACTTGGTAACAAGTGTTTTGATGATCTAAGGGTTTGAACACCCATATTCTTGAATCATAATGATGAGATGGTTAGGGATTGATATCCCAATGTTAACAATATGTGATATGAACTTGATACAATTAGTACTCTTTCTTTATAGCAATTGTCTTATTGGTTTATGTTTGAAAACATGCTTGATGCTAAAAAGAATGCCATAATATACTTAAATAATCAAGTATAATGATATCATGTAGAGCCCTGACCATAGATCCATCATTGTCAGAAGTTAAATGATGGTGAAATAGGTTTTCCTAAGGGAAATCTTGGAGAGCATACTTTTGAGTATGTGGGGGTTATGGACGTGAATATCCTTACATCCTAATGTAGGAATTGATGTGAGATGTACATTTAATCTCTCAATCCTTCGTTATATGTTTATGCCGGGATGATGTATCACTAATCTCCCAATGATGTTGTTAATGTCGCATCGATGAGAGATAAACAAGAAATCCCTCGATAGCGAAGAGAGTACAGCATGCCACTGTAACTCTAATAGCAAAGTTGCCAGAATACCCTAGAAAGCTATTATGGCAGAGACACCAGATGTCCTACATGTTGATCCTCACACTGACTGAGGAAGATGAGGTCATAGGAATCCGGCTCTTCTGATGACCTATGTATGGTACCGATTGCGATTTTGTAATGGTCAGTTGGAGTATGAGAGGTGTAACTCATCTCCTCAGGGCATAAATATGTTTGAAAAATGTAATCAGCCGTATAGCATAATTTCTTAGGTTGAACTACGAAAAGCAATGATTGATGATACATTGTTTATAGTGCTCTAGTTGAATAACTAGTATACATGTTCTTCATATTCCTTATTGACATATGTCTTGTCATGTAATCAAGTTATAATTGAAATGATTGCTTATAAAATATTGTTCTACTTAGCTTATACAATGTTTCACCTGCTGTTGAATATTTATAGTTCTACTGCTCAACGTTATTCCATTTTTGCAATAACAATGCTTCTGGCAAAGAGTTATAACTCTCACTGGGACAATTATTCAATTATCTCACCCCTGTGGGATTCGACTTTTTAGGTAGACGCCGAGGAAGAAGGAACCCTTCAGTGGGTGAGCAACAACAGCAGCAACAACAACATCAGGGACAGCAGTGATCCTCAGGTGGAGACACTGTCTGTCAAGTCTTGTAGATAGAATGTCCTATGTAGTCATCTCTGTACTCTCAGGTCCTAGGAGTCAGTAGATGTTTAATGTAGATCTGAGATTTTTGGCTGAATGCCTCGAGAAATTTTGTATACTGCTCATGAATAGTTTAACAAGGCAATCAGTGTCATGAATCTCGAGATGAGTAATCCAGAGATGTAATGATGGATCAGTTTGTAAATAACTTAACTTGTTTCTTTATAAAAAGAGTTTTACCGTTTGAGGTCTCTTTACAAAAAGTTTTAATTTTTTAGTGATTTTCAATATTTCCGCTGCTAACGAAATGCTTCCGCATTAGTTTAAATTCGTTGATATTGTTTTTGTGAGACGGTCGTCACAAAGATATACTATTTGGTTGAATTACATTTTATTATGCCCTGAGGAAGTGAGCCTTCCCTGCTCAAATCCAACCATTGGCTGTGAAACCCAATCCAGTGCCATACAAGGTCTAAGGAGATCCAGACTCCATGACCTCGCCTTCTTGTGGTCAGTACACGAATCATCAAGCAAGACTGTAGCCTTATGATTATAGGGCCTCAGCCTCTCGGTCAGCTCTGCAAGCTACCCATATCTCTAGCTCACCTCATCATAGGTGCTAGTACATACATCTGAGCCATGAACGCATCATGCTCATCATCACATATCTTGAGCCATGGGTATGTTCACTATGCTCCATATATCCTGAGTTTGCAACCACAGTTGCACTCAACCCTCCTATTTTAGGCTAGGGGAAACCTCGCATATTCAACAATATGTGCTCCAGGTAATCCCGCAGGATAAACCTGTTTCACCATCACCAAATATTGACGGTAATGGATCTATGGCCAGGGCAAACTACATGATAAGTTCATCTATAATTGGTTAGTATATTTTAACCCAATTGTTGAGGCAAAACAAAGTATAACATATCCTTAAAGCATTACATCATCATTGCCATCAACATACTATCCTGGGACCTCAAACCCTCATGATATCAACCACTGCCTCTCAAGGCTTCATGCATTAGCATCCTGGGAACGCATCCCTTATCTCATCATCAGAGGATAACACCTCAACTAGGCACTCAGCCTTATATCAAGGTCCTCAGACCTATCAACTTGTTATTTCATTAACAAGGATTATCATCACATTGTGCTAGTCAAAGCACATATATCTCATAGCTCTTACCAGGCTGTGAATCCACATGAAATACCTACATGGTTAGTATACACATTCATAGAGATAATTGAAGCCCTCATGGATTAACATGATTGTTATTATACTATCAAGTATGAAGAAGCATTCATGAGTACATCACACATAAGCTTTATCATTCATAGTATTATTATCAATCATGGGCATACATTATGCCTTATACGTGTGACCATATGCATGTGTCATACCATCATGTGAAGCAACATCATAAGCTTCCAAGCTTCCTGGTTCACAACCTATCATCTTATCTCATCATCATAGTTATAGGATTCAAGGTGATTACATCATATCACTTGTATTATCATTATTAATAGAGAACTATCAACTATATATGTTTCGGGTCATCAGAACCCTCACCAAAACTCCTGCAACCCTCACTACAGGTACGGCGAGCAATGCCAACCCTCACCAAAGGGTGTAACGGCTAGGGTTTCAAACCCTAAAGCATATGCACCATCAAACGGCCAATGACACACCATCCTATTGTGCACTAGGGTTAAGGTTTCTATCAGCCAACCCTAAGAAGCATATCGTCCAAGAGCATGGCGCCCAAGATGCACTGACGTCCAACCATATTCCCTATCGCCCAGGGAACCCTTATGACGGTCAAGACACCCTATCGTCCAAGGCATGGTAACCACTAAGGCACCATATCGTCCAACTCACTAAGCGTATGTCGGACAAACACAAACCCATGCTCGACACAAGATTACCCATCCTTCTCGAATCGTCCAGGGAAAAGGGCTAGGGTGTTGCCCACCTAACAAGCAAAACCTCAGGAAGACCTATCGTCCAACTAGGTCAAACACCTCATGTCGGCCACCACTAAGGCGGCGTCTAGGATTCTTATACAACCCTCATATCGGGCATCAAGCCACCAAGCTCATCATAGCATATCAGCCAAGATCATCCCAAGATGTGTCGTGCAGGGCATACATCAAGGTGTAATGCCCAAGCCCCAACTCCACAAGGAGTATCGGCCAAGCCAACTAGGCATATCGGCCAAAGGAACAACACCACTAGGATACTCACTAAGATGCACCACTCAACTCATATCGGGCATCACCACAACTAAACCTATCGCCCAACACAAGGATAGACTACTAGGCTCCATAGCATAACGGGCACCTAGTCAACTATCTCAACAAGGTGTAACGCTCAAGGGTACAACTCCAAACAGGGCTATTGGGTAGCACTATCCCAAGGTCATATCGTGCAAGGCACAACCCAACAAGATCATCTTCAACCTCAAGCACAAGGGCACCAAACCCTAATTGATCAAGAAGGTCGGCTCACCTCTTAACAACCAAGAGAGAGGGGTTTTACACAACCTCTAACACAAATCGAGCAACCACAAGGACCAGCCTCAACATAGGTCATCATCTATCCAAAATCTCACCTCTCTAGTCCATGGTGAGAGAAGGGTGTTGCTCAAGCAACTAGGATGTAGGCTCACCTCTCAACAACCAAGAGAGAGGGGTATTGCCCTCATCACTAGAGCTCAAACTCACTTCTCAAGAACTAAGGAGAGAATGGGGTATTGCTTAACAAGGAAACCCTAAACCATGGTTTGGACAACTAGGTGTAAAGGCATATAAACCATCAACAACATCAACAACATCATGCTCATTATATCCATAAGATCAACAACATGTACTAGAGCAATATACATAACATGCAATGGTCGATCATTATCGTATATGAAACATGCAACATAGAGAAGGTAGTATAGCTAGGGTTAGAAGTTATGTAACCCGCCTTAAGCAAACTCCTCAAGCTCCAAAGCTCCTAGCTACAAGCTTCACCACTTCGACCACCAAGCTAGAGGAAGAAGAAGAAAGCTTCCTTAAAGAGATCGGCCACCACCCTTAGCTCCTCCAAGGGGATCGGCCACCTAGGGAGAAGGATCGACCACCAACTTGCTCCAAAGGGTAGGTGTATTGTGCACCAAGGAATTGAGGAGAAACAAAGAGCTAAAAGGGTTCCTAAGGAAGAGAAAGGCAAGGCATATATAGAAGAGGATGGAGGAAAAACAAGGTAATGTGTCGCCCACCTAGGACACTTGTCCAAGGGCAAAAGACACCTCCTTAACTCACCTTATACACATGTCCAAGGATATTGCCACATGCAAGCACTATGCACCAAGTGTCCACTAGTGGTGACACAAATGAGGTCAAGGGGTCAAAGATGGTCCATGGCCAATACTCTCCACCTCCATGCCCGATACACCCCATGGGCGACACAAAGCAAGGCCGACACAAGCATCCCTGCCCGATATAGGCTCAACCAAGCAAGGAAAGGCCCAAACAAAGGGAAACAAGGCCCAAAAGAGCACAACCAAACCCAAGACAACTTCAAGACACGAGCCCAAACCTTCCTCTCAACCCTAGAGGAAGTAAAGAGAGAGAAAGACATCTCTCAAGGTGACAAACTTGCTCTCCAGCCCTATCTTAGGTTATTTTGCAAGTAGCACCTCAAGCTCTCAACTAAGCACAAGCAAACCCTAATCATCACTAAAGATGATTAGCAAGCGACCAAGCACAAGGTTTAGGCAAAACAAATAGGGTAAGCCCAAAACGAAGGTTAGGGTCCTTACACATGCTAATGATGCCACAGACATTTAGTACCTCATGCTATTCTATATGAATTATAATTTGCATGAGCACCATGAAAATATTTATATTCTCAAGATGGTAACACATCTTAAAAAATCATGTAAATATAGAGAGGTATAATGTCTCCAAAAGTGTTATATGAGTGCAAGCTCACATAGTGAGATCCAATAGAGCCACATGCGCTCAATATGATTGGGCATGTAGAGAGACTGGGTTATCTTTTAGGTCAAAAGTTGGCCACGAATATGATTATGCAATATTTGCATGAATCATATAGCTAGTTAATTGAGTGCTATCACTTGAGTAACTTGTCTAAACTATTGTTTGAGTTGCTTAGAATGTTGATTAATGTTGAAGCATGACTGAAGAAGGACAAATCTATGATAGTGATCAGAGGAAATGAGTCCAAGGGAAAAGGCAAGATTAAGAAGAGTTTTGAGGCTAATTTGAAGTCCAAGTCTTCTACACTCAAGATAAGGAGAAGGGTAAGTGCAAAAGGAATCTATCCTTTTCACTTAAATGGTTAAGGAAGGAAAGTGCCACCATTGTCACCTGCATGGACACTGGAAATGAATTATCCTCTTTAAATAGATGATCTTAGGAATAAGAAAGAGATAGAGATGTCTACTTTAGGGCATGAGAAGAAGTAAGATAAAGTTGTGCAGAGAAAGGATTGTTGTCACTATAGTTGGAAGTTGTCATTCATGGGAACATAATAGAATTAGTGAATTGCTATTATCTACCTACCATTGATGAAAAGATCATGTATCATGCATGGACAAGAATTGATGTTTCATGGTAATGCCCTATGTCTCACAAACTATACTTTATAGTTCTAAAGACAAATATCTATATGACACATATACTGAATGACTCAATGACTCAAACAATGAATACCTATAGCATTGTCATCTAAAGCATGTAGATGAAAATTGCATTTCTAAAATCCATAACGATGGTTATCTAGACTCTTTTGGTTATTGAACCGATAGAGACATTCAAGTCTTATTTATTGGGCAATATGACAAAAGCATCTTCACTAGATGTAGTGGGAGAGTGATTATTCTATTTGGGCTCATACATACTGATGTATATAGACCTTTTAGAATAAATCTAAAGGTATTTACAAGTACCTCATTATTTTTACTGATTCTATCAGTAGATATGGAAGTTTGTATTAGAAATACAAATATGAATCTCTTGGAATGTTCAAGGAGACCATAAATGAAATACATAACTATCTTGGTAAAAGTATTAAGATACTTTGATGTTATCGATGTTGAAATATTTAAACCAAGAGTTTGAGGACCTTCTGGAGAATAAGATAGTACATCATGAGAGTATATCAGAAACAAGGAATCACACCTTGTTAAGTCATGGTGTGATTATCAATAAATCTAGATAATCTTCCAATTTCCTCTTGGCACATGCTTTACACTAAAAGGATATACCGTCTAAAATGGTTTGAAAGACACAATATGAGATATGTCATGGGAAGTTTCCCTATATGACTTTTAATAGTGCTAAAGGATGAAAGCTTATGTAAGAAAATAGTTTGTTGAAAATGTTTGTCCATAATCACATAAATGTTATTTTGTTAAAATACTACTCTTATCCCAATCTAACAACAAAGTTGTTTTTTATTAGGATGGTTGTATTCCTAACGAGGAACTCAATTCCAAAGTAATCGGTGGGAGTGAAAGTATAACTCAAAAAGTTCAAGACAAATAAGAAAACATTAAACCTAAAGAGGTATAAAAGGAACAATGAGAATCACAAATTGTTGTAGAATCTCAACTTTCTTATGTAACACAAAATCTCATAGTGCTAGTAGAACACGCCTTGAGTTTGAAAGATTATGATATCTTATAACTCAAAAAGGCAATGAGTTGATCATATATGATGAGTCAACAACCTACCTAGAAGCTATTGAGGAATGAGAGTCTGAGAAATGGCTTGAGGCCATGAAATCCATGATGGGGTCCATATAAACCAACAAGGTATGACCTTGGTGGTTCCACCTAAAGGGGTAAAACCCATATGGTGCATTTGGTTCTTTGAGAAAAGACCTACATGGATGGTATTGTAAAAACCTATAAGGGAAGATTGGTTGTAAAGGTTTTAAACACGTTCAAGGCGTTGAACATGACACAATCTTTTCACCAGTTGTCATGGTTGAATCAATCAAGTGCATGCTTTCCATTGTAGATTAGTATGACTATAAGATTTGGCAAATGGATGTCAAAAATATATTCCTTAATAGAATTATCATGGAGGATGTATGTGTGACATAGACTAAAGGTTTTATAAATCAAATAATGCAAATAAAGTCTATAAGCTATAAAGGTCAATCTTTGGATTGAAGAAAGCTCAGATAATCAAAGAGTTTGACTTGAGTCATAATGAAGAAGAAATCTATGATTACAAAAGATTTCATAGGAGCATATTTATATTCCACGGAATGATGGGGAATAATATCCTTATATTGCAAATGTTAAAACCTGGCAAATAAAGTACCTTCTCTACATAGGGTTTAGGTGACACATCCTATGTGATAGAAATTGAGATCTATAGATATAGATCTGGAAAGCTTGTTAACCTAAGTAAGAACATAAACATTGGCAAGATGCTGAAGGGGTTCAACATGTAGGACTCAATGAGATAAAACTTGTCCATGATCCATGGAGTTAGTCTCTCAAGAGCCCAATGTCCCAATTCTTGTGAAGAATGGGAAAAACACGAGTGAGATTCCATATGCATTTATCATGTATGCAATGTACCCATCTTGTTATCTTGTATGTATTGGACATGACGAGAGGACATGTACTCATCCAATTATCTTGTATGTATTGGACATGATGAGAGGATATATGTTAGATACTAGTGAAGGTCACTAGAATGTCATAAGAACATCCTTAGGTACTTGAGAAGAACTAAAAGGATTAGTTCCTTGGTTATGGTAATAAGGAA
Source organism: Alisma plantago-aquatica (assembly GCA_963693085.1). Taxonomy (NCBI): domain Eukaryota; kingdom Viridiplantae; phylum Streptophyta; class Magnoliopsida; order Alismatales; family Alismataceae; genus Alisma; species Alisma plantago-aquatica. The sequence goes on from OY856415.1 coordinate 490,926,309, forward strand.
GAGTTGGGTGTAAGGGGCTACACCGATGCAAGATTCCAAAATGACAAATAACATTCATGATCACAACATAAATTTGTGTTTGACCTTAAAATGAGAATTGTAAAGCTGGAAAAGTTGTGAGATAGAGATAGTCATTTAATTCTATAATAGAAGCCAAGTATCTTGGTGTTATGAGAACAATAGAGAATATTGTATGGATCTAGAAGTTCATATAGATGAACTTGAGGGAGGTTCCAAACCATTGATGATGCAATAGAGATATTGTGACAATAATGGAGTTACTGGATAGGCAAGGAATCTCAGATAGCATACTACAACACTTCCATCTCATATGAGATGTTGTACAACAAGGAGATGTGAAACTTGGAACATACCGACTTGAAGCAAACATTGCTAACCCGCTACAAGAGCGCTTGTGTAGCAAAAACATGATGGAACTATTAAGATCACTTGAAATAAGATCGTGGGTGATTGGCTCTAAGTGCAAGTGAGATTTTGTTAGTATGTATGCCCAAAGAGTTGATCATATGATGATTGGAATATGGCATTAGATACCTGATTTGATAATAATAAAGGTAATTTCATCTATTATATTTGTCACAGTCATGAGATTATGACACATACATAGTAGATGTCTAAGGAATGATGTAACTCAACAACATATGTCTTCAGGTTGATGACCTAAACAATGAGATCATATTAATGATAAGAGTATATACATTCTTGTTATGTCCCTAGTCGAATATTACTGTGGAAGCAAAATATTCAACAATAATACATAAGACTAGAGTTTGTGTTGACTGATGATGGAATCTCGTTAGTCATGATATGTGATATCAAGTCAAGAACACTGATACATGTTAGAGAATAGTGTATCGGACAGACCCACCTTGATAGTGATACATGGATACCATGGAATGGTAGTCAGAATCATCTCTCATAGTGATTGTGGTGATCGTGGTTCTTAGACATGAAGTCACTACATTCATCACATGTTGTTCGATGTATTTAGACATCATCCAATGTGACCTTGAATAAGGGTTGCCATAAAGGTGATGTTCAGGTGCATTGTGACACATGGGGATTGGGTGTGAGTGACGTAGATGGTATTTGTCCCTCCTGTAGGAGATTAATATCCAGGGCCTCTTGATAAGCGAGACTGATAAATGTATGGTCATACTCAAGTGATTCAATATGTGATATGTGAACTCACATGCATCTCAGACAGTCAACTTTAGTTCAAGGAACATGGATTGAATGTTGAAGAGGATGACGATTCCATGCCTTGAGTTCAATCCGGATATCAGAGACAACAGAACTATACGGTCACAGTAACAATGATCACATATAGTAGGTTGAAGTTGATATTCAACTTTCTAAACTACTTGGGTAGAAATGATATGTTACTAGATGTTGAATTTTCTTGTGATGTCATAAGTTGGTTATGGATATTCACTGCCAACGTAATTTGGGACCTATACGGTCACACACATAGGATATACCTGGAATAGGAATTTTTTATGAATGATGTTTAACTTTATTACTAAATGTGTGTAGGTATTCAATTAAACAACTAAGGTTCAAAGTTGACTGACTAGACTCTGAACTGACCGTTTCAAGTGTTGAACTGGTTGGTTGGAGTGTCGTGTCAATTGGAAACACAATTGGCTGAATATTTGGCTAAATTGGACATGTGAAATGACCATTTCATATATGAAATGATGATTTCAATAGTGAAATGACCATTGATGTGAAACGATTGTTTCATGAAGTGAAATGACCGGTTCACCATCTGAGTTATTCGGTTCAATAATCAATTCAATTGGATCATGGATTGATGTGATGTCACCATTGTGCATTAGTATAATATTAAAATCCAATATGTTTCTAAAGATGAAACTACCAAACCAACTGGTTCATGAGATGAACCAAACAATTCACCTTTGAACTGAATGGTTGGTCATGTCAACCGACCAGTTTGCCATCCAAAGTTTCCAAAAAAATCATGAACTCCACCCTTTCGACTCTCACACAGATTGGGAACCCTGACCTTGACCTCTCCTATAAATAGAGGGGTACTGGAGGCTTCCTAGATACAATAATTAGCTTTTCCAATTGTTGTCCTCTCTGGTTGTGGTAACCAATAGAGAGCTCGAGCAAGTCCTACCCAATAAAGGGAGGGATAGAAAGGGAGAGAGAACTTTGGGAGAGTAGATCGGTGCTAGTAAAATGATGTTTAAAGGGGTAACTCCTTCATGTTGGCTTTGGTAGAGCAACATGGAGTTCTCAGTGGTCTTCATGGACTACTCTAAAGGGGTGGAGTTTTCCCCACTAGGAGGACAATGTCAACTGCTCTCGATGGTTCCAGACCATAAGGCTATTCGTGACAACTATTTGAGTGTTAATGTTGAAGAACAAGCGCATTGCTCCTTGAAGAAGAAGCACACTACTGCAAGGGTAATGTCACTGGACTTGCTCCAATACCAGGTATGACCTTGAAAACCTTCCTTCCTAGATACATTGTTGTTGACGTGATCTTTCTATTTTGGGAAACATGCATATAATTTTTTTGTTTCTGTTGCCTTAACTGTCGCTTTGATTTCCCTACAACTACATGATTAGGGTTTCACTTGATTAGTCATTGCCAATTGGGTGAATTAAGGTTGCATCAAACAAGTGGACATACAAACCCTAATTCATTTCTAGCAAGCATAGATATATAACAACTTCAGAAGATATAAAATGTATGAGACATATTCCCCATTTTAACATCACATCGTACTATCTCATTATCAATCATGAAACTATACATGTCATCACACCATCACATGATATAAATCCTTATCACATTATCCTAGGGTCCCAACCCATGCCAATATAAAGAGGATTACACTTCCATTAGGCTCAAGAAATGTCTAAAGGTCATTAAGACCATCACATCATTTCCTGCATGACCATCATTATCTTTCAACACCTTGAACAAGGTTCAACTTACCATTACCATACTTGTAATACATAGTTTCATAATAACATTTAAAGATATATGATGTTCAAATGTAAGCATAAAAGAAAACATATATAATAAGCCTATGATAACCACTAGTTAACATATTGGAGTTACAGCAAACATCAGAGAGAATATTCCTTCATCATATCATACAAGAAAGTGAAGTATGATTAGCCATCATTCATTAATTAAATTAAGTTAAGTTCAACTAAATATGTGGCAATGATGTTAGAAATCAACACCTCAAACTAAAACCATAGGCTCATACACTTACTTGGTTCAAAGCACATTCTTCACGCATAGCATCCCCATCCAATCATGGATGCACAAAGTAAAGCATTACCATCACATCCCATACTATCCTCAAGTATGGATTATTATATAAGTCAAGAAGTAACCATCATATTCTAGCATCAACCATAACAACAAAACTTAGGGCTCAACAAATCATCGAATTGTATAAATGTGAGGGCAAAGGTAAGACTACAAACTTCTGGACTTAAAACCATCAACTCTAAATCATCAATTCTAAACCATCGGATCAGGTGCAACAAGCATAAACCATCAAAACATAAACCACATGTAAAACTATCACGTTCAAGGGAAACTGTCAACCTAAGAGTAAGAAAATCCATCTAGTTTGGAACCCAGAAAATCCATTGGTTGTGGATCACTATCCAAAGACTCAGAGAAACTGTCAACCTAAGAGTAAGAAAATACATCCAGTTTGGAACCCAGAAAAGCCATTGGTTGATGAACCAATGAGACCCTCGAGTTTGGACTCAGTGGAACCATTGAGTGTGGTCAACATGTGGGAAAATGGATCCAAAAACCAAGTAAATCATCATTTGGTGGAAGGAGGAAACCATCAAGTGAAATTGCTACTTGTAAAAGTCAAAACCATCATTTATGGAGGAACCAAGACATCAGATCTCAGAGGTAACATAACCATCAATTGTGTGCACAAGAGCAATTCCAAAATAGAAACTAAGCCAAGGACATCAGTTTCCACAAGATGGTTAAGCAAAACAACACCAAGAACCAAACCATCAGTTTGCAAAACAAGGAAGGAAATCAGCTCAAAACCCTAGATAAGAACCCTTGTTTGAGAAAGCAAAAGCCACCATTGTTCCACAAGCATGCAAGGTCTAAAACTTCCTATACCAAGGAAGGTTATTGAATAAGAATAAGGAGTTCATACAAGGAGATTAACTACTCAAAACTACCACATAGGTTCAAACCGTGGACAAGATAGCAACGTTTCACTTAGAACTTCATTTTTAGGGCAAGATCTGGTACATGCAAGCTAGAAGTAAGCAATAAACATGGAGAACGTTATATAAATTGCCTCTAGGATGAATATGAAGCTCCAAATAGCAAGGTAGGTTGAGGAAAGAAGGTATAAACCCAATCTTGAGCACTCCACTTGGCCAAGATAGATCCTTCTCCAAAAAGGAAGCAAATCCTAAGTCAAGAAAGTAAGAAAGAGGTGTTCTTCAAGCTCTAGCACAAGATCTGCCATGGATCCTACCTAGAAGAAGAGAGAAGAAGGTAGGATAGCAAAGAAAATGAAGGAGAGGAGGGAGACCTTACTTGCTTATATCAAGAACAAGCTAAGGAAGCTCCACAAGCTTGAAGAGAGGATAGATCTGAACCTAGGTGCACATGCAAGTAGATCGGCCAAGCTTCTTCTGCCTTGGGCTCGTTCTCCACCATGAAACAAGAGGGATGATCTCCAAGCATCACATAAGGTGAAAAGGGTGGTGTAGGTGTGTAAAGAAATCATTTGAATGAAAGGATGGAGGTATAAAAAGCTATGGGGGAGAGAGAAGAGAAGTTTAAGGTGTCAAACTATGTTTGCCACATGTGCACAATCAAAAGCATCACTTCCCTACAAACCAGCAGGTCCATCAGTTGTGGGAGTCAGTAGGATAATCAAATATTGACACCCAAGTCAGCCATCGACCTCCAATAGTAGGGGAAACATTGGATCTTGACCCTTTGGTTGCCAGGGTGAAAACCCTAGCTCCACCATTAGTTTGCACCTCTACTTGGTGAACCATCGATCCAAGGAGATACAAGAGGGATAACCATCACTCTCACACCTCTAGAGACCACCATAGGATCCAAACACACCAGGAAATCCATTAGAACCCAACTCACAAGAAGAACCATCCAGTTCTAGCACTCAAGGTAGCCCATCCATGAGGGGAAACCCTAAGTTTAACCCTAGGTAGATGTCACCACCAAACCAAGGTGTAAAAAGGCTCCCTAAGGTAAAAATAACTCAAACATGATAAGAAAACATGTAAGGAAAAACAATCATGAGATAAATTACAATAAAACATGAGATATAGGTAATTGTATCAAACTCCAAAATAAGCATATAAATGCATAACTTGCTCAAACAATGTCCAAACTAGACCAGACTTGAAAATTAACTTTGTCTCATGATATTAAAGCACATCTTAGAGTTATATAAAGGTTTTAAACATCCAATTATGATAATAAAGCATGTTCAATCAAAAAGCAAGGTTAGGGGTCTTACAACCATAAATCCCTAATAAGGATTTTGCCCCTAAAATCCAAGGCAACAAAATATGGGTAGCTATGATGCACCTCATCCACTAGCCTACACATGGTGACTTCCATATCATGGTGATATCAAAACACCCTCATATAAATCATCTTCTTATCCCTCAACTCCTGTATGTGTCACCTTGGGTCAACATAGAAACTATTGTGCAACCCGTGCAACTCTGGTAGTAATTGTAACTTGGAACTCTAGCTATTGTACTGGACTATTTCCATTTGTTTCTAAATCACTATGTACTTCGATGTGGTATGTTATCTAAACACATCACTCAGAAGCTATTACTTTACCTATTCCTTACCAAACAAAAAGTTTCCTACATCTCTTGCCATATGCAACTTAACTAGGTGTCATGTCTATGCTTTTCTGGTGACTGTTATTGTACATCAACTTGATCAAACTCATGTAGACATCCTTATCACATGTCTATAGTGTAGGGTTGTTGACCTCCCACTGTGTACTTACAAGCTTCTAAGGTTTCTCCTTGGCTTGCTAATATTGTACACTTGACTATACTTGTGCCATACCCTATTTCACACTTGGTTGCCATCCATTTTTATATGTTTGATCTGATGTCTTGCATTTTGGTATCATCCACCTGCATTTCTCTATCATGATGTGGTAGCATTGGTTTGACTTGTAGCTATGTCCATGATCCCTCCAACTGAGGTACTTTCAACTGTTCATCCTCCTGCTAAAGTGATGTTAGCATGTCCTATTTTGTGATACGTCAAAGAGCATAATTATGCCTTGTCTGCAAATTATAAATTCTTGTCTAGTGCATCAACTTTCTCATCTTGTATCAACGTGTATCCCAAAACTTTCTTCAAAGCATTACAGAAGATGATGTATCCTTCCCGTTTTTTCTAGCTATACTAAGACTAGAACACTTGTCAACTTCTCCTACAACATCTGGAAAGAACGTTGACACATGTCACTCCATAAAAAAAGGAACACCTTTCCTAGTTGACCTTGCTAGGGGTAAAGAAATGGTGCTTACATCCTGAGTGAACTTCCTAAAATATCCTTCTAGGCTTAAGAAACTTTGTCTCTCAATCGGTCTCTGGGGCTACTCCAACTCCATCACTGTCTTCACCTTACTCGGATTCACACACATACTTAGTAGATATATCATAACCTCAAACTCACTTTTGCTGAACTTGAACCACAATTACTACTGCTCCAACCCTCCTAGGCTTAGTGAAGATGATGTCCATGTTTCTGACCATCTCCGAAGTACATTGAGATGTTATCCACAAAACTTGCCACAACACATAAGGAAACAACCTGAGCACTCTATTCATCAAGTACATAAACAATGTTGATGCATTGGTTAATCTAAACGGCACAACCATAAACTCATAGTGACCCTACAACTCTTGTCACACACTCTGATTCTCATATGATGATATCCTGACCTTAGGTCTATCTGAGGGAACAATATAGCACTTGAAGATTAATCAACAAACCATCTATCCTTGGTAGTGGTATTGTCCAACTATCGGTAGCCCATATACATCATCACGGAACCACTCCTCTTCTTTCCAAACAACACTTGGAAGATCTCAACATCAAACTCTCTCTTATAAGGGAAAAGAAACACTAGGAAACTCATCTGATAAGCATCTTCAACTCACATACTACTACTACACCCTGGATACTAGGAATCATCACCTTGGTATCCACTTCATGTGCCAAGAGGAACTCACACCTCTGACTCATCATCTTCTCTATCATCATAACCAATAAAATGTATAGGAGGAGTTTTCCAATCTCTTGGAAGGCCCAAAAAGCATGCTCATCATTGCATGTCACGATCTTGGAACTATAGTCCAAAGAGACCGCGTGCTATAGAAAGACATCCAACTGTAAGGATCATAACAAATCCACACATACCAAGTGGGATAAGATCCACTTGAAAGTTGTGCCTTGAAAAGAAAGAACACAAAGGAAAACACACTTCCCATAACACAACAACACTGTCCATGGGTTACTAGAAAGGGGATACATATTCTACCTTCATCATGCAAATTAAAACTTTTTATGTATCATTTTACCTTTCTCAGATTGGGTTCCTAGCCATCAACATAGAAATTATCATGATTGTCATGCTTCATTGCTCTTTCTTGTCGATGATTTATCATTATTATGTGCATGTCCGTTCATATTGTCTTGTTTTTTTAATCACTTATCAAGGGGTAGCTCATTATTTTTCACATTTCTTCATTATTTTCTTTTTCATGTCATGGAAATTTTACTTTTAACACTTTCTTACACACATAGATTGGTCCGAGATTTACTCAGGTTCCACTTTATATATCCATCATTGTCCTTATTCATCATCTCATATCACAGTTAGCTCAGGAGTTCTCTTCTTTTTATGTGGATTTATGCCTTGAATCATTCCACTAACACAAATTTATCTCTCTTTTCCTTTATTATCTTTGAGAATTACAACTTCAAGAACTCCATTTTAGCTTACTTTTATTTAGATTTAGGTTTCATGGTGTCGTATATTTCTCTTTAGTTACTAAACATTCAAAATTTTATAGGTTACAGTGTGATTTTTCATCCTTCTTTAGGGTAGGGTTAAGATATTTTCACCATGATTTCTTATTCATTATGCTCTTTAGATTATTTCAAACTGATTACTTGATCAAAGTAATCAGAAAGATAACAATGAAAGAGTTCTACACTTACCTTTTCTACAATAATTGAATACTTGTTCAGGGCATCCAAGTACTGAGATTAGGCATCATGCATCATGTTCACACGTCATGTTCCTCACTTAGACATCATCCCACTCCTAAGTCCTAGTATCCATGTAGACTCAACAAAACTAGATCTCTGATACCAACTTGTGCGAACCTGTCATGCTAAACAAGATTACTCAAAACTCAAAACAAAATCAATCACTAATTAACCACATAATAGAAAAAATGAGATAATCAAAACTAATTAAATATTCCAAACATGTCCAAGAACAGTTACATAAAGCCCAACATCTTGCATATATTCATGTATCATACCAAAAATCTTTTACAACTGCTCCATGGCCCTAGCCACAATATATACATATAGAAGAACATGATCCACATATACCTCATGTCCAAGCATCAACATGCTACCAAAATCCAGAGTCAATTGAAATATCGTATGCAAACTTTCCCGCCAGAATTGAGAGTATATGGATGACTCTAGGATACACCAGACATCTAACAACTTTCTCTAAGGTCCATCACCATTGCTCCTCCTCACTGGCACGGGTCTATTGTCACTGTTGCCGATCATCTAAAAAGATGTGGTGAACCAAGAGCTTAGACCCATGTCCCAGTGAGAGATATAACTCTCAACAATATTTATTGATTACAACGAGTTGTATTATTAAATAGATTAAGCATGTTTAGCAAAAGATATAGTAGTAATAGGGCATATTATATAACAAAATAAGAACACTAAATATAAAACTTCTTTAAGAGTAAACTTAATTAGAGTCTTATTTATAGGATTACAAGGTTAATATTATTCTCAGAAGATCAGGTGTAGTTGACATAATAGGAATAATTATCATCATAAGTCTCACTAACATCATAAACATGGCTATCATCATTAGCAGGGCTACCAATATTAGTATGACTAACAACAAAGCATATCTAGAAACATGAGATAACTAATTAGGATAAACCTAACCAACATTATTAGTATATCTAATAACATAAGCATGGCTACTTTATCTTATTGCAATATACATAATCTATATGAGAAATTACAATACAAGGGTTGTCATCTAATGTGAAGCGTTGTGTATAACCCTAATCAGATATGCTACACAGTTTTATTACATCTTTTATTAAGACATGGGGAGTTTGAATTGTACCACCCAAAGTCCAACTGGCCACCACTTGGTTGTAATCAGTTACATATAAGATCTAGGAGAGTCAAAATCCTAAGATCTCTTCCCCTTGGTTAGTACGATTGAAGTGCAGTGACATATCAGTCAAACTGCCTACAATGACATATAGTCAAGCTTCCATCACTTAGTCCGTCCTTGGTACAAGACACGACACTAGAAAACTAGGGTATTCAAAACCCTATCATTCGAGCTACAGCTATATCTATCCTCGATCACATCACATATACAAATATTTGATGTACGACCGCAACTGTTTTCCTACTGAGGTATGACCACAACCATCCTCAAAACCTTGGGATCAGCATGACGAGAACACAAAATCTCTTGCACCCCGCATACTCAACAATATGTGTTTTGAGCTTCCCTTAAGAAGACTCATTTCCCCATCTAACAAGTTCTAATACTAAATGGTTCTACGAAATATGACACCACATGATTAGGATTTCACTTGTGTCAGTTATTTCCAATTGGGTGAATTAAGGCTACATCAAACAAGTGGACATATAAAACCCTAATTCATTTCTAACAAGCATAGATATATAAAAACTTCAGAAGATAAAAAATGTATGAGACGTATTCCTCATTTTAACATCACATGGTACTATCTCATTATCATTCATGAGACTATACTTGTCATCACACCATCAAAAAATGTAAATCCTTATTACATTATGCCATAGTACCAACCCTTATCAACATAAAGAGGATTCCACCTCCATTAGGCTCAAGACATGCCCAAAGGTCTTTAAGACAGTCACATCATTTCCTGCATGATCATCATTATCTTTCAACACCTTGAAGAAGGTTCAACATACTATCATCATACTTATGATACACAAGTCCAACATAACATTTAAAGAGCTATGATGTTCACATGGTAGCATAAAAGAAAACATCAATCATAAGGCTATGATAACCATTAGTTAACATATTAGGGTTTCAACAAACATTAGAGAGAATATTCCTTCATCATATCATCCAAGAAATCTAAGTATGATTAGCCATAATTCTATAATTGCATTAAGTTAAGTTCAACTAAATAGGTGGTAATGATGTTACAAATCAGCACCTCAAACTAAAACCATAGGCTCATACACTTATTTAGGTCAAAGCACATTTTTCACGCATAGCATCCCCATCCAATCATGAATGCACACAGTAAATAATTACCATAGAATCCCATACTATCCTCAAGTATGGATTCTTGCATAACTCAAGGAGTAACCATCAGATTGTAGCATCAACCAAAACAACAAAACTTAGGACTCAACAAACCATAGAATTGTATAAATGTGAAGGCAAAGGTAAGACTACAAACTTCTGGACTTAAAATAATTGACTCTAAATCATCAATTCCAAACCATCAGATTAGGTGCAACAAGCATAAACCATCAAATCATAAACCACACATAAGCTATCGGGTTCAAGGTAAGAATGACCTTTGAATCATATGCATTAATCACCACTATTAGATCATGAAAATCCATAAGGTTACCCACCTAGAAAGATCATCATTTGATGACATAAAAAGAACCATCAATTGTGGATAACACATCCACCATACAATACCATTAGATGTTAGATAACAAAACCATTAGATACAATACAAGTAAAACCTTAAACCATTCATAGAGGAAAACCATCAGGTTGTGACCTAAGAGAGTCATAAACATGACCTAGTTAAGTCATTGGTTGTGGACATTAGGTCCACCATCAGTTGTGGCATCCAGAGTCAACATCATATGTGGTATCTGGAGAGCCCATCGGTTGTGGACCACTACTAAATAATAAGAGAAACCATCGACCTAAGAGTCAAAAAAGGCCATCGAGTTTGGAACCCCGAAAAGCCATTGGTTGATGACCCAGGGAGACCATTGAGTTTGGAATCAGTGAAACCATCGAATGTGATCAACTGATGGGAAACCAGATCCAAAAACCAAGTAAAAACCATCATTTAGTGGAATGAGGAAAACCACTAAGGGCACGTTTGGTTCCCTGTACATTTCCGTATTGGATCGTATTTGTGGATCCTACAGTTAAAAGATTAAGTTTGGTTTGTTGGAGCTAGAGAAATGAAAAAAATCCTGCATCGGAAAGCTGTATACAATTGTTGTATTTTGTCCTCCCGTTCAAAAGGGTCGGATGCCGATATCCCGCTTCAGTCACGCAAAACCCCCAGCCATTTTTCACTAGCCTCGCGTGCGTCTGTCGGAAATTTCACGCGGGTCGTGCGTCTCTTCCTCTTCTTCAATCCATTGGAAACAAACTTATTCTTTTACTTTGCAGAATTCACAAAAGTCAGCTTTTTCGTAAACCTGGATTAGAAGAGTGCAGGATTGTCGATAATCCAATTACATCCTGCAATCCAAACGTGCCCTAAGTGAAACCACTACTTGTGAAAGTCAAAACCATCGTTTGTGGAGAAACCAAACCATCACTTCTTAGAGGGAACATAACCATTGGTTGTGTGAATAAGAGAAAGTCCAAAACAACAACTAAGTCAAGGACATTGGTTGGTACAAGAAGGTTAAGTAAAACAACACCAAGAACCAAACCATTTGTTTGCAAAACAAGGAAGGAAATCAGCTCAAAACCCTAGATAAGAACCATCATTTGAGAGAGCAAAAGCCACCATTTTTTCCACAAGCATGCAAGGTCTAAAGATTCTTCTATCAAGGAAGGTTAGTGCATAAGAGAAAGGAGTTCATACAACGAGATTAACTACTCAAAACTACCACATAGGTTCAAACCCTAGGCAAGATAGCAACTTTTCACTTAGAACTTTGTTTTTAGGGCAAGATCTAGTACATGCAAGCTAGGAGTAAGCATAAATGTGTAGGATGAAGATGAAGCTCAAAACATAAAGGTAGCTCAAGGAAAGAAGGTAAAAATCCAAGCTTCATCACTCCAATTGGACAAGCTAGCTCCTTCTTTAAAAAGGAACTAAACCCTAGGTCAAGGAAGTAAAAAAGGTCTTCTTCAAGCTCTAGCACAAGCTCCACCATGGACCCAACCAAGAAGAAGAGAGAAGAAGGTAGGACAACAAAGAAAATGAATGAAAGGAGGGAGACCTTAGTTGATTAGGTCAAGAACAAGCTAAGGAAGCTATATAAGCTTGAATAGAGGGTAGATCCAAACCCTATGTGTACATTCAAGCAGATCGGCCAAGCTTCTTCTACCTTGGGCTCCTTCTCCACCATGGAACAAGAGGGAAGAGATCCAAGTAGCAAGGAAGATGAAGAGGGATAAACATAGACCCTAACACCTCTAGAGACCACCATAGGATCCCAACACACCAGGAAAGACATCAGATCCCAACTCACAAGAAGAACCATCGAGTTCTAGCATTCAAGGTGGCCCATCCACGAGGGGAAACCCTAAGTACAACCCTAGGTAGATTTCACCACCAAACCAAGGTGTAACAAGGCACACTAAGGTAAAACTAATTGAAACATGATAAGAAAACATGTTAGGAACAACAAACATGAGACGAATTAAAAGAAAAATCCTAGATATGGGTAAATTGCATAAAAATAAAAAATAAGCATATAATTGCATAACATGCCCAAACAGTGTCCAAACTAGACCAAACTTGAAACTTAGCTTTATATCATGATATAAAATCACATGCTAGAGTTATATTAAGTTTTTAAGAATCAAATTATGGTAAGCAAGCATGTTCAACCAAAAATCAAGGTCAAGGGTTTTATAGTAGGAGTTATGTGCTTCTATTGTTACCTTCTTTACGCCAACATGTGCAAATTAATGATCAATCGTAAATTGTATGTTGAGGGCTTGTATTGCATGCATGAAAGCATATATTGTCATTACTACACTCCTCATCATATGTAGGGGATAAAGGCCCCCTAACAACTTTTCTACCCACGGATGCCATTGTCAGTTCCTTGCCCTTGTGTTTTATCCAATCGGCTTACAACTACACCACAATGTCATGTGATTCTTGTTCTAGATCTTCCTATTCATAATTTAGCTCCTCATCCTCCTTGTTGTATTTAGACCCCAAACTCGCATCGACTTTGATCAACACTCTAAGTGGTGGATCGTCATAAGTCAGTGAGACATGTCACTCTCATTATCTCCTTCATTGTCATCCACCACTATCCTCCTTGCTTGAGTCAATGTAGGTTGAAGTTTTACACAATTTGGTATTCTTGAGGATGAAGCGACCTACTTCCTCCCTCATTGTGTTCATCTAGGGTCTTCCACTTCAAGAGAATCTATCACTTCCCCAATGTATTCCTTAGACAAAAACACATCTCCTCATCGTCATATCAAGAGGAGGAATTTGTAGTGTAGTTGTTGGGGTACGAAAGGTTGCAAGTGATGAGATATGTGAGGGAGGTGGTGGATTTGAGGCCCTCTTGGACCAAGCACGATGAGTCATGAAGTTATCCACTCCCTTGTCTACCTTCTTCGTTGATCCTTTCACTTTTGTTGGTAATAGGTGAGCAATGAGGGAGATTTTTAAGTTTTTTTGGGTGGAAGTAATAGTGGAGAAGAAGGTGAAATGGAGGTGGAAGATATTGGAGAAGAGTTATTGTAGGTCAAAGAAGCTTGGAGAAGCACAACAAAGGTTTGAAGAAGATTTATTTGGGCTCTAGAGACCTTGATTGACACTCAAAGGAGGTATAAAGGTAGCATTGGTGGTCGTTGGGTGAGGAACATGCGTGACTTTTATGAACAAAGAGTGGCATGCCATCATGAATCTTGTTCCCATTTTAGTTTACTATAACAGTGGGTCTCAGTCCAAAACAAGCGCCCGGTCCAAAACAAGCGGTCTAGTGCTCGGTTAACACGGTCGTTCTAGGTGGAATAGCCACTCTAGGCCCTAATCTTTCCTTCCTATTGAATAATTTTTTTTTATCTTTAACATAAACATTCTCTCCCTGAACAACTAATCTGATCATAGTGTGCCACGACCATTTTGTGTGAGAATGACTATTCTCTTTGCTCAACTTCAACTGGTATTTATTGTCATTTTTTATCTTATAGCACAAACATTTTGTCCTCGAATAACTATTCTCATCTCAATGTAGCACGATCATTTTGAATTTGAACAATCATTGCAGATTTGATTTCCTTATAGGATTTCTCATAAGACTTTAAGGATATCAACATGGAATTTCTAGATGAGTACAATCCTTTCTTGGGTTTTTCAGTGTACATTCATCTCACACTCAAAAAACTTACTCTCAAATTTGACTTTCAAACAACCTTGCCATTTGAGGATCATTCTTTTATCAGAATCCATGTTCTATGACAAAATAAAAATAAATCTATTAAAAGCATGGTGTGTGTGTTTCTTGGAATGCATAAAATAAAAGAATAATCAAAATGCATAGTGAGGTTTCAAAATATTGCAAACCATTTGGATTTCCTCCCACTAGCGATAGGTTCTTCACCTTCAACCAGGTGTGTTGCTTCATCACTCTTGAGTCATCTCAACAAGCATAAGAATATCCAAACTATTCCCCCCTTATCATGGCCAACCTCAACCACTGGCTTGATTCTTTGGCCATTCACTTTTTTTTGCTTCCTTCCTTCTTGTATTACAACAACTTCAAAGGGGTATATGTGTCACTTGGCAAGGTCCTTCCCACCTTGATCTCATTTTTTGAAGAAAGAATTTCGTTCTTGAACTGTACATCCGAAACCTATAGTGGGGTTTTAATTTTTTCTTTTGAACCACATTATCATGTAAGAACTCATTCTCTCACTATATTGCTATGACATATCATAGGATTCATTCCTCATTTATCCCAACACATTCAATTGTGACTTCCTTCTTATTCAAATGTATCCATATTGACATTGATGGATCTTAAATCCCACATGGCTATATTCACAACTCAATTGGGAAGTGACAACCTTTTCCATAAATCAACTTGAAAGAAGTGGTTCCAAATGGGATTTTGCATTTTGTATGGTATGCCAACAGATCCTCATTGAGGAAAAAAAACCATTCCTTGCAATCATGTCTCATCACATTCTCTAAAATGAGATTTATCTTTTGATTGGCAACTTCTACTTGACCACTTATTTTTAGATTGTAGGGTGTGACCACACTATGTTTTACACCATATCTCTTCAACAAACTTTTTAAAGCTCTATGAATTAACTGGATACTACCATTACTAATCATAGATCGAGGTACCTTAAAGCAGGTAAAGATATCTGACTTCATAAAATCACACACCACTTTGTGGTCATCATCCCTTGTGGGAACAACTTCAACCCATTTTGAGACCCAATCAACCACCATCAAGATGTACACAAACCCAAAAGAGGGAGGAACAGACCCATAAAGTCAATTCCCCATACATCAAACACCTATACCTCTAAGATAGGTGAGAGATGCATTGTGATAACCCACCACAGTAAACCAGATTACTCAAAGCTAAAATGTCTATCAAGCATCAATTAAACATAATACTAAAAATGTGTAAATCAAACATAATAAAAATTTTGAATATTTCATAGGAATATTTTTATAAAGGCTCACAAATCACAAATATTTATATTACATAACTTTACATGAGTTTAGTGGCCTCAGCCACAACATGTATACAAAAGACATTTTCTAAATGATGACAAAGTTTACACTGTTTAGGGCGTACAACAAAAAATGTATATCGACTTGAATTTTTTGTTGTAAGCCCCAAAGAGTTTAAACTTTGTCATCATTTAGAAAACATATTTTGTATACATTGTTTATATACATTATAAAAATTCAAGTCAATATATGTTGTTTATATACATGGTGATTGTGTGCTTGGAGCTTGTGATCCTTGGAGTGATCTTCCTTAAGGCTGGTGATATAACCCTTAACCATCTCTATTATTGCATTTTCATTTCTTGCATGCATGTGTTTCTCTCTCTAAAATGTGGCTCAAGTATGCTATAAGATGATATCATGCCCTACATCTTGGATGACAGTGAGAATCATGCTTGGGTTGGTTAGAATCTGAAACCCTAACTTGTGGTACCCGATTTTGGAGATGGATATGTTTTGGTGTTTTCCTTGCTATCTTGTGATCTTGGCTTGATCACATACATTATGCTTGTGTATCTTGGTATTTTATGAAGTTTGGGTTCTGTTTGAATGTGTTAAAAGTGGTTTAACTCTCTTTCTTAAACCCTAATTTCTATGTGTACTTTTTCTAAGTGATCTTGGGTGGATGGTCTCACATTGATCTTGAACTTTGGTTTTTTCACCATGATTTAAGTTCAGCCACCATGTTTTCCTTGGATTTTTGGTGGTTTTCCTATAAGAAATGATTCAATTTTCTCTCTCCTAAGTGGTTTTTCTAGATGATCTCCATGGTGCTTGTTTTAGGGTTTGCTGATCTTGGATTCATGAGTATTGATCTTGATGGCATGTGTTTTTCTTACTGTTTGACCATGTTTGGACCGACACATAGGTGCCTTTGGTGTCTTGAGTCGAGACGTACACCCATGTGTAGTGTTGAAGTGGAGACATCTATACTATATGTTGATATCGATCGAGATGCTTTATTAAGATATGGTTGTAACGCCTATTTGCAATGTTTGTTTGAGACACTATGTGTAACAGTGGTCGGGACACCTTGCTTTGATGTCATTTGAGTCATATTCTACCACGGTCACGATGTTGTGTCATGGGGATGGTCTCATCATTGCATGATGAAGATACTCACAATGCTAATTTAGGGTCTTAGTCGTGACGTTACACATGGATTTGGTTCTGATCATGATGCCTTGTTTAGTTATGGCCAAAACATGTCTTTTAGTGTCCTTGAGTAGCAATGTTTCCTTGTGGGTGATGGTCGAGACACCATGCTCTGATCGTGGTGCCCTATTGAGAACGTTGGTCGTGATGCTTAGTTGTGGTGAGTCATGGTCACGACCAGGGTGAGGGAGCGTCACAGTCACGACCATGTATTGGGTGATGGGGTCGCAACCAAGGGGAGTTTTTACGGTCGTGACCTAGTTTTGGTGGAGGTAGAGACACATGTGTTATGGTGGGTTGGTTCATACATGAATACATGGTTGTTATATACATATAACAAGTGAGAATGCTACACAAATACAAGTAGTTGAAGGTTGATACCTATGTACATCATAGAAAGATGGGGACATGTATCCGTATGTATATGATAGTGATACTTAGTGCAGTTGACATAACACTCTAAGCATGGTTAGTTAATGGTGTTCCTTAGCCCTAATATTCTCCAAGAAAGTGGGAAGTTGTATACCTAGGGTTTGGTGGTTGAATACATCTATAAAACCCTAATCGGAGATACGAATGAAACCATAACCCTAATTGTTGGGTCATGTGATATGTTTGCATCTCTCTCTCAGAGTAGGAATCATGTTATGATGTTTTCTCTCTATTTCTTATAAATCCTTAACCATGCAGGTGATATGAACTTGAACGACATAGCCATGTGAAGGTTATGGTGAATACTATATTATATAGGAATGGTGATTATGGGCAATGTTGAGGCATAATGTGATGTGGTATATGTAGGAATCATGTGTTTGGGTCTGATAACTTGGTATGTGCTTTGTTCATGATTTGAGGTGATACCCTCTAGAGATGTGATCGGGGGGTTGATATGCCACCATGATGTGACATAGGTGATAGCCTTGTGTGGTTGTGTGCAAGTGGTGGTTGCCTTATGAATGGCAGTGCTACAGTGCTATGTGCTGATGTGACAAGTTCACACCTTATACATTTTATATCTTCTGGAGTTGCACTATTTCCCTTATTTTTGTAGAGTGTTTTTTATGGCTTTGTACGTTGTAACTTGATTGATGCTAAAATATACTTAATTGACCTAACTAATCAAGTGGAACCCTAATCATGTAGTTGTCCTATGCCATAGATCCATTCTAGTGTCAGCCTTAGTGCTGGATGATGAAACGGGTTCTCTTTTAGTGAAAGCTTAGAGTCATATACTATTAAGTATACACATTCATAGGATTGGTTGTGGGTCGTACCCTAGCAAGAGTTTGTCTAGGGCTTGTATCTTAGTGATGTGATTTATTATATACTTATGATTCTTTCACAAGATTGGCTGCGGGCCTTATCCTGGTAGGAGTGCGACCATGGGTTGGAGCTCAGTTTCACTAGCATTGTACCTATATACTAAGGTAGGCTAGGCTGTTTTGCAATTAGAGTTAATATTTCTCTGCGGTGTTCTCTCATGTTGAATGGGAGGTGTGGAGAGGTCGAGGATTTTGTCTCTTCCATAGACCTTGTATGGCACCAATTTTGACTTAGCAGTGGTCAATTGGAGTATGAGTGGTATTCCTCATCTCCTTAGGGCATCATAAAAGAAGTAATATAGTCGTATAGTATATCTGCTTAAGGACAAAATGCAAAGAACATTGGTTGAATCCTTGCCTTGCTTTTGTATGGATTGATTGATAGAAAATATACATGTTCTTCATATTTCTTTTTTAAATGTTAATTGTTCTACTGCCCAGTGATATCTGCCTAGCTTTGCTAAACCTACTTTATCTGTTGATTTCATATCATTTAGTTGAATCTGCTCAACCTACTTAGCATGATATCTACCTGCTTAGTTTTTTGTGCTTTTAATAGACATTGACAGAGAGTTATATCTCTCACTGGGACGTTTGGCCTCACCCCGTGGGTTTTCACATCTTTTAGGTGGTCACACACGACGAGGTAGAGATCGTGCAACAGAGGAAGAGCGGCAAGAGTATTAGATGATAAGGTTGGATGTGCTTCTAGTCTTTTGGTGTTAGAGTCCTAGAGTCATCCCTATAGACTCATGTCTTTGGGGTGTTTTGGATGTGTTTTGTAGAGAGGTCTCTGATACAAGGTTTTTGACTTGTGCACCTTTTGTTATACATATATGGCAGGTGTACATGTATGTATATATGGAACATGTATCTCATATAACAGGTTGATGACAGAAAAGTTGAAAATAATGATATAAACACCTTATGATATGTCATATGTGATCCAAGCATCCTGTTGTAGACTTATATGTGAAAGTTTTCAGCCTATGGTGCTTTTATGAAATTAGTTTTAAATATCCTATTTTTTTTGGTAATCTTCTTGCTTAGTTGTAATTTCACAATTCAGTTTTGAGTAATCTCACTTTGTGTGGTGCAAGGTGTCACAATTAATGGCCACAATTACACATATATTGGATAAAATGCCCATTACTCAAGCGAGAGAAGTGGTCCCTGTGATGACCGTCTCGCGAAAATAAGATCAACGAATTTAAACTAATGCGGAAGCGTTTTGTTAGCAGCGGAAATACTGAAAATCACTAAAAATTTAAAACTTTTTGTAAAGAGATCCTAGAACGGTAAAACTCTTTTTATAAAGAAACAAGTTAAGTTCTTTACAAACTGATCCATCATTACATCTCTGGATTACTCATCTCGAGATTCATGACACTGACTGCCTTGTTAAACTATTCATGAGCTGTATACAAAATTTCTCGAGGCATTAAGCCAAAAATCTTAGATCTACATTAAACATCTACTGACTCCTAGGACCTGAGAGTATAGAGACGACTACATAGGACATTCTATCTACAAGACTTGACAGACAATGTCTCCACCTGAGGATCACTGTTGTCCCTGATGTTGTTGTTGTTGCTATTGCTGCTCACCCACTGAAGGGTTCCTTCTTCCTCGGCATCTACCTAAAAAGTCGAATCCCACGAGGGTGAGACAATTGAATAATTGTCCCAGCGAGAGTTATAACTCTTCTCCATAAGTGTTGTTATTACAAAAATGGAATAATGTTGAGCAGTAGAACTATAAATATTCAACAACATGTGAAACACTGTATAAGCTAAGTAGAACAGTATTTTATAAGCAATCATTTCAATTATAACTTGATTACAAGACAAGACATATTTCAATAAACAATATGAAGAACATGTATACTAGTTACTCAACTAGAGCACTATAAACAATGTATCATCAATCATTGCTTTTTGTAGTTCAACCTAAGCAATTATGCTATACGGCTGATTACATTTTTCAAACATATTTATGCCCTGAGGAGATGAGTTACACCTCTCATACTCCAACTGACCATTACGAAATCGCAATCGGTACCATACATAGGTCATCAGAAGAGTCAGATTCCTATGACCTCATCTTCCTCAGTCAGTGTGAGGATCAACATGCAGGACATTTGGTGTCTCTGCCATAATAGCTTTCCAGGGTATTCTGGCAACTTCACTATTAGAGTTACAGTGGCATGTTGTACTCTATTCTCTATCGAAGGATTTCTTATTTATCTCTCATTGATGCGGCATTAACAACATCATCGGGAGATTAGTGATACATCATCCCGGCATAAACATATAATGAAGGATTAAGATATTAAATGTACATCTCACATCAATTCCTACATTAGGACGTAAGGATATTTGCGTCCATAACCCCCACATACTCAAAAGTATGCTCTCCAGGAGTTCCCTTAGGAAAACCTGTTTCACCATCATTTAACATCTGATAATGATGGATCTATGGTCAAGGCTCTACATGATATCATTATACTTGATTATTTAAGTATATTATGGCATTCTTTTTAGCATCAGGCATGTTTTCAAACATAAACCAATAAGACAATTGCTATAAAGAAAGAGTACTAATTGTATCAAGTTCATATCGCATATTGTTAACATTGGGATATCAATCCCTAACTATCTCATCATTATGATTCAGGAATCTGGGTGTTCAAACCCTTAGATCATCAAAACACTTGTTACCAAGTAACATATTGCCATCAAGTCATTTAACAGCATGAACATGATTGTAGCAATGCAGATATTTCTCATGGCTCATACAGCCTATCAATCTCATATGTTACCTCTTACTAGGCAACATAGCATGTCATTACTTTCAAAGCTTATAACATGCTTTCAATGAATATGGCATCATAACCCTTACTTGGCTATGCTCACTTCTTTATAAAAACCTCCATGACTAACACAATTGGTAACATGTACATTATATCTATATCAGCACAATATAAATTATTTCCAAGTCAAGTATAGAACACCACGGCCGTGCAAGGGAAAGCCACCACGGCCGTGCTACCTTGCACGGTCGTGCCACAGAAGGTTACCACGACCGTGTTACATCACCACAGTTGGTTTCTAGGTTTAGGGTTTCCTATTCAATTCAATTAGGGTTAACAAACCCCTTTAACTTAAAAAGGCATAGTGGTTCCTCATTTCATAATTCAAACATAGAGTTTCATGCTTAAAAGCATAACCAAGAATTAGGGTTTATTGTTCATATCATCACATTTCCCTAGATTAGGGTTTACTATTTACATTACATCACTTTACCCTAGATTAGGGTTTATTATTCACATTATTAGGATTACTTACATTAATGCCTTCAAATTAAGGTTAAGATTCATTAACTATCATAATTAGGGTTTTCATGATCTCACTATGTAGGATCATACCCTAATTAGATATATTCATACATATTGGAAGTTTATTACTTGATTCTCATTCATATAAGGAGTCTTCTCTCTCCTCTTTCTATCAGATGATGTTTACATCACCTTTGATTAGGCTAAGTCAATTCAACCTTGACATCATGGATTATATCATTACTTATTGTGATCATCAAGGCTCACTTATTCAAAGAGTATTAGTCACTCTATCCCATCAAGGGTACCTTTGTAATGTTCACCATTGATTATAACATGCATTAATCTACTAATTACTTGGTCCCTTAATCACTTTAGGTATCTATGGTTTAGGTTAATCAATCACTAAACCATCTTGACCACTAAGACATCAAACAATCTTGACCTCTTTAGACCTCAAACGGTCTTGCACACTAAACCCTCAAATGATCTTGGACAGACCTTGAAACCATTTGGTGTTGAAGACCATTTGGTCTTGTTGACTTTTGAAACTGTTTCGTAAAGTGTACACTCAAGACCGCTTGCTAAAGTAGAGGTGAAGACCATTTGGTAAAGTTTGACTTTGAAACCGCATGGACATAACCGATCTTGAAACCGCATAAGACTAAACGGTTTGGGATCGTTTGGTCCCAAATGGTCTTGAGACCGTTTGGTCCCAAACGGTCTTGAGACCGTTTGGTCCAAACCATCTCAAAACCACAAGGACCAAAAAGTGTCTCAACCTCTTCAATTGAGTTAGGGTTTCCAATGTTGAACCCCTCAATCGATCATGCACTTGTTAGCCACTCATCAATTGAGTCTATAAGGTCAACCTTCAACTGATTTGACACTCAATTGACCCTCAATTGATCATCAATTAGGGCTTGGATCAATTGGATTAGGGTTTGAAATCGATTACCCTTCAACATGTTTCAATGTGAGTCTAGATGAATTGAAACCATTGATCCATCATTCAATTGATCATGACCTGACCCCAAATGGTCTCGGGATCGTTTGGATGACCTCCAAACGGTCTTGAGACTGTTTTCTCAAGTACACATCAAAAACCAACTCATCTAATTAAGGTTTGGCTCATTGGATTGATTACTAGGTCAACAATCAATTGCACTTCAACTTGTTACTTTTAAATCTTCAACCACTTAACCATAGTCAACCCTAGACCTCCAAATGGTCTTGGGTGACCCCCAAACGGTCTTGGAATCATTTGGATATCCTCCAAATGGTCTCTGGACTGTTTGCCCATTATTTCATCAAAACCCAAGTCATTCAATTAAGGTTTGAACCCTAGGTTTGGTCACCAAATCAGTAATCGATTATTCCTCAACTTGATATCATTAGATCCTCAATTGGTCAACCCTATTTAACCCCAGACTCCAAATGGTCTTGGGTGATCACCAAACGGTCTTGAGACCGTTTGGGTGATCCCCAAATGGTTTTGAAACCGTTTGGGCCACTCAACCCAAACTTCAACATGATACTATCATTGAAATCAGCAATTGACCCGATTAGGGTTTAGGTGGTTGATGAGCCTTCAATTGGTGAACCACTTGGAATTAATTGATGATTACTTATAGACTTTTGATCTAAATGTTTTTCAACATACCCCCAAATGGTCAACGTCTGGTCAACACCTCCAAATGGTCTTGGGCTGTTTGCTTCTATGTGGTTTAGTTGAAACGGTTTGCAATCAAACAGTTTGAAACCGTTTGCTCCCAAACGGTTTGGGAAACCGTTTGAGCAAGTGTTGGAGACCGTTTGCTAAAGTAGGTTTTTGGATAAATATAGGAATTAACTTCACCTTCATCTACCTCAAGAACAGGGGTTGTTCTTCATGGAATTGCTAGCAAGAACACAAGAGTAGCAAAGGAAAAAGAATAACTAACGATTTTTCATGGAGATTGAAGATGCATAAACAAAGCTCAAGGTTTGGAGTTATAAAACCCACCTCTAGGACTTATACAAAGCTCCAAGCTTCATATATTTAATGGTGGATGAAGCTCCAGGTGTTGTCCAAGCTTCGTTCTTGAAGTTTTGGATGGAGAAGATGGCTAGAAAGTAGAATCGTGTGAAGAAAACCAATAAACCAACCTTGTTTTAGGGTTTCCACCATGAATTCGAGTTAGATGATGATCAACACTTACCAAGTCAGCTTGGTAGTCATTCCTCTGCTCCAGAGCTTCTTCTTGGTCGGCCATAGCAAGAAGATAAGGAAAAGAACTAAGGGAAACGATCCCTTGCTTTGTTGTTAAGGATTCCTTTATATATTTATGGGTTTTTAGGGGAAAAGAGGATTATTTCCTTTATTTCTCAAACATATCCATCAAGTCCTCCTCCACTTCTTGGCTACGTTGCCACCTTCTAAACCTTGCAAGACTTCTTAATTATCCAAGGTTAAAAAGAACTAAACACCTTTTAAGAGAGATATAATAATGTCCACCCTTATTGGATATGGCTTAGTATATTATTATTGTGAGTAGTTTCCACTACTACCATGATCATTCAAATGAGGCGCCCCTCTCATTTTCTTTGCTCTACTTGATGCAAAAAAAACATGAGAGATCCTCTAGAGGGTATATTTTACATGTTGAACCCTAGGTTTTGGGTAAATTGCACTTTACACCAAAACTAGGTTTTAAAGCACAACGATTGCTCTACAAGCTATAACTTGGTGCTCAAGCTTGTGGAATCCATACCACCACATCACATTCATTCTTATGATGTCTAATCATCAAAGGAACATCTTAACATGTGCAATTTTCAAGTTAACCCCTCTACGTGGGTAATTTGCACTTTAGTCCATTATTAACAAAATAATGTTTCAACATTAAGCAAAAAGGACTGAAATTGAAATACAAGTTCCTCAAAAGCCTTAATTACATTTCACAGGATAAACACAAGCATCTAATCACTTAATTAAGCAAAACACCTAGGGTTAGTACATAACCCAGGTCAGGGATGTTACAATCTTACTCATAACAAAATACAGAACATTGATTGAGGCCTTGCTTATATAACTGATCTAGTTACACTTTGCATATATGTGTATGACCCTTATGTCTTGTGATAAATTCTTATAAAGCTTATCTTGTCAATCATGTTCCATGAAGAAATACTTGGATATATGCCTTCCGGATATCTTGGTGAGCTTGATGGTAATAATAGCTTTGCTCAGTATGCTGCTCTTATTATACGCTTTATCAGTTAATTGATGTTATCTGCTTTAACCTTTGAGGTTTTATAGTTGCAGCGGGGAGTTATGTTTCTCGCTGGGACTGTGTGTCTCACCCCTCTAGTTTACACCCTTTTTAGGTGATCGATCTAGATGTGGTGGCGGTCGTGAGGTTGCGGCCGAGCAGCAAGAAGAACATTAGAAGGTAAGAGATGGACATGCTGCTGTTTTTGTGGTTTTATAGTAGAGTCTTAGAGGTCATCCCTATACTCTCAGGTCCTTGGAAGTGTTATGACGACATTTCACGATGTTTAGCTGTTGTATTTTTGTATACCCTGTTGTTGGCCATATGTGGCCGTTCTGTATGTATAAATAGGTGATGAACTAAAATGTGTTGTTGCGACAGTGGGTGACTTTAAGTGGTGAACATATCAGGCAGGTGATCTTGAATATATCTATATAAGACATGATCTTCTTGCAGGGCCTGGTTGCAAATGTTCTGTATGTATGCTTTCCACAATCAGTTTTAATTAACCCGTGTTTTTGGTTCCGCACGTCTTCGTGTGTCATCTCGTTGTCTGTGTGATGGCGGGGTGTCATAGTTGGTTTGGTATCAGAGCTTTAGGTTCACTGAGTCTACATGGATCTAGGATTAGGTTTTCATCTGTTCTTGTGAGTTATCCAGATTTTCTTACAATAACCTTCTGCCTTCAGCAGAAGATAAAGCTTAAAGATGTCTGGAAACTATGAAGAAATGTTGCCGAGAGTAGCAATGCTGCATCAGTTGATGGAGCAGGAGGACAGGCACATGGAGATCGGGTGCCTGAGGTCTCCCAACTTGACCCAGCCATTCTTGAAAACCCTGCCTACCAACAACTTATGGGGCAGATGATGGATACGATGAATCACATGGTGGAAAGGTTTCCAGTGCCTTAGCCAAGAGCACATGCTCCCCATGGTGAAACGTCGGGTATTAGGAAGACCTTTGAGCGGCTTCACCGAGTTGGAGCTTTGGATTATGCTGGAACGGCTGATCCAGCGGATGTTGATCTGTGGCTGACAGGTCTTGAGAAGGCATTTTGGATCCTTGACATCCCTGAAGCAGACAAAGTCAAGCACGCTGTCTACCTTCTGAAGGGTAGTGTTGGCCACTGGTGGGACATCAAGGAGGAGAAGTGACCCGGTGAGGAGATCGGTTGGGAGATCTTTCGGTGAGAGTTCGTCAGTAGATACTTTCCAAAGACATATCTGGATGAGAAGATCAATCAGTTTGAGCGTCTACGCCAATGGACGATGAGCATTACTGAGTATGAAGCCAAGTTCATGGACTTGTTGAGGTTTTGTCCTCACATGGTGGAAACAGATGATGAGCGGATCAAGCGGTTTGAGAAGGGTTTGAGTGTTGAGTTGTCGACACATGTTGCTGCTTTAGAAAATTGGGAGCGGTTTGCCACATTTTTGGAGTCCGTCCGTGGGATTGAATGGTCTGTTAGGGAGAAAAGGGAGTCCATGACCAGGAAAATACCTGCTCAGTTCCAGGGACAGAGATCTGGTGGCTTCAAGAAGTTAAGGTTTTCAGCAGCTTCCATGATGAGAGGTTCTAGTGCACCGTCACAGTGGTCTCCGAGTAAGGGAAGATGTCATGTTTCTTCACCATCGAAGGCACATAGTACAGCTTCTGTGGCAGTAAAAGGGCCATCTAGGCCGCAGACATAAGGAAGGTCATGTTACCGTTGTAAACAAACTGGGCACTTGAGGTCAAACTACCCAAAGAGAGATGTTGAAGTAACACAACAGCCGAGACAGAATCAACAAGGGTCAAACAGACAGCAGCCCAGTGCTAGCAGAGGGCGAGGATGCGGTCAAGCATCGCAAGTGGGATCGTCTGCTCAAGGAAGTAGAGGACGTGGACAACAACCAACGACTCGATTCTATACTATGAGTCAGCCAGAGGCGATAGTCAACCCGCGAGTGGTGACAGGTCAGATGGAGTTATTTCATTCTGATTTGTCTTCTTCTTGCTTTATATCTATTTTGGTTGACCCGGGTGCTACGCACTCTTTTATCGCACATAGTCTTCTTGATAGCTATCCTTTACCTGTTAGTCATAAGAAAGATAGCATGTTGTTAGAAACCCCTCTTGATGGTTCCTCGATGCTTCGAGAAGAGTTTCCATCTTGTGTCTTATCTTTTTCGGGACACAATATACAAGTGGATCTTATACCACTTGATATGCATGGGTTCGATGTGATCCTTGGGATGGATACCTTAGAGAAGTATAAGGTTGTGTTGGATTGTGGTTCCAAACAGGCGGTGTTTGAGGACAATGGAGAGAAGTGGATGTTATAACCCCAATTTTTGGGTTCAATCAGTGAGAAATGTAATTTCTCATATTAAAGATATTTGAACAAATAATGATATAATTGCTTCAAATAAAGGGATTTCGTTTAAAATAGCCTTGTTGTTTGATTTGTGGGCTTTATTGGCTATTGGGCCCAATAACAAGGAAATAACAAAGAAAATTCAATTAGTGAATGAATAATTGAATAATTGATAAAAGAAATATGTGGAAACCTTTAGAAGGCAAATCCAAAGAGGATTTCGTGCCTCTTGGGTTCCTTGGGTTCCAAGGAGTACAAAGTTGCATAAAGAAAGCAATAAGAAAAGAAAATATTAATCAAGTATTTCTTTATTAAGAAAATAATTGGAAATAATGTTAATATGTGGAAAACAAGTGAAAAGAGATATAATTGAGTTATCCTTTGTGGAATTTCATATCCCAAGGATTACTAATGATAAAAGGAATACCAATTAGGAAAATAAAAGAGAAATAAAAAAGAAATCCTCAAAAAGAAATATTTTAATGAGAAATAAACAAGATAGTGTGAAATAATGCACAAAGATGCATCTAGAAGGATAATAAATATCCTTGGAAAAGGATTTCAAAATAATGGAGTATATTGGGATCCAAGGAGTCCCAATAAAGAGGAAAGAAAGAGAAAATACTAAAAAGGCAAAATAAGAGGATAATGTAATACATTATTAATGAATTTTGTGTTGTTTTTTTTTAAAGGTGGTATTTTCTATTAAAAGGAACCATGATTTTGTGACAAATAACTAAAAGGCAAGTTTAAGGAGAGTAAGAAAGAGGAATTTCGAATTCCTAAATATCCATGCAACAAGGAATATCAAGGAAATAAAAGTTAGTGAAGAAAGAGAGAGATGTTTGCTTCACAACCAAGGAAAATGTATTTCCTTTCAAGTTGGGACTTGAGTCCTCATGAGGCACGCCTTAGGGCTACCAACTCCACCCTATATAAAGGGTAGAACCCTGGTTCGAGTTCTAAAGGGATCCTACATCTTTCTCTCTCTACTCCATTGCTTCCTTACGTATGAAACCCTAATCATGTGAAGTATCACGTCTATGAAGTGATGAGGGACCAAAGGACGAGTGTGTTTGATGCGGCTTGCTCCCACGACTTCAGGAGGAGCTTTGCCGTCAGTTTCGCGCCCTGGATCGGTGGTGGCCGCAGCAGCATGGCTGTAAGGCCGCCGAGTTGTGCAGGCCCGACCAGCGCGAGCCGGCCGCCTTGACCATAGGATAAGAGCAACCCCGGGTGCGTGGGGGAGCTCCGGAGAAGAAGGTGTGCTCCCTGGGGGTCGGCGGACCCTGGAAAGGAGGGAGGGGTGTGCCGCGTCGGACTGCAGTCGACGGCCGTGACCTGAGACAGAGGTAGAAGAAGATCAGCCCGATTTGACGACTTTACCCCTCCGCGCCATGCATCGCTAGCCACTTACTCGAGGGTAAGAATGTAAATTGGTTATATTTCTTTTAGCGGGTTGCCAATAAACATTAAAGCTGAGGTGTCAATCTGCGATTGGTCGGAATTTGTATATCTTGCAAAAAGTGTAGAATTTGCTAGGAAACTCGGTTTAAAACGAACTTTATATGAATTTTTATCAGAAGAACGCAAGGAATCCATTAAAAATAGTTTTATAGCCTGAATCTGACCATAGTTCGAAAAGTAGTGTAAAGTATCATCTTTAATGAATTAAAGGTTAAGAAACCCTACTTTGATATGATTCATGTGTTTAATAGGGTTTAATGGATCTTTAGAGTTGATATTAATCTGTTAAAAAGGAACATTGAGTTCGAAAAGGAAGAAATTTGCACGTGATTAGTCTAATTTAGGGTTTATGTGCTTAAATATGCATGAAATTTTAAAAGGGCATAAAGTTATCATCTTTAATAAATGATTCAATTGAGGAAAAACCCTTAGATTTGATGATAAATGGATAATTCAAGTTTATATTAACCTGTTGTTAGTAAAAGTGAAAGTAGGATCTAAAAATATGATCTTTTATATAATTGGTTTAATTTAGGGTTTCGTGCATGCACGAATGAGCTTGAAAACCCTAATTTAGATGAATATGTCTTTTAATTGTTTTAATGGTTCAAATCCATGAATTAAATCGGGATATGATGACCTTAAGCCAATTTGAGTATAAAAGACTATAAAAATTGATAGTTGAGCAATTAAGGTTCATATAAATGGAAAAGGGTATTTTAGGGTTTGTTGACCTAAAATGGATAAAGTTTGAGAAATTGATCTAAGAAACCCTAATGCATCCTAATGAGACTTAGAAACCTTAGAAAGGTGTCCCAAGTCAATAAGGAGTTGTTTGAGATATGCTTGTGACAATTAGACATTATACATGTTTTCAGGATCAATGTTTGCTTGATTGATTGATTGGCTTGCTTGATTGGACATCTAGTTGGATTTGGATAAATTGTTGCTTGATATCTCCAAGACAGGTATGTGGTTACGATTATGAATAACCGCTTTAGGTTTTCCGATGGATTCCCGGATGTTTAATCGCATTGAATGCAACTAAACTGTTTGGATGTTCATATTGCAATTATAAAGTCACTATGACTATCACATAATGTATATGCCTTCTAGCTCAGATCCTGGTCCCCTCTGTGTCGTAATGGCTGACCTAGTACATGGCTACCTAGAGGGTAGGTCCATCAGGTCATGAATGACTTTGGCTGCCTAGAGGGTAG
Source organism: Alisma plantago-aquatica (assembly GCA_963693085.1). Classification (NCBI taxonomy): domain Eukaryota; kingdom Viridiplantae; phylum Streptophyta; class Magnoliopsida; order Alismatales; family Alismataceae; genus Alisma; species Alisma plantago-aquatica. The sequence goes on from OY856415.1 coordinate 490,956,507, forward strand.
GCCCATCAAGTCACCTTTATAGAGGTACCATATAAGTCCTTACAGGGACAACACAGAGTTGTGGATAGGAATGGATTGAGTAGTTTGGCTTAAAACGTAATCTTGATTGTTAAATGATTATATTGTTAACATAGTTGAACATTATCTGTTTCCTCCACATACCAGCTTCGGCTGACCGACGTTTTGTTTGTCGGCGTTTTAGGTACAATGAAAAGAACAAACAGTAAAGTGGCACATGTGGTACTAAATGAGAATTAAAGTGCAAAGGAGGATTAGATAGATTAGTATATGTGTGGATAGAAGTTTAGAGATCCAAGTTTTCAAAAGGTATGCAGAAAAATTTATTTTCTTACAGCTTTCAGTATAGTATGTTAAAATTTGATAATTATTCTTGGTTAATTGTCGAACCTTTGATCCGGAAGTCATGGGTGCGGCTTCGACCTCTCAGTCTCCCTTAATTGGGGGTTATCGGGAGGTGGGGTCGTAACATTTGGTATTAGATCTTGGGTTCCTCAATTAACCATTAAGAATTATTAAATTTTACAAACTCCATAGAACCCAAGGGAGTTATTAGAGGAGTATCCGAAAGACGGAGGTGTCTAGAAAGGGATCACGACCGGGGGCTGGAAAGATTTTCCTCCGCACCGCTAGTCAGAATATGAGGACTCTCGGACCTGTGTGACCACCTGGCCAAAGTCTTAGGGTATGAATCGAAATAAAATACCTTTAGTACTTCTCATTTTATTCATCCCTTCTCATCACAAAATTCTGATAAGGACCTAAAGGATTAGGGTTTTGTTTCTTCTCCTCACCCTCTTGAGGTATGGGTAAGGTTAATAAGGTTTAAGGAATCCTCCACCAAATTAATGAAAAGCATGTAAATAAGATGTCATGGACATAAGCTTAATAGATTAAGCACAAATTAAAGAATAGATACATGCTTAGGTCGTATGACATAAGTTGTCATGTCCTCAGAAGAGACCTGAGGCTAGACCTTCTTATCAGGAGGATATGTTAGTCTTAGAGATAGAGATCTCCATTACAAGTAGAGACCTAGAACATCCTCTGAGGATGATGCTAACCCTAACCCTAAGTGAAGGATAGAGAGAGATGTGTTGGACCATGTGTTTGAAAGGACATGCCTTTGGGATGCCATATGATCCATGGGTGACCTAGCACCTTTGGCAACCCAACCCTGGGAAGGGTCGTGCATGATAGGGTAAAGGATAGTTCCTTAGATGATGATGATAGTAAAGGACCTTAGAAACCCTATGGGCTTGTGCAAGTAGGGTATAGCTGGCACCTAGGGCACGTCATAGTGCTGACAGTAGGATGAAACCCTGGATAAGGAATTATGATGGAGCAAGAAGGGTTACCTAAGCTTCACCCATGTAGAGGATGTTTTTGAGGTTGATTCTTCATGGTGGGGATGGATGTGGGGTTAGCTTGAGAGAGAGAGCAGGAAACCCAGCAAGAAGGTTGGAATCCTAGACTCCGAAATATGAGGAGAAGTCGGGAGTTGAGGATGATGCGACCTAAGAGGATGATAGTGGTCACCACATGCTTGATCCCCAGAGGTTGATGATGTCTTGGTTTCCATGAGAGGGACCAAAACCTAGAGGAAAGATGAAGCTTCTGGTACCTACGTGCCTATGGTAGAGATGTTTACCTTTTGAGGTAGGAAGAAGAGTTCCTTAGACCTAGAAAAGATTAGTAGCAGGTTATGAGGCCTTGTACCTTGTTGGTTGTCCTTAAGGAGGACCCAACCCTAAGTGTTGCTCGAGTTGAAGGATGACAAGAAGTGCATGTCATGCCTTTTCATGCTTGGTTCGTAGTTAAGAGATGGAGCATGCAGTTGGACACCTACAAGTGAACCTAGGGTTCCTAGGCCTAAGAGGGGAAGTGGTGTACCTAATGCTCATAATGGGAGGTTGAGTTCCTATAGAAGCGAGCATGGTACTCCTCATGTATAGAGGAAAAAGGGGAATCCCCTTAAGTTTAAGGTGTGTTTGATGGGCCCCTCACAGCTAGGATGATGATAAAGGAAGGTATGATCTTGATCCAGTCTGAAGGAAAGAGGACAAGTATGACCTAGCATGGTACAGTAGGTGATCCGCTTGTGCCTTAATGGCTTGCTAGGGTTAAGTAGGCTCATGTGGATGTAAACCCTAGACCTAAGAGCTTTTGTGACCTTAGAGATAGTTTTCCTCCCATCCTGGGAGAGGGACCCCTTTGGAAGGGTGTATATCGGTTTTGGTGGTTCAAGGTAACCTAAAGAGGTCTCATAGGATCTTGAGAAGCTAAGTGAAAGGTACCAGGTATGAGCATGAATCTACAGACCCGTAGATATCCATCTCTATTGCATGTGAATGTGTTACCATGGAGGTAACCAGTATGGGTCTTGACCAAGGTAGGCAGGTTTCCATGATGCCCATGAAAGGATGAGAACCAGCCCATGAATGCAGAAAGAGAGACGATGAAGACTTGGGTAAGGTTCTAAGTGAACGTGTACTTAATGGAGAATCCTAAGTCTATCCTAGGGTCAGATAGGGATAAGACCGATGAAAGTAGGAGTTTCCTAATTCCCCAGTTGCACATGACCATAGGGTCGGGAGGTAACAACTATCATTGTCTAAGGGCCATGGGTTAGGAGATTGATCACCTTCATGAACTCATGGGACCCAAAGGGCAGATGAGTAGGACACTCTATTGATGCATGAGGGAAGAGGGATGAACCCAAAAGAGTCGGTACCCTATAGACCTACAGGAGATGACCAAGGATATAAACCTCAGTATGTTCAAGACTAGTTTTCCAGGGAGGTAACTTTGATATCATGATGTCTGTGATGTAGAGACATATGTGGCTCGTTGCAACTTAGATGTGAAGGTGTATTGGCAAGGTGGGATGTACCATCTCTACTCTTGGAACAGGACGAACTCTGTATTTGGACTGCAGCCAAATGCTTATTTCCTCTTGTTATGGGGGTGAGAGATAGGATATTACGCATGCCATACACCAAGGATAAGAGATGATGTAGGTTGGAACGTTGCCACGAGAAATGGGGATAGAGAAGATAACCTACCCTGGTAAAGCGAATGATACATGGAAGGTTTACTAACACTAAGAGGAATGAGGTAGTCACCTTATGAGGATGTTTCTAGCATGAGCTAAGTGGAGCTTACAAGTTATACCAGGTTGAGTTTGGTCACCATGATGAGGAAATCAGAGAGTGTTCTTAATGGAGATAGACATGGAGTTTGAGGTAATATGATAAGTGAAATGTTACCTAATACCTAAGGATGTGAGGTGGTAATGGATGCTCTGGTTGAGATACATCGGACTTGTTTGACTAAAAGCTGGAAGAGGTTGTTTGGCTAACCCTAAGTTTGAAAAGGAGAGGTGTTTGGATAACACTCAGATGTAACAAGATGCGTTGAAAAGTTAAGGGTTGTTTGGTTAGCCAGCCTAGTCCTTGATACAATGAAAGGATGGTGGTAGAACCTCAAGTGCACTTCTTTAGAAAAGAAGGTGATGAAACCCTGACTAGAGTGGTTTAGGGTTTCGAAGGAATCGATCTTGAAAGAATCATGACATACAGGAAATCATGATACACCATGGAAAATGGCAATAGCACTTTAGATGCTTAAGATGAAGTTGCATGTGGTTTATGACCATGCAAGCCAGGAGGTAAAGGACGAACCCCAGTAACCCAGTGTATCAATATAGAGGACAAAAGAATCCCTGAGAGGGAATGAGAGCTCAACACTATGGATGTTGTGATAGGTTTTCCCTGGGTCAAAGAAGGTCGGGATACAATATGGGTTATGGTAGATTACCTTACCTAGATGACATAAGAAAGAAAGAGTTCTGTCAAGGGACAGATCTAGTTAAACTACCCATGAGAGAGATGGTTCGATTGCACCATGAAGCGAGTTCAAAGGTTCTTGAGTTTGACCTAAAGGTTCACTTCCATAAAGTGGAAGTAGGTACATGAAGAACTCAATGTTAGTATAATTTATCACCCCTAACTATGGTTAGTATGATCCAGACTAAAGGGTCTGATGAGGGCATGTGTGCTTGTTCAGAGTGATATCTAGAGACAGTTCTTGTCCTATGAAAGATGTGAAAATGACCACCATAGCCAGTATCGGGTTTTATATGAAGCTATGTAAAGGAGGTTGTGTCGGTCACCACTTCAGTAAGGTGATGTTGGTGAAAAGGGCCACATGATGGTTAGAAAAGGACCACATGATGGTTAGAAAAAGGGACCCCAGTGCGTGTAGATGAAGTCACTTTGATTGTGCAAGGGATGAAAGGAGCGTAGAGACGATGAGAGTCGTGAGCAGATGCAAAGTAGACTGACATACAAGTTACTGTGGGAGAAAATGTGACATGAAAATCCGACCCCTCTAAGTTATAACTAAGAGAGCTGAGTCCCCGATACATGGGTACATTAGAGATGGATGGGTGGAGAAGGTTAGGTTTGACCCTACCCCTTTGGATAGAGTAATGGGAGATGTTTTCCATGTGTCCAATTTAGAGCACTATGTGAGGTACCCCGACCATGTGCTGAGCAATGAACCTAGTGAGCCCCAAGGGAGGCTGAAATGGCCTGAGTCACCTGTGTAGTTTATAGACGCCAGGATGAAAGAACTCAGAGAAAAGAATATGTGATGATAAAGGTTCTTTGGAAATGCCATGAGTACGGCAAAGCCACATAGGGGCCAATGATGGACATGGAAAAGTCGTATCCTGAATTGTTTGTTTGCTTGCCTGAATTTTGAGGACAAAATTCCTATAAGAGGGGAAGGATGTTATAACCCCAATGTTTGGGTTCAATTGGTGAGAAATGTAATTTTTCATATTAAAGATATTTGAACAAATAATGATATAATTGCTTCAAATAAAGGGATTTCATTTAAAATAGCCTCGTTGTTTGATTTTTGGGCTTTATTGGCTATGGGGCCCAATAACAAGGAAATAACAAAGAAAATTCAATTAGTGAATGAATAATTGAATAATTGATAAAAGAAATATGTGGAAACCTCTAGAAGGCAAATCCAAAGAGGATTTCGTGCCTCTTGGGTTCCTTGGGTTCCAAGAAGTACAAAGTTGCATAAAGAAAGCAATAAGAAAAGAAAAGATTAATTAAGTATTTCTTTATTAAGAAAGAAATTGGAAGTAATGTTAATATGTGGAAAACAAGTGAAAAGATATATAATTGAGTTATCCTTTGTGGAATTTTGTATCCCAAGGATTACTAATGATAAAAGGAATACCAATGAGGAAAATAAAAGAGAAATAAAAAAGAAATCCTCAAAAAGAAATATTTTAATGAGAAATAAACAAGATAGTGTGAAATAATGCACAAAGATGCATCTAGAAGGATAATAAATATCCTTGGAAAAGGATTTCGAAATAATGGAGTATATTAGCATCCAAGGAGTCCCAATAAAGAGGAAAGAAAGAGAAAATACTAAAAAGGCAAAATAAGAGGATAATGTAATACATTATTAATGAATTTTGTGTTGTTTTTTTTAAAGGTGGTATTTTCTATTAAAAGGAACCATGATTTTGTGACAAATAACTAAAAGGCAAGTTTAAGGAGAGTAAGAAAGAGGAATTTCGAATTCCTAAATATCCATGCAACAAGGAATATCAAGGAAATAAAAGTTAGTGAAGAAAGAGAGAGATGGTTTCTTCACAACCAAGGAAAATGTATTTCCTTTCAAGTTGGGACTTGAGTCCTCATGAGGCACGCCTTAGGGCTACCAACTCCACCCTATATAAAGGGTAGAAGCCTGGTTCGAGTTCTAAAGGGATCCTACATCTTTCTCTCTCTACTCCATTGCTTCCTTACGTATGAAGCCCTAATCATGTGAAGTATCACGTCTATGAAGTGATGAGGGACCAAAGGACGAGTGTGTTTGATGCGGCTTGCTCCCATGACTTCAGGAGGAGCTTTGCCGTCAGTTTCGCGCCCTGGATCAGTGGTGGCCACAGCAGCATGGCTGCAAGGCCGCCGAGTTGTGCAGGCCCGGCCAGCATGAGCCGGCCGCCTTGAACATAGGATAAGAGCAACCCCGGGTGTGTGGGGGAGCTCCGGAGAAGAAGGTGTGCTCCCTGGGGGTCGGCGGACCCTAGAAAGGAGGGAAGGGCGCACCGTGTCAGACTGCAGTCGACAGCCGTGACCTGAGATAGAGGTAGAAGAAGATCAACCTGATTTGACGACTTTACCCCTCCGCGCCATGCATCGCTAGCCACTTACACGAGGGTAAGAATGAAAATTGGTTATATTTCTTTTAGCGGGTTGCCAATAAACATTAAAGCTGAGGTGTCAATCTGCGATTGGTCAGAATTTGTATATCTTGCAAAAAGTGTAGAATTTGCTAGGAAACTCGGTTTAAAACGAACTTTATATGAATTTTTATCAGAAGAAAACAAGGAATCCAATAAAAATAGTTTTATAGCCTGAATCTGACCATAGTTCGAAAAGTAGTGTAAAGTATCATCTTTAATGAATTAAAGGTTAAGAAACCCTACTTTGATATGATTCATGTGTTTAATAGGGTTTAATGGATCTTTAGAGTTGATATTAATCTGTTAAAAAGGAACATTGAGTTCGAAAAGGAAGAACTTTGCACGTGATTAGTCTAATTTAGGGTTTATGTGCTTAAATATGCATGAAATTTTAAAAGGGCATAAAGTTATCATCTTTAATGATTCAATTAAGGAAAAACCCTTAGATTTGATGATAAATGGATAATTCAAGTTTATATTAACCTGTTGTTAGTAAAAGTGAAAGTAAGATCTAAAAATATGATCTTTTATATAATTGGTTTAATTTAGGGTTTCGTGCATGCACTAATGAGCTTGAAAACCCTAATTTAGATGAATATGTCTTTTAATTGTTTTAATGGTTCAAATCCATGAATTAAATCGGGATATGATGACCTTAAGCCAGTTTGAGTATAAAAGACTATAAAAATGGATAGTTGAGTAATTAAGGTTCATATAAATGGAAAAGGGTATTTTAGGGTTTGTTGACCTAAAATGGATAAAGTTTGAGAAATTGATCTAAGAAACCCTAATCCTAATGAGATTTAGAAACCTTAGAAAGGTGTCCCAAGTCAATAAGGAGTTGTTTGAGATATGCTTGTGAAAATTAGACATTATACATGTTTTCAGGATCAATGTTTGCTTGATTGATTGATTGGCTTGCTTGATTGGACATCTAGTTGGATTTGGATAAATTGTTGCTTGAGATCTCCAAGACAGGTATGTGGTTACGATTATGAATAACCATTTTAGGTTTTCCGATGGATTCTCGAATGTTTAATCGCATTGAATGTAACTAAAATGTTTGGATGTTCATATTGCAATTATAAAGTGATTATGACTATCACATAATGTATATGCCTTCTAGCTCAGATCCTGGTCCCCTCTGTGTCGTAATGGTTGACCTAGTACATGGCTACCTAGAGGGTAGGTCCATCAGGTCATGAATGACTTTGGCTGCCTAGAGGGTAGGTCCATCAAGTCACCTTTATAGAGGTACCATATAAGTCCTTACAGGGAAAACACAGAGTTGTGGATAGGAATGGATTGAGTAGTTTGGCTTAAAACGTAATCTTGATTGTTAAATGATTAATTGAATGATTATATTGTTAACATAGTTGAACATTATATGTTTCCTCCACATACCAGCTTCGGTTGACCGACGTTTTGTTTGTCAGCGTTTTAGGTACAATGAAAAGAACAAACAGTAAAGTGGCACATGTGGTACTAAATGAGAATTAAAGTGCAAATGAGGATTAGATAGATTAATATCTGTGTGGATAGAAGTTTAGAGATCCAAGTTTTCAAAAGGTATGCAGAAAAATTTATTTTCTTACAGCTTTCAGTATAGTATGTTAAAATTTGATAATTATTCTTGGTTAATTGTCGAACCTTTGATCCAGAAGTCATGGGTGCGGCTTCGACCTCTCGGTCTCCCTTAATTGGGGGTTATCGGGAGGTGGGGTCGTAATAGTGGATCTTCCAAGGAGATAGGAAGATTCTTTCGACATGTTTAGTATCAGCGATGGTGGTAGAAAAGTTGTTGCGGCAAGGTTGTAAGGCCTTATTAGCTCACGTTGTGGATACCAAGGTGAAAGGTCCTAGCCTTGAGGAGGCGATGGTTGTCTGAAAGTTTGCGGATGCGTTTCCTGATGAGTTTCCCAGTGTTCCCCCACCTCGAAAGATTGATTTTGAGATCAATCTGGTAATAGGAACACAACCAGTTGTGCAGACACTATATAGGATGGCTCCAGCAGAGATGGCAGAGTTGAAGAAGCAGTTACAGGAGTTTTTGGAGAAAGGTTTTATCTGACCAAGCACGTCGCCTTGGGGTGCTCCAATGTTGTTCGTTAAGAAGAAGGACGGATCGATGCGGGTATGTATACATTATCGACAGTTGAACAAAGTTACGATCAAGAATAAGTACCCGTTGCCAAGGATAGATGATTTGTTCGATCAGTTGTGTGGTGCTACAGTGTTCTCAAAGATCGATCTACTATCTGGGTATCATCGGTTGAGGATTAAGGTGGACGACATACCAAAGTCAGCGTTTAGGATGAGGTATGGTCACTTTGAGTTTGTGGTTATGTCGTTTGGGCTAACCAATGCACCTGCTTCTTTCATGGACCTGATGAACCGAGTGTTCCGTCCATTCCTAGATCAGTTTGTTGTAGTCTTTATAGATGACATCTTGATCTATAGTTGGGATAGGCAAGAGCATGAGCGACATCTTCGACAAGCATTGACTCTTCTTCGTCAACATCAGTTGTATGCCAAGTTCAGCAAATGTGAGTTTTGGTTGAAGGAAGTGAGTTTCTTAGGTCATGTGATATCTGCAGAGGGAGTCTAGGTGGACCCTAAGAAGGTGGAGTCAGTTACAGATTGGGAGCAACCAAAGACGCTGATAGAAGTTCGTAGTTTTCTGGGTTTGGCCGGATACTACCAGAAGTTTATCAAGGACTTCAGTGCAATCGCGTTGCCGATGATAAAGATAACCAGGAAGGATGTACCTTTTGTTTGGGATGATCGTTGTCAGTAAGTTTTCCAAAGTTTGAAGGAGAAGCTGACTAGTTCTCCAGTGCTAGTGTTGCCAGAGCCTGGGAAGGGCTATGTTGTTTTCTACGATGCTTCCAAGAAAGGCTTAGGTTGTGTGCTAATGCAGGAAGATCATGTGGTTTCTTTTGCTTTGCGACAGCTTAAGAAACATGAGGAGAACTATCTGACACATGATTTGGAGTTGGCAGTGGTGGTCCATGCGTTAAAGATTTGGAAACACTATCTTTATGGGGAAGTGTGTCAGATCTTTACAGATCATAAAAACTTGAAGTATGTCTTTTCGCAGAGTGAGTTGAATATGTGACAATGTCGTTGGATGGAGCTAATCAATGATTATGATTGCACCGTTGAGTATCATCCTGGTAAGGCAAATGTGGTAGCAGATGCACTTAGCAGAAAGTCTTCTTCTCTCCCCACAAATAAGGCATAGTTGAGTTCCTTGGTATGCCATAGGCGATATATGTTTGTCTCCTTGCGGCAGATGAATGTGTAGTTGGAAGTTTCCTTGTTGGTAGGACTGTTGGCACAGATGTAAGTCAAGCCTACGCTAAGACAGCAGATCAAAGATGCACAGCAGGCAGATGGTGCAGTGCAGTTAATCAGGTGAGAGCTTGGCAGTAAAAAGTGTGATGGGTTCCATGAGTCCGAGGATGGACTACATTGCTATCATGGTAGGATGGTGGTCCCCGATGGTGATAATCTAAGAAATCTAGTGCTCGAGGAAGCACACACATCGATGTATGCTATGCATCCAGGAGTCACCAAGATGTATCATAACCTAAAGAACATGTATTGGTGGTCTGGCTTGAACAAGGATGTAGCTGAATTTGTGGCTAAGTGCGCAGTATGTTAGCAAGTTAAAGCTGAGCATCAAAAGCCGGCAGGTATGTTGCAACCCATGTCGATACCACAATGGAAATGGGATCATATAACCATGGATTTCATAGTTGGTCTACCAAATACAGCTAGGAATCATGATTCCATTTGGGTAATAGTGGACAGGTTGACAAAACCTACTCATTTCATACCGGTAAAGACGACATGTATAGCAGAGAAGCTTGCTCAGGTGTATGTGGATGAGATAGTGCATTTTCATGGTGTACCAGCAACGATAGTTTCCGATAGAGGTCCTCAGTTCACAAGTCATTTCTGGGAAAAGTTGCACAAAGCGTTGGGAACGCAGTTGAGGTTCAGTACCGCTTTCCACCCACAGACAGATGGACAGTCTGAAAGGACTATTCAGACCTTAGAGGATCTTCTCCGAGCTTGTGTTTTGCAGTTCCTAGGCAGTTGGGATATACATCTCAGTTTGATATAGTTCGCCTACAACAATAGTTACCAGCAGAGCATTGACATGGCTCCTTATGAGGCTCTATATGGAAGGAAGTGCAGATCCCCTCTATGCTGGTATGAGTCTAGTGAAAATCAGCTTTTGGGTCCTGAGTTAGTACATCAAACAACAGAAAAGATCAGAGTGATACAGCAAAAGTTGAAAATGACACTGGACAGACAGAAGTCTTATGCAGACAATCGCTGACGACCTTTAGAGTTCCAGGTGGGAGACAAAGTGTATCTCAAGGTCTCACCTTGGAAAGGCGTGCTAAGGTTTGGTTGAAAAGGCAAACTGGCACCCAGGTATATGGGGCCATACCCTGTGATAGCACATGTTGGCAAGGTAGCTTACAAGTTAGAGTTGCCGCCAGAGTTGCATAGGTTGCATCCAGTATTCCATGTCAGTATGCTGAAGAAACGTCATCCAGACACAGGGACAGTGATACATCTAGTTGAGGTTGAGCTTGATGAAGACGTGACCTACGAGGAGGGTCTGGTGGCGATCCTTGACAGAAAAGTAAAGAAGCTAAAGAGGAAGGACCTGGTTCTTGTGAAGGTTCTGTGGCATCATCGTGGTGTTGAGGAAGCTACGTGGGAGCTTGAGGAAGAGATGAGGCGGAAGTATCCCTCGCTTTTCTCTTCGAATTTTGGGGACGAAATCCTTTTGTAGAGGTTCATGGCTTGTAAGGACCCTGACCTTCATTTTGGGCTTACCCTATTTGTTTTGCCTAAACCTTGTGCTTGGTTGCTTGCTAATCATCTTTAGTGATGATTAGGGTTTGCTTGTTCTTAGTTGAGAGCTTGAGGTGCTACTTGCAAAATAACCTAAGATAGGGTTGGAGAGCAAGTTTGTCACCTTGAGAGATGTCTTTCTCTCTCTTTGCCTCCTCTAGGGTTGAGAGGAAGGTTTGGGCTCGTGCCTTGAAGTTGTCTTGGGTTTGGTTGTTCTCTTTTGGGCCTTGTTTCCCCTTGTTTGGGCCTTGCCTTGCTTGTTTGAGCCTATATCAGGCAGGGATGCTTGTGTCGGCCTTGCTTTGTGTCGCCCATGGGGTGTATCGGGCATGGAGGTGGAGAGTATCGGCCATGGACCATCTTTGACCCCTTGACCTCATTTGTGTCACCACTAGTGGACACTTGATGCATAGTGCTTGCATGTGGCAATAGCCTTGGACATGTGTATAAGGTGAGTTAAGGAGGTGGCTTTTGCCCTTGGACAAGTGTCCTAGGTGGGCGACACATTACCTTGTTTTCTCCTCCATCCTCTTCTATATATGCCTTTCCTTTCTCTTCCTTAGGAACCCTTTTAGCTCTTTGTTGCTCCTCTCTTCCTTGGTGCACGATACACCTACCCTTTGGAGCAAGTTGGTGGTCGATCCTTCTCCCTTAGTGGTCGATCCCCTTAGAGGACCTAAGGGTGGTGGCCGATCTCTTTAAGGAAGCTTTCTTCTTCTTCCTCTAGCTTGGTGGCCGAAGTGGTGAAGCTTGGAGCTAGGAGCTTGAAGCTTGGATCTTTGGAGCTTGAGGAGTTTGCTTAAGGCGGGTTACATAACTTCTAACCCTAGCTATACTACCTTCTCTATGTTGCATGTTTCATATACGATAATGATCGGCCATTGCATGTTATGTATCTTGCTCTAGTACATGTTGTCGATCTTATGGATATAATGAGCATGACGTTGTTGATGTTGTTGATGGTTTATATGCCTTTACACCTAGTTGGCCGGACCATGGTTTAGGGTTTCCTTAATGAGCAATACCCCTTTCTCTCCTTGGTTCTTGAGAAGTGAGTTTGAGATCTAGTGATGAGGGCAATACCCCTCTCTCTTGGTTGTTGAGAGGTGAGCCTACATCCTAGTTGCTTGAGAAACACCCTTCTCTCACCATGGACTAGAGAGGTGAGCTTTTGGATAGATGATGACCTATGTTGAGGTTGGTCCTTGTGGTTGCCCGATTTGTGATAGAGGTTGTGCAAAACCCCTCTCTCTTGGTTGTTGAGAGGTGAGCTGACCTTCTTGATCAATTAGGGTTTGGTGCCCTTGTACTTGAGGTTGAAGATGATCTTATTGGGTTGTGCCTTGCACGATATGACCTTGGGATAGTGCTGCCCAATAGCCCTGTTTGGAGTTGTACCCTTGAGCATTACACCTTGTTGAGATATTTGAATTGGTGTCCGTTATGCTATGGAGCCTAGTAGGCTATCCTTGTATTGGGCGATAGGTTTAGTTGTGGTGATGCCCGATATGAGTTGAGTGGTGCATCTTAGTGAGTATCCTAGTGGTGTTGTTCTTTTGGCTGATATGCCTAGTTGGCTTGGATGATACTCCTTGTGGAGTTGGGGCTTGGGCATTACACCTTGATGTATGCCCTGCATGACACATCTTGGGATGATATTGGCCGATATGCTATGATGAGCTTGTTGGCTTGATGCCCGATATGAGGGTTGTATAAGAATCCTAGACGACACCTTAGTGGTGGCCGACATGAGGTGTTTGACCTAGTTGGACAATAGGTCTTCTTGAGGTGTTGCTTGTTAGGTGGGCGACACCCTAGCCCTTTTCCCTGGATGATATGAGAAGGATGGGTAACCTTGTGTCGAGCATGGGTTTATGTTTGCCCGACATACCCTTAGTGAGTTGGACGATATGGTTCCTTAGTGGTTACCATGCCTTGGACGATAGGGTGCCTTGACCGTCATAAGGGTTCCCTGGGTGATAGGGAATATGGTTGGACGTCATGGCGTCTTGGGCGCCATGCTCTTGGACGATATGCTTCTTAGGGTTGGCTGATAGAAACCTTAACCTTAGTGCACGATAGGATGGTGTGTTGTTGGCCGTTTTGATGGTGCATATGCTTTAGGGTTTGAAACCCTAGCCGTTACACCCTTTGGTGAGGGTTGGTGCTGCTCGCCATACCTATAGTGAGGGTTGCAGGAGTTTTGGTGAGGGTTCTGATGACCCAGAACGTATATAGTTGATAGTTCTCTATTAATAATGATAACACAAGTGAGATGATGTAATCACCTTGAATCCTATAACTATGATGATGAGATAAGATGATAGGCTATGAACCAGGAAGCTTGGAAGCTTATGATGTTGCTTCACATGATGGTATGACACATGCATATGGTCACAAGTATAAGGCATAATGTATGCCCATGATTGATAATAATACTATGAATGATAAAGCTTATGTGTGATGTACTCATGGATGCTTCTTCATACTTGATAGTATAATAACAATCCTGTTAATCTATGAGGGCTTCAGTTATCTCTATGAATGTGTATACTAACCATGCAGGTATTTCATGTGGATTCACAGCCTGGTAAGAGCTATGAGATATATGTGCTTTGACTAGCATAATGTGATGATAATCCTTGTTAATGAAATAACAAGTTGATAGGTCTGAGGACCAGATATAAGGTTGAGTGTCTAGTTGAGGTGTTATCCTCTTATGATGAGATAAGGGATGCGTTCCCAGGATGCTGATGCATGAAGCCTTGAGAGGCAGTGGTTGATATCATGAGGGTTTGAGGTCCCAGGATAGTATGTTGATGGCAATGATGATGTAATGCTTTAAGGCTATGTTATACTTTGTTTTGCCTCAACAATTGGCTTAAAATATACTAACCAATTATATATGAACTTATCATGTAGTTTGCTTCGGCCATAGATCCATTACCGTTAGTATTTGGTGATGGTGAAATAGGTTTATCCTGCGGGATTACCTGGAGCGCATATTGTTGAATATGCGAGGTTTCCCCTAGCCTAAAATAGGAGGGTTGAGTGCAACTATGGTTGTAGACTCAGGATATATGGAGCATGGTGAACATACCCATGGCTCAGGATATGTGATGATGAGCATGATGCGTTCATGGCTCGGATGTATGTACTAGCACCTATGATGAGGTTAGCTAGAGATATGGGTAGCTTGCGGAGCTGACCCAGAGGCTGAGGCCCTATAAGCATAAGACTGCGGTCTTGGTTGATGATTCGTGTACTGACCACGAGAAGGTGAGGTCATGGAGTCCGGATCTCCTTAGACCTTATATGGCACTGGATTGGGTTTCACAGCCAATGGTTGGATTTGAGTAGGGAAGGCTCACTTCCTCAGGGCATAATAAAATGTAATTCAAACGAATAGTATATCTTGCTCATAAAAAAATATGGAATATTGATTGAGGCCTTGCTTATATAGCTGATCTAGTTACACTTTGCATAGATGTGTATGACCCTTATATCTTGTGATAAATTCTTATAAAGCTTATCTTATCAATCATGTTCCATGAAGAAATACTTGGATATATGCCTTCCGGATATCTTGGTGAGCTTGATGGTAATAATAGCTTTGCTCAGTATGTTGCTCGTGTTATATGCTTTATCAGTTAATTGTTGTTATCTGCTTTAACCTTTGAGGTTTTATAGCTACGGCGGGGAGTTATGTTTCTCGCTGGGACTATGTGTCTCACCCCACTGGTTTACACCCTTTTTAGGTGATCGACCTAGATGCGGTGGAGGTCGTGAGGTTGCGACCGAGCAGCAAGAAGAATAGTAGAAGGCAAGAGATGGACATGCTGCTGTTTTGGTGGTTTTGTAGTAGAGTCTTAGAGGTCATCCCTGTACTCTCAGGTCCTTGGAAGTGTTATGATGACGTTTCACGATGTTTAGGTGCTGTAATTTTTGTATACCCTGCTGTTGGCCGCATGTGGCCATTCTGTATGTATAAACATGTGATGAACTAAAATGCGTTGTTGCGACAGTGGGTGACTTTAAGTGGTGAACATATCAAGCAGGTGATCTTGAATATATCTATATATGATATGATCTTCTTGCAGGGCTTGGTTGCAAATGTTCTGTATGTATGCTTTCCGCAATCGGTTTTAATTAACCCGTGTTTTTGGTTCCGCACATTTTTGCGTGTCATCTCGTTGTCTGTGTGATGGCAGGGTGTCATAGCATGCTTCAAGTAAGCATCCATTTCAGCCTTAGGCGCATCTGGAGCGGGTTCCCCTAGCTCTAGTTTTCCAAGGACATAGAGATTTTGTAGATTGGTGAGAACGTTTCTCAAAGTCCTAAACCAGACATGAAAGTTAATCCCATTTAGTTTGTCCTACTCAAGGTCTCAAGGACTAATTGCAATGTTTTCTATTAGATTCTAGAAAGACATTTCAACTTTAGAGAAAATATTTTGATTAATTGGATTTGATAAGTTTGATGATATTAATTAGGCTTTTAATTAATTCTCACTCACACTATTTTTTTCAAATTGATAGCCCTCATGTATCAATTTGGAAGATTGCAACATACAATCTTCTAGTGAGCCAAGACCTAAAATAATTGAATTATTACTCAGCTAACGCCATCATCTATAACCAATTATTAAGGTAGGCAACTTTTACCAATTGAATCTCATGCAATTTTCTATAGATGGTATATACAACTCATTGTCGTAGTCCATCTACATGCTTGTAGGTGCTTAATCTCATTATGGATACCCAGTTAAGCCTAACCCAAAAGCCAACACGAAAAAAATGCACCCCGCTTGGCAGACCCACATAATTACCATCACACTTCTACGAGATAGATAACACACACCCTTAGGGTGCCCACACTTAGTCGATCAAGCTTTTCATGTGTGTTTCTAATGGAAAGCATCTTAGACTTAATATTGTATTGAGAGGTTTTAAATATAAATACATAAACATATCTGATCATCACATGCTTATAGTGTGTATCATATACATGCTATAACCACAATGAAAACATGCAGTTATAAAAAAAAGTGATGGTTATGACCATACTATTGTAATTCCTCAGAGCCACAAGGAATTACTACCATCTAAGGTCCACATGATATGCAACAACCTATTCTTGGTGAAGATCCATGATCAAATCAATCTGGGTTGATTAGTTAGACACCTGAACTGATTGTCTCGCCTCTTGGTTGCTCGGTCGGGCTCTTGAAGCGGTTGTCTGGTCTCAGGTTCAACTGATGTCTGGACTCCTCCAACCAATTGGTTGGGCCACCAGTTGATTAGTTTGTCCCATCATTTAGCCTCCTCAGACCTCCAATCGATCGGTTTGTGTACTGAATCGATCGGTTTGTTTGGTGCAGAACATCTCCTCACTACGAAACATAAATTTAAACTATCCTATTTCATATTACATTATAAAAGGAAAACCCTCAAGTTACATTTGAGTGAAAATAGGAAGAAGAGAATTAATTTACATTTGGAAGGGAGGAGAGAGGGTCAGTATGCAAATAGAGATATAAATAGGAATAAAAAACCACAACCATGCACACACAGATCTATGGTTTTTGGACATAATCATGTTAACATCCACCATCAAAATCAACTTTTAGGATGACGTGTGTGAATTACATATGTATCATATATATATATATATATATATATATATATATATATATATATATATCTGTGTGTGTATGTATTAGTTTGTGGAACCATATGTGATAATTAATTAGATATGCACATCAACTAGTATATATTTTCATCACATGCAATAAGAAAAATCTGATCACATTGATTTAAATTTAGATACATTGTAAATTGATGTGGCTCTGATACCACTTAGTGAAATCGGGGCGATAGATAAGTCAACGGAAAAAAATATTTATATGCCCATTTCCCAAAATAGTAAGATCGCGTCAACAATAATGTATCTAGAAAGGAAGGTTTGTAAGGTCATACTTGATCCCGGATCAAGTCCAGTGACATTACCCTTGTAGTAGCGTGCTTCTTATTTAACAACAACACTCGAACAATCGTCACAAATGACCTCTTGGTCTGACACCACTAACAGTGGTTGAAGTTGTCCTCCTAGCGGGAAAAGCTCAACGCCTCTACAGTAGTCCATGCGAACCTACAAAAAATCCACATTACGCTACCAGAGCCAGTGAGAAGGAATTGTCCCTTCGAACATTAGTGTACTAGCATCGATTATCTCTCCCGCAATTGTCTCTCCATTGTTATCCCTCCCTTTATTGAGTAGAACTTGCTCGGGATCTCTATTTGTTATCATAACCAGAGAGGACAATAATTGTCAGAGTTAATCGTCGTATCTGGAAGCCCCCAATACCCCTCTATTTATATGAGAGGTCAGGGTTAGGGTTCCCAATCCATGCGGGAGTCGATAGGATGGAGTTTAGGAATTTTTTGGAAACTTCAAAAGGTGAACCGACGGTTCGCATGCCCAACTGGTCGGTTTAGAGGTGAATCACTCGGTTCATCTCATGAATCGGTCGGATCAGTAGTTTCCTCTTCATAAACATATTGGCTTTTAGTATTTGACTAATGTTGATGACGTCAACATCAATCTTTGATCCAATCAAATTAATCATTGAACCAGACAACCCATATGGTGAACTGATCATTTCACTTCATGAAATAGTTGTTTCACATCCTAAAACAATCACTTCACTATTGAAACGGTCATTTGACAAGTGAAATGGTCGTTTCATATGTGAAATGGTCATTTCACATGTCCAGTTCAACCAAATATTCAACCAATTGTGTTTCCAATTGACCTGACACTCCAACTGATCGGTTTAACACTTGAACCGGCCAGTTCAGAGTCTAGTCGGTCAACTTTGAACCTCAATTGTTTAATTGAATACCTAAAAACCTTTAGTAATCAAGTTAAACAACACTAATGAATAAACTCCTGTTCCAAGTGTATCATATGTGTGTGACACTATAGGTCTCAAATTAAATTGGAAATGAATGTCCATAACCAACTTATGACATCACAAGCAAAGAGCGGCGTGGAGTAACACATCATTTCTACCCAAGTAGTTTGTAAAGTTGGAGAACAACTTTAACCTACTATCTGTGATCAGTGTTACCAAGATCGTGTAGTTTCTTTGTCTCTTATATCTGAATTGAAATCAAGGTATGGAATTTTCATCCTCTTCAATGGTCAATCCATGTTCCTTGAACTAGGGCAGGCTATCTGAGATGCATGTGAGTTCACATATTGTAAGTTCCCTAAACTTGCTTAACGAGTTGAACAAGCTTAATTATCATAATTGAATTATTATAACCCTAATATAACCTTGTGATATGCTTTGAAATCATAATACAAGCTTAATTTTCAAATTTGGTCCAATTTGGACACTTTTTTAGCAAGTTATGCAATTTTATGCACATTTTGGACTTTTCTGCAACTTACCCAATTGAGAGGTTTTCTTTGAAATTTATCAGTTGCATTATGTTCCTTGGATATTCTCTCATCATTCCTGAGCTTTTTGAGCCATGGGGTGCCTGTTTAAACCTTGGTTTGAAGGTGTTTTCTCCAAGGGTATTTTAGGGTTTACCCCTTCACAGATGAGCTACCTTTAGTAGCTATCAACTAAGGAATTATTTGATTGGCTGGGAAATTCGACAAAGGAAATCTAAGAAGTTCTATACACATGTTGGGGGATATTCTTGTGTGTGTGCTTGTATATTCTTAATAAATTAAGGCCATGGACAGTTGGATAGATACTAGAAATTCAACTTTTTCTTTTTCTTTATCTTAAAGTTTCATATACTTATCCCCAAGAACCAAAATGAGCCATTTTCTCTCCACCACTTCCCTCCTTATCCCAACCTCATTCTCCCTCTGTGATTCTGCGAATTTTGTCTAAGGAATAAGAAAGTGGGGACCTTCTTGGATAAAGGATATAGGGTTGCAATTGACTTCCTTTTAGGGTTTAAAAAGCTTCCTTCTAGTGATCTTGACCTAAAAGAGTAAGAATCCCCTTATTTCCTCTGTTTATTTCTTTGTTATCCTTCCTCTTAGGTTTCTCTAGGTCGGAACCTTGCTGTTCCATGGTAGAAATTGCTCTAAATCTCTAAAACCCAAACTTTCTTGCTCCTTATGCTTAGGGTTTGCTCATTTGATGAAGAAAGGTGCTAGATGGACGCGTTTACAACTTATGATTGGATTTCCTACTCTACCTACTTGAGTTTTCTTCTATTTGGGATTTCATCTTCTCATTATAGGCAATTTTTATAACTTGCTCCACATTTATTTCTTACCATAACCTTGCTAGCTCATATTCTTGCTTGAAAATGATGATTCATGCACTAAAAAGCTATGTTTGACTTGGAATTCAATTTTTATAATGTTCCCTGTTCTGATTTCAGTTCTATATGAACTTGTGATCATGTGTAAATTATTCCTAAGGTATAATTTGACTTGGATCAGGTTGGTTTGACAACCTATGATGCTAAGCACCTATCAACCAATGGTCAATTTTTGGGGTTTAAAGTTGATTTCTTTATAAACCCATGACACGATGATGGTACCATTGCAACAACCCTATGGTGTTGTCTTCATGACAACTTATGGTTGGGATCAAAGGTGTCATATTATGGTGACAACCTATGGTCACTCTCTTAGGTCAGGTTTTGGATCAATTAGAAGTTTAATGATCAACCATTAAGTACCCTAATAATGTTATCAATCAATGATGACATTAGCTTATTATTTGATGTTGATTAATGAATATAGTGTTGATCTAACAACCTATGGTGACTTAATGGTCACTAATGATGGTGGATCATGTCTCCAAAACCTATGGTGAGTTAATCATATAGTTGTAGCATCAAGCCTTAGACCAATGGTTTCTTGGGTCACTTGATGCAATGGTCAGACCTATACCGTAATTGATGGTTTTAACATATGAACTTGACCCAATGGTCAAGATCTAATGTTTATTCCTCCAAGAAATTCGAATGATGGCTAATGTAATATGTTGGTCCTAATAATGTGATTTAGATGGTTTCCTTTATATGATTGACTTAAGAAGCTTACTTGTTGACAATGGATGGCTTGTTTTAAATGAACAGTCGATTGTGGGTTTTACCCTACTCTAAATGGAACTTTTTGTATTGTTAATCAAAGGATGTCTAGGGTTAAATGGTGACTCTTTCTAGAGCAAAACCTAAGGACTTCATAGGTGGTTTATCCAAGGTGTTTACTTATGTAAACAACCAATGGTCTTACCTTTTAAACATCCAATGGTTCTGGGTGACATTGTGGTATGGTGATATGGGTTGATGATGGAACAAATGGAGGGTTACCCTTAATAAGTTAGTCTTACCTATTCACTCATATGAATATAAGGGATTATAATCATATTGTGTTGATATGTAACCCTAAAGAGATATAGTTCGTTATACCTAGTTTTAATATAACTAAATGGTGGTAATTGGGTATCAATAGTCCTTGAATGACTAATACAATCATGGAGTACTATGTTACTATTGTTGAAACCCTAGTATGCTATAACATGATGGTTACACCTTGATTTATGTGTGGGTTCATACTTGAGAATAGTATGGAATGTGATGGTGATGCTTCACCTTATGGATACATGATCCAATGGGGATGTTGTGAGTTAGGGTTTGGGTATGAGTGATGATTAGTAACATTAATATAATTTATCTTGTGAACCTAACTCTAATTGATATAAATCATTTTCACAATATCATAGGATATCAACCCTTATCAACATAAGAGGATTACACCTCATTCAGGGCTCAACCATGTCCAAAGGTCATTAAGACCATCATACTATCCCCTGGAAGATCATCATTATCTTTGCATGCCTTATAACAAGACTCAACAACATCACTTACATATAATACACCATATCAACACAATATTGCATTAATGAGCTAGGAGATATTCATAAACAATCATAGTAGGGTTATATTAACATTAAGAACATTCCTTTATTACATCAACATGTAAGGAATCTAGATATGATTAACTCTCATCATATTCATAATGCACATATTTAGCATAAGAAAGTATCAACCATGTGGCTATGATAACCACCAATTAACATATCAAGGTTATGATCATATTAAGGAGGTTATTCCACCATCATTCCATCATATAAGAATGTTAAACATGAATACTCATCTTTATCTATTTGTGATAGTATGATGACTAATGTGGTCTCAAGAATGGCAAGTGAATAGTATTGTGTGATGATGAGATGAGAAATTATGTCTCACACGTTTTATATATTTTCAAAGTTTTGATATTTGTATGCTTGCTAGAAGTGAATTAGGGTTTGTATGTCCACTTGTTTGATGCAGCCTTAATTCACCCAATTGGCATAACTAATCAAGTGCAACTCTAATCATGTAGTGCCATGTGTTGTAGAGCCATCTTCAGTGTCAGAACTTGTTGGATGGTGAAATGAGTATTCCTAAGGGAAACTCAGAGTGCATACTGTTGAGTATGTGGGGGTGGCAAGTTGAGGATATATTTGTGTCATCCACAATGCAGATTGTGGAGGTTGTCTATGGTCATGCCTCATACATCTGATGTGATTGAGAACGGTCGTGGTTGTGTCTCAGTGATTATAACATTATGCGATTAGAGGACAAGTGTGGTTGTACCACAGTGATTGAGTTTGAATAACCTGGTTTCTAGTATCGTGACCTATACCAAGGGCAGACTACTGGTTAGCAACTTGACTATATGTCATTTTGGTGGCAGCTTTGACTAATATGTCATTGCATTTTTACTCGTACTGACCGAGGGGAATAGATCTTAGGATACCGACACTCCTAGATCTTATACGGAACCAAATAGCCCTTCGCAGGAGTCAGTTGGACTTTGAAGGTACGATTCAAATTCCCCAGGGCATAATAAAAGATGTAATACAGCCGTATAACATATCTATTTAGGGTTATACACGACGCTTCACATTGGATGATAACCGTTATTTGTTGTCTTTACAATAAGATGATGCTTAGTGCAATTAAGAGATAGTAATTATACTTATGTTGTGGATATGCATAAGATTCCAAATGTGTACATACAATAGTCATGCTTATGTTGATATCTATACTGCTACTGCTTATTATAATTAGGATGCTAGCTATATCATGTTGATTAGTTATGTTTAGCATGCTAGCCATGCCTCTATAATTAGAAATGCCTATACTGCTAATCATGCTTATGCAAATACTCGTGCTTATGTTGATAGCTCTGCTTATGATATTGATCTGCTCAAACTGTTAGACATGCTAATGTTGTTAGATATGCTTATGATGCTAGACTTATTCATATTAATAGAGATAATATGCTACTAGACTTGCTTATGCTAGTTATGCATATGTTATTGAATCCCTTATACGATTAATAAGGAAAATGATGATAGTCAGCTTGATGATGATAATTGTTATCATCTCCTTTATGTATTTTGTTAATCATCAGTGTTGATGATCCTATTTTTTGTATATGATTAAACTGCTTAAGCTGTCCCATTACCTAAAATGTTGTAATCAATAAGCGTTGTTGGAGATTATATCTCTTACTGGGACATGGGTCTCACCATTGTAGTTTGCCACATTTTTTTAGGTTATCGGAAGTGACAAAAACAAACATGTGGCATCTAGGAGGAGCTATAGTAATGAATCTTTAAGAAAGTTGTTTAGATGACTAGTGTGTCCTAGAGTCGTCCCTATACTCCCAGGTCCGGGCTGGAAAAGTTTGTATATGGTGTTTCAAACGAATCAGACTTTTGTTAGCATATTAATGCTTATTTGTGTGGCATATACAAATATTGTTCTCCTATGTATATATGTTGTGGCTAAGGCAATAGAAAAAATTGTATCAAATTCTTAGCATAGTATGGATATAAGAAAGATGTTGGGCTCTTATGCAAATGTTTATGAGCTGGTGCTGACATTGAAACCAGTTTTAATTTACCCATATTTTTTAGTATGTGATTAATTAGTGATTGATTGTGTTTTATATTTTGAGTAATCTCGTTTAGTGTAACAAGTTCTCACACATATCACATATTGAATCACATGAGTATGGTCATACATTTCTCAGTCTCACTTATCAAGAGGTCCTAGATATCAATCTCCTATAGGAGGGACAAATCCCATCTACATCACTCACACCCAAACCCCATGTGTCACAATGCACTTGAGCATCACCTTTATGGCAACCCTTATTCTAGGTCATGTTGAATGATGTCTAAATATATCGAACAACATGTGATGAGTGTAATAAATTTATGTCTAAGAACCACAATCAGCACAATCACTATGAGAGATGATTCTGACTACCATTCCATGGTATCCATGTATCACTCTCAAGGTGGGTCTGTCTGATACACTGTTCTCTAACATGTGTCTGTGTGCTTGACTTGATATCACATATCATGACTAATGAGATTTTGTCATCAGTCGACACATGTTGTAGTCTTTGCTTCTACAGTATTATCTGACTAGGGGCATAACAAGAATGTATGTATTCTTATCATTCATATGATCTCATTGTTCAGGTCATCAACCTGAAGACATATGTCATTGAGTAACATCATTCTTTAGACATCTACTATGTATGTGTCATCATCTCATGATTGAGACAAACATATTATATAAATTACCTTTATAATTATCAAATTAGGTATCTATTATCATGTTCCAATCATCATATGATTGGCTCTTTGAGCATACATACCAATAGTGGTGCCCTATGTCGTAAAACCATTCAATGTCAGAACTTGCTGGATGGGGAAACAAGTATTTCTAAAGGAAGCTCGGAGCTCATATTGTTGAGTATGCGAGGTGCAAGAGACTATGTGTCCTTGTCATCCTGATCCCATGGTCTTAAGGATGGCTATAGTTATACCTCGGTAGGAGAATGACTATGGTCGTATCTCAGATATTTGTATATGTGATGTGATTGAGGACATATGTGGTTGTACCTTGGATGATAGAGTTTTGTATACCCTAGTTTTCTAGTGTCGTGGCCTGTAACAAGGATGGACTAGGTGTTAGCAGCTTAATTATATGTCACTACATGCAGTTTGACTGATATGTCATTGTATTTCACTCTTACTAACCGAGGGGAAGAGATCTTAGGATTCCAACTCTCATAAATCTTATACGAAACTGATTGCGACCAAGCAATGATCAGTTAGACTTTGAGTGGTATGACTCAAACTCCCATGAACTTAATAAAAGATATAATAGAATCGTGTAGCATATCTAATTAGGGTTATACATAATGCTTCACATTGGACGATAACCCTTGTGTTGCTCTTTTTCTCATATAAATGGTGTATATTGCAATAAGAGAAAGTAGCCATGTTTATGTTGTTAGATATACTAAAAATGATGGTTAGGTTTATGCTAATTAGTTTATCTCATGCTGCTAGATATGCTTTGTTGTTAGTCATACTTATACTGAGAGCCACGATAATGATGTTAGCTATGTTTATGATGTTAGTGAGACTTATGATTATAATTATGCCTATGATGTCAACTAACCTGATCCGCTGAGAATAATGTTAACCTTTCTATGTAAACGTTCTTGGACATGTTTGGAATATATAATCGGTTTCAATTATCCCCTTTTTCTGCTATGTAGTTAATTCATGACCGATTGTGTTTTGAGTTTTGAGTAATCTCATTTAGCATGATGAGTTCTTACACCTACATAGAGATTACTAAGGAGTTTTTTAGCACACTTGAGAAATTGGATCATCAGAACAAATATACAATTAGGTTCAAACTCTTTGGAAATACACACATACTAACATCATATCCATTAAACAAAATTTTGCCTCCACTCTAGAAGTTACTAAAATATTTGATGAGAGGTTGACAAAAAAGAAATGCGTATGGTATTACTTGCATGCATTGGAAAATCTTACAGTCCAAGAAGATACCAAATCTATGTTAAGGTATATTCAAAAGGTCTCTATAGATACAATTTTTGGTTGGTATGATAAGAAGGACTAGTTGCAAACATGAACTTTTATGATGGGTATTGTGGTCAAGACCAAGAGTGTAAGTTTAGGAAGATGCTAATCGATCACATGAAATCAATCCCCACAAAGACAAATCTTCCTTTTGTTGTGGAGGCTTCATAACCTCTATCACTCTTTCTTTTGTCTATGATATAAGTGGCCTCTGCACCAAGTCTGAAAATATATTGATTTGAACTACTTGGCCTGGACACACATGATATAAACACGGGATGAAAATTTTTCTATAATATCCACCATGACTACTCCAACTTCAAAAAGAAACTATCCTATCTGATAGCATGTTTCATTATTGATGTGGGCCCATGCATGATCTCATGCAAGTGATTGGGAGACATGAAGTGGACCATATGAGAGAAAACCCAAGGGCGCCTTCAGTGGATTTACCCAAAGATAAGGGGGAAACTGGTCTGACCCAGCAATAGTAGAAATGACAACATCAAGAAACAAAAGCACATCGCATAAGAAGGCAACCACCACTTTTTACAAGACACATGTGATATATCTTCCATCATGGCATAGTTGGAGGGTATCCATACACAAAAACAACAAATGTAGTATGGCCTACTGCAAACACATCTTTAAATATATCACATCCAGTCTTATGGCTACACACAGTTGCAACATGATCATGGGCCATGACAAGTTTTTTTGGAGCAGTCTATAGAGTTACCTCGAGTCATATTTTCTACCACATGCAAATTACTAGGGGCATGACTACCAACCCCTATGGATCCAATCATTACTATGAATCACTGCAAGACTTTTATGCTTCATATGTAGTCCTTGATATGATAATGAGCAATTTGACATAGTTTTGAAACATCACCCAATGTTTAAAAGGACTTCCCATAAAAGATATTTTGATTAGATCTCTACCTATTTAAGTTGGAATACCAACCTTTGGTGAATCCATCCACATTCAAACATGTTTATTGCTTCCCAAAGTCATTTCTTGGATTCATACATGATTATCACCCCTCTCATTTATTGCAATCATTTCAAACAACAAATATCATTTCAAAAATGGTTTAGGTCATAGTCAGTGAATATTGTTTGGATCATCTTTGTTGCATGATGTCTTATGTGGAAGGTCATGCTACTTGACCCCTCTCTTCACCCACTCTCTCCCATCATTTCACTTCTCTCAACCTCACTAAAAATACAAGATCACAAAGAGCAAGCCTTAACAACTAGGGTGATAGGTGTGTATGAGACACACACAAAGAGAGAGAGAGAGAGAGAGAGAGGGAGAGAGAGAGAGCATGTGGTAGGAGGCAAAATATAAATTGATAGGTGGGGCAAGCATGACTGGGAGGGTTGGCTTATGGGCATGTCAAACATGCATATACCCTCCCATACACGAACAAAATTATACCCAACATTTTGTTTAGATAAATAGTAGAAAAAACGACATTACACTACTCATTACATTCTCTTCCAACATATAAAGGCGGAACAAAGTGGATTTTTATTTCACCCAATGATGGACTCAAGGTCTAACTTATGAATGTTTTTTTTATTATTTGCAAGAGAAACGCCCCTATAGAAGCGCCACTTTTGTGACCCCCTAGACAACATAAACTCTTAAGGCATGAGAGGGTGTGGTCCGGTCACCCCCCCCCTCCCACGCCTAGTTAGGGTGGAGTGCCTTTCGCAGTGAACCCTTTGGCGTGATTCGAACCCGGGTCCTTCATCTGGACTTACCGAGCCGCAACCAGTCGGGCTATTGGCCTAGGGGTGAGCAAATAATGGTCCAAATCGCAAAATCGGACCGGAATGCTTAATTCGGTCTGGTCCAGTCTAGTCTGTTTTGAGTTCGGTTCAGTCTGCGGTCCGGAAATTTCGATGAGTTCGATCTTCGGTCCGCACTACAAAAAACATGGTCTTTAACTATAAAAAAAATTGTGGCGAAAACCCCATATTTTGTAGCTAGAGGCCTTAACTACATATTTCTTTACACATATAAATTGTAGTATATGCTCGTATAACTAAAGCCTTTAACTATATTTTTCAAATATGTAGTTAGATAATCCATTTGCTACAAATTCATATGTATCCGGAAGCCTAGCTAGATATTGTCCTTACATATTTAAATATAAGTATAATTATAGCTAAATGTATGACTACAATTGCATATATAGTCAGTATGTAGCAAAATCATGAAGTTAATACATTTTATATGTATTTAATGTGTAGGGAAAGGAATCAGTTACTATATACATATGTATATAGTTGATTATGCATCTAGCTACATATGTAGTGCCATTTAGTACACATACCTATATGCTTAGTTTGACTATATATTCATATATATATATATATATATATATATATATATATAGTGTAATTTGTTAGTACACAAGTTCTTTTAGTAACAAAATTGTAGTATTTAGAACAAGTGATGCTCAGTATGCCAATAATCTTACTTTCATTTATAATGAAGCATCAAATGTACATGGGGAGGATGTATACCTTGCCCCTATTACACAATGTATACAAAGAAAAGTATATACATATATCAATGATTTAGTGGTCTACTAACATCTTTGCGAAAGAGTTGTGTCTTTCTCAGCCAGTTTTAACATCCTTATTGTCTTCTTTTTTTGTTCAAGCTCTTGTTGTTCGGCCAACATCATCAAAAAGCACCCGAGATAAGAATCTGAAAGGAACCCTCCAAGAAGAGATAAAAGGAATATCGTCCCTATGAAGTTAGTCACTATGTTTGCAGCTGATGATAGTGGTTGTTCAAATAAGTGCATAGGTCTGTGTAATGCAGCCTTCTCATAGCAGCAAAGAGCCATATCAAATTGCAACATATCATGATACATTGTTGTGCCTGTGGCGGTTGCTGCAGCTGTGACTGGGTGGGCTTGGGCTTCAAATGGAGTTGCATCATCATGCTTCAAAGAGAAATGAACCACAAGATTAATCACAAATAGTATACAGCTCCAGGACGTGAGTAGTTGCAAGCACTTCAAAAATAATTCTATGTACAACAGTATAATAGGGAGATATGGACATGTACTGAGATGAAGTTAATATTCATATATGTCATAAGGTAAAGAGCATCCAAATAGTTTAATAAAGATATATAGGCATTCATACATGGAATAAATGAAGGTTGCTGTGAGAATAAGATGACAGAATTAGTACCTTGAAGAGATGAGAAGTAAAGGAAACTTCATTCACTTGTGCGTCCTCCAATATGTATTGTCAGATGTACCAAATTGTTAAACCACAATGTGAAGAGAGGAAATCAAATACAAAACTTGTAAGCAGACACATGTAACTTTTGACTTTTCAGCATATACATGTTAACGACAACACTTACTAATCCTCCACACTATGAATGCCTTCCCAAGAGTCAACAGCTGAACTTTGAAAAACCTCCCTTCAATGATGAACCTGTTCAAGACTTCAAATAATATGTTCTTAGTTGATGGTATAGTGTTCTGCTAGCATTAATCCATGAAATGAACATCAAAAATTTCCAGAAACAACGTCATGAGAAACTAAGCATTGTATTTGAATTTTAACATGCCTTGAAACCATTATTGATATGGTTAAGCTCCCAGAGGAGCCAAAACTTTTAAGTCTCCATTTTCCCAACATTGTGTAGTGAGCATAGGTAGAATTCTACATAGCATGGCTGCATATATTATAGAACAACATATAAAAGTATGACTTGAACTTTGTCATTATTCTATCAAGCAACATTGAGAAAAGAGAGTAAATCAGGAAGCACCCAGGTAAAAGCAACTTGATTCACTTGTACAATATTCAAAAAGTAAAAATTAGGCATATATGCACCACAAGATGAAAAGAAGAAACTAAAAGCACAAGTGCTAGACACAAGGGTGGGAATTTTCTCTTATAACCTTTTATAAGGCTCAAAAGATGGTTTGGTCTCCTCTTTACCAATGTTGTATGCATTTTTTATAATGACTAACGAGGCATGTTAATGCAGTGTGTATCTTGACCTATATGCGAACTTGAACATCTTGTACACAATTGAAGGAGCCATGATTACTATTTTTGAAGTAGTGCAGATACCATTTAGGGACACTGTTATAAAGGTATCAAGCCGGTACTCCAACATCACAACAACAACATCACCATAAAAACCATTAGTTCATAATAGGGTAATGAAGTTGGGATTTTGCTGATAAATCGGAAAAATGAAAGGGCTTACACACATAAATACAATCAGCCAGTACAACACATATTCAAAATAACCTAAAGAATTGGGAAAAGCAACAAAGAATCATCATCCATGCCTCTAGATCTATGAAAATAGAATCTCCAAGAAATATTAATTCTACTATGAATCACAAGTACTTCCAACATAGTTAATGATAAAAAACTATTTATGTTCCAGACTGAAATCTGACATGAATGCAATTCTCAAAGAAGAGTGTTGGAAGAAAGAAAACTCCCATAAATTGCCTTAAGCTCTGTCAAATGCTCTTGAACCATAATTTGGCCCTTTACCAGCCAATTGGTTGTTTCCTATGGGAGCATCTAGCCCTCTTTCTAAGGTAACTTGTCCAACAAATGACTCAGGAGGGTGGTCAACCATTACAATTATGTTTAACTCAGTTTGAGCATGGAGCAGTGACATGGCAAGCAGCATTAAAGTTGGTTGTTGAGCAGGTTGATTTGGAGGAAGTTGTTGTTGTCCATATGGTGCAGTATGTGACCGAAATAGTTGGTGTGGGAAAGCAGCATGTGGTGATGGGTGAGTCCCTTATTGAGGAGGAACACGTCCACGTACATGTTGATGTGGCAGGTTTGGATTTTGTGTTGATGACTGCATTCGTGTGTAGTATTGAGCATGCAATTGATCAGTAGGTTGATTAGGATTGTAACATGGGTGAGATAAAGCCATATTTGGTTATTTTTCTTGCATGGAAACCTGAGTTTGTGATGGTCGTACTAGGGCCATTTGATGGGAAATCTGATTTTGCATTTGAGTAGGATGGTGAGGCAGCTGCTTCTGAGGGTGCATATATGACCTTTGTTGTGGAACAATAGTCAGAGCTTGTTGTAGTTGATGTTGAGGATATGACTAAAGCCTTGTCACATCATGAGAGGAAGCTTTTGTGACTAAGGTTGAGGCTGAGTAACTATTTGCAGCTATGACAGGAGAAGTGGATTCAGATGTTGTTTTTTTTGTACAAGTAGTTAGCAAGATGTGGTTTAACATGAGGCTGCGTCTATGGTTGTGACATCTGAGGGTGTTGTGCTAGGAGATGATGTTGAGGATGCTATGCAATTTGAACATGTAACCTTCCCAATGGATGTGTTTCCATGTGCATCTGCGGAGGATTATCTAGTGGTTGCTTTTGAGCTTGCACATGAGCTTGTTGGGCTCATATAGGAATTTGTTGTTGTAGATTTAGTGGTGCCTATATTTGAGGGATTTGAGCATGAGACTGGAGTTGAGACTGACTGATAGGGTGAGGCTAGGGTTGGGACTATGGTTACGCCTATGGCTATTGCTACAGCTATGAATTAGTAAGGAAGGAGACAAGTTGCATCCAAAAGTGGTGATTTTCAAATATTCAAATCCATCCAAGAAGAAAACTGGTTGGACCATATGTACTTGTGATGCCAACCGGATGTAGATATATAAATCATTAAGGACAAGGAGCAGATTCTAGCAATACAAATCATGATGCTAGTAGTTAATAGGTTGTTCGATTAAAGCTTATATCCAAATAGATTTGTCATTTCTGATTAGTCAAGATGACAAGATGAAAATGATCAAAGCATGTACATACCTAGTAGGCAAGCACAAAATGTATTAGGGCACCAATAATAATTAAGCTCACCATCATAACACGCTAGGAGAAATCTTACATGGCCATTCTACACAACCAAAAAAGATAACATTAGACTATCTAAGGTACCGATAAACAAAAATCTTCCAAAAAATAAGAGTGTTTCTATAAAAAATGATAATATCAGAATAATTATATATCCACAAAACTTATCAACATTCTAATAGGGGTATTCAAAGATATATTCATGTTTTAGGAAAATATCTTTCTTAAGTATACCTCATACGCATAATATAGTTAGCTGATAGATGATTAAGGTTGTCCTGGACCCTTGAGAACCTCATGGCATCTGGTTAGTTGTTATCAGGCCTTCCCCATAAACCTCATGCAATAAGTCAAGAATCTTGTCGTTCTTTTTCTCCATTGCCATAAGCAGTGCCTTCTTTACAACTTCATGATTGAATCATGGCATAGCTATATCCCGAATGCACTAGAAGTAAGTCAAATTCACAGGAAGATGTATTAGAATCTCACTAAATGGTTGATTCATAGATCAAAGAATAAATATATCAAAGAAAATAATGATCTCGAGAAGGTATAATCATGTGTAAGGGGAGTATCTACCTATAGCAGGAAACATGTGTTATTCCAAAGGGTGAGGCTAGCATAACTTTAGGTAGCAGGTGATCAGTAGTCTTCACTTTAGGATCTAATCAAGTACCATGGAGAATCTAATGGTCAAACAATCTTTATTAGATTCCTCATAGCACAATATAACAACTCTTGAAGAAGCACATGATACTGAGGCCCTAAAGAATAACATTGTGGCCAAGCAGGTTTGAGAACAACATTGAGGCTCTTCTGAACAATATGAAACCATATGCCCAATTTCTTTTTATTCTTCACCCTCTTTACTCTCTTCCTCTTCTTTTAATAATTTCATATATATAGAAACCCTGCAAGGACTGAAGTAACAAGATAGCATGGATACAAACAGATCCAAACCTCTATAGTCCTTAAAGGGGCATTTCACAAGTAACAAACCCAATGCTTCATGTCATTTCTTTTCAACGGATTCTTGTTAACCATCAAATGCCAATTTTGAAAGTGCTGCTATTAGAACAATTAGAATGTGTTGATAGATTTTGTATCACCTACACACGCTCATGGGGAAACATTACCAAATTCTAAATAAGTTGTTTAATTATCAAGGAAATTTTGCTTTTGGCAGGAAAGGAATCAACAAGCATTTATAAGACTGTTATCTTCTAAATTTTGCAAGAATATATAACCTAGATTCTTACATAAATAAGATTGCTATATTGCACTGAAACTCCCAAGTGCTGCTGCAGGAATTGCAACATGTGATGTCACATGAATGTTGTTATGATTCTACTTCCCATTCATGCTAGGACCAGAAAGATCAATAGTATAAAAAGACACATATCATGGGAGGTTACTAGGCAATTGGGATCCAGGAAAACTGGACTCAAACTGAACATTGTGACATCTTCTAACATGTTTGGGGAATCTTCACTAGGGACCAAGAGCCTACTGACAAAGTAATCAAGAATCCAGTGTCCCATAGTTGAACAACTCAGTAACAACTCGATCCACAATATATCCAAACTTGTCTAGAGTTTTACTGCCTAAAGCTCCATAACATGGAACTAGATAAATTTTATAAGACACTTAGATGCATGTGTATGCAATATTGAATTTAAATATCCTTTTTTGGAGAATCATTGAGGATGAAGATAGTGAAATGCAGGAAAGGGTCAACAACATTAGGTAAAAGTGAATATAGCCTCTAATCGATCATGATTACTTAGGGATATGCACTAGATATGTTAATCCTCAACATCTTGGTTAGTTTGGTTTGATTTGTAAACCAAACTATGCACACCATGCTTTCATTTCCTGTTCCAACTTCCAACTTTATGGACAAGCTAGATTTAGGTCCTAGAAAATTGAAAAACCACCATTTACATCAAGGTCTGATTCCCTTTGGGCAACAACCATAATAGAGGAGGAATAGAAAGACAGGGTAGGAGAACTAACTCCTACAGGCCCTCAATTTCCTATTACAAGCCAGCTACACCCTTCTACTACCTCACAGCTTTTTCCACCCATGTGAAGAAAATGAAAAAGAATTAAGAGAAGAAAAGGAAAGAGAGGTGGCATAGAGAATGATCAACCATCACTGCCATAGGTTTATATAAAAGATGAGAGTACTTGAATTTCAAACAATAGTAATTGAGTTGATAGTTGTGGAAGTATCGGCTAATGATAGGATGCAACAGTCTATTGCCCAGTTCTCTAAACTGCCATATGCTACTCCACCTTCCATTCGTGTGTATGTCCCTATCCTTCCTTAACATCTTGTGTGCAGATTGTGTAGTATAGGCCCCATTGCTAGATAGGTTCCATATCCTCACATCTTTTTCCTCGTTCAGTTTAGGAATTGGTAAATTATTTACCTTCTTAGCCACTTAATCCCCACACTAGTCCCTAATGAACTCGACATCCCAGCTCCCATCATCTTTCCTCAAACTTGCCACCACCATGTCTTCAATTTCTGTCAGGATATGTCGTGTAACATGGTCTTTTAAATGTAGTCCTTCTTCAATCCAGCTGTCCTCCCAAAGATTTGTCGACACGCCACTTACAATTTGCATTGTTAAGTTGATTCGGATCATATCCCTGCCTTTGCACGCTACTCTGCCCAGCCTGGATAAGTTTGTTGTGGATCCATCCCTATAATTCCATAGGTTCTTTACCTGGCTGCGACACCACGCTGTCAGACGACCAATCATAATGTCCCACATATTTTTTAACAGTAGTGCCTCATTCCATTCCTTCATAGTTTTCAGCCCTAACCCCCCACACTACTTTGGAGATGTCACCTTATCCCATGCTACTAAGGACATCGGATTTTCCTTGTGTGATCCTCCCCAAATAAAGCTTCTTATAGTGTTTTCGACCCTCTCACAGATGTACACTGGCAACGACGTCGTCCGCATCGTATATGTCGGTATGCTCTCTAGGCAGGCCTTTGCCAGGCATGTTCTTCCCGCAAGCGATAATGTTTTCGCCGACCACGCTCCCACCTTGTTACTTACTTGCTCGAAAACCTTTGCATAAGTATGTTTTATGACTTTCATATGGATAATCGACACACCAAGGCACCTTCCTAGGTCGTCAGTGACTTGAAACCCACATTGCTCAATAACTTCATTGCGTGTGCTGCTAGGTACACTTCTTGAAAAGAAAACTCTGGTTTTGTTTCTTGCAATTTCCTGCCCTGATGCCATACCAAATTGTTTGAAAATGTCAATGATGATTTTCATTTGCTTCTTGCTGGCTTTGGCGAACAATATGATATCGTCTACGAAGCAGACATGAGCAAACTCATGACCCCCTCGTCCTAGCTTCATAGGTTTCCACTTTCCTTGTTCTATGCTATTGTGTATCATCTGGCTTAACCGTTCAATGCAGATCACAAAGATATACGGTGATAATGGATCACCCTGATGTAATCCCCTGGTTTCCTTGAATTTATCAGACATCTGCCCATTCCAGCTGATTATCGTGGAGCCCCCACATACCGAGTTCATAATATATTGAGTTATATTGGACGGGAACCCCATCCTGCTGATTGTATCCTCTATGAATTGCCATGCTAGCTGGTCATAAGCCTTCGTGAGGTCTATTTTAAATGCCATCATTTTCACTCCCTTTTTCTTCTTCATCAGGTGTACTAGTTCTTGGACAATTGCAATGTTGTCTGAGATGTTTCTCCCTGGGACATTGCATAATCTAGTTACAATTAGTATAATAATCATACCATGCTTTTATCTGGGCAGGTGATGGGTACCTAAAACCATGGATCATCCTTGATCTAGAGGTAAAAGTCATTCTCAGTATAAAATAGGATGAATGTACAATCATTGCCACCAATGACCTCTAGGAGGTGATGAAAAGGAAGAGGCATGTGACATTGCACGTAGAAGAATCCTATAATGGCACCAAAATAATGACCCCTCGTCTCCAACAATAGAGAGGGATAAAATTACAAATCCAATAGTAGAAGCATGGGATGTGATGGCTCTATAGATAATCATTTACCCAAATCAACATAACTATGATTCAAATATTAATTCATAAGAAAAGTATTATTGGATGACATAATAATTCATACTTCTCATTGACTGTATATGTCCAATTTACTAAAAGGTTACCAGGTGATGGGTCTTATGAATCCAAAATCATAATCTTGCAAAATACTCCACTTGGATCTCATAGTCGTGAACTGAGCAAGATGAGCACCACCTCCAACAACTGCATGGATAGTTCCATTCAATTGGATCAACATAACAGATTTTTCCTTGTTTATGCAAATATTATGTGGATAATTAAATGGGGATGATAATACAATCGACATGTAGATAATATTTGTGAGCTTATTGATATGGAAGGGTAAAGGGAAAGAAATTGAGTGACTACAAATGGAAATTTAAATAATTAGATCATTATATCAAAAATTCAAGGAACTTGCTTAGTATGCTAGATATGTTCTTTTATGGCTATGGACATTGGTATATGAAGCAAGGTCTACTTTCTACTTCTATCATAGTTCCTGTAGGCTCTCTCTTCCCACATGTTCTTCAAATGAGCCCTCGTCAGTATAAAAACTACTTGAAGTTTAATCCAACACTCTATAAGCAAGAAAGGTTCAACCAAGGTTCTTGTACAGCTCTGCTCCTGGCCTCCATTCATGCTCTATATCAGCTATGCAAAAAGATAAGCATTCCATAATCCTTTCGTACCTAAACAAAACAAAAAGTTATCATACTTTCCACATTTATAACCAAGATAATAAGAGAATATGGATATTATATAGATAGGCCTTTTTGCAAGGTGGACATGCCACTTGACAAAATATTGAATCTGTAGATGAGAAGAGGAGGCAACCAAACAAATTTGAATTCATAGAATAGCCTCAACTTGGAAATGAATGATCCAAGCTACAAATTATATTGATATTCACACCAAAAGTTTCAACTTGGACTACCACCATAAAAGAACGAACCATGAAGCAAAGAAATCATAGAAACATCAACAAATGGTTTGGAAAAATACCAACAATAGATGGATCAAAAATAGCAACTGAGAATCTTTTCTATTGACTCCATTAATAACCAATAGACCATAAACAAATTCCAAAAACACTTCAAAATAAAATAAAAAGACTCATCATTGATATAAGGAATACCAAGCTTTTCAAAAATAGTAGATATGGCAAAGTTGAGTCACAACAACTCTCAAGAATAAAAAAAGATCTCCATATATATATTAACATCAGGACAGGAAGAGCCTCATTCAAACTAACCTCAGAGAAAAATAGCTCTAGTGGGAACGAGTGTAAGAACATGATATGAAAGCAAGAAGTGAGCACCTCAACATGCCACCTTAGCACAAGATCTCACTAAATGTTGATAGCATTCCATGCCATTTCTAGCAAATCATAAGCAGGCAAACAAAAAATTTATATTTCTTCTACAATGGAGAACCAAGCCTCAACGTTTCTACCGTTGGATGCAATGTTGCTTCCACTAATATTGGTATATATGAATTCATGAGATGGTGGTCCTACAAATATAATGAAGACTTCCTAATAGTAACACTAGCAAGTAGTTAGCAATGATCTTGGTGTAATCCTTCTTCCCCTGAAACTAAATGACAACCCTGCAATAGTTATGTGAATATTTTGTAGTGCAAGATGTCTATCAGTTTATTTATTATGTGTTCATTTATCTTAATCAAAACACGGGATGTCTAAGATGTTGAATTGCAATGAAAAAAAGTATAAAAAAACATACACATTGTACATTGAATTCAGAATGATTGTAGACAATTTCTCTTCATGAAGAAGCCGGAAGAAAATTTGCACTGCATCTTGAACAAATATTGCATTTGATATCAAGTTCTTAGTGCAAACATTACCATTTCTTATATAAAGAGTCATTGATCATACACACTGACAAGAACAGTCTAGATAAGCTCAAGTTCTTTTAGCCTATTCCCAATGTGTTCAGATGTGATTTATGTCACTTTGGAACACAAAATTTGCTTACCAACAACATATATAATCCCAATATCATCAGAAAAGTCTTTACCTATTTCACTAATTATAAGGATTCATTCTATTAATTTGTGGATCTGGGTAATGTCATATTAGTTGAGTGACTTTCTGTGACGACACCCGCCATCATATAAGATAACAAGCGTCGTCAGCATTAATAAAACATGCGGAAGCGATCGTTAGCAGCGGATTACTGAAAATCACTAAAAATTAAAACCATTTATCAAGAGATCCATTCATAGGAAAACTCTTTCATTCAGAACCAAAGTAAAACCTTACATCCTGGTTCATATATACATCTCATGTACTATTGCTTCTCGAGGAATACAAACATCAACTACTCTGTCTTAACTGTACACAGGTAGTATAAAACCCTCGAGGCTTAAAGCCAAAATCTCAGATCGATCCATCAAAACATTACTCCTAGGACCTGAGAGTACAGAGACGACTCATAGGACTATCTACACAAAACCAGACAGCCAATGTCTCCACCTGTTGGATCACTGCTGTCCCTATGACTGCTGCTGTTGTTGCTCACCCACTGAAAGGTTTCTTCCTCTTCTTCGGTGATTACCTAAAAATTTAATCCCACGGGGGTGAGACAATTATAAAAATTGTCCCAGTGAGAGATATAACTCTCCGCCAGAAACATTGTTATTGCCGATAATAGAATAACACTGAGCAGTAGAATTATATTTACTCAATAGCAGGTAAATCATTGAATAAGATATGCAGAGCAGTATTCTCTATGCAATCATTTCAATTATAACTTGATTAAGCAGCAAGTCATTCATTTAAGAAGGAATATGAAGAACATGTATATCATTTATCCAACTATTGATTCTCGCAATTCAACCCTAAGCAAATATGCTACACGGCTGATTACGTTTTACAATCATACTTATGCCCTGAGGAGATGAGGTATACCGCTCATACTCCAACCGACCACGGTTACGTAAAGCATCGGTACCACACATAGGTCAATGGAAGAGCCGGATTCCCATGACCTCAACTTTCTCGGTCAGTGCGAGATAACATGTAGGACATCTTGTGTCTCTGCTAGATAGCTTTCCAGGGTATACTGGCAACATCGTTATTAGAGTTATAGCCCGTAACATATACTCTCTTCAGGATATGGCCCGTAGCCAATGCCTGGTATTATTTGTGGAGTCATGGCCCGTAGCCATGCTCTTGTTGGGGTATGGTCCGTAACCAATCCCGTTCATAGGACATGGCCCGTAGCAATGCCTATGGGGCATAAGGATATAATTGCCCAATTACCCCCACATATTCAAAAATATGCGTTCCGAGTAAACTCGTTTCACCATTCAGTTAATTATGATGCTGATGGATCTGTGATCAGGGCAACTACATTATATGGTATCACTTGATTAATTAAGTACATTATCATATTCTTTTAGCATCAGCCAAGTTTCCAAACATAACTTAATAAGACAAATGCTATAAAGAAAACATGTACTATTTCCATTAATCACTTCTCAGTCTTTATAAGACATGGGGATCTCAGTCCCTCATTTCAATACTGGGAATTTTCATTCCTTTGCAACTCAATGCCATAATCATATGGTTTTGGGTATTCAAACCCTTAGCTCATCATTGAGCATTATTACCACTTTTTCAGGTAATTATCACCTTCAGGTCACCTGACCAAGGTAAATATGATGCTTATTACATAAACATCTTCTCATGGCACTTAAGGCCCATTACTTCTCTTATTACCTCATACTAGGCAATAAGGTATAGCATGGCACATAAGGCCCAATAAACAATGTCAATACATAAAATGTCATAGCTCATACCTGGCTATGTTCATCATCACATCATACCTGCATGGTTAGTACAGATGATAATACATCAAATTCATATCAGCACCATGCAAAACAATATATAACATCATTATTCAAGGGTAACACCACTATTCCCTTACCAGGGTTAGGGTTTCCCATTTCTCATTAATTCAGACCCTCTTAAGTTAACCAACTTTATCTTGTATTAAGGTATTTCCCCTCTTAATACATTCCATCACAGAATACTCACCCTTAGCATATAATGCATAGGCCACACATTAGAATTGTCCAGCTATCTCACATGATATGGACTTATCTTAGTTTAAGGCATAACTTTATTATAAAGTTGCTTATAAACAATCGCAATGATACACCCTCAACTAGGGTTTCACAAGGATACACCCTCAACCAGGGTTCACAATGATACACCCTCCACCAGGGTTTCACAAGGTTACACCCTCAACCAGGGTTCACAATGATACACCCTCCACTAGGGTTTCACAAGGATACACCCTCAACTAGGGTTTACTAACATCCTAATAGTGATTTCACATGTAGACAACCTCTTATTAAAGTTATACATTGAATCAGCCTCAATTAGGGTTTACATCATGTATTGGGTCCATGCATTTGTTATGCATTAATGACTAGTACCATTAAAGGTATCTCCCACCTAATCACATTAGTTTTTCAAAAAGGTTTGATCAATTAGACCTTCAATAACATGAGGTATCCAATTGAATTAACCAAATTGAACCACACTCAATTCTAATCGATGGAACTTCAACCAATTGGATCATCAAGTCAATCATCATTTGAATCATGGCTCACCCCTCAATTGGGACTTCAATTATGGTCTGATCTCAATGGGATCAGGGTTTATAAACACCAATTAGAGCTTTGAAGTTGATCATCGATCATGCTACTAATTGTGTTTCAATTGATTGCATTGGACCTTCAACCATTAGATTCATGGAACCAATCATCAATTGGACCTATGCTCATACTTCAATTGAGTTTAATAGGTCAACCTTCAACTAATTTGACCCTCAATTGACCCTCAATTGGTCATAAATTAGGGCTTGATTCAATTGAATTAGGGTTTGGAATCGAAGATCCAACAACACTCATCAATGCAAGATTGGTTACTTTGAAACTATTGAACCATTATCCAAATTGGGTATGACATGACCCCAAACGGTCTTGAGGTCGTTTGGATGACCTCCAAACGGTCTTGAGACCGTTTTCCCATCATATCACTCAAATCCAATCCATCCAATTAAGGTTTGGATCATTGGATTGATCACCAAATCAGCATTGCATTGTATAACAGCTTAGTACCTTTAGACCTTCAAACACCTAACCATACTCAACCCTAGACCTCCAAACGGTCTTGGATGACCACCAAACGGTCTTGAGACCGTTTGGCCCATCCAACCTTTGGATTCTAGTGAAAAATCATCATGGATTGGTCTATCGAGTTGATCAACAGATCAGCACTACATTGCAATATGATTAGTACCTTTGGACCTTCAATTGGTCAACTATACTTGACCCCAGACCTCCAAACGGTCTTGGGGTGATCCCCAAATGGTCTTGAGACCGTTTGGGTGATCCCCAAACGGTCTTGAAACCGTTTGGGCTAATCAACCCAAAATCTCAACTTAACTCATTGGAATTTCAGCACTGTTTTCAATTAGGGTTTGCCTAATTGAATAGCCTTCAACTCATTATTCCTTGGGAGTTAATCCCTCAAATTCGGTGAGTCATTAGACCACATCAATAGGAACAGTAATACCAAACGGTCAACCCTTGGTCAACGCACTCAAACGGTCTTGAGACCGTTTGCCCAAAAAGTTCAATTAAATCAGATTGATAATCAGCACTTAATCCAATTAGGTTTCCCTAATTGATTAGGCTTCAACTCACGATTCCTTTTGAGTTAATCCCTCAAATTTGGAGGTTTATTAATAAACATAATTATGAACAGGAATTCCAAACAGTCAATGATTGGTCTGTTGGCTAAATGGACATCTATAAATCCCTTTGTTTTGATTATGACAAACATTTCATTCTTATTGATCTAACGAGCTACTTGAGTGTGCATGATTAAGGTGGATGACAAAGCAACTAGGGAAATACATATGCTTACATGTTTATGTTTTCATGCAATGTAATCGCTTTGTAAAAACTTGTACAAATATATAATGTACAAGTACTTAGATTGCATGTAAATCAAGCGTTAGATCTTCCCTAGCTAAACACCACATTTAGATAAGTCATCCCCTTCAAATAGGATAACATATGCACACTCATACATATAATTAGTGCCTAAATTGAAACATTGAAACAGGATCAATCTCGGTCGACAAACCCCTCGACCGAGACACTCTCAGTCGACAATCTTCTCGACCGAGAAAGATCCAAAGTAGCCGTTAGACACAACTGACAAGGTAGTTGGGAGTTGGAGATAGACGTTGCAAATCACTTGTTCCAGAGAGCCTGTCGGTCGACAAAAGTTTGACCGAGTAGGTGTCTCGGTCGACCATTCCTCGACCGAGATGGTCTCTGACAACAACTGCAGAATTAATTAATTAGCCGTTGTTAAAGCAACAAACTTGTACCTAACGGCTAGTTAAGCACTTAGAAACCCCTAGAAGTTGTCTAGAACGTCCTTAAGCATCCTTAGGCCATTCCTATAAATAGGACAAGCCATAGGACACTCAAACACACTTGTTACACTTGAGAAATCCTTGAGCATACTTTGAGCAATCTGTTTGTGAGCAAATTGAGCATTGTGACAATGGGCTACTTCCTTCCTTAGCTCATAATTCGTGTCCTATAGGCTAGTATCTCCTACCCACTGCAATCACAAGTCCATACACTTGGTTAGGAGATCTATACGCTTGATCTAGGCAAATCAAGCCTTGGGCTACAAAGGATAAGTTGTAATTTCCTTTTTCCTTTCTTGTTCTCTATTACCGTTTGTACTCTCCTTGCTACTCCTAGGTTGGAGGCTGCTGATTGGAGAGGG
The DNA here is from genome assembly GCA_963693085.1 of Alisma plantago-aquatica. Lineage (NCBI taxonomy): Eukaryota > Viridiplantae > Streptophyta > Magnoliopsida > Alismatales > Alismataceae > Alisma > Alisma plantago-aquatica. The sequence goes on from OY856415.1 coordinate 490,998,542, forward strand.
TGGAGTTCTTCTTGGCGAAGAAGGTGACTTTGAGCTACTTCAGAAGGCTGGTGCAACGGGAGGTTACTTCTAGAGAGGAAGGCTACTTCAAGGGGGAGCTTGGAGTTACTTCAAGAAGGCTACCTCAAAGTTGGTGCACCTACTTCAAGTGAAGGCTGTTCAAAGGGTGTAAAGGAAAGTATTGTATTTTGTATAAATCCTTGAGAAGGTAATAAAATAAATACTTTCAAAATCCCGGTTGGGTAAGCAACCGGGTAGTGGACTGACAACTTTAGTATTTGCTAAAGTTGGAACCACTCTAAACACCTGTCTCCTTCTTCCAATTTCAATTGTGGTTGTTTGAGTTCAAAAATTGTTAAAATTATTTAAAAACTCTATTCACCCCCCCCCCCCTCTAGTGTTTTTCAATTGGTATCAGAGCGGGCTTCAAGGAACCCTAACCAGGTCTTGAAGAATGGAGGGCAATGGTGATTACAATCACAACAAAAGGTGCTGCTTGGACAAAACTACAACATGTTGCAATTGGTGCTTAGGAACAAGCCACACAACAACTAGATGCCCATGGAGATCAAAGAAGGAAGATGAGAACAAAGATTGTCTCATTGCTACAACTAGCGAGGAAGAAGAAGAAGAGGTAAGTCTTTTTGATTTATCTAAAGAAGAACTAGTTGCTAGCCTTGAAGAAACACATATTAAATATGTTGAATGCAAGAAGAAATTAAAGAAATCTAATAAAGCAAATGATGAATTACATGCTAAGCTTCTTGCTATTACATCTGAAAACGAAGATCTTAAAAAGATCATTGAAGATCATGATATTGAGATAAAATCTATAGAGGCAAACTGTAATCTACTTTCTTTAGAGAAGAATAATTTGCAAAGTCAAGTGAATGATCTTCAAAAACAACCCATCTTATGCAACCATCTAGATTATGATTCTATTGTCAAAGAAAGAAACTCATTGTCTTCTAATCTAGATCAAGAAAAACTAGATATCAAGAAGAGAATGGAAGAGATTGCCAAGTTACAACAAAAGTTAGTAATTTGAATAGTAATGGCGTTCTTGATAAAATCTTAGATAATCCCTATCATCAAATCGGGAGAAGAGGACTAGATTACAAGCCTAAAGGGAAATCCTATCAACAACCTAGTTGGAGAAAGTCACAAACACATCAATCTATATATGTACCTAAAGGAACATCATCACCCAAGAACAACACTGAACACAACCATAGAAAAAGATCTGAGGTTGACTCGATATGCTGTCATTATTGTTTGCGCCTTGGTCATTATTCCTTTTCATGTCCTTACAAGAGAAAAGATGTCGAGTTAGTTTGGGTACCAAGACCTCCAAACTAAATAAATGCAATTAAGTTGAGATATGACCAAGAACCTTAGTTGCATATTTCTACGTCTATCTCAACTCAACATAATGGGATAACAAATAAATTTAAGTATTTAAATATTTAACTTGCATAATTATGTTTTATTTGGAAGCAATTAACAGTTTCAGGAATATTGTTGGTCGAGAGACTGTCGACCGAGATACTGTCGGTCGAGAAATTATCGACCGAGCATGTCACTGATTTCCAGTCTGTTGCAAAATTGCTGAATTCTTTGATAAAATTGCTATCTATTCATGATTAATGATTGGATATATATTTTGGAAATCATCCCTACAAATTTAAATTAATATTAGTTTATTCCCTAAATGATTTAAGTTTAAACTGAAATTATGCTTAGTTTAATGAAAAGAAAATTTCTATCATTATTCACATGATTTCTTTATTTTCTGGTCTATCCATATAGAAATCATGTGATTAAAATCATGTGATTATTTACTGTTATTGTTCTGTTATTACATCATGGATATGCTTTCACCATTTGGTATTGTGATTAGCTTGATAAATAATCGTCTACATGGATCCATGATAGGCAAGCAAATGCTTTATTGGTAATATGTTATGCTTGCAACACATAAGATAAAATCTCTCAATTAGTACCTTTAAAAAGACTTGAGATATTTAGTGTGCCTTTAGTAAAGAATCTTATGAGGATACTAAACGACGTGAAATTTGATATTCATATTACTACAGCAAAGCCTATATTTTAAGAAAAGGACAAATGTTTTCATATTAAGTTTTAAGCTTCAACTTGTTACTTAATCAAATTTTATGCAGATATTATACTCGATATATTCAATTTGAAAATCTGCAAAATTGTCTCTTGGTTAAAATGAAATTTGACCAAGGGGCGCCATGGTCGTAGTCAAATTCGACCTAAAATAAGTTTGACACAACAACTATTTGAATATCATTTTATTGTGATTAAAAGCAAAATTAATTTATGATCACAAAATTGTCCCAATATTGTCAAAAATAAAACAACAATATTACTCCCTTAGAAAATATATATATGCTCTACAAATTCAGTCTATCATTTGCACTAAAAATCAGCTTAAAAATTCGTACCCAGTAAGTCTGTCGGTCGACGAATCTTTGACCGAAAACCTCTTGGTCTGCCCACCTCTCTCGACCGACACAATCTAGACAAACCTAACATCGGACACACTTTCGGTCGACAATTGTTCGACCGAGACATTGTCGGTCGACAATTGCTCGACCGAGAAAGAGCCGTTGGGATATGACCGTTGCAAATCCGACCGTTACCGTTAACAGCCGACCGTTGCAAGTCGACCGTTGGACGGCCGAGTGGCGCGTCTGGAATATGACCGTTGCGGGCGCTCGGTCGACAAATTGTCGACCGACTCGGTCACTGGATTGCTATAAAAGGGACTAAAAATGGGTCACTTCTTCACACTTTCATATTCTTGTTTCCATAGGCCCTCTCTAGTGAATTCTTGTGCAAATCTTTAGCATCTTCATCCCCAAGACTTCCTTGCTTCTTCTCCACCTTCAAGCAATGCAATGGCATCATCCTCTGCTCGTGGAAAGAAGAAGGTCGCTGGCAGGAAACACAGGGAGGCTACTCCACCATTGACGATCATCAACGACATTGCCTTCGTCGATGGAGATGCTGGTGATCGCTATCTACGGCTCTCCTCCAAAGCTCCTCTCCCACGACGACCAGTTGAAGTTATGGATTTCCTCAACATCGTCGACTTGGAGGATCTTTTTGAAGTATAAAAGTTGAAAGAATTCATCAACCCTTCCTTCCCTTCCTATTCCATCAAGGTAGTGAATGAATTCTATGCTAACCTCATCTCCCATTCTGAAAGAGAAACCATCTTCTTCTATACTATGTTCAATGGGCATAGCTTTCGATTTACTGAAGGAGATATTCTTGACATGCTAAATATTGACATAGATGAATATCAAGATACCCTTGACCTTACCACTGGAAACCCACTTAATCAATTTTCCCAAGATAACCATACTGTTAGTCTTAGTGACATCAAAAGAACCATTTTTCAATCCAATACAACCTGTCACGAAGATAGAGGCACATACTATGCTATCAATCTCAAACCAGCTGTTAGGATTGTAAACCTTATTGTTTCAACAAACATACATCCTAGAGCAAATAAGTCTGAAGTTCCTATTTTTCGTATGTGTCTAATATATGCTATTATCCAACGTATTCCCACAAATTTTATCCGCATCATTCTTAAAAACATGCTTGAGTTTTCTGGCAATCCTCCATATGCTGATCTTGTATGCCAAATTACTCAACATTTTCTTAAGACCCAAATTGAGGATATGGGATATACATGGGAGCGTAGACCACAAAAAATAAGTAAGAATACTGTAGAAAAAATGGGAATTGATTTCGGTCATAAGAGGGCTAGGGTAGAAGGAGAAACATCTACCCAAGATATTCCACCTCCACCTCCTCCTACCAGCCTACCCTATGATCCCATCCAAAACACTCTCACCTATGTTGCTGGGTCACAATATCATCTTAGTAAACAATTAGATTATAATCATCATGCCATGACTTATCTAAACCAAAGAATGCAAACTCTTTCTCCAAACCAACCAGATGAATATCCCTACTCTTTAAATCCTGGCATGCTCAATCCATATAATCCATCTTACAACTACTATCAACCTCCACCTCCACCATCTACAGATCTCACGCATACTCAGTTTTCATCAATACAACTACAAGATATTGCTGCTCATTTCCGATTTGATCGTGTTCCAACCTTCTTGGAGGCATATGCCTTAACCAAGACAGGTGCTCTGGAGTGGCAAACTTTGGTCCAGTACTATGGAGCTGAGCCTTTTCTTGGGAAAGACCCTGATGTTGATGTAATTCTTAAGTCTTTCCTGTGAGATTTGGAGTTGTATTAGTTGTAATGGAATCTTTGCAAAATTGTAATAAATGGGTTATCTTTACATGATTTGGCTATCTTTTCATGCTTGTAATGAAATTGGTTATCTTTATAATGGATATGTTTTTGGCATCATTTGAATTTGGATTATAAGACTATTGTAGAGCATACAAAATAAGGGGAGTAATAAATACAAATATATCAAAAAGGATGAAAATCTTTGCAAATACCTAAAAGTTAAAGTTATGGCTAAATTGACATCTATTGCAAAGCACTTATACCTTGGGATATCTATCTAAAGGGGAGCATAGTAAAAAATTAAGGGGGAGAAGTAATATCAAATATTCAACATGGATATCTTTTTGAAATGACAAAGGGGGAGAAAAGAATATCAAAATAAAATAAAGATCCAAACTATAATAACTGAGTTTCATAATAAAAAATGCCAAGCACTTACTTGCAAAACAAGAAAGCTACAAAAGGTAATCTAAAGGTATGAAACTCATATGGTTTATATTTCCTTTATTTATATTTTTGGAAATGTTTGTCATCTTCAAAAAGGGGGAGATTGTTGGATAAATGGACATCTATAAATCCCTTTGTTTTGATTATGATAAACATTTCATTCTTATTGATCTAACGAGCTACTTGAGTGTGCAGGATTAAGGTGGATGACAAAGCAACTAGGGAAATACATATGCTTACATGTTTATGTTTTCATGCAATGTAATCGCTTTGTAAAAACTTGTACAAATATATAATGTACAAGTACTTAGATTGCATGTAAATCAAGCGTTAGATCTTCCCTAGCTAAACACCACATTTATATAAGTCATCCCCTTCAAATAGGATAACATATGCACACTCATACATATAATTAGTTCCTAAATTGAAACATTGAAACAGGATCAATCTCGGTCGACAAACCCCTCGACCGAGACACTCTCGGTCGACAATCTTCTCGACCGAGAAAGATCCAAAGTAGTCGTTAGACACAACTGACAAGGTAGTTGGCAGTTGGAGATAGACGTTGCAAATCACTTGTTCCAGAGAGCCTGTCGGTCGACAAAAGTTCGACTGAGTAGGTGTCTCGGTCGACCATTCCTCGACCGATATGGTCTCTGACAGCAACTGCAGAATTAATTAATTAGCCGTTGTTAAAGCAACAAACTTGTACCTAACGGCTAGTTAAGCACTTAGAAACCCCTAGAAGTTGTCTAGAACGTCCTTAAGCATCCTTAGGCCATTCCTATAAATAGGACAAGCCATAGGACACTCAAACACACTTGTTACACTTGAGAAATCCTTGAGCATACTTTGAGCAATCTGTTTGTGAGCAAATTGAGCATTGTGACAATTGGCTACTTCCTTCCTTAGCTCATAATTCATGTCCTATAGGCTAGTATCTCCTACCCACTGCAATCACAAGTCCATACACTTGGTTAGGAGATCGATACGCTTGATCTAGGCAAATCAAGCCTTGGGCTACAAAGGATAAGTTGTAATTTCCTTTTTCCTTTCTTGTTCTCTATTACCGTTTGTACTCTCCTTGCTACTCCTAGGTTGGAGGCTGCTGATTGGAGAGGGTGGAGTTCTTCTTGGCGAAGAAGGTGACTTTGAGCTACTTCAGAAGGCTGGTGCAACGGGAGGTTACTTCTAGAGAGGAAGGCTACTTCAAGGGGGAGCTTGGAGTTACTTCAAGAAGGCTACCTCAAAGTTGGTGCACCTACTTCAAGTGAAGGCTGTTCAAAGGGTGTAAAGGAAAGTATTGTATTTTGTATAAATCCTTGAGAAGGTAATAAAATAAATACTTTCAAAATCCCGGTTGGGTAAGCAACCGGGTAGTGGACTGACAACTTTAGTATTTGCTAAAGTTGGAACCACTCTAAACACCTGTCTCCTTCTTCCAATTTCAATTGTGGTTGTTTGAGTTCAAAAATTGTTAAAATTATTTAAAAACTCTATTCACCCCCCCCCCCCTCTAGTGTTTTTCAATTGGTATCAGAGCGGGCTTCAAGGAACCCTAACCAGGTCTTGAAGAATGGAGGGCAATGGTGATTACAATCACAACAAAAGGTGCTGCTTGGACAAAACTACAACATGTTGCAATTGGTGCTTAGGAACAAGCCACACAACAACTAGATGCCCATGGAGATCAAAGAAGGAAGATGAGAACAAAGATTGTCTCATTGCTACAACTAGCGAGGAAGAAGAAGAAGAGGTAAGTCTTTTTGATTTATCTAAAGAAGAACTAGTTGCTAGCCTTGAAGAAACACATATTAAATATGTTGAATGCAAGAAGAAATTAAAGAAATCTAATAAAGCAAATGATGAATTACATGCTAAGCTTCTTGCTATTACATCTGAAAACGAAGATCTTAAAAAGATCATTGAAGATCATGATATTGAGATAAAATCTATAGAGGCAAACTGTAATCTACTTTCTTTAGAGAAGAATAATTTGCAAAGTCAAGTGAATGATCTTCAAAAACAACCCATCTTATGCAACCATCTAGATTATGATTCTATTGTCAAAGAAAGAAACTCATTGTCTTCTAATCTAGATCAAGAAAAACTAGATATCAAGAAGAGAATGGAAGAGATTGCCAAGTTACAACAAAAGTTAGTAATTTGAATAGTAATGGCGTTCTTGATAAAATCTTAGATAATCCCTATCATCAAATCGGGAGAAGAGGACTAGATTACAAGCCTAAAGGGAAATCCTATCAACAACCTAGTTGGAGAAAGTCACAAACACATCAATCTATATATGTACCTAAAGGAACATCATCACCCAAGAACAACACTGAACACAACCATAGAAAAAGATCTGAGGTTGACTCGATATGCTGTCATTATTGTTTGCGCCTTGGTCATTATTCCTTTTCATGTCCTTACAAGAGAAAAGATGTCGAGTTAGTTTGGGTACCAAGACCTCCAAACTAAATAAATGCAATTAAGTTGAGATATGACCAAGAACCTTAGTTGCATATTTCTACGTCTATCTCAACTCAACATAATGGGATAACAAATAAATTTAAGTATTTAAATATTTAACTTGCATAATTATGTTTTATTTGGAAGCAATTAACAGTTTCAGGAATATTGTTGGTCGAGAGACTGTCGACCGAGATACTGTCGGTCGAGAAATTATCGACCGAGCATGTCACTGATTTCCAGTCTGTTGCAAAATTGCTGAATTCTTTGATAAAATTGCTATCTATTCATGATTAATGATTGGATATATATTTTGGAAATCATCCCTACAAATTTAAATTAATATTAGTTTATTCCCTAAATGATTTAAGTTTAAACTGAAATTATGCTTAGTTTAATGAAAAGAAAATTTCTATCATTATTCACATGATTTCTTTATTTTCTGGTCTATCCATATAGAAATCATGTGATTAAAATCATGTGATTATTTACTGTTATTGTTCTGTTATTACATCATGGATATGCTTTCACCATTTGGTATTGTGATTAGCTTGATAAATAATCGTCTACATGGATCCATGATAGGCAAGCAAATGCTTTATTGGTAATATGTTATGCTTGCAACACATAAGATAAAATCTCTCAATTAGTACCTTTAAAAAGACTTGAGATATTTAGTGTGCCTTTAGTAAAGAATCTTATGAGGATACTAAACGACGTGAAATTTGATATTCATATTACTACAGCAAAGCCTATATTTTAAGAAAAGGACAAATGTTTTCATATTAAGTTTTAAGCTTCAACTTGTTACTTAATCAAATTTTATGCAGATATTATACTCGATATATTCAATTTGAAAATCTGCAAAATTGTCTCTTGGTTAAAATGAAATTTGACCAAGGGGCGCCATGGTCGTAGTCAAATTCGACCTAAAATAAGTTTGACACAACAACTATTTGAATATCATTTTATTGTGATTAAAAGCAAAATTAATTTATGATCACAAAATTGTCCCAATATTGTCAAAAATAAAACAACAATATTACTCCCTTAGAAAATATATATATGCTCTACAAATTCAGTCTATCATTTGCACTAAAAATCAGCTTAAAAATTCGTACCCAGTAAGTCTGTCGGTCGACGAATCTTCGACCGAAAACCTCTTGGTCTGCCCACCTCTCTCGACCGACACAATCTAGACAAACCTAACATCGGACACACTTTCGGTCGACAATTGTTCGACCGAGACATTGTCGGTCGACAATTGCTCGACCGAGAAAGAGCCGTTGGGATATGACCGTTGCAAATCCGACCGTTACCGTTAACAGCCGACCGTTGCAAGTCGACCGTTGGACGGCCGAGTGGCGCGTCTGGAATATGACCGTTGCGGGCGCTCGGTCGACAAATTGTCGACCGACTCGGTCACTGGATTGCTATAAAAGGGACTAAAAATGGGTCACTTCTTCACACTTTCATATTCTTGTTTCCATAGGCCCTCTCTAGTGAATTCTTGTGCAAATCTTTAGCATCTTCATCCCCAAGACTTCCTTGCTTCTTCTCCACCTTCAAGCAATGCAATGGCATCATCCTCTGCTCGTGGAAAGAAGAAGGTCGCTGGCAGGAAACACAGGGAGGCTACTCCACCATTGACGATCATCAACGACATTGCCTTCGTCGATGGAGATGCTGGTGATCGCTATCTACGGCTCTCCTCCAAAGCTCCTCTCCCACGACGACCAGTTGAAGTTATGGATTTCCTCAACATCGTCGACTTGGAGGATCTTTTTGAAGTATAAAAGTTGAAAGAATTCATCAACCCTTCCTTCCCTTCCTATTCCATCAAGGTAGTGAATGAATTCTATGCTAACCTCATCTCCCATTCTGAAAGAGAAACCATCTTCTTCTATACTATGTTCAATGGGCATAGCTTTCGATTTACTGAAGGAGATATTCTTGACATGCTAAATATTGACATAGATGAATATCAAGATACCCTTGACCTTACCACTGGAAACCCACTTAATCAATTTTCCCAAGATAACCATACTGTTAGTCTTAGTGACATCAAAAGAACCATTTTTCAATCCAATACAACCTGTCACGAAGATAGAGGCACATACTATGCTATCAATCTCAAACCAGCTGTTAGGATTGTAAACCTTATTGTTTCAACAAACATACATCCTAGAGCAAATAAGTCTGAAGTTCTTATTTTTCGTATGTGTCTAATATATGCTATTATCCAACGTATTCCCACAAATTTTATCCGCATCATTCTTAAAAACATGCTTGAGTTTTCTGGCAATCCTCCATATGCTGATCTTGTATGCCAAATTACTCAACATTTTCTTAAGACCCAAATTGAGGATATGGGATATACATGGGAGCGTAGACCACAAAAAATAAGTAAGAATACTGTAGAAAAAATGGGAATTGATTTCGGTCATAAGAGGGCTAGGGTAGAAGGAGAAACATCTACCCAAGATATTCCACCTCCACCTCCTCCTACCAGCCTACCCTATGATCCCATCCAAAACACTCTCACCTATGTTGCTGGGTCACAATATCATCTTAGTAAACAATTAGATTATAATCATCATGCCATGACTTATCTAAACCAAAGAATGCAAACTCTTTCTCCAAACCAACCAGATGAATATCCCTACTCTTTAAATCCTGGCATGCTCAATCCATATAATCCATCTTACAACTACTATCAACCTCCACCTCCACCATCTACAGATCTCACGCATACTCAGTTTTCATCAATACAACTACAAGATATTGCTGCTCATTTCCGATTTGATCGTGTTCCAACCTTCTTGGAGGCATATGCCTTAACCAAGACAGGTGCTCTGGAGTGGCAAACTTTGGTCCAGTACTATGGAGCTGAGCCTTTTCTTGGGAAAGACCCTGATGTTGATGTAATTCTTAAGTCTTTCCTGTGAGATTTGGAGTTGTATTAGTTGTAATGGAATCTTTGCAAAATTGTAATAAATGGGTTATCTTTACATGATTTGGCTATCTTTTCATGCTTGTAATGAAATTGGTTATCTTTATAATGGATATGTTTTTGGCATCATTTGAATTTGGATTATAAGACTATTGTAGAGCATACAAAATAAGGGGAGTAATAAATACAAATATATCAAAAAGGATGAAAATCTTTGCAAATACCTAAAAGTTAAAGTTATGGCTAAATTGACATCTATTGCAAAGCACTTATACCTTGGGATATCTATCTAAAGGGGAGCATAGTAAAAAATTAAGGGGGAGAAGTAATATCAAATATTCAACATGGATATCTTTTTGAAATGACAAAGGGGGAGAAAAGAATATCAAAATAAAATAAAGATCCAAACTATAATAACTGAGTTTCATAATAAAAAATGCCAAGCACTTACTTGCAAAACAAGAAAGCTACAAAAGGTAATCTAAAGGTATGAAACTCATATGGTTTATATTTCCTTTATTTATATTTTTGGAAATGTTTGTCATCTTCAAAAAGGGGGAGATTGTTGGATAAATGGACATCTATAAATCCCTTTGTTTTGATTATGATAAACATTTCATTCTTATTGATCTAACGAGCTACTTGAGTGTGCAGGATTAAGGTGGATGACAAAGCAACTAGGGAAATACATATGCTTACATGTTTATGTTTTCATGCAATGTAATCGCTTTGTAAAAACTTGTACAAATATATAATGTACAAGTACTTAGATTGCATGTAAATCAAGCGTTAGATCTTCCCTAGCTAAACACCACATTTATATAAGTCATCCCCTTCAAATAGGATAACATATGCACACTCATACATATAATTAGTTCCTAAATTGAAACATTGAAACAGGATCAATCTCGGTCGACAAACCCCTCGACCGAGACACTCTCGGTCGACAATCTTCTCGACCGAGAAAGATCCAAAGTAGTCGTTAGACACAACTGACAAGGTAGTTGGCAGTTGGAGATAGACGTTGCAAATCACTTGTTCCAGAGAGCCTGTCGGTCGACAAAAGTTCGACTGAGTAGGTGTCTCGGTCGACCATTCCTCGACCGATATGGTCTCTGACAGCAACTGCAGAATTAATTAATTAGCCGTTGTTAAAGCAACAAACTTGTACCTAACGGCTAGTTAAGCACTTAGAAACCCCTAGAAGTTGTCTAGAACGTCCTTAAGCATCCTTAGGCCATTCCTATAAATAGGACAAGCCATAGGACACTCAAACACACTTGTTACACTTGAGAAATCCTTGAGCATACTTTGAGCAATCTGTTTGTGAGCAAATTGAGCATTGTGACAATTGGCTACTTCCTTCCTTAGCTCATAATTCATGTCCTATAGGCTAGTATCTCCTACCCACTGCAATCACAAGTCCATACACTTGGTTAGGAGATCTATACGCTTGATCTAGGCAAATCAAGCCTTGGGCTACAAAGGATAAGTTGTAATTTCCTTTTTCCTTTCTTGTTCTCTATTACCGTTTGTACTCTCCTTGCTACTCCTAGGTTGGAGGCTGCTGATTGGAGAGGGTGGAGTTCTTCTTGGCGAAGAAGGTGACTTTGAGCTACTTCAGAAGGCTGGTGCAACGGGAGGTTACTTCTAGAGAGGAAGGCTACTTCAAGGGGGAGCTTGGAGTTACTTCAAGAAGGCTACCTCAAAGTTGGTGCACCTACTTCAAGTGAAGGCTGTTCAAAGGGTGTAAAGGAAAGTATTGTATTTTGTATAAATCCTTGAGAAGGTAATAAAATAAATACTTTCAAAATCCCGGTTGGGTAAGCAACCGGGTAGTGGACTGACAACTTTAGTATTTGCTAAAGTTGGAACCACTCTAAACACCTGTCTCCTTCTTCCAATTTCAATTGTGGTTGTTTGAGTTCAAAAATTGTTAAAATTATTTAAAAACTCTATTCACCCCCCCCCCTCTAGTGTTTTTCATGGTCAACCATCTCAAACGGTCTTGAACCCGTTTTCTCAACCAGGTCAAGTTAATCAGGTTGAAAATCAGCACATAATTCAATCCGATTGCCTAATTGATTGGCTTTCAACTCTAGATTCCTTTGGAGTTAATCCCTCAAATTTGGAGGGTTATCAGCCTATATTATTAGAAACAAAATTCCCAAACGGTCAATGCTTGGTCAACCATCTCAAATGGTCTTGAAACCGTTTGCTTTCAAATGGTTTCAAACCGTTTGCCCTTAAACGGTTTGTTGAAACCGCATAGCCAATCAAATTAAAACGATTTGGAGTAGCTATCAAAACGGTTTTGCTTGGTAATTTTCTTTGGATAAGCATCTAGGATGATGTCATCATCCCCTTCCTTCGAACAACCAAGAACAGCAACCGTTCTTGATGGAAATTGCAGCAAAGAAACAAGAGTGTATCAAATTGAAGAAATCAATCAACAAAGCATAGAGAATTGATGCAATAGCAATGTTTAAGGGTTTGAGTTATAAAACCCGCCTCCAATTGAGCTCCAAAGCTCCAAGCTCACGCCATTAATGGTGGATGAAGCACTTGCAACTCCCCCTAGGCTCGTCCTCAAGCTTTTGATTGCAAAAGTTGGCTAGGGTTGAAGAGGAGATCGAAATAAGAAGGAATCCATAATTTATTTTCGATTTCCACCATGAAATCAAGAAGAATGAAGGTCAAGAGCTTACCCACAGGTTGGGGTTCGTCCTCCTGGTCCTCCCTAGCTTCCTTGGTCGGTTTCCAAGCTAAGAGAAGAAGTGGGGTCGAAATAGCCTTTCATTTGGCTAGGAAAAGGCCTTTTTATAAAAATTCAATGAAAGAGAAAATGCATTATTAAAATGCATTTAATTCCAAAATTGGTGCCGCCTCTTCCCCCTCAAATTCTCCTCAAAATCCTTAAGGACGAAGCTATATTCATTGCCTCTTATTACTCTCCATTATCCATGATTTAAAGAAAATCAAATTAAGCACCTTAATGCTTATTATATTAATATCCATATGTGAGTGGGTTTTCTTTTCCTTATAATAATGGAAAGTGGAATTTCACCTACTTAGGATATTTTCGTTCCTTATCTTGGAAAAGGAACGTCCATACTTATTCAAAATCAACCCAAAACATTTTGGTTAAAAGCCCTTCAATTATTTTTATTCATTTTTGCCCTAAATCGAATTAGGGTTTCAATTAGGCATTAATCTTGATTATTTTAATATCAAGATTCTCTCTCCTCCAACTTAATTCAAATGAAGCACCCCTCTCATTTTATTTGCTCTACATGATGCCAAGAAACATTAGGGACCTTGTTGAAGTGGTAATTTGCATATTGAACCCTAGATTTTGGGTAAATTGCACTTTACTCCAAAACTAGGTTTTAATGCACAACATTGTCCAACAAGCTCTATCTTGGTGTCCAGGATTGTGGAAACCATAATACTACATCATATTCATCCTTATGATGTCTCAACATCAGAGGAACATCTTATCATATGCAATTTGCAAGTTAACTCCTCAACTTGGGTAATTTGCACTTTAGTCCAAAACAAGCAATCATTGCTTTAACATTGTTCAAACAGGACCAAAATTGAAACATAAGTTCCTCATGAGCCCTAATTACTTTTCACAGGATAAGTACAAGCATATAATCAACTTTGTTAAGCAAAACTCTTGGGGTTAGAACATAACCCAGGTCAGGGATGTTACAAATTATCCACCCCTTATAAGGATTTCGTCCCCGAAATCATCAACAAAACATTAAGAGAAAAGAGTAGGATATTTCCTCCTCAACTCTCGGATCTATTAACACAAATACAAAGCAGGATAAAGACATATCAGAATTAAAGTAATTCCATCTGACCTGTCACAACTCGAGGGTTGACTACTGCTTCAGACTGGTTCATATCATAGAGCCTAGCCGTTGCCTGCTGTTGGCCCTGTGCTCTATTATTGGACGCAGAAGATCCCACCTGGGATGCTTGTCCACGTCATCGGGTACCACTAGAAAACTGCTTTCTCTGAGAACCTTGCTGACTTTGTCTCGGGGGTTGATTCACCACAGCATTCCCCGTTGGGCAATCCATTGCCAGATGACCTACTAGTCCACATCGATGACAAGTTCTATTCTCTAGGTGTGGTCTAGGGGGTCCAGTTACTGACATAGAAGCTGAATTGTGAGCTTCCTTTGGTGGTGTAGGCATAGAATACCTTGGTTTCTTGAAACTCCCAGCACTATGCCCTTGAAACTGTGGGTATTCCTTCTTACCCTTAGTTTGTCGCTTCTCAACTATAGATCTCTCTATGCATCTTACAGACTCCACAAAAGTTGCAAACCTCTCCCGGTTCTCCAGAGCAGACATCGGAGTGGTTAATTCAGCGTTCAACCCCTTCTCGAATCGTCGAATTCTTTCCTCATCATTGGATGCCATGTGCGGACAAAACCGCAACAACTCCATGAACCTAGCCTCATACTCACTAATGTTCATAGGTACTTGTTTAATTCTCTCAAACTGGGATATCTTCTCATCTAGAAATGTCTTAGGAAAGTATCTAGTGACAAATTCACGCCTGAATTCATCTTATCCAATCACAACTCCAGGTCTTTTGCCCTCCTCAATGGTCCATCAGTGTCCAGCACTCCCTTTCAGGAGATATACAACATGCCTAACCCTCTCATCATCAGGTATCATGAGGATTCTGAAGGCTTTCTCTAATTCAGTCAACCATAGGTCAGCATCTGCTGGATCAGCTGTACCAGCATACTCTAATGCTCCTACCCTCTTCAGCCTTTCAAAGGTCTTACCGGCACCATGTCTTTCATCATGGGGTGGTGCCCTGGGTGCAGGTACTGGCATTCTATCCGTCATGTGGGTCATAGCTGCCATAAACTGCCCGAACATAGTCTGAAAGGCTGGATTCCCCATATCAGCTGGGTTGAACTGGGGTTTATTAGGTACAGGTTCCTCCCTATCCTGGTCTCTTGCACCTCTTCCCGGTGCTGCTACTCTGCTCTCAGCAGTGTGTTCATCGTGTGATCCAGACATCTTTAGTTCTTCTTCTCCTATATGAGCAGAAGACACTATCAGATAAACTGGAAGATACTTAGAACAGACTCAACTACCTTAATCCTATGTCTCTCTAGACTCAGCGAACCTAGAGCTCTGATACCACTAAACTGTGACAACACCCGCCATCATTTAAGATAATAAGCGTCGTCAGCATTAATAAAACATGCGGAAGCGATCGTTAGCAGCGGATTACTGAAAATCACTAAAAATTAAAACTGTTTATCAAGAGATCCATTCATAGGAAAACTCTTTCATTCAGAACCAAAGTAAAACCTTACATCCTGGTCCATATATACATCTCATGTACTATTAATTCTCGAGGAATACAAACATCAACTACTCTGTCTTAACTGTACACAGGTAGTATAAAACCCTCGAGGCTTAAAGCCAAAATCTCAGATCGATCCATCAAAACATTACTCCTAGGACCCGAGAGTACAGAGACGACTCATAGGACTATCTACACAAAACCAGACATCCAATGTCTCCACCTGTTGGATCACTGCTATCCCTATGACTGCTGTTGATGTTGCTCACCCACTGAAAGGTTTCTTCCTCTTCTTCGGCGATTACCTAAAAAATTTAATCCCATGGGGGTGAGACAATTATAAAAATTGTCCCAGCGAGAGATATAACTCTCCGCCAGAAACATTGTTATTGCCGATAATAGAATAACACTGAGCAGTAGAATTATATTTACTCAACAATAGGTAAATCATTGAATAAGATATGCAGACCAGTATTCTCTATGCAATCATTTCAATTATAACTTGATTAAGCAGCAAGTCATTCATTTAAGAAGGAATATGAAGAACATGTATATCATTTATCCAACTATTGATTCTCGCAATTCAACCCTAAGAAAATATGCTACACGGTTGATTACGTTTTACAATCATACTTATGCCCTGAGGAGATGAGGTATACCGCTCATACTCCAACCGACCACGGTTACGTAAAGCATCGGTACCACACATAGGTCAATGGAAGAGCTGGATTCCCATGACCTCAACTTTCTCGGTCAGTGCGAGATAACATGCAGGACATCTTGTGTCTCTGCTAGATAGCTTTCCAGGGTATACTGGCAACATCGCTATTAGAGTTATAGCCCGTAGCATATACTGTCTTCAGGATATGGCCCTAGCCAATGCTTGGTATTATTTGTGGAGTCATGGCCCGTAGCCATGCTCTTGTTGGGTATGGTCCGTAACCAATCCCGTTCATAGGACATAGCCTGTAGCAATGCCTATGGGGCATAAGGATATAATTGCCCAATTACCCCCACATATTCAAAAATATGCGTTCCGAGTAAACTCGTTTCACCATTCAGCTAATTCTAACGCTGATGGATCTGTGATCAGGGCAACTACATTATATGGTATCGCTTGATTAATTAAGTACATTATCATATTCTTTTAGCATCAGCCAAGTTTACAAACATAACTTAATAAGACAAATGCTATAAAGAAAACATGTACTATTTCCATTAATCACTTCTCAGTCTTTATAAGACATGGGGATCTCAGTCCCTCATTTCAATACTGGGAATTTTCATTCCTTTGCAACTCAATGCCATAATCATATGGTTCTGGGTATTCAAACCCTTAGCTCATCATTGAGCATTATTACCACTTTTTCAGGTAATTATCACCTTCAGGTCCCCTGACCAAGGTAAATATGATGCTTATTACATAAACATCTTCTCATGGCACTTAAGGCCCATTACTTCTCTTATTACCTCATACTAGGCAATAAGGTATAGCATGGCACATAAGGCCCAATAAACAATGTCAATACATAAAATGTCATAGCTCATACCTGGCTATGTTCATCATCACATCATACCTGCATGGTTAGTACAGATGATAATACATCAATTTCATATCAGCACCATGCAAAACAATATATAACATAATTATTCAAGGGTAACACCACTATTCCCTTATCAGGGTTAGGGTTTCCCATTTCTCATTAATTCAGACCCTCTTGAGTTAACCAACTTTATCTTGTATTAAGGTATTTCCCCTCTTAATACATTCCATCACAGAATACTCACCCTTAGCATATAATGCATAGGCCACACATTAGAATTGTCCAGCTATCTCACATGATATGGACTTATCTTAGTTTAAGGCATAACTTTATTATAAAGTTGCCTATAAACAATCGCAATGATACACCCTCAACTAGGGTTTCACAAGAATACACCCTCAACCAGGGTTCACAATGATACACCCTCCACTAGTGTTTCACAAGGTTACACCCTCAACCAGGGTTCACAATGATACACCCTCCACTAGGGTTTCACAAGGATACACCCTCAACTAGGGTTTACTAACATCCTAATAGTGATTTCACATGTAGACAACCTCTTATTAAAGTTATACATTGAATCAGCCTCAATTAGGGTTTACATCATGTATTGGGTCCATGCATTTGCTATGCATTAATGACTAGTACCATTAAAGGTATCTCCCACCTAATCACATTAGGTTTTCAAAAAGGTTTGATCAATTAGACCTTCAATAACATGAGGTGTCCAATTGAATTAACCAAATTGAACCACACTCAATTCTAATCGATGGAACTTCAACCAATTGGATCATCAACTCAATCATCATTTGAATCATGGCTCACCCCTCAATTTGGACTTCAATTATGGTCTGATCTCAATGGGATCAGGGTTTATAAACACCAATTAGAGCTTTGAAGTTGATCATCGTTCATGCTACTAATTGTGTTTCAATTGATTGCATTGGACCTTCAACCATTGAATTCATGGAACCAATCATCAATTGGACCTATGCTCATACTTCAATTGAGTTTAATAGGTCAACCTTCAACTAATTTGACCCTCAATTGACCCTCAATTGGTCATCAATTAGGGCTTGATTCAATTGAATTAGGGTTTGGAATCGAAGATCCAACAACACTCATCAATGCAAGATTGGTTACTTTGAAACTATTGAACCATTATCCAAATTGGGTATGACCTGACCCCAAACGGTCTTGATGTCGTTTGGATGACCTCCAAATGGTCTTGAGACCGTTTGCCCATCATATCACTCAAATCCAAGCCATCCAATTAAGGTTTGGATCATTGGATTGATCACCAAATCAGCATTGCACTGTATAACAGCTTGGTACCTTTAGACCTTCAAACACCTAACCATACTCAACCCTAGACCTCCAAACGGTCTTGGGTGACCACCAAACGGTCTTGAGACCGTTTGGCCCATCCAACCTTTGGATTCTAGTGAAAAATCATCATGGATTGGTCTATCGAGTTGATCAATAGATCAACACTACATTGCAATATGATTAGTACCTTTGGACCTTCAATTGGTCAACTATACTTGACCCCAGACCTCCAAACGGTCTTGGGGTGATCCCCAAACGGTCTTGAAACCGTTTGGGCTAATCAACCCAAAATCTCAACTTAACTCATTGGAATTTCAGCACTGTTTTCAATTAGGGTTTGCCTAATTGAATAGCCTTCAACTCATTATTCCTTGGGAGTTAATCCCTCAAATTCGGTGAGTCATTATACCACATCAATAAGAACAGTAATACCAAACGGTCAACCCTTGGTCAACGCACTCAAATGGTCTTGAGACCGTTTGCCCAAAAAGTTCAATTAAATCAGATTGATAATCAGCACTTAATCCAATTAGGTTTCCCTAATTGATTAGGCTTCAACTCACGATTCATTTGGAGTTAATCCCTCAAATTTGGAGGTTTATTAACAAACATAATTATGAACAGGAATCCCAAACGGTCAATGCTTGGTCAACCATCTCAAATGGTCTTGAAACCGTTTGCTCAACCAGGTCAAGTTAATCAGGTTGAAAATCAGCACATAATTCAATCTGATTGCCTAATTGATTGGCCTTCAACTCTCGATTCCTTTGGAGTTAATCCCTCAAATTTGGAGGGTTATCATCCTACATAATTAGGAACAAAATTCCCAAACGGTCAACGCTTGGTCAACCATCTCAAACGGTCTTGAAACCGTTGCTCCCAAACGGTTTCAAACCGTTTGCCCTTAAACGGTTTGCTGAAACTGCATAGCCAATCAAATTAAAACGACTTTTGAGTAGCTATCAAAACGGTTTTGCTTGGTAATTTTCTTTGGATAAGCATCTAGGATGATGTCATCATCCCCTTCTTTCGAACAACCAAGAACAGCAACCGTTCTTGATGGAAATTGCAGCAAAGAAACAAGAGTGTATCAAATTGAAGAAATCAATCAACAAAGCATAGAGAATTGATGCAATAGCAATGTTTAAGGGTTTGAGTTATAAAACCCGCCTCCAATTGAGCTCCAAAGCTCCAAGATCACGCCATTAATGGCGGATGAATCTCTTGCAACTCCCCCTAGGCTCGTCCTCAAGCTTTTGATTGCAAAAGTTGGCTAGGGTTGAAGAGGAGATCGAAATAAGAAGGAATCCATAATTTATTTTCGATTTCCACCATGAAATCAAGGAGAACGAAGGTCAAGAGCTTACCCACAGGTTGGGGTTCGTCCTCCTGGTCCTACCTAGCTTCCTTGGTCGGTTTCCAAGCTAAGAGAAGAAGTGGGGTCGAAATAGCCTTTCATTTGGCTAGGAAAAGGCCTTTTATAAAAAAATTCAATGAAAGAGAAAATGCATTATTAAAATGCATTTAATTCCAAAATTGGTGCCGCCTCTTCCCCCTCAAATTCTCCTCAAAATACTTAAGGACGAGGCTATCTTCATTGCCTCTTATTACTCTCCATTATCCATGATTTAAAGAAAATCAAATTAAGCACCTTAATGCTTATTATATTAATATCCATATGTGAGTGGGTTTTCTTTTCCTTATAATAATGGTGAGTGGAATTTCACCTACTTAGGATATTTTCGTTCCTTATCTTGGCAAAGGAACGTCCATCCTTATTCAAAATCAACCCAAAACATTTTGGTTAAAAGCCCTTCAATTATTTTTATTCATTTTTGCCCTAAATCGAATTAGGGTTTCAATTAGGCATTAATCTTGATTATTTTAATATCAAGATTCTCTCTCCTCCAACTTAATTCAAATGAAGCACCCCTCTCATTTTATTTGCTCTAAATGATGCCAAGAAACATTAGGGACCTTGTTGAAGTGGTAATTTGCATATTGAACCCTAGATTTTGGGTAAATTGCACTTTACTCCAAAACTAGGTTTTAATGCACAACATTGTCCAACAAGCTCTATCTTGGTGTCCAGGCTTGTGGAAACCATACTACTACATCATATTCATCCTTATGATGTCTCAACATCAGAGGAACGTCTTATCATATGCAATTTGCAAGTTAACCCCTCAACTTGGGTAATTTGCACTTTAGTCCAAAACAAGCAATCATTGCTTTAACATTGTTCAAACAGGACCAAAATTGAAACATAAGTTCCTAATGAGCCCTAATTACTTTTCACAGGATAAGTAAAAGCATATAATCAACTTTGTTAAGCAAAACTCCTGGGGTTAGAACATAACCCAGGTCAGGGATGTTACAAATTATCCACCCCTTATAAGGATTTCGTCCCCGAAATCATCAACAAAACATTAAGAGAAAAGAGTAGGATATTTCCTCCTCAACTCCCGGATCTATTAACACAAATACGAAGCAGGATAAAGACATATCAGAATTAAAGTAATTCCATCTGACTTGTCACAACTCGAGGGTTGACTACTGCTTCAGACTGGTTCATATCATAGAGCCTAGTCGTTGCCTGTTGTTGGCCCTGTGCTCTATTATTGGACGCAGAAGATCCCGCCTGGGATGCTTGTCCACGTCCTCGAGTACCACTAGAAAACTTCTTTCTCTGAGAACTTTGCTGACTTTGTCTCGGGGGTTGATTCACCACAGCATTCCCCGTTGGGCAATTTCTAGCCAGATGACCTACTAGTCCACATCGATGACAAGTTCTATTCTCTAGGTGTGGTCTAGGGGGTCCAGTTACTGACATAGAAGCTGAACTGTGATCTTCCTTTGGTGGTGTAGGCACAGAATACCTCGGTTTCTTGAAACTCCCAGCACTATGCCCTTGAAACTGTGGGTATACCTTCTTACCCTTAGTTTGTCGCTTCTCAACTATAGATCTCTCTATGCGTCTTACAGACTCCACAAAAGTTGCAAACCTCTCCCGGTTCTCCAGAGCAGACATCGGAGTGGTTAATTCAGCGTTCAACCCCTTCTCGAATCGCCGAATTCTTTCCTCATCATTGGATGCCATGTGCGGACAAAACCGCAACAACTCCATGAACCTAGCCTCATACTCACTAATGTTCATAGGTCCTTGTTTAATTCTCTCAAATTGGGATATCTTCTCATCTAGAAATGTCTTAGGAAAGTATCTAGTGACAAATTCACGCCTGAATTCATCCCATCCAATCACAACTCCAGGTCTTTTGCCCTCCTCAATGGTCCACCAGTGTCCAGCACTCCCTTTCAGGAGATATACATCATGCCTAACCCTCTCATCATCAGGTATCATGAGGATTCTGAAGGCTTTCTCTAATTCAGTCAACCATAGGTCAGCATCTGCTGGATCAGCTGTACTAGCATACTCTAATGCTCCTACCCTCTTCAGCCTTTCAAAGGTCTTACCGGCACCATGTCTTTCATCATGGGGTGGTGCCCTGGGTGCAGGTACTGGCATTCTATCCGTCATGTGGGTCATAGCTGCCATAAACTGCCCGAACATAGTCTGAAAGGATGGATTCCCCATATCAGCTGGGTTGAACTGGGGTTGATTAGGTACATGTTCCTCCCTATCCTGGTCTCTTGCACCTCTTCCCGGTGCAGCTACTCTGCTCTCAGCAGTGTGTTCATCGTGTGATCCAGACATCTTTAGTTCTTCTTCTCCTATATGAGCAGAAGACACTATCAGATAAACTGGAAGACACTTAGAACAGACTCAACTACCTTAATCCTATGTCTCTATAGACTCAGCGAACCTAGAGCTCTGATACCACTAAACTGTGATGACACCCGCCATCATTAAGATAACAAGCGTCGTCAGCATTAGTAAAACATGCGGAAGTGATCGTTAGCAGCGGATTACTGAAAATCACTAAAAATTAAAACCATTTATCAAGAGATCCATTCATAGGAAAACTCTTTCATTCAGAACCAAAGTAAAACCTTACATCCTGGTTCATATATACATCTCATGTACTATTACTTCTCGAGGAATACAAACATCAACTACTCTGTCTTAACTATACACAGGTAGTATAAAACCCTCGAGGCTTAAAGCCAAAATCTCAGATCGATCCATCAAAACATTACTCCTAGGACCCGAGAGTACAGAGACGACTCATAGGACTATCTACACAAAACCAGACAACCAATGTCTCCACCTGTTGGATCACTGCTGTCCCTATGACTGCTGCTGCTATTGCTCACCCACTGAAAGATTTCTTCCTCTTCTTCGGCGATTACCTAAAAATTTAATCCCACGGGGGTGAGACAATTATAAAAATTGTCCCAGTGAGAGATATAACTCTCCGCCAGAAACATTGTTATTGCCGATAATAGAATAACACTGAGCAGTAGAATTATATTTACTCAACAGCAGGTAAATCATTGAATAAGATATGCAGAGCAGTATTCTCTATGCAATCATTTCAATTATAACTTGATTAAGCAGCAATTCATTCATTTAAGAAGGAATATGAAGAACATGTATATCATTTATCCAACTATTGATTCTCGCAATTCAACCCTAAGCAAATATGCTACACGGCTGATTACGTTTTACAATCATACTTATGCCCTGAGGAGATGAGGTATACCACTCATACTCCAACCGACCACGGTTACGTAAAGCATCGGTACCACACATAGGTCAATGGAAGAGCCGGATTCCCATGACCTCAACTTTCTCGGTCAGTGCGAGATAACATGCAGGACATCTTGTGTCTCTACTAGATAGCTTTCCAAGGTATACTGGCAACATCGCTATTAGAGTTATAGCCCGTAGCATATACTCTCTTCAGGATATGGCCCGTAGACAATGCCTGGTATTATTTGTGGAGTCATGGCCCGTAGCCATGCTCTTGTTGGGTATGGTCCGTAACCAATCCCGTTCATAGGACATAGCCCGTAGCAATGCCTATGGGGCATAAGGATATAATTGCCCAATTACCCCCACATATTCAAAAATATGCGTTCCGAGTAAACTCGTTTCACCATTCAGCTAATTCTGACGCTGATGGATCTGTGATCAGGGAAACTACATTATATGGTATCACTTGATTAATTAAGTACATTATCATATTCTTTTAGCATAAGCCAAGTTTCCAAACATAACTTAATAAGACAAATGCTATAAAGAAAACATGTACTATTTCCATTAATCACTTCTCAGTCTTTATAAGACATGGGGATCTCAGTCCCTCATTTCAATACTGGGAATTTTCATTCCTTTGCAACTCAATGCCATAATCATATGGTTCTGGGTATTCAAACCCTTAGCTCATCATTGAGCATTATTACCACTTTTTCAGGTAATTATCACCTTCAGGTCACCTGACCAAGGTAAATATGATGCTTATTACATAAACATCTTCTCATGGCACTTAAGGCCCATTACTTCTCTTATTACCTCATACTAGGCAATAAGGTATAGCATGGCACATAAGGCCCAATAAACAATGTCAATACATAAAATGTCATAGCTCATACCTGGCTATGTTCATCATCACATCATACCTGCATGGTTAGTACAGATGATAATACATCAATTTCATATCAGCACCATGCAAAACAATATATAACATCATTATTCAAGGGTAACACCACTATTCCCTTACCAGGGTTAGGGTTTCCCATTTCTCATTAATTCAGACCCTCTTGAGTTAACCAACTTTATCTTGTATTAAGGTATTTCCCCTCTTAATACATTCCATCACAGAATACTCACCCTTAGCATATAATGCATAGGCCACACATTAGAATTGTCCAGCTATCTCACATGATATGGACTTATCTTAGTTTAAGGCATAACTTTATTATAAAGTTGCCTATAAACAATCGCAATGATACACCCTCAACTAGGGTTTCACAAGGATACACCCTCAACCAGGGTTCACAATGATACACCCTCCACTAGGGTTTCACAAGGTTACACCCTCAACCAGGGTTCACAATGATACACCCTCCACTAGGGTTTCACAAGGATACGCCCTCAACTAGGGTTTACTAACATCCTAATAGTGATTTCACATGTAGACAACCTCTTATTAAAGTTATACATTGAATCAGCCTCAATTAGGGTTTACATCATGTATTGGGTCCATGCATTTGTTATGCATTAATGACTAGTACCATTAAAGGTATCTCCCACCTAATCACATTAGGTTTTCAAAAAGGTTTGATCAATTAGACCTTCAATAACATGAGGTATCCAATTGAATTAACCAAATTGAACCACACTCAATTCTAATCGATGGAACTTCAACCAATTGGATCATCAACTCAATCATCATTTGAATCATGGCTCACCCCTCAATTGGGACTTCAATTATGGTCTGATCTCAATGGGATCAGGGTTTATAAACACCAATTAGAGCTTTGAAGTTGATCATCGATCATGCTACTAATTGTGTTTCAATTGATTGCATTGGACCTTCAACCATTGAATTCATGGAACCAATCATCAATTGGACCTATGCTCATATTTCAATTGAGTTTAATAGGTCAACCTTCAACTAATTTGACCCTCAATTGACCCTCAATTGGTCATCAATTAGGGCTTGATTCAATTGAATTAGGGTTTGGAATCGAAGATCCAACAACACTCATCAATGCAAGATTGGTTACTTTGAAACTATTGAACCATTATCCAAATTGGGTATGACCTGACCCCAAACGGTCTTGAGGTCGTTTGGATGACCTCCAAACGGTCTTGAGACCGTTTGCCCATCATATCACTCAAATCCAAGCCATCCAATTAAGGTTTGGATCATTGGATTGATCACCAAATCAGCATTGCATTGTATAACAACTTGGTACCTTTAGACCTTCAAACACCTAACCATACTCAACCCTAGACCTCCAAACGGTCTTGGGTGACCACCAAACGGTCTTGAGACCGTTTGGCCCATCCAACCTTTGGATTCGAGTGAAAAATCATCATGGATTGGTCTATCGAGTTGATCAACAGATCAGCACTACATTGCAATATGATTAGTACCTTTGGACCTTCAATTGGTCAACTATACTTGACCCCAGACCTCCAAACGGTCTTGGGGTGATCCCCAAACGGTCTTGAGACCGTTTGGGTGATCCCCAAACGGTCTTGAAACCGTTTGGGCTAATCAACCCAAAATCTCAACTTAACTCATTGGAATTTCAGCACTGTTTTCAATTAGGGTTTGCCTAATTGAATAGCCTTCAACTCATTATTCCTTGGGAGTTAATCCCTCAAATTCGGTGAGTCATTATACCACATCAATAGGAACAGTAATACCAAACGGTCAACCCTTGGTCAACGCACTCAAACGGTCTTGAGACCGTTTGCCCAAAAAGTTCAATTAAATCAGATTGATAATCAGCACTTAATCCAATTAGGTTTCCCTAATTGATTAGGCTTCAACTCACGATTCCTTTGGAGTTAATCACTCAAATTTGGAGGTTTATTAAAAAACATAATTATGAACAGGAATCCCAAACGGTCAATGCTTGGTCAACCATCTCAAACGGTCTTGAAACCGTTTTCTCAACCAGGTCAATTTAATCAGGTTGAAAATCAGCACATAATTCAATCTGATTGCCTAATTGATTGGCCTTCAACTCTCGATTCCTTTGGAGTTAATCCCTCAAATTTGGAGGGTTATCAGCCTACATAAGTGGGAACAAAATTATCAAACTTTCAACGCTTGGTCAACCATATCAAATGGTCTTGAAACCGTTTGCTCCCAAACGGTTTCAAACCGTTTGCCCTTAAACGGTTTGCTGAAACCGCATAGCCAATCAAATTAAAACGATTTGGAGTAGCTATCAAAACGGTTTTGCTTGGTAATTTTCTTTGGATAAGCATATAGGATGATGTCATAATCCCCTTCCTTCGAACAACCAAGAACAGTAACCTTTCTTGATGGAAATTGCAGCAAAGAAACAAGAGTGTATCAAATTGAAGAAATCAATCAACAAAGCATAGAGAATTGATGCAATAGCAATGTTTAAGGGTTTGAGTTATAAAACCCGCCTCCAATTGAGCTCCAAAGCTCCAAGCTCATGCCATTAATGGTGGATGAAGCTCTTGAAACTCCCCCTAGGCTCGTCCTCAAGCTTTTGATTGCAAAAGTTGGCTAGGGTTGAAGAGGAGATAAAAATAAGAAGGAATCCATAATTTATTTTCGATTTCCACCATGAAATCAAGGAGAACGAAGGTCAAGAGCTTACCCACAGGTTGGGGTTCGTCCTCCTGGTCCTCCCTAGCTTCCTTGGTCGGTTTCCAAGCTAAGAGAAGAAGTGGGGTCGAAATAGCCTTTCATTTGGCTAGGAAAAGGCCTTTTTATAAAAATTCAATGAAAGAGAAAATGCATTATTAAAATGCATTTAATTCCAAAATTGGTGCCGCCTCTTCCCCCTCAAATTCTCCTCAAAATCCTTAAGGACTAGGCTATATTCATTGCCTCTTATTACTCTCCATTATCCATGATTTAAAGAAAATCAAATTAAGCACCTTAATGCTTATTATATTAATATCCATATGTGAGTGGGTTTTCTTTTCCTTATAATAATGGTGAGTGGAATTTCACCTACTTAGGATATTTTCGTTCCTTATCTTGGAAAAGGAACGTCCATCCTTATTCAAAATCAACCCAAAAAATTTTGGTTAAAAGCCCTTCAATTATTTTTATTCATTTTTGCCCTAAATCGAATTAGGGTTTCAATTAGGCATTAATCTTGATTATTTTAATATCAAGATTCTCTCTCCTCCAACTTAATTCAAATGAAGCACCCCTCTCATTTTATTTGCTCTACATGATGTCAAGAAACATTAGGGACCTTGTTGAAGTGGTAATTTGTATATTGAACCCTAGATTTTGGGTAAATTGCACTTTACTCCAAAACTAGGTTTTAATGCACAACATTGTCCAACAAGCTCTATCTTGGTGTCCAGGCTTGTGGAAACCATACTACTACATCATATTCATCCTTATGATGTCTCAACATCAGAGGAATTTGCATGCAAATTCCAAGAAGAAGAAAAGTCTAGAAATAATAGATGATATGAATACATCAACTACTATCCAAAGCTACAAAAGAAGGTGTATGTAATATTATACTATCCTCTAATGAATAAATGTACTCTACCAAACACGTGGGAATTTGACACCACAAAAGTACAGTAAGGCAAAACATTTGATTGTTACAATCTTGATCTAAAAACTAAATGGTGAGCTAATACAATTCCTTAGTACAAGTACATTAAACGAATGTATAGGAGGCACACTTCCATTTATCAATTTTCATAAGAAAGATACCTTCTAGTTCACATGAGTGTTTCAATAAAAGTATAGGTCCAAGACAAGAAAATTAGGCACAATAAAATTATATTTAACAAGTAATGTTCCATAGGAATGTAGACACCATTCTTCACTTTCGTAGCATATAGCCCTAGTAAAAACTCAAAAGTATAGAATAGGCAATATTAATACCTCTTACATCTTGTGGGGGCATGAAATAAATATTATAAATGAACCTTTATGGCACATGGCCCGAGTGTCCAACAAGATCATTGATGAAACAACCAAGTGCATAATTTTTTTATTCTCTTCTCTAAGGTAAATGGGTTGATGTCCATTGAAAATGTTTGATATCGTATTGAATTTTCACTTATTATATGTATCCAGGTGAGGCAATAGTTGCTAATTTCCAAAAAGACAACTTTGTATCACCAACCCATAGTTTTCCTTCAACGACCCATCACATCTCTCATCCAATAGTCCCTCTTATTCAAGGTAAGTTGACTACCTAACATGAGGTTTTGGTGGTGGATATTATGAGCTTTTTCATAAGATATGTAGTATTATTGCTTAAGAAAATAATAATAATAGAACTTCTTCAAGATACTATAGTGAATCAGATTGTCTTAGGGATCTAAAAATAGAAAAAAAAAACTCAAACAAAAGTCTTTTTAGATAATAGTTCTTCAAAATCATGTAAAGCATAGTACGTCTTCCCCACATTCTTGTCATCATCATTGAAACACATCCAAATATGGTTTATTTGATGAGATCAATCTCACCATAATTAGAATGATAATGTCACTGACAACCTTTTGCCCTAAAAGTAAACAAGACCGTTATGTAAATCACGAGAATAAATTGCTTAAGTATGGCAATAGAATAATATACAAGGAAAAAAGAATCAGTTGAATCATATTATAACCATTGCAAGCAAATAAAGAGCTATATTAGTTAGTATATGTTCTTTACATCTCTTCTTTAATAAAATCATACTCCATGTACATGCCAGGACAAAAACAATGTCACTAGTCTCTTAAAAGGTGAAGATGGCTGGTCCAAGATAATCAAAGTCTTCAAAGTGTATCTACAAAAGGAGTGAAAAGAAAAGTTACAAAACAAACACAAAATATACAATATGCAACTATGTTGGGTTGCATGTTGAAATTATGCCACCATTACTGAATTAGAATCTCTTAGGATCTCTACATATCTATGCTCATATATTTGCAATGCAGATTTTGAATGATTACAAAATATAAGATTCTAAGAAATCTGTAGAAGGCTCTAAGTTCTTGATCCAAAAGGGCACAATTAGTGTTCTAATTGGACTGACTTTGAACGAGATGACAAATGCGTTTGAATGAACAACAAATATTTCTGAGTATTGTACTGACTTTGGGTTGGGGTGGGATTGTAGGGGTCTAAATTGCTTGAGATCAATAAGCAAATTTAAAGTTTGCTAAGTATTGGGCATACACATAAATTGGAGCTGACAAGCGGTTTAAGCTTCAGGTTGGAGCCTCAAGGACTTATTTATTCCAATTGAGAGAAAAGTATAAGTGGTACAAAGTCTTTTGAGGCATGTCAGGTTATATTTTATAATTAATATTAGATTCAAAACCATTCAGCTATATACACCATAAAGGAACAAAAAAGATTTGAGTTGTAAGCCATACCTATCTTGTGATTTCAAGTCATTATGGCAACAAGTTGTTAATCCCCATGTCATCTAGAGCATGTCGACAATTCCAAATCTAGTCTGAATGACACCCATAATCCAGTGATCCAGCTTCACGCATTGGTTGCGAGCCAGCAAAAGTTGTCCCATCTAATAAGGTCAGAAAGAGTAGTGCAAGCTTAACAATTGAGGAATCAATATATTTAGCCAATGTTGAAGAAGTTGACGCCTTCCAACCTAATGACTCTTCAAAAATAAGTAATACTGAATTAAAGCACGAGAGGGAAGCTAAAACCTTGTAATTTTAGGGGTGACTAGGCAGCTAAGATGACCTATACAGATCTGACAGTGCATATTGATGACAAGAGGGCCAGCTAAAACCTTGCAATTTTCAGAGTTCGGAAACCCAAGCACACGACCCTTCGGCACCCCCCTAAAGAATCCTACAGTCATCTTCAGAAGGAGAAACACAACAAACAAAAGGATTTTCATGAAAGTAAGAAAGGTCATTAGGGACCAAAGTGACAAACTCAAACCTGATTAAGGCATATCTCTTCAAAAGGAGAATGTATCTTTCTCAACAAAACTAGACATCTGCAAGCCCCTTACCAAGGGACCAGAGTGACAAACTCAAACCTGATTAAGGTATATCTCTTCAGGAGTTTGTATCTTTCTCAACAAAACCAGACATCCTCAAGCCCCTTTCGATCTAATCTGAGCTGACAAAAATCCTCCAAATAGGTTTGAAAGGAAATTAAATGACTAGAAGTACATATAGATACAAACACAAGGAGTGCCATGTTCATCCTGTTCTATTTCCACGTGTGCTTATTTTGCCATACCATCATAAATAAGTTAGTAAATTGAGTGTTGGGCACTCCCACATAGAAACATGAGGGAATAAAAATGCATGTGGCATGTGATGGATATTTAATCTGGAATGCCATTGTTTGCTGATTTTCAACTTCACTACCTACTATTGCCAAAAAGTGATAGCCTTGCTTTGACTGTACCACCTTTTACAGTCACTCCTAATCTATAAGCCTACGAGAAAGCTTACACATGAAACTATTAACCCCTAGCATGATTTATTTCAAATCTTACCAGCAACGTAATGAACTGACATGTAATAATGGTTCACTCACCACATGAGATGAGTCACCATGAAATTAAAACTAAGAGCAAAGTATTGTTGCACAATATGGTATGGCCTTAGAAATTTCATAAACGATACATTTTTAAATCCATATGTTACTAAAGAAAGTTAGTGCAATGAAGTTCCCTGATAGAAGCATTAAGAGAGAAACAACTTATATCAGGAAATCCAAATAATAAATCATCCTTTTCTAACACGTGTCTTTTTCAAAGTAAAATACCTAAGAAGAAAACATGGAAAATTAATCCCACAACAAAGGTGTAATCTATTACAAGTAGGCTAGCCATCATGGATATGGTTGAAAATTGTTCTCCCTAGCTCTTTTAACTAGTTGTAAATCATAGAAAGAGCCAACAGAAACATCACATGCATCGTTGCATACTAGAGAACATCACATACATAAGTGTGAAATGTAGCCTTGCCATAAAAAAGGTCTAAATGTTAACCAATACTATAGAATATTCATATCACGATCTTATGTAGCAAGAGAAATGGAAAACAATGTTGTAATGGTGGTTCAGATGACAATCCTTTCTATATCGAATGAATGGACAAGCTTTACTTCAAACAAAAACTTTATTCTAAACCTGTAGAAAAGAGAAAAAATAGCATCTAGAGAATTCTGAAGGAACTTTTATTGTTTGCCTCACTTTCCTCGCTCCAAGCATTTTACCTATAATAACAAAAATAATTATCTAAAACCATTATATAGACATGTTACACTTATAGCACATTGAAAAAAATAATTACCGAACAATGAGTAGCTTCTTTGGCCAAGCTATTATTGACCCGATTGCATCTTCAATGATTTGATAATTGTCAAATGGTCTAACCAGCTGCTCTTCAGGTTTAATTGACACACCAATGCAAATAGAAGCAAATGCATACCCTAACTTTCCTCCTCCTATTACAAGGTTAGGATTCACACCTATCACTTGTCCTTGAGCTACAATTGATGTTCCATCATCGAAATTTAACAACCTCACGACCTATAAGTTGTATGAATTACAATGTAAAATTTTAGATATCAAGAATCAAAGTTATTAGGAGTTTTTTTTGTTTAATAACCTGTCTTTCTGTAATGGTAGTTCCGCTACATGTTTTTTGAGGCATGGGTGTTCCTTCATTCCTGTTTGTTTCCATATTCTACAATACAAAACACTTATCAAATTAATAAAATCATAACTTATCATTATTACTAAAAATTTGAATAATTACTTGATTTGCTTGAAATGGAACACTCCCGCTTGAATTTCCCAAAATTATTGCTTCGAGATGTTCTTGTCTTTTTTTCAGACCTAACAATTCTATTTTTTGTGAATCACATATGTGTTGTAGGTCTTTGACTGTACCTTCAAAACCCTCCACATATGCCTGATTAAACTCATTAGTCTCATGGTTCACACGAGCCTTCTTTGCACCCAATATTTGATCAACAATTTCATCCTCATCAAGATTTGCATCATTGTTTTCAACTGTTGATTATAACTTGTCCTACAATAGTAACGATAATGATGATAAAAATTTGAGCAAATAAAGTCAATTATGTCATGAATAATTTTATACTTACAATTAGTTCAGCTGATTTTGCATCTACAGGAGTATCATCCTTCTTCTTATGGGTAGCAACAAACAACTGCAATCGACTAATGGGACCCCCTTTATTCTTTTGTTGCAGCTGTTATTAACACACAAATAAAGTATAAGTAGAGTGTGAATGTGTTATGATATTATTATCATTATGTGGCAAATCACTCACATTCGCTCTCACACAAGCATAGGGCATCGACCTCGATGTATGTCGTGTGGTAACAAACTTTCTACTCATACTATTCTTTGCACTCCGTAACTGTAGTTCATGAACATTAACCTTATCACCAATGAAAACTAAGAGAAGACATAATATATAACTAATTATCTTACCTTTCCGTCATTAGAGTCCCAAAAATTCACAAGAAAAGCCAACTGCAATGGGTCAACATGGGAAGGACAATCATTAAGTCTGTCTGTTTTGTCTTTGTGATGTATATAATTTTTTCTTTTGATTTCAAATTTGAAGTTTCTCCAAGAATCCCTAACTGTGCATAGAACCGATTTCTTTCCCTTTGGGTCGTTAGTAAATTTCTTCTGTTAAATGAAAAATAGAATGAATATAACAAATGTACACTTCAATAACACTTTACTAAAATATATTACCAAGACATAATTCCATATTTCAGTTTTCTTTCCAACTGGTGCCAGTTGTGAATTTCTAGCAATTGTTCCCAAAAAAGAAGACAATTCATTTTGATGAGGTCCAATTGGTTCTCCATTTTCATCCAATGTGATTGGTAATTTTGCATCCCCTGTCTTACTCCATAATCGAAGACACTTAGAATAGCCTCATTTTTTATTATACACAACACCACCTAAAAATTTAAAACAATATGAGGCAATTATTTTTAAAATATACATATAAATGCTAAAATATGAGGTAATAGCTAATTGGTGTGAATAGTTGATTAGAAACTTATGTACCTTCATCATGATTAGCATTAGTTTCTTCATCAACCAATTCAAAGTCCTCATCATTTACATGATTGGTTTCAACCTCATGATCTATATTGTCATTATCAACATAATGATCACCTCTCATGTCATTATTTGCCAAAGAATCCCTATGACCAACTCCAACCTCATTATTGATATTGGTTGTATCAACTGAATGACCAACTCCGGTAACATTGCTTGCCAAAGAATTAGCCTTATGAATAGAATGATCATCTCTGATGCTATTATTTGTCAAAGAATTTCTATGATCAGCTCCAACCTCATGATTTATATTAACATTATCAACGCAATGACGAGTTATCATACGGTTGTTTCATAGAGACATCCTTCCACTGATTGTAACATCATGATTTATCATTGACACATGCGGATGCTTCTCTTTTCTGATGTGTACTTCAACATTTTTGTTGCTGAAAACAGATGATGCACCAACCTTTTTATTAGTTTTATTATTCAAATCAGCTTTAGAACTTCTAAGATCATCATTAACTGAACCAAGATAGCATCCCTTCATTCTCAAATCAGCATTAACTGAACCAAGATATCCTCCTTTCATTCCCAAATCATCATTAACAGAACCAAGATAACATCTATTCATTCCCAAATCAACATTAGCTGAACCAAGATAGCTTCCATTCATTTGCAATCGTTTAGACATTCCTACAAAGATAAATATTAAGACAGAATCTTACAACTATAAGTACAAAATGATAATAGATAAATTATATGTCACTGTACCCGCCAATTTTCATTTAATTACTCCATTGTTTGCATCATCAGTTTCTTGTGCAGACAATAATTGTGAACGTCTTTTCAACATCCTGAAAATATAATGCATAACAAATATTAATAAAACAAAACTATAACCATAAAAATATAGTTAAATAATAATGGTTGTAGGGGCTACCTGATATAAACATTATAAAACACTTGTTGATTCGATTATTGAGAACAAAAAAAGTTTGCAAATTTTAAGAGAAATAGTATGCATATTAAAGGAAGAACAATGGTATTGATAATTAATAATAAATTAATAAAACTAAATTCTTATAACGCTACATCAAGATACAAAATATTAAAAACTACATATGATAGATCACAATGATCTCAATCAAGTTGCTCATTATTTTTGCCATCGTAAAAAGTTACACCCTCCATATCTTCTCTAACCAAATCAGATCCATCAGAAACATCGTTAAAAATAGATTCCCAATCATCTGCATGAGAATCTTCAGGTACGCATGTCCCATCCATGAAATTTTCAGTAAGCTTCCCATCCATGTCATAAGTATCACGTGGTGTCGTCTGCACGACAAAGCTCCACCCACGGTGATTGATGTCAGTCAGATAAAAGACTTGTTGTACTTGAGAGGCCAATACAAATGGATTTTCAATTAAGTCAATGAGTTTTAATTTGACCATTGTAAATTCATTTTCATCTTTTTTGACGCCCTTGTTTGCATTGACCCAATCACCTTTGAACAGTACAACTTTCAGTTGCTCATAGTAACTAATCTCAAAAATCTCTCTGAGTACCCCATAGTAGGTAACTTGACCCAATTTAGGATTTTTGTCCTTGGAACTGGAAAAACTTTCTGTCTAGTCATTCACCATTATCCCACTATTCTGGTTTTTTTACCATGTCCCCCCTCCTTGGTTCGAAATCTATATCCATTTGTTACATATCCATTGTATTTGTTCGCCATATTTTGTGGTCCCCGAGCCAGAGTTAGTAGGTTTGATGGCAAATTTTTTGACTTGGCCTTCTCTTCAATCTGTATACATTATGAATTGAGTTATTAATACAATGCTCTAACAATATTAAATGAAATTAATTTTATATACTTACATGCTTCTTAAACCAATCACTAAAAGTGTTCATATGAATATTACTGATTTCCCAATGTCTTATACGTGGATTCAATTTCTTCACGTGGTGAATGTGTTCCCTACTAACAAGTACATAAGTCATGTGTACAAACATCTAACGGTGAGCATGCATATTTCTTAATAATTTAATGAACTCACTCCATGAACAGTTCAACTGCAACATAATTAGATAAAATATACTGATGTGCAGTTTTCAGCATCACATCTTCAAGATAAACAGGAATACTCTTTCCTATTCGACGTCCTTTGTGTGAAAATATAGACCAATCATCATCAGTAACAATATCATCATCTTCAACATCATTTCTAGCCAATTTTGTGAACCTCGTATCTACCCCAAAGAGATACCTTGAACAAAATGTTAAACATTCATCTGCCAGGTAACATTCTGCTATGGAAGCTTCTGGAGCAGCTTTATTCCTCACATATTCTTTCAAAATTTTCAAGTATCTATAATGATAAATATAATTTGTTTAAAATCAAAAAATACATTTGATAAAATTTTAGTGAAACAAATAGTAAAAACATACTACCTTTCCACTGGATACATCCAACGATAAAATGGCGGTCCAGCTATCTTAGCTTCTCGTGGAAGATGAATGATCACGTGCTCCATTATGTCAAAAAATGAGGGCAGGAAAATCTTCTCCATGTTGCACATAGTCACCGCAATTCTAGATTCTAACTTCTCAATGGCATACAGATTTATCTCTATTGAGCATATGTCTTTGAAAAATCTAGACAACTCAGTTATTACAATTATGGCGTTCTTGCTCGGCAACGCTACCCGTAAAGCCAATGGCAGAAATTGTTGCATTAATATATGGTAGTCGTGACTCTTTAATGCCAACAATTTTATTTCTTTGATGCGTGCATTTTGTAATATATTGGAGGAATAACCATCTGGAACCCATACAGACTTCAACAACTTACAGAATAATTCTTTTTCCTCCTTTTTCAAAGTAAAACAAGAAGGTGGAATAATAATATTCTTACTTCCGTTCTTGATAATGTGAAGTCTAGGTCTTATTCCCATCTCTAAAAGGTCATAACGAGATTTTTCATTATCCTTTGACTTGTCCATCCCAAGTAACGTGTGAATCAAACTCTCACATACATTCTTTTCAATATGCATTACGTCAAGATTATGACGAATAAGGTTGTACTTCCAGTATGGCAACTCAAAGAAAATGCTTTGTTTTTTTTCCAATTGTAAGGCATATTGTCTACATCTCTGGTTTGAACTAAAACTTGATTTCCAGACAACATCTTTGGAGCAGTTCTTAATTCTTCTTTTCCATCAAATGAGGACATATCCCTACGAAATTTATGATCCATCGGAAGGAACCTCTTGTGGCCCATGAAACATTGTTTCCTACTATGTGGTAGTCTAATAGACCACGTGTCCTTATTGTAAATAGGGCATGCATCATACCCACTAGTTTGCCAACCAGATAAATAATCATAGGCAGGGAAGTCATTTATCATCTATAGTAAGGAGACACTCAATTTGAATACAACTTTACGATCAACATCGTAGGTATCAACACCAACTTCCCACAGTTCTTTCAACTCTTCAATCAGAGGTTGTAAGTAGATATCTATCTTCATTCCTAGTTGAGTTGGACCAGGAATAATCATAGAAAGGATAAAATTATGTGTCTTCATGCATAACCATGGTGGTAAATTGTACGGAATCAATATGACTGGCCAAATACTATATGATTGGCTCATCATGACAAATGGATTAAATCCGTCAGATGCTAAACCAAGACACACATTACGAGAATCAGATGCAAAATCAACATGCATGTTATCAAATGTCTTCCATGCAGGTGAATCTGCTGGATGTCTTAAAACTCCGTCCTTGATGCGACTTTCATCATGCCACCGCATTAGTGGTGCGACTCTAGAGGACATAAACAATCTCTTCAACCTAGGAGTCAAGGTAAAGTAGCGCATAACTTTACAAGGAACTCTTTTCTTTTTAATTCCCATACTTTGTGCACCGTCTACATCAGTATCAGTCTCTATATATCTAGAAACATGACAACGCAGGCATGAAGTATTATTTGCAAACTCCTTACGATGCAAAATGCAATCATTTATACATGCATCAATTTTCTCGTAGTCAAGACCAAGGTCCCTAATTATTTTCCTTACTTCATATTATGAGTCAGGCAACGTGTCACCCTCATGAAGCAAATCCTTCAAAAGTTCGAGCAACTCAGTAAATGATTTATTGCTCCAATGATTGCTACATTTTATATGGAACAACCTCACGACGGTATACAGCTTGGAATACTTCTTATTTCCAGGATACAACTCTTGTGCAACAATCTCTAACAATTTGTAGAATTACTCAGCTTCTTCGTCGTCGACAAATACAAATGAATCATCGTCGTCGTTGTCCATAGTTTCTCAACAGTTTTAGACTCCATATGCATCGTGCAACATGTCTCTCATATCATCAAACGACATGTTGTCTTTCATAGAAGAATCTTCCGTGGCATCATAAGAAGTCTCACCATGAAAAATCCAATCAGTGTAGCTGCTGAAAAAACCATTCCATAACAGGTGCTCGGTTGTCACTTGACGGTTGTGTCTTTGTGTATTTAGACACTTTTTACAAGGGCATAAGATAGTCTCATTCCTACTACATTTTTTGAAAGCGTCCTCTATGAATTTGACTACCCCAGTTAAGTACTTTGTACTAGTCCTGTCTTCCTCAATTATCTAGCTTTTGTTGATCATACTTCCCTAGATAAACCTAAGTAAACACATCAATATAATCAATATATACGTAGAAATTATTAATCAAATGGAAATATTTAAAAAAAATTAATAATAAAGAAGGTAAAAAAGTATACATAAATTTAACACGATGAAAAATTAAATATATAAATAAGTAGAAAATCAATAAAGTATAATACCGATCATATTATACATTATATACTACATAATACTTTGACAAGCCATTTATATATCTATTTATCTATGACGTATTGGCAATAAATAGCAAAATAGTTTTGTCTTATACAAAATACAATTGAGTTAGCATGTAAGAACGTAAGACATGCATGTATAACATATACATATAAGTTGTTATACAAGCACATGAAAAACCTGAGCTCAATGGTTATGTAGAGACTCATCTCTTTTAGGGGAGTGGTAGTCTATCATGTGAAGAGTCATCTCATGAATGGAATGAGCAGTTATATGTAGGTTAGTTTTATGCATTTTCCATTTGCCTACCAAACATCTTTTAGCTATGGATCTCTCGGCTTACATAAATTCTGGTTGGTTCTTATATAAGGAGTTTATGTATATTATTTAGAATAAGATTTCAGAATCATGCCTTCTTGTGTATAATAACCATGCTTGAGTAAAACATAATTGTATAGTTTTCTAGCTTTTTTGGTCATTTCAATTGAATGTCAATATCCAGTGAAAAACCTCTGTGAAATGATCAATCCAGATCCATTTTTACATACTCCAAACAGACCCCACTACATTCTGCCACTTCCACAAACTACTACATGCCATGAACACTACTTTGCATGGAACCCCTAGTGCCAAATTTGCATTTAGGACACCAACGCCATATTTGGCATCTCTATTCTTTAAAATAGTGGAGTCTCTTTTAAAGTGAAGTCTATATAGTTGGAACAACTTGAGGTTTGTCTACTGGTTTCTTGATTTTTTCTATGGTGTACTTATATCCATATAAGCCTTGCTCTGAGTTTTGTTGGAAACATGAATCCTTGCTGGGGTTTCTGTGGACCTCAAACTCACAATATTGTCCTCTACATCTTCATCATTTGGAAAGGAAAAAACAACCTTTCTTTCCCTACCACTATCAATATAGTCTTTGTTGCATAATTTTGACTATTCTTCCCTCTCAATCAGCCAATGCACTTGCCACTACTATGTTTTGCATCAACGTGGTGGTATTGTTGCATAATTAATTGTCTTTAATTGATGATGAGCTCATTTTTCATCTAGTCTTTATGTTGTGTTCATGTCTCCTAATCTGTATTGTAGACATACCTCAGTAGAGAAACATATATATTTGAACATGCACCATGGAAACCCATGACATGCTATTGATGGACCTGAATAGTTGAAAACTTGAATAAATTTTTTTGACGGACTAATATACACCACAATTAATCCATCTTGAATACTTCAACTTGTTTATTGATGGCATTGAATCGAAATATCGTACATCCATCTTGATTGTTATTCCTGAAATGGCTATTAAATGGGACTCCCTGCATATTACTAGTTTCTCTGAAGGGATCAGATAAATATAAGCTTTATCATACAATAGTAAACATTACACTAAAGGTTCCCTTTATACAAAATCTAGTTCAAAATGGGAAGTCCTTTTTGTTGATGGCTAGATGAAGTGTGTAAAGGGAAGCAAAAGATTATAAAACTACTACAGAACCTACTTGGTTAGGTTAGATGTATTGTATCACATGTTTATATTACTAGTTTATAGTTTTCCAAATTATCTAAGAGATAATTGACTGGGGTGAAATAGATTATGGTGACAATCTTTCCCCCAAGAGAAGGATCACATATATGAAAATTGGTATTCGCAGGACTTACAACCAGCAATCAAGCACTATGAAGTTATACCTATGTGTATATAAAGTCACAGAGGGCATATAATGAAAGCTTATTGGATACACCATGGATATTTATATGACCACGTCAGTTATCACCTAGCAAAGCATGGTTATCCCCTATTTATACTACAATTGTGAGGAAAATCAGCCCTCTGTATTCAGTCTCTTGTTTTGTAAATGAGAAATCCCATAGATGAAGTATGTAAACACTAAACAAGGGTGAAAGGCTATGGTGTACCATTCTAAACACATAGAAAGCCAACTAAAAGGAGTATTGGAATCAAGTTGAGGGAAAAACAAACATTTGTTTAAGTTAAATTTCTAGTTAGTAGTATAGAATGGTCAACCAGACATGAATTCAGCTCACCAGCTTTAGTGTACACTAGCAAAATGATTTCTCCAGGATAAGCCTACCTAGTGCCTACTCTGTTGTGAAGATAATTGATGTTCTACAGGGATTAGTATGATACATGTTTTGTCCTAGTCTGTATTTTATTACAAAATGAGTCATTTTTTCTATAGTTTAGTTGAATAGAACTCCTACTCTTTGAAGTTGTTACTTGAGATATAGGCGTACCTTGAGAAAATTGGAATCATATTGAGGATTTAGCCTCGATGGTAACTTGGCATGACCAGTTAATATAGGTGTACATGGATCTTATTCCAACTCAAAAATATGCCAAGATCAACATAAGACACAAACTCTTTATAGATTAGGTCCTCTATTGATATTACATATGTTAATCATTCTCAAAGAGGGGTTATTCATATTATAAATTATCAATTAATTATCCTTCAACATTAGGTTTTGATTTAGTTTAATTGAACCTTTATAACCAGACGGTCAGCTTTGGCATTTATTCTAGTTAGAGGCTAGCATTTTAAGAAGAACACAGGGGGAAGACCATCAGTACAATGAGTGTCTTAACAATGTTAATCATACAAACAAACCTCCCAGGAAAAGATTCATCGCAGAAGTACTGTGACACTTTCTAAAAGCAAGACCATGACATAGTGACTCAAAATAACTTTTGTTGCTCCAGTAGAAAGAATAGATCAACGATGAAGACAAGTCTAAAAAATTAAGTAAATACAAAAACATAAAGCATGCATATCAATGAGGTCTATTATGAGGCCATTCTATTGGTGATTGAACAATCTCTCAGTATGATTTTTTTACTATGACAGTGTATTCTACTCGTTCTGATTTCTGAAACCACGCACTATCCCTCATCCCCCCACCCCCACCCCCACCCCCCCACACAAACGCTTCCTGTCAGGACATTGCTAAGATCGAATTTGGAAGCTATGCTGAGAATATCAACAAATTATTAAATGCTACTGATAGGCATTGAATCACAATTATTGCTTTAAAGATGTACACTTAGTTTTACTACTTTGTCCCTCTATTCTTATGTGTTTGTTTAAGAAGAAGGTTTCTTTATGAAAATAGTTTGAGTAGTTCTCTTGATGCATAGATCCATTTCATGGAGTATGAAGGAGGAAAGATAGGAAGATAATACTGGATACAACAATGTTTTATTGTTATGATGTAGTAGACGTTATGTCTTATATGTATATGATTGTAGATGCCCCCTGCTAGGCAATATAGAAAACTGAGGCAATATTAGAATAATATTAGATCAAATTGTTAGTTTAACAAAACACAACCTTTGTAGGAATATATCAAATTATAGAAACCTATTATGTCTATTTAATTTTAACAAAAGCCTCACTGAAGACCTCACTATTACCATCCTCCCTCCTTCCTTGATTCTTCTCCACCAGACACCCCTTCCCTCCCATTTTGTCCTTCATTCCTGCATGACGAATTTGTTGATTTTGCTGCTAGGAAGCAACAAGGGTTGGATGAAGTGGTGGGGAAATAAGGCAGAGGTTGGAAGGTTGGAGGTGAAATTAATAAGCATTGTGCTAAGGTTTGCTGCCCCAACACCATTTTAGATTATTGTTTCTACGAATTGTTGACTGACATCAACATCATTGCGTGGAGCATTCTGCTACTTCTCCTGCCTACTTTCCATCTTACCCTTTTGTGCGCATCCTTCCATTCCCTAAACTCGACTTCTTAGTATTAGCAGTGGTCCACGAGAACCTCATTGCATGGAGAGTAAGATACAATCCAACACAG
Source organism: Alisma plantago-aquatica (assembly GCA_963693085.1). Lineage (NCBI taxonomy): Eukaryota > Viridiplantae > Streptophyta > Magnoliopsida > Alismatales > Alismataceae > Alisma > Alisma plantago-aquatica. The sequence continues at coordinate 491,040,359 of OY856415.1, forward strand.
CTAGATACAGGTAAACAAACATGCCCTATAGGTAAAGACTAACCTGGACGTCTGGGCGCTTTGTTGTTGGGTGGCAAGTTGGAGAGACCGTGCCCTCAGGCTACTGGGCGGCGACGCTGGAGAGATGTCACACCCCTCAGGCTGCTGGGTGGTGGCGGTGAAGAGAAGTACTGATCTGGCGACCCTCTGCTTGGCAGTGATGACAGAGAACAGATGCAGGCAAATGAATCAAAAGATGTGCGATCTAGGGATTGTGGGAGAGGGAAAACTGCTTGGGGTGGAATGACGGTGATCGATCCTAAGAACGGGGAGGGATTAAGCGTAGGGGAGTGGGAAAATCGTGGGCAATTGGGAGACAGCATATGCATTTTTCACCGCGTGGGAAATGTCGCGCGCGGGAGGATTAGAAAGTGGGGCGGACAAAAATTTCAATGAATAAATATGAAGTTTGGTTTTATTTAGAAAAGTTTTCATTTAGCTATATTTAGTTATTACATTGAAGACATGGAGAGGATAAGTGTAGCTATGTCTTAGGAATTGAGTTAACTATAATTATTTTATTTATACTTTTAAAATTTGTAGCTAACAAGGGATTTAACTACATAGAAATTATATGTAATTAGAAAAATCGTAGTTAAAGACCATCTTTTTTGTAGTGTCGGTCCGGTCCGGTCCGGTCCGGACCGCAGACCGACTTTTATATAAAATTTATGTATATTTGAATGTGTATTCTATAATAACTACAAATAAAGTACACATATATAAGCACTACTAGTATAAATGTTTGATACCAAAGTTATATAATTGTTAAAATTACTAAGATTATCAACTTTGTACAATTAAATAAGTTGTAAAATATGTAAAAAAGGCTGATTACGGTCCAAACTGTCCGGTCCAGTCCAGTCCTATCACAAAACGGTCCGGTCCCGGTCCGATCCTACCTCGAAACAGTCCGGTCTGCGGTCCATATATTTGTTGAAATCCGATCTGCGGTATGATCCGACCCAGTTCTGAACCGATGTTCAGCGCTATTCTGGCCGGACAACATATGAATGTTGTTAAACAAACATTCTAATTTGTCCTCTTGTGTAATTAATGAAGGAAAATTTCTATTTGAAAAGCGATATGCTATGTTCCACAGATAAAATCACACTCTTTTTTTCTTTATACATTAATAGATAAAAAAATAATATTAAATTAATATGCAAAATAATGTATATAATTTTTTGTCTTTATGTTGTATGTTGTTTTTACTCCACACGTCATATTTAATTTGAAAAACAAAGCATCCGAAGGATACACACAAACACATTTTTGTTGCAAAAAGCATATCTCCAGACCGCAGTACCAAGCCCCGTCCCCCAACTGACGTCTCTGGCAGGCGCCGGTCTCGGCGTACCTTTTTCCTTCTTTTCAGGACAAATCCAGATACTCGCCAGCATTATTATAATCGTGGAGACCAACGCAGGAATGCTGTGTCCCCTTCTGACTGCTCGACCTCTACAAACTCATAATATCGTCCCCCCTTCGTCTCCCGCCGTTCAATGAACCTCCACTCACCTTTCCCCCCATCCATTTGCCCAAATATTTTAGCAACCTAGCCCTTGTCCCTTTGTCCAGTGTGGATTTTCACGTTTTCTTGTTTATTCATAAGGTTTCCACACCCCCACCCTGAACTGCTCTGCCGGCAATGGCACCACCGGACAGTCCACAGTCGCTGCAGTGAAGGAAGCTAGGCTGGTCTCTGGGTGTAGCAGAAGGGGAGAAGTTGTTGGATGAAGGGTGGGTTATCCAGTACACAATAGATATGCGGTCAGAGTTGGCATACATGCAGTGGAAGGAAACTGGGAAGGCGTTCTGAGCAGCCGGGCTGCAGAGAGCGCCCTCCTCTTACCTCCTGAACCTGCACATTTTACTGCATGTCAGTGTTGTGGTTTTCGTCTTGCTCGTTGGGCATCTGATATATGCTGTGGCATTTTAATCTGTGGTTAGAATCAAACTGGAGTAGAGGTGTCCTTCAATGTCTGTAGCAACAGGAAGCAAATAGCACGACGGTCGTTTCCTGAAAGGTGATCTGTGCTGGGCTGTAGGAAATCGTTGTGCCCGAAGGGTTTCCCGGTGTGAGAAGAACAGATTCAAACAGGGTTTGTCTGGGATCCCTTTTAACAGAGCGCGGATTTCAAGAAATCTCGGTCCCGTTCGAGCAATGTCTGCGGTACTTGCTAAACAAGAAGGTCTGAGCTTATCATTTTTCCGTGCTACAATGTTCTGCGAAGGCTGAATGTAGCATAACAGTAGATTTTGATCTGCTTCCCATGTTCGCGTAATCAAGCGTCCCCAAAACAGTACCCGTTTTCGAGTCTTCTTCTCGTTTTCTGATTCGTAGCAACTGGTCGACCTCTACGACACTAGCCGATCCGCACTCGGCAGTGGTGCTCTATTTGTCTCCGTCTCTCCGCTTGCGGTCCTGGACAATGGGGTGCGTCCACTCGAGGGTGGACAAAGAGGAGACAGTAGTAAGATGCAGGGAGAGGAGAAGGTTGATGAAACAGCTGGTGAGGTGTCGAGGCGAGCTAGCATCTGCCTACCTCGGGTACCTCCAGTCTCTGCGCAACACGGGCGCTACTCTCCGCCAGTTTGTCGAGGACGGGCCAGGAGGTACTGATAACCACTCCACCACTGGGATGCCACAGTCGCCGCTCCCCCTCCCACCGTCGCCGCCACCACCACCAATTTTCAGTCCGGACAGCAGGAGAGACGAGAACCTCGACGATGAGATGGGTGGTGAGAACAAGGGTAATGAAGCGGCCGATGTCATAGAAGTACTCGCCGGCGACGATGAAGATGTAGACATTGAGCATCGCAGCAGCTGTGATCTCTACGCTCCCCCGCCTCCGCCTCCTCCTCCACCACACTCCCTAGATCAAACCTGGGAGTCCTCCTGGAATCACATTTGTGACCACAAGTCATGTTCCACGCCCTCTTCACCTGGTCCACTGGACTCTATCACTGTTGCTCCTCTGCAGGAGCTGGAAGATGAGACCTGGGCAGAGACAAACACGGAGTTTGCTGACGGTGAACAAGACTGGGAGGAGGGGAACGGTGAAACTGAAGATGGATTGGTTATGAAGCCTTTATTGGGTAAGTTGCCCGGACCGGGGGATGTTCTTGGGGAGGATAACTCATCGGCGGTAAGCTGGTTCACAAAGGACTCTGACATGGCCGTGATTGTCTGGAGGAACAAGAAAACACTAGCTGGGATTGTGAAGCAACTGGATGATTACTTCTTAAAAGCATCGGAAGGTGGCACCGAGGTTGTGGCTATACTGGAATCCAACAAGAGCCGCATTTTCAGACAAAATATCGCCTGCAAGAATGGTAATTAACTCTGCGTGCTTTGCTATTTTACCAAAATAACATAATTTCTTTATATGTGGAAAACATTTATTTCAGTGGAAATGTCATCTATGATGTTTGGCTGGCATAGATCCATCTAATTTACTCTGTGGACACTTTTGACTGTGTGTCTATATGTACTTAAGAGGTAATGAAGTGATTGTTTTTCTTTTTTTCTGAAATGGTTGGCTCACTCTTTCCATCGAAATTTTGTATGGTAATGTTTCAAACACATCTATATCCACAGCTGTAGTATCTTTTGTGTATGTGTATCTACTTCCAAAATTTTATAGCTTACAAAATATAAGTTATATGCCCTTTCTTAATGCCCCAAAATGATGCTAAATTAAGATGGTAATAACTCTTATTATATCATGATTCATTTCTAATAGGTGATTGTTCTGATGTATCACGAAGCTAGTATTGAAAATAATCTTGCATGAGCGACGAACCTCTTGCCACCCCCTTAACAGACCATCTTGTATTAGTCTTTCCTTGATCTGTAAAACTAGATCTTAGTCCCTTTATGCTATGGTTAGACTTATTGATTAGATTTTCATAATAAATTAAAATCTAATAGCATATTTGTATACCTTGTTTGTCATGTTGAAATCAATATATTGCTAATCAACCAATTAAATTATCTATTTCTATCCTAGGTGTTTTTCTGGTTGTGAAATCTCTCACAATCCCTAGCCTCTTTTGCTTTCTTCATTCTCTCTCTTTCTAGTCTTAGCTCCTAGCTCTTCATAGTCGACAGACTCGACATTAACACCACTGCCCACAACATGAAGAGGTGGCGATACAAGGCGAACATTGCCAGTGGTGGTTTAGGCATGTGCAAACAATGCCGGTAGTAGAGGCAGGTGCAAACTGGTGACCATTAACAAAGTTGGTACTTCGTTATCCTGGATCTTTCACCATTTACTGGAACTTTCACAAGAGGACAGCAGTGGGGACAACCAAAAAATTGCATAATTTGTTGGCTGCATCTAATGAAGTAAGGAAACTTTTTGAAATATTGAACACACACAAAAATGTTGTTTATTTTTCAAGCTAATATCTTGCAAGGAGATTTATCTATTTTCTACATGTGTAAAATACTACGATGAGCTAAGGGTGTACCATCTTAATTTGGCGTCTCTCTATAAGTAGTGGAAGGAGCTTCATATGAAGCTGCTTGTCAGTCGGCTTGATTCTTACTTGGTGATATCTGAAGAATTAATGGCCAGTAATTGCAAAGTTGCAGAGTTGCATGTTACTTTTTGATGGCTGCTGCTTCTTGAAACTTCATTTAGGTCACTACCCTTGCTACCTCTTCTAATGGAGTGAAGGTAGAGGTGATCCTTACTTGCCCAGGAGAGGACATAAAGAAGAAGCTCATACTAGATCTTCTGGCTGACCTTGCTACAATTTTTTTTGAAGGATTGTTGGTATAGAAGAAAAGAGTTATTAGAAGCTTGGAAAATACAAAACCAACCTTGCTCTATATTAAAGAGTCTGGTTAATTTAGAATTAAGTTATTTGAGTCTATTTGTGTATGGGCCCAAGTTTATCTTGGCCCATTAGGGGTTAGTCTAAAGTCTGCACGCTTCCTCCTCCTATATAAGGAGAGGGTTTTCTCTTATCAAAGAAATAGCACATCCTTCTTTTAATTTAAACTCTAGAGAAGACAAAAAGATTTTCTTCCGCCTGTGGCACCGAGCATCTATTCCTTTGTAGAGGAAACAAAGTAATCTCCAACTCCCTTGCTGCTGTCGTAAACTCTTCTCCCCGTTCTTCCATGCCTTCATCCACCGCATCACTCCTACTGCTGCTCCTCACCGCTCCAACCAAGCTCCTGTTCCCTCGTCACCCCTGATCTCCTCGCATCCAACAATCTTCATGCCGCCACATCACCTCCTAAACCCACCGCGTCACCTCCTAACTAGCCTGCCGCTGCTAACCCCCCACTCTTTTCTCTACACACCACCATCCAATATATCCACTACCCCCAAGCTCACCATGAACCCCTCCAACAAATTCGTTGCCCACCACCAACTCCTCCCACAACCCGCTCACATGTCACAATCTACTGTAGTCTAACCCTCTAGCCCGCTGTTGTTGCTGTAACCGGCTCATTACCCCACTAACACCCAATCCTTTTCAGTAATCGCGCCTCTCCATGCGCTTTTCTTTTCTTTACAACAATAACAACAAATTGGCAGTAACTGGTCTCGTACCCTGTAGTGGCTGGTAGCTGGAAAATCGGCAACTTGGTTTTTTAGCCGAACCTTCCCTAATGTCAACTCTGGCCCTCGATGCAATTGCTACATCCAACAAGTATATGGTTTTCGGATGGCTTGGGATCCGCTAGTACAACCCTCTATGGAGTAGGTCTCGTTTGTAGACCATCAACAAGAGGCCATTGTTGCGACATGTTACTTATTGGAGGAGAAGATCAACTTCACAACAAGCCCAAGCTTACCGGGTACTAATACCATCTATCTCTAAATGGATATGTCACATAGCAAGATCAAATTGTTTGTGGATCTAGTCATTCTTGTTAGAGCAAATTTGGATGGATTTTATCTGTCATAGTATTATTTAAGATTTGTGCTTGGCTTCTCTTCTAAAATCTTTGTAGTCCTTTTTCTCAGGGCTCTGCCCCCGAGCACCTGTGAACCCCCAAATTGGGGGGCCGCGCCCTCAACCCCCGACAGTGCTATTACTTATTTTCTTTATGGAGTGTTTCTTTATCATCGTTCACCCCAACCACTCTTAGTTCGTTTCATGGTGGTGTGAGGGGGAGAAATAGAGGAAAGATGAGATGAAGAGAGAAAATTTCTACTTCTATCTATGAGGATTTTCTTGCTGCTCTCTATATGTTTGGGGATCTTTATGCACTTTTTGAAGAGCTTGTGGACTTCTACTAGTGATATTTGCATCTAAAAGTCTCTTAGTGTTATACGCTTCTTGGAGAATTTACTATATGAGTATTTGGAGCTTCATGTCTTCTGCTTGCTTGTTTAAGCTGATGGTTGTCTATCCGGCTATGTCGACTCTACTCTCTTCTTTTTGTTCGTGCTTTATTTGCACGTTGACATTGTCCATGCCTTGTGCACGTTGACTTTCTGAACTGTGAACCAACACTCTCTGACTGCGACAGTAGCGATTGTGATGAAGACTTTGACGCCTTCTTGCTACTGGTTACTACTCCTCCAGATGCCACATCTTTTTTATCAAAATGCATATGTTACCTGTTTGCGACCTGCACCTCCCACTTGCGACATGCTTCAGATAATATTCTACTTGCTTGCATACCTGCTTTGGCTTATCTACTTAAGGGGGAGTATTTGAGTGATGAGTGCTTTTTTGTAATAATGAGGGGAAGAAATATTCCTATGTGGGCTTGGCTTATCTTTATTTTTTTGTCTATCTCTTTGTTTCCAAGTTGACTTGGGATTCTCCCAAGCTTTAGCTTGAGGCGAAGTATTAGAGTGTTTGGTTAATTCATAATTAAGTTAATATGAGTCTGTTTGTATATGGGCTCAAGTGTGTCTTGACCCATTAGGGTTTAGTCTAAAGTCTGTACGCTTCCCTTCTCCTATATATAGGACGGGGGTTCCTCTTATCAAAGAAATATCACATCTTGCTTTTAATTTAAAACACTCTATACAAGTAAATCCTTTTTGCTTGTCACGAAGCAATGTGGCACTCCCTTTATACAGATAGGGCAGTCTTCCATACAAGAACGACATAATAACCAAAAATATAAGTAATATGTAAGTACGTGAAATGAAAGGGCCTAATAAAGTTGAATAAGTTAGCATTTCAACTTTTATAACTTTTTATTGTGAATTAGCAGAGATATTAGAATCATTGTGTATTAATGAAAATGTGATCCGAAATAGAGTTGAATGGAAAAGAAGGATCCATTTATCCAACCACAAAGTGTTATACAATGAGGCTTAGATGATACACGATGATATAAGTCAATACATTTGGGTGTCATATAACATTTTGTCTATAAGTTGTTGCACAAACAAAGTGTTATACAATGAGGCTTAGATGATACACGATGATTTAAGTCAATAAATTTGGGTGTCATATAACATTTTGTCTATAAGTTGTTACTGTGCATATTTTCCTTATGGTCCGTTTTGTTCCCTAATACCCTTTTTGTCCTGTCCAAAATTAGGCATGTATTCTACCTTTTGTTCCTTGTTTTGAAGAGACTACCTTTTGTTCCAAAATACTCTTTTAGGTGATTATATGGAAATATACATGGATCTATATGTTAATTTTGATGTCATTTTAAGCACCCATGGAAATAACATTTGTGAAAGATCTTCATTTGTTAAAGGGAATTTCAATAATCCCTAAAATTTGTGGACCATGGAAATTTGTTATGAAGTTTTGGCCTGATATTATCACAAACACATAATTAATCACAGTGATACAAGAATTACATCAAGATTGATGGCAATATAACTTGTTACTCAAAGTTGGAAAAAGTCTGCATGCTGTATGTAGTGTGGCTATTTTATTAATTATCTTACTAACCAATGATATAATCAATCCTTGTTCATGCCTTCATTTTGAGTAAAGGACATCATACAAGCAAAGCAAATTCGTAGACATTAAGCACGTCATACCTTGAACATTAGAGAAGTTGGAACTATGTGCAATACTCAATTGGAATGCCATCAACAAGAAGTTTCCCGTTGAGATATTAAAAAAAAGCCCATCCACATTCACCGACTATGCATGTTCCTATTAATGTGTCTTGCACTTGTAAATCCAATGGCAACTCGACATGTGCTCGCTCTGTAGCAATCCTTGTTGGTAGTTTCTATCAACAAATTTCTAAAGGTAGTTTTGGAGGAGAAAAGACTGTGATCACTTGATGATATAGCGAAAACCAAGTGTCAAGTACACTTCTAAGTTTTCCAAAGCAAACCCTAAACGATTGCTTTATATCATATAAGGATGTTTGAGCTTGCAAACTCGGGTAGACTCCTCCTGAATCCAGTGTTGTTGCATATAGACCTCTTCTTCAAGATGACCATGTAGGAAAGTGTTCTTGCTGTCTAATTGAAATAAGGGCTAGTTCTAGATATGTGGAAAGGGAATTGACAAGTTGGACAAAAGCAATATGTGTAACAGGTGATAATGTCTCAGAAAAGTCAATAGCAAAACCGGGTAAACCCTTTAGCAACAAGGTGAGCTTTTAGTCTGTCCATAATGCCATTGGTTTTGAATTTTATCGAGAGGATCCATCGACATCCAATTTTTTTTCATGCCAAGTCAGCCAGTCAGGACATAATATAAGGGTACAATTGTCATGCAATATTGTGATCTTCTCAAGCATCATAACTTTTTGTCTAGGGTGTTGAGAGGGCCTTATGATATCTTATATGAATCTGAATGGAATTTAAATGCATTGCTATGTATATTACCTTTCTAACAGGCTTGTGGAGACATGTATACGAAATTGAGCTTAGTGGTGCAAATACGTATACGTTTTTGGAGAGTAAAACGTTGTGCATATTCGTCAGAGGTTGAAGAAGTTGGTGGAGGGTTATCAAGGCAGACAAACAGTGGCTTAGTATGTCTAAGCACCTAGAACACCTAGGTGCATGATCTGCTTATAAAATTTGCATATTGTATATGGTATATGATATAAGATATATATCACACATACAAGTCGTTTTATGTATATATTTATGTTTTACACCTTAAATTGTCATATAATAGTGTACTATAAGCCGAAAACCACATGAAAAACAATTGCACATGTCATGCATAATATTACAACTACATTTTAGAAAAAACCCAGAAAAAAAACTATGTAGGCGTCCTAGACGGTCATAGGATGCTGCCCAAGCGGTCCTAGGTGCCACCCCTTGCACACATATTCCTTTTTATCTAGTTAACAACCTAGGCAAACCCCCTTGGACGCCTAGCTGCCTAGATGGATCCCTCAACAACTATGGTGGAGCTTGGAGAAGTAGGTCTCCCTTTGGCCGTTAGTCATATACATGAGCAAACTATTGGGTAGTAGGTGTAGCTTCAGTTGGGGTGGGGGGCTCAAGTGATGGTGAGGAAGTGATGATGGAAGATCAATTTCAACAGGATGACAAAAATTTAGTTCGATAAACTCATTTCCAAAGTGGGTGTTTTTTGTGGCAAAAAAGATGTTGGTTCATGAAAAATGACATTAGAGGAGTGGATCCTCTTGGTTCCAGGGCACTAACATGATAACATAGATAATCCTTCTAAAACATTTGCATCTAAAAAAAGAGACTTAATGGAACACTTGTAGCTTTGCTTAGCTGGTAAAGCCTGTTGATGGTTGTAGTGCATCTCGTGGGTCTGAAACCTGGTGGGGCACCTGGAAAAGGGGTCAAAAAGCAACAACCGTGTCCTTCTATGCGTGTGTGGAGGGACTTTGGAGCCCTGGTCTTAACCTGGAATATCAAAAAGAAAAGAAATGAGACTTAACGTATCCTGGATCTAGTTTGTCTGCCTTAGGTCAAAAATATAATAAAGGCAACAACCTCATAGACTCAAATAGGGAGACGAAAGGTACAAAAGCAAACTAATGCTTAATAACATTATAGGCGTTAAAGACAACTTTAAACATAGACATGCGATCTTGGAAGAGCTGTGGTAATGTCCCACAAAAATCTATTCTAGAACTCATTAACTCCATTTTGTTGTGGAATGTGGGTGCATAATCGTTGATGGTTCATCGCCATTGTCTTGATATAATTTGGAAATTGATTTTGATAAATACTGAAGAGCATTGTCGGTTCAGATAACTCTAATATTAAAGTTGAATTGAGTTTTAAAAAATGATAGATGGATTGAAACACACCAAATATTTCATCCTGACTTTTTTACAGATACAACCAAGTCATTCAAGAAAAGACATTGAGAAAAGAGATTCGGTACCAATATCCAATAAAACCCTTTGCACAAAATGGGCAACATATATCACTATAAAATGAGATTGAAATGTTTGAAGCACATAGCATTGGTTTTCTTGGAAAAGAAATCCTATGCCGTTTTCCTAATTGGAAAAAAATGGCGGATCAGTTACACTAGATGAGGATGACTTAAGCCTTCTAAGTTTTTCTAAGGAAGGATGTTCTTTCGGTAACACCGGTGGATTTAAAGGGTGACAAAAGTTAAAAAAAACACAAATTTTGATGTCCATCACCAAAGTAGCAGAGATCACGCTATTGTACTCGAGCCAATCGTCCTCGAACTCTCGAAATCCTGTAATGCAAAACTATTACAACCGAATTTTACACAACAATCTAGGGAATCAACAAGTTTGGAAACAAACATTAAGTTAAAAGCAATATGTGGAATACAATCTACGAGTGGATGTTTAAATTTAGGTGGGATATTCGCACTCCCACATTGTTGGATAGTTTTAATAAAAGAGAGTTCAAAAGTAGGATTCTATTGTGGGGAGAAGCTTTCTCATAGTCTGTCATATTTTAGGTGGCCTTAGAGATAACAGTCCGAGACGAGTTGGTTACTATCTCGGAGGCCTCTATATTACCTTGGTTGGAGGCCATATGTATAAAGGACGTTGCAATAGGTTGCCATGCCATGATGATTTTGAAAAGAACTCGCTACTGTCTGAGAAATGCGAGCCACATCACCATCTCTACCTTACCTATATGGTTGACCATGCTTCTGATAATAGTTTTCCTTCAAATGGCCACTCTTGTTGCGGAAGGTGCACTTGGGTTTTTGACCACCACCTCATCATCTCCCACATGCTGCAGATACCACAACACTTCAAGGATTTAGAGAGTTGGCATCGATAAGTTGTGGACGCAGATTGGATTGTTACAAGTGCTTTCCAAGATTGTGTTGAGAGTGAAGAGAGTTAATCTCTTGCCAAGATTTTGCTATGGACTAGAGAAAACTAGGGTGAAGCATGTTGAGGGATTTGGCAACAATGAATCATGAACTTTCCTTTGTTTTTTCATCATAAGAGACTAGCTAGAAGAAGTTCAACTATTGAGAGTGTCGGGAGGGATCATAGTAGTCATCCATGTCTTTCTCTCTGACGTTATGTGAAAAGTTTATCCCGGATTTTTTATATGTACATGGAATTCTTCTCCCGTGTAAAGTGAGGATAATCAACCTCCAATAGTTCTTTAGGAGTTTTATGAAACATATACTTGGGAGTCAAGTAGATAGGCTTTGATATACTATTACTATTCTCCTGCTTCCTTTCAAGAGTATCCTCAGAAGGTTTCTCAATTTACTATAGTTTGTCTGTGGATTCTAATTCATCAAGAGCAAGTAGTTTATAGCATTAAATTTGAAATGGAGATTGGTGCATTGTCAATACATGATATGGTTTGAAATTTCTCTTTGAACATAATGATAGATAGATCACATTGGTAAGACAAAATAAGAGTTGAAGATACAAAGCGAGAAAGATACAAAACTCGAGGAAGCGCTATCGTAGGTGAGATGCACTATGTTTGTTCTAAAAATAGTTCCCTAACTTATAATGCTCTATGCCATGCACGTAGGGAAGGCACATGGGAAGATAGGAAAGAAGGGAAACCACGATTGTTCACAGAGTGGAGATAAAAGAGATCCAAAGAACGATTGTAGGGTCCCAGTGCAAAAGGAGGTGGTTGGTGGAGACTAAGCTGAGATTGTTGTGTTCGCACAAAAGGGAGAGGTGCTTCAAGTAGTGGCAATGTTCGCCATGATGCCCCATGTTGAGATAAGATGTATGTTGTATTTCTTATTGATAGATAATAAATTCCCCTCTCATATATACGATAGGAGGCATGTACAAGGAAGCGAACTTATTCTTAATGGGCCAAGACAATTAGGGCCATATGAAAAATGAATCTATTTAACTAATAATACTTATCTAATATCGAACACTTCCCCTCAAGCTGGAGTATGGGTGAAACACATACTTATCTGGGACATACTAAACTGAATCAGAAGAAACGACAAATAAGAAATAATATTGTCACTCTCCATACAAGAATTTCATTTTCCTTAAACATGACTTTCCAACTAATAAGAAATTTGATCACACCTCCTTTGAAGTTGTGTTCTGAAAGCTAGAAATACTCGGGCTTATGAGATTGAAGTGCATCTGGAATGAATAACATCTAGTAGATGAAATCCAAGCGCCAAAGTAGAAACTCATAATTATCAATATGGACCAGACAATAACCACCACGACTATGCCATCTTCAATGGAAAGGAGTGTGTGATTGGAATAAGCACAATGAACACATTCCATGATGTCGATGTAGTAGGGGTATCTTCAAATCGTCTTATAAGTGTAGCCAACTGGACCAAAGTATAAAAGACCACATACTTGCATAATGTGGCACAAACAAAAACACAATGAGGTGATGATGACTGTGGTGCTGGATCCAGAAATCTGTAGCGTGAATCTTGAGGCTTGATAGGAATATAAGCACCATCAGGGAAAACTCAAGTAGATCAATAGAAGCATCATTTGAACATTTGAGAAACAACAAATGCAACTTGGAGAAGACAAGAATAAAGTAGCTTAGTGAAGAATAAATCTGTATGAACATCAACCTTGTAGATGCAATGTTGCAAGCTAGACACTAATGAGATTCTGAAAAATCTGGAAAGTAGCCATCCATCTCATGAGAATGCAACAAGATTGCCACACCACTAACACATGAGGGAACTAAAGGCCGAAATAAGCGCAACAAGCTCCACTCCGACGTGTCAATATTGAGATTCTTAAATGTCGCATGAATGTGGTGGCCAACTGGAATAAGCACAAATAACATCCCACGTGCATATCGTGGTGTGAACATGAAGAAAAACGTCATTGGAAAAGAGATACACAAATGATGCATTGGAAGAATGATGCTTAGTGGGAATAAGATGCCATAAAGACATCAAAAGAACTAATGTACTGAATAATAAGAAGCTCCATGACAATCAGAATTGTCGGGACCGATCCTGGATAACCAACCAAACCTTAATTATAGAGAGCAAACCCTAAAAGTTTAAGACCCGTTCAACCCATGCGACAAACAGATGCGACATTTAGAACATTTATTCAATCATGAAGCCCATTTTAGTCATAAGTACAATTAAATAAAATTTTTCATTAACATACTTACATATAGCAGGACGTACATCCGGTTCGTCATGAAAGATATTTGCATTCCATCTGTAATCACGTTGCTCATCTAACGTACAAACCATATATATAAGTCATGCTTAGCTACAAAATACATAAAAAGCCTCCACAAGTTCTTCCCAAAACCCTAGTACAAGATCCATCTAGACATGACACACTAAAAGAGAGCCTATATGAACAACTCACTTCTTTAGAGAGGAAGGTTGGTTGCAAGCAACTCGTTTCTAGAACCTAAAAATTTGTCATTGGTTTGTTAGCCAACGTCTAAGTGAGCAAAATAACAAGGCATGCAGTAAGTACTACATTCAAATCCGTTTCCTTATTAAATATCATTTAGCCAACTAATGTTCATATTGGCATAAAACATAATAATCCTTGCATGAACTTATAAGAACTGGTAGATAAAAAAGTTATCTTTTCTTAATTCATTTGCCCTGGCTTCATCAAATTTGTACCTAATCGAATAGACATTATCACCGTGTAATCATGTGCACATATGTACCGTCCATATGTTAGGGTGTAGTCGATAACCTCAAGATAAACACAACTCTAGGTTCACCTCTATACAAGTAGCGCCAATAGGCTTTAGCTCCTCTACCTTTCTTCCACCTTGTTACAAGGCTGAGGCCAAATCACTATTTAAAATTTCGTATGCACATTTCTCATTTTATTTCATCATAATCAAATTTTGGACTTTACCCCCATCTTTTTTCTCAATGTTAGTAAGTTGGGGTCTCGCTTCCACCTCTGTGGAACTTCCCCTAATCATTCTTACGGGTGGTGCATTAGGCCATGTGCAAGGAACGAGGTACCCGATTTCGATGTCGTTTCGACATGTAAACTGTTTTTTTTCCCACCCATCAACCCACCCATGACGTAAGCCCGTCGCCCCCCCCCCCCCCCCCCCCCCCGCCGCCGCCGCCAACCCCCCCTCCACCGCAGCCCACCACCACCTTCCCCAGGCGCCGCCCTCCCCTCCTTCCCTCCACCCGCCGCTGCCCCCCCACCCCCCCAGTGCCGCCCCCCCCCCCCCCCCCCCCAGCGCCGCCGCCCACCACCAGCCCCCCTGCCAGCCCTTCTCCTCCCCTCCTTTCACGCCGCCACCCTCCTCCGCCCACCCTCCCTTCCCGGCAACACCTCCTGTAGCCGCCTCCTCTCCTCCACAAACCACCACCTCACAACCTTCTCCCTTCTTCGGATCCCTACGCTTCCGGCCGGCTGTCACTGGTTTTTTCCTCTCCTTTCGCTCTACGTTCGGGTGCTCGTCGGATCTACATTCGGACACCCACTGGCTGGTTAAGTTGAGAGTCTCTCCGTCTCTCAGTTCTTTCTACCTGCGCCTCATGTTGGAACGTTGAGTTTTCCTCATGACGGCGTAGGTTTCTCTATGCATTCTCTGCCCGATACGGGTCTTCTGATCTGACACGTCAGATCTCTGCCCTTTGTGGGTTTCTACTATGATCTGATTCTGCGCCGCCCGCCTCTGCCATGGCGCTCCCTGAGCCTCCTCGGTCTCTTTGCGTTACCACAGTGAAGCTCGACGGTGGCTCCAACTACCATCTCTGGTCAGCGTCCTTTGTGCTATATGTCAAAGCACAAAGTCGGTATCATCATCTTACGGCTGAGCCTCCTGCTGCTCCTAATGCTGATTCAGATGACAAAGTCAGACAAAGTTATGCGCAACGGTCCAAGGATTATTCCGGCGTCATGTCTTGGATCCTCAACAACACCGAGCCTCGTATTAGCCAATCTCTTCTCTGCCTTCATGATGCGAAGGCTATGTGGGATCAACTGTCCCATGTTTATTCCCATCAGGAGAATCCAAAGCGCGTTTTTGAAATCTTCAAAACCTTAGCGAAAAAGGAGTTCTCCACTGACACTTCTATTGATGACATCTACAACCAATGCTCGGCACTGTGGAATGAATTTGAACTCTACAACCCTTTGACGGCGGACATCAAAGTTGCTCAGAAACTACACAACGAACTGCAACTGGTGCAGTTCTTGGCTGCACTTCTTGCCTCCTTTTCTGGTGTGGTTGACCAGATCCTCTCCAGCGACCCGCTACCGACTCTTCGGGATGTTCTAAAAAGAGTCCAACGTCTGCCATCCATGACTCTCACTTCTGTTGTTGAGCATCCTGCGCTTATTGCTCGCTCTGCTGATTCTGGCCGTGGCCGTGGTCGCGGTCGTGGTCGTGGTGGTCGTCCTCCTCCCTCAGGAGGCTGAGGCTCTTCTGGACGTGGTGCTCCTTCCGGCCCTCGCTACTGCAACTGATGTGGCCCGGACAATCATACTGAAGATCGTTGTTGGATTAAGCACGGCAAGCCGGCTTGGGCTAACTAGGCTGCTACAGAACCTGCTGCCGACTCTACTGCTGACCCACCTACTGCTCCAGCAAACACCGACTGGTTACGTTCAGAGTTCGAAAAGATGTTCCAGGAACGTCTTGCGCAGATGCCATCCTCGTCTACTTCCGGACCCTCTGCCATGCTTGCCTCTCCATCATCTGGTAACAAACAGTGGTGCATTGATTCAGGTGCTTCCACTCATATGGCTGGTGATCTTCATCTGTTTTCAAGTCTCAATAAAACTGCTCCTATAACTTCTGTTACTGTTGCGAATGGTTCCAAAACTGCTGTTCATGGCACTGGCACGGTTCCGCTGTCACCAAAATTGCACTTGAATTCTGTTTTATATATTCCGAAGTTTCCTGTTAATTTATTGTTCGTCAGTAAGATGATTAAACAACTCCAGTGCTCTATTAAATTTGATCCTTCTGGCTGTGTTTTGAAGGATCTCCGCACGAAGACGAGGATTGGTTCGGGCCGTGAAGGACCAGATGGGCTGTATTACTTGGATGGACCTCCTACTGCTGCGACTCTGCTTTCTACTTCAGTGACAGGATTACAGTGGCACTTTTGCCTGGGTCATCCATCTGCTGCCAAACTAAAACAATTATTTCCTACTTTATCTGAGATTAATTTTTCCTGTGAAACTTGTGTTTTGGGCAAATAAACTCGATCTGTTTTTCCAGCTAAGAAAATTATTGCCTCTAAAGAAATCTTTGACTTGGTTCATGCTGAAATTTGGGGACCATGCTCTGTATCCAGTCTCTCTGGTGTGAAATATTTTATGACCTTTATTGATGATTATTCTCGCACCACATGGTTGTTTTTGCTTAAAGGTCGGGATACTGTGTTAGATACTATTCACACATTCTTTGCTGAAATTCAAACACAATTTAATCGACCCATTAAAATTTTTCGTACTGATAATGCTCTGGAATTCATGCAACACTCTGTTACATTTTTTTGTGCTGAACGTGGAACCATACATCAGACTTCTTGCCCTTACACTCCTCAACAAAATGGCGTTGCTGAACGAAAAAAACGCCATCTTCTTGAGGTTGCTCGCACCCTTCTTCTACACTATAAAGTACCCCAACACTTCTGGCCTGAAGCTGTCTCTACAACATGCTATCTTATCAATCGCATGCCTTCTTCTGTTCTGAAAAATCAGGTCCCATATACTATTTTGTTTCCTGATAAACCCTTATTTTCTCTGCCTCCTCGCATTTTTGGGAGTACGTGTTTTGTAAAAAACCTTCGTCCTGACCTCACTAAACTTGATGCTCGCTCGGTCAAATGTGTGTTTTTGGGATACTCCCGTACTCAGAAAGGTTACCGCTGTTTTGATCCTATAAAAAAACAGTGGTTGGTTAGTGCGGATGTGACCTTTTTTGAGCATATGCCTTATTTTAAATGGTGATATAACCCCAATCCTCCTTTACTCCCCTTCAAAAAACAACAATAACACCAAGGATTGCGAGTATTGAAATTTCCATCAAAAAACCTGGAAATTGGTAAAATTCATCGAAACCGTCAAAATTTTTATCGAAATTTTGATTAATGCAATCTTGTTGGTATTTTCGATCGAAATCGATACAGTCGCATGTTTCGGTAGAAGATGCCATCAAAATCGAAAGTTTTGGCAAAATTTTGCCAATTTAGATGAAACTTCATTCCTTGGCCATGTGTCTATTGGGAAAATTTATTAGTGCTCTAGAGTTCTGTCGGAATCTCGACAGGAGCAGCTCCACTCCACAATAGAGGATTTTTATCAAGTACATATTACAATTTACAGTCATGTATACTACAATAAATGGCTACGGAGCCCATTAAGAATAAATCATTTCCACTACTCACTGCAAAATCTTTTTGTACATCATAAGAATGAGATACAAGACATTTACAATACATTGTGTCGTCCAACAACTTGCTTTTTCCTACTCAACCTCCATCTTGGGATCACCATTCATGTAGGTGGGGTGTCCATTACTTCGACTTTTGATATGGACATATGGGCATAATCCCATTCTCCTCAATGTGCTGCTTACTTGTCTTTGACTTAATGCATTGGTGAGAGGATCAACCAAGTTCAACTTTGATTTAACATAACCATAGAGATTATAGTATACCATATAAGCTGCCTCACAATGTTATGACATAGATGAATATGTCTACTCTTCTCACTATGAACTTTATTTTTTACATCTTGCTATGGCAACTTGATTATCATAATGTATAAACAGTGGTAGGGAGGTTCCTCTCATATGGGAAGATCCATTAGAACGTGTCTTAGCCATTCAACTTTAGTTCCAGACTTAACTCATATTCCATAATGGAACAAGCGATGCTCTTTTGCTTGGTGGATTTCCAAGACACAACACCTTCACCTATAGTGAAGATGTAACCACTTGCAATTGTAGTTTCAGTATATCTGAATTATAAATCCAATTGGCATCACATATCCTTTGAGTACTATCGGGGATCTACAAAAGACCAATCTATGATCAATTGTGCATGCTATATATCTTAAAACCCTATGTAGAGTATCCAAATGATCCTTGTACGCATTTTGAGTATGTCTACTTAATATCCCAACTGCATATGCTAGATCTGGATATCTGCAATTCATTAAGTACATTAGGATTGCAATTACTTGTGCATATTTGACTTGTTGAACTCCAATGATTTTGTTTTTCGTCAGATTACACTATTAAAATTAGACGACGTATTGACTGGTTTACAATCAAATATTGACAATCTTTTGAGGATTTTCGCAACATAGTATTCTTGAAAAAATCATGCAATCATTACTTTTAGAAGTTTAATTCTCAAAATAACATAAGCTTATCCCATATTTTTAATATCAAAATTAGAGGCCAAAAAAGTCTAGTGATGTTGATAATTTCAATATTTTGCAAAAAAAAAAGCATGTCATCTACATAGAGACGTATTATGATGCAACCTTGGTTATTGACTTTAGAATATATATAATTATAACCTTCATTTGTATGGAACCATATGATACAAGGACTTTATCAATTTTATCATGCCATTGTTTGAGAGCTTGTTTCAAGTCATAGTGAGATTTGATAAGTCTGCATTCCATATTTTCGTTTCTTGGTGAAACACGATCTTCCACTTGATCCATATATATTTCTTCTTCTAAATCCCATTCAAGAATGCAACTTTTAAGTTTTAACATCCATTTGATGTCTATTTTCTTATTTGAAGCCAAAGCAATTAAAATCTTGATTGAAGAAATTCTAGTTACATGAGCAAATGTATCAAATAGTTAATACCTTTGTTGTTTGTATCCCTTGGCAACTAACAAAGCTTTGTATCCATCTACATTCCAATCGATTTTTAGTTTTATTTTAAACATCCACTTATATCTTATGGGTTTGACACTTGGTGGAAGATCCACTAACTCTAATTTGTGGTTGGATAATACATGTTCAAACTGACTATTAATTGCTCCCTTGCATAAGGAGGAAGCATATGAATTAATAGCATCACTACAAGATTGAGGATCATTGTCCACAAGAAAGAGTAGAAGTCATCACCAAGATTTCTTTCCTTCCTCACCGTGGTGGATCTTCTGGGTTCTACCTCATCATTAGTATTAGATGCACTTAGTACATACCCTATAGTTCCATTTGATTCCTCCAAAGATTCATATGATTGTTGGACGGAGTATCCATAGGAGTTTTCATGAAGAGAAATATGTTCAAACAAGTCTTCCATTTGGATGCTCTTTCTTGTCCTTGCACAATGACATTACTGATTGACGTAATTCATTGTAGCAAATGTCTTTGATACATCAATATATATTAACCTTAAGAAAAGCTAAGGATAATGACTTTCTGTCTCATTTTACTTGATATACAGATTAACCTGTGCATTTAGCATCTGAATATAGTGTCCTATTTATGTATACTGAATTGATCCCTATACATTCTTTGTTGTTTTGCGATACTCATTTTGGTTTTGATGCTTGAATGATGTAATCGTTGTTATAGCTAGTTCTGCCAAAAAAAATGATGCAGATGCAGCTCACATACTCCTTATGAACTTTTGTAAGTTGAAGTGTTATTCTATATATGTTTTTCATGTGGCAGGTAACACTCCTAGTATTAAACCGGTGTGCCATATTGATCAATTTTGTTGAACCTTGATTGCCAAGTGGCTGTCTACTTATAATTTTACAAACAATAATTAACATGCTATAGTTCGTCATACGTGATTTCACTGCTTCTTTATACATGCCGGGGATTCTAATCCAATATCAGGACTAACAAATATAGGTATACATTGTTTTTGAAGGACCAGTTAGTAAGATATTTTGGTAATTTTAACTTTTTTTTAAAAGAAGCAGAATGGGAGCCTTTGGTGCAAATTGTACAGCTGGCTTATATAATTTTCATCTTGACACATCCTCATTTCTACAGGGAAAAAGACAAAATCCGCAAAAGTTTTCAGTTCGTTATCTTGGAGATGGTCTTCCAGATCTCCTCTGTTAAGCAAAGATGCATTTGGCATTCAGAGCTCTGGTGAATTTCACGAGACTGGGAACCACCATATGACATTGGACAAAATTTTTAGCGCGGAACAGAAGTTGTACACAGATATGAAGGTATGTATAGTGTTTGCAGATTGGAATAATATTAAATTATATTAGAGAAAATTTCCATTTTCCCACGTTCCTATTTGTGGTCCACCAAGTGTGTTTATGACATGCTCGTCTAGCTAACTTGTGGGGTATCGTAGTTGATGTGAAAAGGGTTTCATGCGATACAGCCCAAAATGACCATAGTAACCAAATTCTCCTAATTTTTGATTTGGTCGCAAATAATTCACATAACTTTCATATGACGAATGGTACAACCGGATTTTGCAAGAAACCCAAACTATCCTTGAATTCCGTGAATTATTCACAGGTTTTATGAATTATTCCCAAATTCCACAAATTATCCACAAAATAACAACATGCTATATAATTAATATTTATGAATAGTGCATCTCTATGTGAACCATGTCTGTGCATGTGTAATTGTAGATCATTGTTTGTATCATCTGTGTGTGTATCTCTCTCTCTCTCTCTATATATATATATATAGAGAGAGAGAGAGAGAGAGTCAGGCTAGAATACACTCGAGTGTATTCGGAGCAGAATACACTCAAGTGTATTCGGAGCAGAATACACTCAAGTAGTTTTTCATGATGCAATATTTTTTATCAAAAATCTAATCCGTTGATCTTCTTAAACATGTTGTGAATAGCTCATACACAAAATTTGAGCACATTTGGACATTTATAGGTCATGTTATAAAGATCACAAAAATTATGCATTTCAAATTAGTTTCGCGCGTCGATTTTGTTGCCCTTGGATGAACGACTTACACTCATCAAAATGGGCTCAAAATTTGTATGTAGGCTAGTTATAAGGTGAAGGTCAATGGTTTACATTTTGCAAAAAAATAGTCTTGATATGCAAACACACTTGAGTGTATTCGTGCGATCTGTACACTCGAGTGTATTATAGCCTGACTCTCTCTCTCTCTCTCTCTATATATATATATATATATATATATATATATATAATAGTAATACACACACACATATATATATTTGTATTGTCTGAATTCATTCTGTTTTTTTCTTGAATATTGTACCGATCTTTTACCGAATCATTTCAGAATTTCATCTGATTTTTTTTGCAGATATTCCTGAATTCCATTTTTTTGACCTTGCCAATTGAAATCCTGATCCTAAATTTGTGCCTATGATTATGACAATGATGTGAAAGCATTATATATACTTCAGAGAAAGATAGACTTGTCAGTGAAATATATGTAGTTAGCTTATCAACTAAGATAAGTGTAGATACATGTAGAAAAGAAGAGTCGTTGTTTAGGCTTATTTCTATCTTTAGAGCAATAGGGAAGTGTGAAAATTTACACAATACACACAATAGTGAAAGAAATGTAAATGTGGACCAGTATTGAGAAAATTCATTGACTAATGAATTGATTTACAGTATAGAGTTGGAAAAATAAAAAAAAACAAACATATACTTAAGTGGTATGTAGGTCCAATTAAGTATAAGAAAAGATAGAGCAAAGATAAGCGAGGGTAACCCCTATATGTAACAATGCCTAATGTCAACACTCCCCCTCAAGCTGGGGAGTACACATCACGTAGCTCCAGCTTGTGACACATGTTGGAATAGGGCTAAAGCTAGTGGTTTGGTAACATCAACTACTCATGATCACTAATCTTCACATGTGACGTGATAATCTTCTTTGCTTTGATAAGATTACGAACAACATGCAATTCCACCTCGGCATGTTCAATACGACAATACATTTGCAAACACTGAGTTATTAGCAATATGGATATATGCTTGGTCATCACAGTGGAGAGTTGCATGAGATAGGACATGAATTACAAACCCCGAAGAGAACGGATAGGACTTGATGTACATCACAAAAGGCATGTGGCATTGCCCTATAGTCAACCTTCATACTTCATCTAGAAACAACTATATGTTTTTTGCTCTTCCATGCAACTGGATTTTTCCAACTAAGATGCAAAAACCAGAAGTGGATCGCCATCTTGAACGTCACTTGCCCAATCAACATCAACATATCTAGCGACAAAGATAGTCTTCTCACGAGGATGTTCACAAAATAAGGTTTTGTCTGAAGCATTCTTAAAAAATCTTAATAATAACTGAACACTACTATAGTGAGATTGTAAGGGCTAACCATATGCTGACTAATTACACCAATCATATAAGAGATGTCTGGTCATTGATAGTCAAATAGATTAGCTTTCCAACAACTGCTATTGTTTCGGAATAGGAAATGCCCCCCCCTCCAGCTTGATGCTTCAAATATTAGTCTGTAGGTGAGGTACATGTTTTGCATCACTCATCCCTATCTCTTGCAACAAATCCAAGAAATCCATAACGTACCTCCATTCAGAAACTTTGATCCTAGAGACAGATCTTAGTACTTCTTCACCGATAAATATTGAATGCTCCCCGAATCTTCTGTATGGAAGTGAGGTACGAGAGATTTATTTAGATTAATGATGCCTTGAACACCGCTCTTGGTGATGGTGATGTTGTGAAGAGATACAACAAGAAGAATGCGTCCTTAAGATGTCATAGCAGAGAATAGAGAGCAATACTTGGCAGATGTCTTAGTAGAGAATACAAAGCGATTGTAGATCTCTTGAAGCTAAGACTCTTGAGGACTATGCTGAGCTTGTTGAACAACGCTTGAGGAGACTTCTTTAGCAACTAGATAGAGCAACAAAGACGTCTTACTTCTAGTCGAATGTTCTCCCTCAACAATAAACCAATATAATTCTGCATATAGACTTCTCCAGATAAGTCATCATGAAGAAAAGAATTGTTGGTGTCGAGAGACAGAGAGGCCAATCCAGATGCGCAACAAGAGATATCGGAATGTGGATCAAAGCTGGGATAGAGAGAATGTCTCGAAGAAGTCAACTCCATAAGTATGTGTGAAACCATTTGGTGACCATACATCTGTTTAATCGATCAATGAAGCCATTAGACTGGTGCCTGTTGCAATATACCTATCAACAACCAATTATGTTCTTCCGATGGGATGGAGGAACAAGATCCCATGCTTGTCTGCAGAGCCTCCATTTCATTCATCACTGCTTTGCACCCTAGGTGCTGAAGGACATCCTTATGATTTTGGTAATGGTGATATTGCCAATATTGGTAAGAGTGCAAGCAATGGAAGAAAGACGATCTAGACAACAAGTATGAGAAATGTGATGCTTAGAAGTACATGGTCGTTTACCTTTATGGTAGACAATTGACCATGGTTTAAAATTTCGATTTCGGCGCCGTTTCTGATGGCTCAGAAACAGAAATTTACAGAAATTTCGATGGAAATTTTGAGATTTTACGCTTATTTCGACACAAGATTTCAACACAAGATTTCAACGACCAAATAAAGGAATTAAGTCACAAAATTTTATCAGGATGATGTACATACATAAATACACCTATTTATGTAATAACATCATATATTGATCTTGGTGAGGGGTCCTACATGTGTGAAAAGATCAAAAACTATTTCGAACGAGATTTCGATGACTTTTTAATATAATGAAGGAATTAGTTTATAGGTCATCACGTTAATAATCGATTTCAATTGATACTTTCTAGCTTACACCATAGTAACCAAAGTCTCCGAATTTTATGAAAAATCGGCGATTTTTTTCGATTTTATAGGCTCCCAAATATTCAACAGGATTAATACACCAGTTGCCGATTTTTCACGACTTTTCACGATTTATCCCGCTTTTTTCGCGGTTTTTATGATTTTTCACGATTCTTTGTGACTTTTCATGATTTTTCACGATTTTTCTTTCTTAAGTTGTTTTCTTTTTTTTACCAAACCATGTATACAAAACTCTTCATATACACTAAACTTCCAACCCCCCACTCTCCCCACAGTCCATTGTTATTGCTCAATTATTCTTTAATTCTTTTCCTATTTTTTTCACTCAATAAGACTGTATGTCTTGTAACCTTAGTAGTTACATGTATCTGATATGTATGTATCTCTATACAGACATACATATAGATATACATATATATGTATATATATGTTAATATACAACCGCCTTATTCTCGATTATTTCCAAATAGTTGACCAAACATTGACCGAAATTTATCTATCCTATCCTTTCACGAATTTTCCCGATTTTTTCCGAATTCCGATTTTTTCCGGCTAGCCAAAAAGTTGCCGAATTACGAATTTGTTACTATGGCCTGCACTATGGATCATCAAAGAGTAAAAATACTAAAAGTATTCTGAATCTAGGCCTAAAAATTATTCATAAAATTGGAACAAATTACTAAAATTTGCTGATACTAATAGTCTAATGTATTGAATATATCAATTGAATACATTTAACTATATATTATTCCCAGTAGTAGTTGAAATTTGATGTATGTAACAAAACATTATACACAACAATTCTAAATTGTTTTATTTTTTTTTTTCATTTTAAAAGTCTAAATTATAGATAATTAATATTCAAAGTATTACATAGTTGTAAATTATTGTTACAAAATTCATCTTTAATATAATATATTTATTTATAAATTGAACATTTGTTAAGTGTTACATAATATATATGAATATAACATTACAAAAACTTCAACAAAAGCTCATTTGAAAACTATTTTATCCATTGTTATGACGAATAGGATATATATATATATATATACATTAAGTTAGATTTGCAAAATCATTGTAGTTATATGTAATTTATAGCATAATTTCATAAATCATCAAGTATAAGTTGTAGACTATCACTTGTAACTTGCAATTTGGGAGTAGTCTTTTGATCAAACTGGGGTAAAAGTGGAAGAAATAGATGTAGATGGGAAGGAGAAAGTAAACTTACCTTAGATCCGAAGAACATAGCCTTTAAGAGCAAGAGAATGCCAAAAAAATCACCAAAGAAGTAACCCTCCAAGCACAGCAGGCTTTGGACCGTTGATTTTCGAAATTGTAAACCAATTTCGGTTCTATTTCGCGAAATGCATGCCCAAACTGGCCTTTTTTCAACGAAATTGTTGTATTTTGTCGAAATTTTGCCCCCCTTTGCAAAATTTCTATCGAAAATTTGAAATTTTACTTAACTATTCTGGACCGTTGCATTTCTATGTCTGATTCCCGTCGAAACCGAAATTTTGAGTGAAATTTCAAAATTTCGACCAAAATTTTAAACCATGCAATTGACCCATCACATTGTATAGGAACTAAAGATGATGGCGGATCACCTGCTTGATGACCAACTAGTGTTCTCATGCGATACACCTTGAAGTGGAATTCGGGTGGTGGTTGTGGCAGAGTTGGTGGATTACTGATGGCAGTAGGGATTGAAGGATCTGGTAGAGAAGGGATAGGGGTCAATATTTAGACACATTGATAGAAGTTGGAGTGGAATGGGGGTAGGGTTCTCCTTGAAGAAGATGCCATCTTTGTGAAAGGTAATGTTTACAAAAAGATACAGACGATTGGTACTAAGGTCAAAGCACGTGTCTCCTTTTTCAGCCCGAGAGCATGTAGGGCTTGTCAGTGGGTAAGGGTTAAAACCCTTTTACCCTTTATTCAAGCCATTTAGGGTAAGGGTAAGGGTAAAGGTTTTTGTTACCCATTATCGGTTTCCCCGTTCCATTAAAATGTGAGTGTTAGGTATGACTATTATTCATACCCTTTACCCTTTTATATGCTAATAAACTGAAAAATATATTTACATATATGGTATAGGGGTTTCAATCTAAAACCCCCCACCTTAAGTAACGCCAACCCCGACCCCAATCTCTGGATTCTTGGTAGTGGGCTTCCAATATAGGGCTTAAGGTTTGGAGACTTGGAGTCCCCAATAATGGCTTCCACCTTGTAGATCGCGAAGGACCAACGTCGACTCCCAATTGTGGGAAGCCAACAGCTATCCCGACGGGTTGGTGCGTTGCGGCTGGCTCCATCTTGGCATTCTCCTTCTTCCCCACTCTACACTACGCCTTCTCCACTTGCGACTCCTGACACCATTCTTCTTTAGCAGGACCCTTGCTCTAGTTTTGAGCATCGAGCCTGTGACCACGACTCCATGCTGCCAAAGTTCTCACGATTACACTAACGGTCGGACTCTTGCTGCATCTTAATGATGACCATTTTAAGTTATTTTTGCCCCCCCCCAACACCACTACTATGGCCCCGACGAGTACCGCTAGTTTTTTTTTCAGAGGACGAGGATGAAAGTTGTTCAATTCTTTGCTGAGGGTTCTTTTAGTCGCAGCAGTCACGACGACTACCGCCAAAGTCGAGAAACACATCAGATATATGTTTCACATAGATTCACCTTATGGAAGAAGGCTGATATATTATTTTGCTTGCTTTTGTCATAGCATTGCTATTTTCCTTTTTTTTTCTTCTTTTGACATCAATGAATGGTTTGGCTATGTACCCATCCCCATCTTTCTATTCTGCACATAGCTTCATTTTTATAGTTCAAGCTTATCTAAAACAAAATATTTTTTCTAAGCTGCTGGTTTTTCGATGAGTACATCTTAGGACTTCCATCAATCCAGAAAAGATAAACTTATCAAACACTGACTTTTTTCTCTTTACTTTGGTTGGCATACAACATGATGGCTCGTTTCCCACTACCCAAATATTTTTCTCCAACTTCCCTTCCATTGTAACATCACTCAAAGGTTCATTATGATGCTGATTTCCATTCATAATTTAATCTTTTTCTATATTTACTTATCATCTTTTTTTTCCCCACCCAGATTTGCTTATATTAGTTTGTTACAAGTTGCAGGTGGTAACATAGCCAACACATTAAAAATTGTGAATTTGTTGAGAAAAGTTTCATTTGTTTAGTATTATTTGGTGTATTGTAAAGTGCCATTTAGTATGGTGTAATGTGATTTTGTGTTGTATGTAAAGATAACATTATAATTACAATGGATCTTGTGGGATTTCTTCAGTATCGTTGCATTAAACTAGTTGTCAGTGTATTTGTGACAGTGAGATTGTTGGTGTATTTGTAACCTTTGTTGAGAAAAACATGTATTTTTGCAAATAAAAGTTGGTAATGACATATACCTAAAATTGTAGTTGTGAGCTTTGATGTGTCTCATCCGCATACAAGTAATACATAATGTGTATAAAATGTAGCAAAATTACATGTTTACCCTTATCTTTTATAAAAATTCCAAACACAAACACAATGTATTTAAAATACATTTTAATCCAAATTACCTATCTACCCTTTACCCTTCCCGTTTATCCGGTGAGGAAGAGGTAAGGGTAAGGGGAGGCTAAGGGGATTGCTGAGAAGGGTAATTATGGGTAAGGGTATAGGTAGACCTTTACCCTCCCCATACCCTCCCCTTTGACAGCCCTAAGAGCATGATACAAGTTGCCGACTTCAATAGGAGCGCAAGTGAGAGTTTTTAGAAACTTTGAGGGAGTTTTGACTAGAACTTCAACGCAAATTAAGCTCAAAAGTAGAGAAATTGCTATAAATATTAAGTAGAATCGTCCAATTAAGCTAATAAACATACTACATCTGTAACTTCTTCAATGATACATTTTTAGATTACACGTCTAAAGACTCTTAATATGTAGTTTTTGCCTAAATTTTTATCTCAACAAAGTTTTTCATAACAAAGACAGAGTTGATGCCAACTAATAAGTAATAAATGGCAAGCTCACAATGTCAAATAATATAGTTATAAATACAAGATAAATCAAATACTAGTGATTCCACTTGAATCCTATTTTTTCCCTATTTAGTTTATCATATTTTTAATAGGGAAAATTCTAATTCAATAAAATATTAAAAATATGATAAACTAAATAGGGAAAATACCCAATAAATATACTTATCTCTAGTTGCAATGGGTTTTATCCTAAGATAAAACTTGGTCAAAGTTGGTCGACATCTCGGTAAGTTGTCAAATTTTCTACTTTTTAGTAGGGTTGGACTGACATCGTCAATAATTAGGTCGACATCATAGATGATGGTCGAAATGTCGTCGAAGTGTCTGAATATGAAAGTTTACCCATATTTGATTTAGGTAGCCATCGACATTGATAAAATCAGCTAATTTTTGATAGATGTTGATTTTTAGTGATGTGCTTTAGAGTAACCCAAGAAGTAAGTCTTTAGGACACGAGGTGAAAGTTTCTCTGCCTTTTGATCAAAGTTATGCACAAAGGTGGCACATCCAAATGATCGGGGAGCAAGAGCAAAGGGATTGTTCAAGGGGTGAAGAATGGAGAAGGGGTTTTTCGTTTGAGAAATGATTAACAGTTGGCGATTTATGTGAAAACAAAAAATCTGGAGAGCTTTAGGCCGAGCGTTTAGGTAAGTGACCCTGGATGACCAACGACCTAGTGGTGTCAAGAAGGTGGCAGTATTTACATTTGACGCCATTATGTTGTGAGAACACGACCACTAATTGATCGTATCATTACCAACCTCGCTTCAAATAAAGAGACAATGCCTTGAGTATACTCAAGGGCATTGTCGGTTCAAAGAATCTTAATACACAAGCCATATTGCACAAAGATCATCTTATGAAAAGCTTTGAGGATGGGAAATACATAATTGATGTTCTAACCAACTAGGTGTCTCTTCTTGGGCAGATTTTATAATCCTTAGTTATACGGCATGCATACATATATTTTGGCTCTAATATGGGTATTTTGGGTTCCAATGATATGTAGGAGATGCTTTAAGATAAATGATGCAATCTTCTACATTCCAATAAAGATGGAGAAGTCCTCATGAAAGTAGTAAAGTCAATGCACAAACAAAGGCAAACTAAAATATTGGATACAGAAAGATACAAGTCTCTAATAATGATGTTATTACTCGCCTACACCAATAAAAGTACTTAGTTTGAACATTAGGATAAAAAATTGTTGTTACTCATCTAGCACCAAGAATGATGTTATTACTCCCCTAACACCAACAAAAAAGAGCGTTGATACTCATTTATAGCCTTAAGTACCCATTAAACAATTCCAAGACTGAAGGCAGTAAATCAGGGACGGTGAAGGTCAAAACACTCCCTTGGCGTACCAAATATGATTGAACATTCAGATATATGACTCTTTGGAATCATCTCCCTCACTCGTCTCACTCTCTGTTATATCACTGTTATCCCTTCTCACGTCAATACGAGCGGTGAAAACAATTGGGTTAATCATCATCGTCGTTGTCGTCATCATCCCCAACTATGTTGGGATCGACTACACAGATCCTTCATTTCCATTCAGCTCTATCATGGGTCATATTCTGGTCGAGATGTAGAGATTCAAAATCTCTCTTTATAATCTCTTCCCATGTTAATTTAGGCCTTCCTCTTCTTCTTTTAATTGTGCTTGACTCAATAGCATTGCTTCGTATAGGCGCATTGGTCGGTCTGCGTTGCACATGTCGATACCATCTAGGTCGGCCCTCGCGCAACTTGTACCCAATGCTTGCCACCCCCACTTTATTCATGATATATTCAATTGTCAAGCGAAATAGTTGTGTAAATGTAGCCGGTCCCGAGCCTGGGTAAAGGAAGAGTTTGGTGTTAAGTTGACAATCAGCCATAAAAACTGTCACTCTTTCTATGACATGGATCCTTATAAAAACAGCTGGGTTATGGTTAAAAAAACTTTGAACCTATCTAGAAATCAACCAGCAATGCTTGTGGGTCAATGATATCTAGTTCAACTGCTTGCCTGATCTGATGACCTACATAAGTGATATGAGAACTATTTTATTAAAGAGAGTCAGCCCAAGGCAGTATGTCAAGTTCTGATTTCCTATAAATAAGCATCCATAATAACATCTTAAGTAGTTAAAGAAACTAATTCTTTCTTTAAATGGATATTTGAATACTGTTAAGATAACAATGTTTGCATAAATTATAGTTCTATGTCCACATAACATAGCTAGAAAAACACGAATAGGAAGAATGTGTGGTTCATAGAGAATAGATCTGATTTCAGGAAAACCATAAGTGAAATATTGAATAAACAAACTGGATGGTTAATCTAGTTGTTTCATGGGTTATCTGTTGAAATGTCTGGGGGAGCACAATTGTCCATTTTTGTTTCTTTCTGGGAAAACAGATTCCTGCTGAGTTTGACCTATAGAGTGATAGTATCATGGTTCAGTTGGATGAACTGGCTGGTCCAAGAGGGTTTTTGAAAACCTTGGAAGAAGCATGTAAGCAATGTTCAAAATTTCGTTGAAATTGACGAAATTTTGCCAATTATTTCGATGTCGACATCAATCGGACATAGAAATGGCCTTACATGTCTGTACGTAGGAATTTTGCCAAAAGAAAGTTTTGACATTTTTTTTTCTTCGAATTTTGACAAAATTAGTAAATTTCGATGAAAAAGGGCCCATTTTGTCTGCATTTTGACAAAATTTCGAGAAACACGGGTATTATTTTGAGAAATGGGGTACGGTGTCTGCAAAGTTTACTATATGATTCCTTGGGCTTGTTAGGGGCAATCTAAGTTATGTTTCTTCTCTTCCTAGCCTAATTCTACCTATCTCTCCTATTTCTCCCACTTCTATAAAGATCTATGAAGGAAATATTTAGAAATGGGTGTGGGAGTGATATCTATGGCTATGATGACCCACTAGCTTTCATTTCTGAGGTCACATGATTTGTTTTGATAGTGCGAAAAATTAGCATGACCACTGATATATTTTGTACGCATGCCACTATCAATCACACCTCTAACTACATGGTTGCCTTTTATAGGCTCTTGCTACAAAAGCACACAACCAAGAACAAAGCTTGAGTTAATCCATGAGTATGCATTTTATCACTATTAGGCATATAGAGATTAACATTGAGTTGAGACACATCCATGCTTGTATAAAACAAAATAAACTAGAGCCAATATTTTGATAGGTATAATCAACAAGGAGGATGATAACCATCACGGTTCAACTAGATACATAAACCATAGTTGTCTCATGCTTCCTCAATACTCACTCACATATCACTCCGACATTGTTTATGTACTTCGTATGTCATCCTAGCTAGAGGTCCTCCATACTAGATCATGTTATGTTTCCATAAATTTGTGTCTTTTAAGTATGTATTGTTCTAGCAAACTATAATGACTTATTTCATTCATTTTTCCATCTTAAATTTGGCCTCAAAATCCCCATTGAAACCGTTCAGCTTCCTTCTCTCACACATGAGGAGCCCACCGCCCTATATGTCCAATATGAAATATTATTGCATATTTGAGTAGAACTACACTAGTAGATTGTTCTGGTAAAATTTCGTTAGATAATTCGATCATTTGGTCGTCGAAACGCCATGGATGCATCTGTTGAAATTTCCTTTGAAATTTGTCGAAATTTTTGTTTCTGTTGCCACCGAAACGGCGTCGAAATCGGATCTTTTCTTCCTTGCATGTAAGTAATGCCATGTAAATTTCTGGAAAAGAAGGGAGAGATGGTAAATTATGTACAGTTCGAGCTGAGAGCAAGGGACTTGAAATTTATGTTTCAATTACTAACACACATGACACATGGAAAGAAAAAATGTCATGCTTTATAAGTAATCTTATGCTGGTGGGGAACGAAATAGTAGGGATGTACCGAAGTAATTGTGTATTTTACTGTAGTACAGGGACACCATTTGACTTTTTTTGAAATTGAGCTTTGAAGGTGAATTTTTAAATTCTTCATGGTCCGTGCTGTTCATTGTTTAAGTCCCTAATTAGCGTAAGAATCAAATGGAATGCCTTGACATATGCAACACTGAAATGACAAGCGAGATTAAATACAAGTGGAAAGAAATATTAGATCACCTATACTCTTTTTTCTATATTTTACCTAACTGCATTGCTATGAACAAGCTGGAAAATTGGAAGGTGATGGACATCTCTGCAGGAGGTTGGCACACTCAGTGAGGCGTATGAATTTACCCTACTACATGGCATGAGAGAATGAACCAACAATCTAAGCAATTTGTTCAATAATTCCTGTATTCAGAGCGAAATATGTTGCATACTTGCATGATGAGAAAATGGTGCATCTTATTTCAAATGTACTGTAAATCTTCTTGTACTAATTCTTATCTAAAATGTGTGCTTTCAGTCTTTAAAACCAAAGCCGTGCATGATGCATCTTAGTCTAATAATTCATTATTAAAGTTTACACGTATTCTTATTCACAGACAACGTTATGTACCTATGAACGTTTCATTCATACATTACAGGAGGAAGAAATGACTAAATTGTATCAGAAAAGGAAAACTGCCTTATTGCTAAATGAGGAATCTGGTGAACAGAACAGAATGAGAACAGAGAAAATCCGGTCAAACATTCAGGAGCTGGATAATGAAATAAGGCAGTTGCAAGAATCGATTAATGAAACATGCCTATCCATTTCCAAGCTCCGGGATGATGAGTTGTTTCCTCAACTGAGTAGTTTATCATCTGGGTAAGTATATTTTGTTCTTTTAGTATTCATCTTTATACCCCATGACATGCTTGGTAAATAAAGGTTTTATATTTGCGCCAGTAGATATGCTTTTTTTTGATTTTTTTTTTATAAGGTGCATACTTTATTGGTAGGGATCAGTCAAAGCAAAGAAGTTGGTGTAGAAAAAATGACCAACTCTTTTATATAAAGGTGGGTCGGTCAGATGCCACCCAGTGTATCCCGGGTTATGCCATTTTGACTTGCCAAAATGATATAGATGACAAGTTCAATCACCTAGAAATGCTGATTCCAAACCCATCTGAAATTTTCCCAGACACTAATTAATTTGATAGTAAATTGATTCTGGTTTCATTTGCATCAAAACTTAACTCTTTATTGGAATTCATCCGATATGATCATGTATTCTATGATCATAAATTATGACTGTGTACTCATGTTCTTTGCATCTTAAGATGGAGTGTGCCATATGCTTTTAACTGGTTAGGTTTTCATATGACTAGTCTGAAGTTCTCTCTGTATTCGTCATTTTGATGCACTTTCCAGTTTCATATACTCTAATATGTAAATTCTTCTCAGAAACTGATATACTTGTGTTGCATGTGTTACTACGTGGGTGTCAATTCTCATCAACGATATCTGCTGTAATACTTGTTGCTGCCACTCACTGGGAAGTCTTGATTTCATTTATTAGGCTCCTACATTTGTGGAGGACAATGTATGAGTGCCATCAAGTCCAGAATCATATTTCTCAGCAGACACACCATCTGCGCCACCATTTAAGTACGGAACCAACCAATGATTCACACCTCAATGCTACAGTCCAACTTGAAGCTGAGGTGACCTCGTGGCACATTGCCTTCCTCAAAGTGCTGCAGTGCCAACGGGAATATGCCCAGACACTCAACCAATGGGTAAAACTCACGGACTGCCTGCCAGATAGCAGTGAAATGTTGGGCCCCTCTGGAATCTATGCACTATGTGATGAATGGCAGCTGGCACTCGACAGGTTGACTGACAAGGTAATTTAGTCATTGCTCAACTATATTACTGTAGTTCTAAAAGTTGCTTTTTCTTGTAAAATTCCTTACCTTAGATGAATTGAGCGATTAAAAAAAATCTAGATTGGTCTTGTTGCTTCTTGGATATAAAAAGGTATGTGAAATACAACATTCTATGTAGTTGAAATCAGAATCCTCCAATTCGTTTTGACGTAACTGTTAGAGAGTCTGGCTAATTTAGTTAAATAAGTTATTTGAGTCTATATGTATATGGACGCGTGTGTGTCTTGGCCCACTAGGGTTTAGTCTAAAGTCTGTACGCTTCCCCCTTCTCCTATGTATAGGAGGGGGATTCCTCTTATGAAATATATTTATAGCCTTGTTTTACTTTACAACAGTTGTAAAGATGGTTTGACCCAACAAGGAATGTCTAGGAAAGCACTCTGTTCAAAGTGCAAGAATATAGATGTGAGGGGAAGGTTGTGGTTGTGCAGCATACCAAATGTCTCCTTGTAATGAATGGCGAAGTACATAATAATGAGGGCCCATGGGATTTATACTTGACTTCTTGAGAAACTATATTATGTATTGCTTGATGAAATAACAAAGACGACTGACATAAATCCATTTTTAACAACTATATATCCCGCCTACATGTCATAGGTTTGACCCAGAAACAAGTATGAATGCCTAGTCGACAGGGAGATTGTGTGAGGTGTTTGTCTGGCATGTGCGAAAGGACGATTGTTAGACGTTGTGACGACAATTGCACACATGATAAGCGATCACCCACTCACCCTAGTTTATAGATGGTAAAATGGGGCAAATTATACACACTAGTCCAAAATGCAAAACTCTTCCCACTCTCATTTTCTAACCAATATTGCAAATAAAAATCTTGACATGCTTTCTTGACAAGTAATTTGGTGGAAAGATTGAACATGATTGTGAAACCGACAACAAGCTACCTTGACGTTAGCAAGCACTATATATATACATATATAAACTTATTTATGCAATAATATTAAATATTAAATATTAAATATATAAGAGGGTCCTTCATAGATAGTCTACGAGTGAAGAGAAGGTTGAGTATGAAGGAAGCCATGATGCATATATTATTACTATTAATGATTAGAAGTACAACTCACAACATGCATCATATAATTTGATACAAACTGAGCTAAAATGAAAGAAAAAGCTTAAGTACCATGGCGGATTTGGTGGTTGATTCCCCTGCCTGGCGGTTGTTATCTAGACATGAGTTGCTTGATGTGATTGACAATTTGACATATTGCTCCAAGATAATGTCCTATGCATGCATATCTATATGCATCATTCCAATTATTAAGAGAAACTACGATAGGGATTTGCCTTGCTCTTATATAACAACAATCTCTTTGACTTTGGCACTTGGCTTCACTATTGTGAAGGAGCTTGTACTACATCTTTACTACATGTTTTACCACCATTATTTATTACCACATTACCTTGATATGTAGTAGTACAATATCATCATGGCTCATCAAATATGTAGTAGTAAATTTATGAGAAACATATTTACCAAGTCCATCAGATGCATGTTGTGGGGGTTGTTCAACAGTGCAATGTATAACCAAATATACGATGCATGGTTTAAAATTTGATTTCGACGTCGTTTCCGATGGCTCAGAATCAGAAACTTACAGAAATTTTGATGGAAATTTTGACATTTACGGGAATGTCGACAAAAGATTTTGAGATAAGATTTCGACGACCAAATAAATGAATTAAGTCATGAAATTTTACCAAGATGGTCTACATCCATAAATACACCTATCTATGCAATAAAATCAAATATTGATCTTGGTGGGGGGGTTCCTATACGTGTGAGTGAAAAGAAGCTGAACTGTTTTGAACTTTCGATGAAGGTTTCCATGCGGATTTCAGTGCCGTAAGGAAATATCTCATTCTCATAAATAAATTCAACAATCTATTACAACTTTGACCGTTGAATATCAGTCAATCCATTGTAAAATTGTAATACACAAGTACTAAATTACCTAATTGAAACTGGAGTGGTGTGGCGGCTGATCAAGCCCATGACCCCCACCTGGTGGTTGTTGTCTAAACAACCTCATTTATATTGTTGACATATTGATTCCAACTCCTTATATCTTTGTAACATGTATTATATGTTTACATGCTCTTTGTATGATTCATCTCCCACAAATTGCATCATCCCATATGTCGGAAAATACTTCAACGCTTTTAATTGGTCATCCTCATTAAGTGCTATATGTCCTATATAAATACCTTGACCTGGAGGGACCTGTACCGTATCTCTAATGCAATGCCATGTTTTACCCCCATCATTTGTGACCATATGATCTCTATATGCAGCACTAGGGCCCCCTTGTGGGTGGAACTCATAATTAGGGGGATTTACATGGTCATAATTTCCATGATTTAAAAAAGCTCATTTTGAAAGCATTTTATCCATTATCTTGACAAATAGGATATATATCAAGTTGGATTAAATTAATTGCATTTATATGTAATTTATAGCATAATTTAATAAATCTTCGATTTTAAGTTGTAGTCTATCACTTACAACTTGAAATTTCAGAGTAATATTTTGATCAAGCTGGGGCAAAAATGGAAGAAATAGATGTAGATGGGAAGGAGAGAGATAAACTTACCTTAGATCCAAAGAACAAGCCTTCAAGAGCAAGAGAATCTGAAAAAATACCAAAGAAGTAACCCTCTAAGTACAACAAGCTTTGGGCCGTTGATTTTCGAAATTGTAAACCCATTTCGGTTGTGTTTTGCGAATGCCCAAACTGACATTTTCTCAACGACATTTCTGTATTTTGTCAAAAAATTTCCCCCCTTTGCAAAATTTCTATCAAAATTTCAAAATTTCACGTACTATTTCTGGACAGTTGCATTTCTATGTCCGATACCCGTTGAAACTAAAATTTCGAGTGAAATTTTGAGATTTTGATCGGAATTTTGAACCATGATACGATGCAAAATACAATATATGTATATATTTCATTATACTTAGTTTGTTTATGTTTATATTACCAATTAGTACAATTGCTTCCGTTGTAAGCTAAATAATACTAGTAATCATAATAATGTGTAGTGATTAGGATACCACCACAATAAATAAAAATAACTAGATAATAACAATATGCAAAGGAGTCTTTATGTAGATCTTAACATCAAAATATAGATGTAAGAGATAAAGTATTAGATCTATGGTTCATATCATTAGGAATATAGATATTGAAGTAGTTTTAGGGTTGGGAATGTTTGCCATTTATACATATATTGTGGGTGAGACAAAATTTGAACTTAGATAGAGGGGGGTGTAAATGAGAAAAAAAATCTAAAACATAAAACTTATATTAGGACGATTCGAACTTCAATTTCCGAAAGTCCTATTAGTCTATTTTTCGCCTCTCAAACAACCGTAGCATTCACACACAACAACAAATAGATTTTCGTTGGCATACTGGTAAATATACCAAAATTGGGCAAATATGGAGGCATTTGACAATATATCCACCAATATCAAAATCCAATATTTGACAGTATACCCACCAATATCAAAATATGATAGTATATATACATGCACACATTTTTGTGTTTGATGGAAACAAAACATAAAACTTATATTAGGATGATTTGAACTTTAATTTCCAAAGCCCTATTGGACTCAATTTTTCACCTGTCAAACAACAATAGCATATACACACAAGAACAAGTTTTTTGTCGGCATACTAGTAAATATCCCAAAATTGGGCAAATATGGAGGCATTTGACAACATATACACCAATATCAAGATCCGAAATTTGATAGTATACCCACCAATATCAAAATATGATAGTATAGATACATGCACACATTTTTGTGTCTAATGGCAATTGATTTTTTTGCCAAATTTTGTTGCTTGTGCAGCACCACTCACCATATTTACCTACTTGTCTAGGTTGATGATATCTTACACGAAAACTCTCTACTATGTCCAAATTCTCACTCAACGGCCTTGGTGCATCCACTTCTTCCTTGGCACTACATCCTGACTGGTCACTTCCATAAAAAAAATGCTCCCAATTTCTACAACATAAAAATATGTACTTAGTGTAGCCAGTTCACGTCACACCAACTCTACCCTATACCCTGATCCCAATCACCTACAAAACGTTTGTCGATACACACTTACTTACTTTTACCCACCTTGATATTTCTTTATCCATAAAATACAATTGCCAATTCATGAACTCCCTTTTCAATGACCACTGCACCCTCTTGTCCACATTATCAACAGTACCACTCTTGGCTCCTCCATCCTCAAGTGCTCCCTTTGCTTAGTAGACTTGACATGCTACCAACAACTATTGCAAGTTCTTCAGAAGCAAATGCATTACTTGGTTTGCCTAAAACCAACATGCAGTTGCATGCTTGAGCTTGTAGGTTGAGTTCCGCGCCATGACAACAACTACTGGGGATCTCGTGTGTTCGATCATTCTACATAATGTGCTTGGCATTCAACTTGTTCATCCTCTGCTACTGGCATCAGACAACCTTGGCGCATAGCTTCTAACTATCAATCCCAAATTCCACTCTCGCACACAACCAATTGAAATCAAGTACTAATTTTGTACATGAAAAAAGTCAACTGTCATGCGACACTAGCTACCCTTTACCTAGTGAATGTTATCACTAAAGAAGTGACTTGGCCTCCTCTATAGCAGAGAATTTGCAACCTTGAAGCTCATCTAATAGCAACCAAAATGAGATTGCAGTGGGCATATAAACAAGCATGACTTCATGCGTCTTTTGCGGATGTAACCTCAACATGTGTGCTGATGATGCGACACAACAACATGTTGAGAATCCATCCACCACACAACATCAAAAAGAGCAAACTGGGCATGCTCCCACTTATCTCCATGTTTTGGGGTGTCGAAAAACGAGACTAGGGTAAAACATGTCTTGTTATTCTATTAAATGACAAACCCCTATCCTATATATAGGGGAAGGTGAAGCACTATAGATTTGAGAAAACCCTGATGGGGCTAAACTCACTTGGGCCCAAGGAATGGATTTTCGTCAAAGTTGTCGAAATTTTGTTGAAGGTTTAGATTTCAACATCATTTGCTACAAAACCTTGCAAGTTGCGACTGTGCCACTATGTTAAAATTAGCAATTTTTTTGTCTTACTTTAATGTCCCATGCAAGGAAGAAAATGTCTGATTTCGATGTCGTTTCGGTGGCTCCAGAAAAAGAAATTGCGACAAATTTCGATAAATGCGTTCCTGGCGTTTCGACGGCAAAATAAACGAATTAATTTATAAAATTTTACCAGAATGATCTACTAGTGTAGATATACTCAAATATGTAATAATATTTCATATTGGATATGTAGGGGGTGGGGTCTCATCATTTTTTAGTGAAATACCCTGAACTGTTTCGATGGGGATTTTTGATGTTAATTTTCAATGGTGAAATCAATGATTTAAGTCATTATAGTTTGCAAGCACAATATATAGACTTAAAAACACAAAACTGTGCAAAAAAATATGCTCTAGGTAGCACATAGTATATGAAAATGTAGAAAAAAAAAGATGATCTGCCTGTTACGGGAGTTTCGTCAGTCAATTTCGATGTCCCATTGCCACAGAAATAGAAATTTCGGCTGAAATTTCGACACTTTCGTCGAAATTTTGAACATTGGTCCCATGAAACAAAAAATTTCCTTACCTCCCACATGTAGGACTCCACACTGTACCCATATCAATTTTATTGCATAGAATGATGCATTTAGGTGTAGAGATCATGCTTGCGAAATTTCATGGCTTAATCCATTCATTTTGGCGTTGAAACAGGCACAATTGCATTTATTGAATTTTTTGTTAAAATTTCAATAAATCTCCATTTCCACACCTGTCGAAACGACATTGAAATCGGATACCTCATTCCTTGCTTGGGCCCATATTACATATAGGCTCAACAAACTAAATAATAAAACCCAACTAACTAAAAATATTTTCCCTCTAATATGTCCTCTCAACCTGGAGCTTCCGGGAAGCCCAAGTCGCTTGCAAACATACAAACAAAAATAAAGAATAAGAAATTAAAGATAAACCAAGCCCATACATGAATATCACTCTCCCTAAATGTTACAATCAATCACTCAAATAAATTCAACACTCCCCTTTAAGCAGTTCACTTCACAATCAATAGGTGTAGCAGCTAATGAAGAGCGAAAAACATATAAGCAGCAAACACCAAGGCAAGTCACATCCGAGCATCAAATAGAAGTAGCATCTGGAGCACCGGTAGATAATAACATGTAGGCATGGTAGTCTCCATATTAGTTGCTAACGTCACAAGAGTAGTCCTGAGATTGCTGGTTCACAGTAGCAACTTTAGTAAACATGCATAACAAGGCACGAACAGGCAAAGAGAGTAGCAATAGCAGAGAGAACATAGTCAGATAAAGATCTTTCTTTGACAAAGTTGTGCTTGATAAGGCACAAGAGTAGTCCTGAGATTGCTGGTTCACAGTAGCAACTTTAGTAAACATGCATAACAAGGCACGGACAGGCAAAGAGAGTAGCAATAGCAGAGAGAACATAGTCAGATAAAGATCTTTCTTTGACAAAGTTGTGCTTGATAAGGCACACAAGTAGAGTGAAATCCACTACAACCACAAATCAAAGAGCCTCGATCAAGTTGGAGCATGAATTTGGCTCAATAGTAGACATCAATAGGTTGTTGCAACAGATATCATATCGGTCACTAATGTCGTCAAATAGTCCAAACGGGGTCGGTACACAGATCAGATGCAGGGGCGGAACCAGAAATGCACAATAGGGGGGGGGGGCTAAGTTCCTAAAGGGGGGCTGAAAAATAAAATATACACACACCAAGATTCGAACCTGCACCATTGACACAACTAAAGATGCAACGCCAACGTATCACTTCAGCTAGTTACTCTTTATGTTGAGTATACTGTGAAACATGTATGTATCTAATTACGATTAGTATTTTTTATATTTAATAATTAGATTTCATCAATCTTTTGCCGGGAGGGGTGGGGGGTAGAGCCCCTACCCTCCTTCCTAGTTTCGCCCCTGCACATATGGAAAAACTCTCTAGAGTGTTGGAACACAAGTAGTCTACGTGCATAAGAAGACATGGACAGTAGAACAAGTAATCAACGTGCGAGGCATACACATACAAGAAGGCAGTATAAGAGAAAATCATAACCCTTATACACCATCACAAAAAGCAGACAATTTAAGACTCCAAGATGCATAGCAGCAGCTAAGAAAGAAGCTCCACAAACTCACTATGAAAGATATACATATAATACAAAGAATATTCAGAAACTCAGCTGTTGGCACAACTGGTTAAGGGGGCGCTCCCCCAGCCAGCCCACCCGGGTTCCAATTCCGCCGGGTGCGGTCCGGGTAAAAAAAAAAAACTGACTGTTGGGCGTTCTGACCAGGCAATAGCTGCGACGAC
The DNA here is from genome assembly GCA_963693085.1 of Alisma plantago-aquatica. Classification (NCBI taxonomy): domain Eukaryota; kingdom Viridiplantae; phylum Streptophyta; class Magnoliopsida; order Alismatales; family Alismataceae; genus Alisma; species Alisma plantago-aquatica. The sequence continues at coordinate 491,081,858 of OY856415.1, forward strand.
ATAACACACTATTAGGTGTGGCGTGGGGGTGAGTGGCCACCACACGTCTGACCTTGGGGTTTAACCTGCTAGGGGAGTTCATTAGTGGCTCGTCCTAGGAGGTGTTCCTAGTCATAAAAAAATATATTCACAAACTCTCCAAATGTACAAACAATAAAAGAAATATCAATAGATAGAAGAAGGTAGGTCTGCATAGATAGCAACAAAAATACCAGCAAGATCCACAAGATTGTAACAATTATAAATTCTTCCTATTTTCATTTTCTTCATATCTTTCTGCATCACATCTCTCTCTTTATCTCCTCTACTTCATCCCATCTCTTCCCTCTACTCATCTCATCTCTTCCCCTATTCTCCCCCTCACGCCAACCACAAACATAAGCATCAAGAGAGTGCTTGGGGTGGACAAAATATAAACTCTCACTTTATCAAGAAATTTACTATGAGCTTTGGGGAATGAGTGCAAATAGAAGTGGTAGAAGAAGAGTAGACAATGAAAAGGTTAATATAATACACAAATGCAAATAGAAGTGGTAGAAGAAGAGTAGACAATGAAAGGTTAATAAAATACACAAATAACTATTGAGGAGAGAGACATGATTTTTTAGAATATAAGGAGCTGATTCAACACCTGCAGACCTAGAGTCAAACTTTTACAATAGTTGCTACAGTAACTACTGCATCAAATGTCTTGAAAAGGTTGCTATATTCTTCCCCCTTTCCACATTAGAGTGGAGGAAGGTACTAGGGAAGGAAAGAGAGTTTTAGAGTGTCTCCTAGAAGAGGATCTCACAGGGAGAAAAAAACCCTAAATGCATTTATCGACCTTCAAATCAGACTATTATTATAAGATGCCACCATAGAGGCAAAAGGTGTTATAACCCGTTTCTCTCTCTCCTATAAACCACCATGGGCTTAAGGAAGAAAATGAGGCTATTGGAGGCGACTAGAAATCAAGAAGGACAGGATAGGAAGCTCCAAAAATCCCGTCGTACTATAGTAGTGTCCTATAGCAATACAACTAGAAATGAAGATAGGTCGCCAAGCAATGTATCAGAAGGCGGGAAGCGGGAGGTGTGCGGACAACACCCTGTAACCGATTAAGCGGTAGGCAGGCAATTAAGCGGGCGATTTTTGAAAAAGCGGGTGTCTAAATTTTATATATTTTTATACAAAATTACATGTATGTGTATATAAAAAATATATTTATAAGGAACTTCTATACATATCTAATCAGCAAATCAGTAATTAACTAAGTATTCATCAATACTTACTATTAATCAGTATCTCTAATCACTAAAATCAGCAAGCAGATCAATAATTGTAAATAACAAACTATGAATTGTTGAATTAAAGTAATCACTAAAGTAATACTAACCAGTAGTACCAATCATTAATCACTGAAAGCAGCAAGGAAATCAGTAAAACTAATCATGCATTACTAGTATAATAGAGCAATAGGATATTTACTTAGATGCATTACAGCAGTACCCAATTATTATAGCTTACACACAAAGTATGCATTCTAAATTAGGACTAGCTATATCATAGAACATTTAATGTATACAAGTTTCATATATTATAGTCAACACTACTTGGACTATGTAGTTAATTAATGTTAGATGCTTACACTAGGATTTTTAAACAAAAGCGGGCAAAAAGCGGGAAAAAGCGGGTGAGGCGGGCAAAAAGCGGGCGATTATGTTCAAAACGATTAAGCGGACGCTTAGGGGCTAAATTAGGCGGATGAGGGTCATGGGCGCTTAAGAGGCCGCTTAAGCGGCCCGCCTGACCGTTTTTTAAGTCACTGTCGCCGAGTGTAGCAGCAGATGCAAGATGTGATATAGAAAAGACAGGAGGCAACAGTCTCCAAGCAAGCAACAACACATGGAGGAGGTCGAAGTATCAAAAATAGTAAGGGGAAATCAGCTGAACGCAAGAGAGGCAACAGAAGGAAGAGTGAACAAAGCTTGCGGGCGGTGGAGAAGAAAGGGCGGCCTCTTGTTCAGTTACGACTCTCTCTCTTATCTTACTCTTACTTGACGGCTAGGGTTATGGATCTCTGCTTTGATGCCATGTAGAAATTATACTAGGGCAAAACACGTCTTGATATTCTATTGTCATGTATACAGGAGAAACGGGTTAAAGAAAACCCAGATGGTCCCAAACATACTTGAGTTCATATTACAAGAAGACCCAATATACACAAATAACAAAACCCAACTAACGAAATTCTTATATACACTAATTAGGGGTAGGCATGGTCTAGTCTAGTATGGTCTAAAGCCTAAAACCACAGACCAAACCGCGCCTCGTCGTTCGGTATAATTCCAAACCATACGATTGGTAAGTCAAGACCAAACCAAACCAGATTGCAACTTTGTGGTTTAATTCAGTTTGGTCTGGTCCAATACTATTTAGTATTATTAATCTACCAGTACACTAAAGCATAGGTCATTTGATTTGAATGATTAAGCGATTAGTTTGATTTGATACCATATTATTTGTCATGGTTAAGTATGAGTGTTGTGATTTGAGACCATGAAACAAATACTGCATGGTTATCAATTAAACTAACAAAATGCATAATATATAAAGAAAAATAAGAGTAGATGGAATCACAATCATTGAAAAAATCTAAAAGGTACGTTACGCATATAGCCTGACTTGCCAAGGTATGAATCGGGATAGCCGATATAATATGTTGAGCAGGGGCAAGCCGTATGCGGATGAAATTGCTTCAGAGTTTTAAAGAATTCACTTAAAACCATATATACTACTTACCAATCTGCTTTAGGAAAAATGCATGTAGCAATAGCATAACTTTGTTGTGCATGCAAAAACATCAAAGGAACCAACTTTCTTTTTGGATTAGATTTGTTTATTAAATTTTATTTCAATGGCCACATTAACTTTTACTTATTATGTTTGTCTAGTAATGGTGTGTTGTTTAGTGACTTTTAGACAACATATAACACATAAGACAATGCCTTAGTGATGCTATTTATTAATGATGTATCATTACACTTATATATTATTAGATAATTGTCTGGTTTTGTCTGTGTTGTTTAGTGACTTTTAGACAACATATAACAAATAAGACAATGCCTTAGTGATGCTATTTATTAATGATGTATCATTACACTTATATATTATTAGATAGATAATTGTCTGGTTGTCTGAATGGTTCCACCTATCCCTCAAACTGAGACCAGACCATCAAGACTCGGTCTGAAGGGTTTTGGGACAAACCCGACAAACAACCTCTCCAAATCAGTTCAGACTACTCAGTTTGGTTTAGTCTGGCTTGGTCTGGTTCGATGATTTGGTCTAGTTTTCTGCCCAACAGGGAAAACAATTGCACACAGCTATATATGATCACTGTAATAACAATGAATTTAGTGAGTGATTTCACCATAATCTGCCAGCATCTCCTTTTCTCTTCAAAAGCACAATGTATATACACTTCGTCAGTTTCCCAACTCTTTCAAGCATAAATATTGACCAGTATATCATACATGTTTCCAAGAAACCCTAACAGTTTAATTCCTGGATCTAGTTTTGAGAATGGTTTTTCAGTTCTTAAAATTAGGTTTGTAATGCTGTAGCCTAGCATGTCCTTAAGATTTGGTACTTGATAAGAGCCTTCCTTGTGTGGAAGAATGAAGTGGGGCTTTCTTGGAGTTAGTGGGCTGAAGCTGAAACCAGAGACCCTGTGTTGGGTTAGGATGTAATGTAACTTGTCAATGCTATTTTTTTTTTTTAATAAGCCTAGGGTGGTGGTTATTGCAGGTTCTATTCATATGTAAATGAAATGCTGCTGTTATTTTTCTCTGTAAATGAAAATGATGCAGGATAATATGGCGTTAAGAAAAGTTTAATTCTAACCTATGTACACAATGCCCATTTCTTGATCTTATTTCATCTCTTTCACATATGAACAAACTAATATCTGAGCAAGCCCTTGCAAGGTCATAAAATCTAAGTAATACAGCCTTGTCATTACAGCGTGTTATATTTGCTGGCAATGCAATGGCTGCATCCCAACTCTTAAGGCTGTTGTATACCCAGCTTTTAGTTTAAAATAAAAATGCTTACTTCCATCAGAAAATTCGCTTTGTGCAACTGGTAAAGCAACTTGTTTCCTCTCATCCATGCCTTGGGCTACAATTTCGTTGTTGTTGCTTAGACTACAACATGGATCAATAGTAGAATTATCATACTGGTTTGCTACTTTTCCTAGTAAGATAGTATCCCATCTTTACATTCTAGAAGCCAACGGAATGCTTTAACAGTTTATAATGGCAATTCCGTTTGCTTCTCCGCTCCCCAACTCCATCTGTATTACTGGTATGTAGATAGCAAAATTCTTTTGGAAGGTACTGGACATTGCTATTGAGTGACATGTAATGTTATGAACTATGCAGGTTGCTGGAGAAGCCATCAAGAGCTTTATATCGAGCATACATTCTGTTAGCGTCCAGCTAGCAGAAGAACAGAAATTGCATCGCAAATTAGAAAGGCTTAAAAAGAAACTGGAAAAACAAACAAATAGATTGTGTAAGACCGAAAATAAATGTGATGATACTTCAACTGAGGATCCACTTCCTATGTCAACCAAGCAGACAAATCTGGATGCTCTCAAGAAGAGGATTGAATCAGAGAAGGTAAAGTACTCGAACTCAGTATGTACCAGCAGGACAATGATGCTGAACAGCTTGCAGACAGGGCTCCCAAATGTTTTCCAGGCGATGACTGTTTTTGCAGGTATGTGCATGCAGGCTTTTGAAGGTGTGCATCACCACTCTATCGCAGGTGATGATTGTAATACAAACTGCACCTCACCCATGTAAATCATTGAAATCGTAAACGTGGCATTCCAATACCATAAGTAGATGTAAATGAACTACACGTGTGTCTTGAAGCTACAAGTGTCTCTACAAATTAGTGTCTCATATAGATTCTGAGTTACAAGGAGTTCCTGTACTCTTCAACTGCCATTGACAACCATTGCAACACAATGCTCGGTCTTGAAACAATTTGATGTGGCGGTATTTTCTTCAAGGAGTACCTCCACTCCACTTCAACTGCAAGTCCTGTTGGAAAATGCAAAAAAGATAATCAAATTCAGAATGCCTTTCTATTTGGCCAACTTGGATGTTCCCCTTTTGTTCCAGAGGTGCTATTTGTCCAAATGTGTCTCACTGATGCTAAAATTTATGGAGCTTGTTATTTGTTCGGGTGTTGTTTTGCTGGTGAATATCAGGTTGCAGTGTAGCTTTATCAGGTAGGTGAAATAGCAGTCAATTTAATAAGAGTGATGGATAAGTTTCTTTGTCGGGATCAGTCACCTCATTGTCAAGGCTATATACGAAACAACTAAGCGCTGAACTAGTTCCTCAATTTTCACGGATGACCAGGTGGGCAGATGAATATTGAGTTGGAAGTAAATATATATCAAAAAGAAAACGCACAGAGATACATTGTAATATATTATAATAACAATTCTAGAGTAATTCTGTTCACGCGTACTCAAATAAACACAAAAACTTAGGGGCCGTTCGGCCCCCACCTTTTTCTAACTACAGGTAGTTGTATGTTAATAGTGTTAAGGTTACAATTTTTATTCTGCATTCGTTGCCGTATTCGGCTTAATATTTTTGGGGGCTCCAGAATCGCGCCATCTGCAGCGGCACTGAACACTGCCGCGTTCAGTCCGTCATCTACCCTTGGGCTTGTTGCTTTGCTGTCCCGCTCAACAGAATTCGTCTGTTACCTTCGGTGATCTTGAAATCAAATACCTCGCATGCATAAAATTACCTGTATTTCTGAAGTTAGGACTCGAACGGCTGGCCTGTTTGGTAGGGTGTCGGTTGGATTCAAGGAGTTCAAAAGCCGTGTTTTTATCTTTAATTTTGTTTGGTATGGTTCGATGCTGTTGCGGTTCATTAGTGAGTAATGCTACACACCCCCGCTCCCCCACCCGGGCGCCCAGCCGGTGGTTGGGAGGGGGGCGCTGTTGAGGTGGCAGAAAAACTCAGATAAAATTAAAAAAAGAATAAAAATAAGAGAGAAACAGTTTTCTTCATAATTTTTAATTTCAAATGAATTTTTTTACGAAATAAAAAACCTAGATCTCATATAAAAATATTCTTTAACTAGACCAATGTTGATATATTTTGGAGTAATAATAATATGAGAGAAATATAATATTTGTATTTTAGGGTACAATACATATGTTTTGGGGTATGATACTTGTGTTTTGAGGTATAATACGTCTAATATTTCAAAAAAAGGCCGCATGGACTGCATAAGCGGCCCGCATATACTTACTCGCTTATAAAGCCGATTAGCCACCGACTTTTAGATAGACATTTTTTTTTAAATCTCGGCCCTAAGTAGATTATATTTTTATTGATAACATTTTCTTGATGTATTATTTCGTTGTATGTTGTGTACACGAGACACATGCTTATTTACAAGTTTGTTATTTTGGACCTCTTGGACATGCATACATTTTTTGTATGATTTGGTTAATATTGATTGTTATCTACTTGTGTTAAACCAAACTGTGCATGCTTCATTGAAGTTTATATTCAAATGATTCTAGAATGCATTTAAAATGGTGCTTTACTTTTTATTGAAACTTTATATTTGAATCTATTTCAAATTTTAGGGTATATGTAACGGACGAATTAAATATACAATTGTGCGATTACTTTATATATACTAATTAATTATTAAAAAAATTCAAAACCGCATATACTTCTGCATATACTACCACATACCACTTATACTCTATAAGGTGACCTCTTCGCACGCATAACACATACCACTTTTTAAAACTATGAGTATGTCACCAACAAACATTCGTGTTGTACCCTCCAAAATGAAAGTAATGTACTCCAAAATGTGTACCGTACATCCAGGTATACTACCAATATTTTGGGGGCATAATACTCATGTTTTCTGATAAATTACTCCCGATTTGGGAGAACAATACCAATGTTTAATTGTTATTTTGAGATACATACCTTGTGTTTGGGGTAGAACAATCATGCTTGGGTACAGTACCTAGGACCCATGTTTTGGGATACAATATCGTATTTTGGGGTACAATACGTCATCAACAAAGATTCGTGATGTACTCTCCAAAATGAGAGTAATGTACTCTGTAATGGGTATTCTAATTCTTTGGGGTACAATACGTCAACAAGTACATTAATAGTGTACCTACAAAAATAAGAGTAGTGTACTTCAAAATATGGGAATATACCTCAAAATATTGGTGATATAATTAGGTAGATAAACAAAAGAGGTACAATACGCTTGATTCAGGATATATTACTTCGACTTTTACGTACAATACATATGTGTACTTGTTGATGTATTGTACTTCAAAACACATGGACTGTACGCAGAATATGTAAACACGGGTACTGTACCCATAATATATGTATGGTATCTCAAAACATGGATAATATTTTTTTCTCACAAAATTGGGGGTACAACAATCATGTTTGGGTTCAACAATCATTTGGGCTACAATACTCATGTTTGGTGTACACCAATCATGTTTGGGTACAGTACCTAGGACTCATATTTTAGAGTATGATATTGTGTTTTGGGTACAGTACGTCATCAACAACCATTCGTGATGTACTCTCCAAAATGAGAGTAATGTACTTTGCAATGGGTACCGTAATTTTTTTGGGGTACAATACGTCAACGTGTCCATTAATAGCGTACCTACGAAAATGAGAGTAGTGTACTTTAAAATATGGGCATATACCTCAAAATATTGGTGATATAATTAGGTTGATAAGTAAAAGGGGTACATTACGCTTGATTCGGGGTATATTACTTTGGCTTTTACGTACGATACATATGTGTACTTGTTGATGTATTGTACTTCAAAACACAGGTACTATACCCCAGAACATGTAGACCCGGGTAATGTACCCAGAATATATGTATGGTATCCCAAAACAAGGATAATATATTTTTCTCACAAAATTAGGGGTACAACAATCATTTAGGGTACAATACTCGTGTTTGATGTACAACAATCATGTTTGGGGTATAATACATATGACCCATATTTTAGAGTATGATAATTGTGTTTTGGGTACAATATGTCATCAACAACCATTCATGATGTACTCTCCAAAATGAGAGTAATGTGATCCATAATGGGTATTGTAATTCTTTGGGGTACAGTACGTCAACGAGTACATTAATAGTGTACCTACAAAAATGAGAGTAGTGTACTTCATAATATGGGCATATACCTCAAAATATTAGTGATATAATTAGGTAGATAAATAAAAGGGATACAATACACATGATTCGAGGTATATTACTTCGACTTTTATGTACAATACATATGTGTACTTGTTGATGTATTGTACTTCAAAACACAGGTACCACACCTAGAACATGTAAACGCGGGTATTGTACCCAGAATATATGTATGGTATCCCAAAACACAAATAATATATTTTTCTCACAATATTAGGGGTACAACAATCATGTTTGGGTTCAACAATCATTTGGGGTACAATACTCGTGTTAGGTGTACACCAACCATGTTTGAGTACAGTACATAGGACCCATATTTTAGAGTATGATATTGTGTTTTGGGTATACGTCATCAACAACCATTCATGATGTACTCTCATTTTAATTCTTTCAGGTACAGTACGTCAACGAGTACATTAACATTGTAACTACTAAAATGAGAGTAATGTACCTCAAAATATGGACATATACCTTAAAATATTGATGATATAATTAGGTAGATAAATAAAGGGGGTGCAGTACGCGTGGTTTTTCAAAGCATCTCAACACTAGTCTTTTTGGATATTGTTTTTTTCAAGGAATCCAATGCTTTTTATTTCATCAAAAATACCCTCTGGATTAAAAGTCATGGACACAATCATTTTATCCCGCTTCTACTTTTTTTTTACCTTTAGTGTTGTTGGTTGTACTAGAAAAAGTGTACACTCCCATTATAGGTATTGTACCCTAAATATTAACTATTATACCCAAACACATGTATTATGTTTTTTAATATTATTATTTTTCCAAAGTGTGTCAACATTGGTCTTGTTGGAATTTTTTATATATTACGAATCTATTGCTTTTTGTTTCATTAAAAAATCCATTATGTCTTGAAGGTTACGAGCAATACAACTTTTTCCTTTCTTCCTACTTCCCTCCTATTTTAAAAAAATGGATTAAAGTTATGGATACAATTATTTTCTTTCTCTTTTATTTTTTACCTTTAATGTTGTTGGCTGTACAAGACAAAATGTTCACTCCCATTATATGTACTATACCCAGAATATGGACTATTATACCCAAAATACGTATATTATATTTTCTCATATTATTCTTTTTCTTCTTCGAAGTATATCAACATTGGTTTTGTTGGAAAATATTTTTTTATTACAAATCTAGCGCTTTTTGTTTCATTGAAAAATTCACAAAAGTTATGAGCAATATAACTATTTTTTCTCTGCCTAATTTTCTCTTATTTAAAAATAAATAAAACCGGCCCACAATGGACTTTGTACCAGTCCAGCTCGGTGGGTGGCCGGATGGGCAGCAGGTTAGACATAGAATTCTTCTTCTTTTACAACCTCACCGGACCACACTTTTGGCCACCAACTCCCGGAAAACGTACGGCGCTGTAATTGCGAGTGGTCGGATGCAGAACCAAAAGTGATGCATGTGTAGGCCCTCGTAACACGAGGTGCGGCGAACAAACGAATAACCCAAGAGTTCTGACAGTTCCATCATTGCGCAGTAACGTGTTCTCACGATCACTTTACAATTTGCTGAGAAGTATGAACATGCAGCCGGTACAAGATGAAGACACGAGCAAAGGTTGGCGCTATAATTTTTTTAGTCACCAAACAGTTTGAATGAAAGTAATGCATCTCTATTGCGTCATACCAAATACAAAAATACAACTTACGTAGTGCAAAAGACATGAATACGTTTGACTTGTTTTTATAATCCTATAAGTACACCTGACTGAGTCGTACCAAACTAGCCCTAAATGCGGAGTTTGTGTACAAGTGCATGCATTTAATTAGCGGCAACCTGGGAAATGAATTCGGTAAAACAATTACTACCCAAGAACCATGTAGTTCCAAAAGCATTTAGATGATTAATCTGAAGCAGCAAGAAGAGTACTGAGATTTCAGAGCATTTAAGTGTAGCAACTGGTGAAATAGTAATAGCAGTGGCATCCGCATCGACAATATATAGCAATTGTAGAAGATAACGTCACAATGACCTGCATGGTTTAAACCCTCCCAGACAAGGTATCCCCAACACGGTAAACGTGGAACTCCCCGATGCCAGCTACGTGTTGCCATGTTGGGTTCAAACATTTATAGGTATTTTATTGCAGCGGGATCATGGGGCCGCTTCTAAGGTTGTACCTGTTCCCATTAGGCGGCTACTCACGCGTCTAAATCTGCTGTAGCAGACCCCTACCAAGTACATTTAGACCAAGCATTCATCTAACAATCATGTATCACTTTTTTCATATCTCATCAGTGTAGGGCCGAGATATGGCCACTACAGCAACTGGAACATCATCCGTCACAACAAATTCTTTCCCACTCCTCACCAGCAAAAAAGTATAATATTGTGATAGTCCAGACAATGTGGAGACACGGAGAAGGCTTACTAGTTGGGCTAAAAAGTCAATAGTACTGCTAGTACATAAAATCGATGTGATGTGCATGTCGTGCCATAAACTTAACTTATTGGTTATGTGTTAGTTGGATGATGCTGTTGTCAATAATAATTAGGCCAAAAAACCTAAATGGCACATTTGCCATATTTTATTCCCTAAATGACACGTTCTTGAATTTATTGCCCAAAATGACACATTTGCGGAGCAATGCATCCCTTTTTGGGACACATTGCTGTCTCGCGAGCCAATGCGTCCCAGCAGCAGACACATTGGTCCCACAAGAGGGAAATGTGTCCCGGTTTGGGACACATTGTCCTCTTGTGGGACCAATGCGTCTGCTGCTGGGACGTATTGCACCAATGAGTCCCAGGCGGGGACACATTACAACAATACATTTCCATGTAGGACGCATTGTACCAATGCGTCCCCATACAAGACACATTACACCAATACGTCCCCATGCATGACACATTATTTTTTTTTCAAATATTTTTGCAGTCACTAATATTCTTTCATGGTTATTGATATGTATATTAACAATATTGATTATATTTGTACATTTACAAATCGTTCACTTGTATTTGGATGTCTATAATATACCCAATTATTATAAATTTGTCAATTTCAATAGCTCGTAACATGCATATGGAATATATAAGTGGTATTACAACCAACATCAGTTGGTTCCTAATTGATTATATAATAAGAACTTAATCTAAAAAAATGAGATATCAATTAAAAATAAGGTTAAAACATGAACCAACATGATGAGAAAATAATACACAACACACAACATAACAATATGATAGATCCAAAATGAACCAATGTAATATCATAATATGATAGATCCACATACAATAAATGTCTTCACAAAGGCATACATACAACACAGTACAATATATAAAAAACTAAGCACACCCTCCTCGCCCACGACGTCCTCGCCCACCTCCCTCTACATCTGACTCCTCTGTACCGATGTCATCTGGAGACGCCTGAACTGGGGACAACTGTGTTGGAGGATGCTGGCGAGCATCATGGTAGAAATGAAAAGGTGGAGGTGGGGTGAAGGGTCTCTGAAAACCAGGATATGATGCATCAGGTGGGGTGCATCATGAGAAATCAAACATAGTAGGTGAATATGTGACATAAGGTGGTGGTCGTCTCTCATGAATAACGGGTGGTGGGAATGTAGTGTATGGAACAAAAGAAGAACTTTCTCCATGGTAGGATGCTGGTTGAGGTGGGGTGATGAATGAAGAATAAGAACCAGCTCCTCCAAAGTATGGGCTTGTATGTCCCCATCCCATGAACTGAGAAGTGGGAGTGAGCTCGGGAGTAGTAAGTACAGGAGTAGGAGTGGGCTCAGGGGCTGTGGTATGAGTGGGTATGGGATCCCACGGCCGAGCATAGTCGGGAAGACTGTCAAAGTAAGCCCCCTGGATGCTATAGATGTCGTCTCTGATCTGTGTAGGGGCGTGCTCTATAGCTGCTCAGATTGCCACATGCGTTTGCACCTGTAAAACAAAGTATGTACACATAATAAAGACCAATTACATATATTACAAATAACAATGATAAAAATAATAGTTTGTAAAAGAAATAATAATGATACTCATAAATTCTTGCTGGCGATAACTTTGTGGGTAGTATGTGGCCGGAGGGGGCACGATATACTGGGGATGATACCATGCGTAGTGAACCTGAGGACTGAAGACTGTATCAGTTGGTGGAGTGGAAACTAAGCTCTCACATCTATTGTTCCATAGCTGCACCTCCCGCCTATAATGAAGCAGCCAATCCTCTGCCGCATGACCCCTCCCATCAATCCAGCTAAGCCGTGACAACTCAAGAGTAGGTTGTACTTGAACAAAGCCGAACTGTCCAAGTACTCAGTCGGGAAAGTGCCACTCCACTATTGTGTAACACAATAAAGGTACTCGTGCCAACCAAACATCACTACCCTCTCTACAAATGACAGGCAATCTCTCAAGAACATCAGCAGTGTAAGGAGTCAAATTTATCTGTTATTCATATAGACAACATGTATCATATAAAATGGAGTAAATTGCAAATAAATAAAACATATACCATATAACATGTTAGTAGAGGTAAGTAAGTTATACACGCAATGGCAAAATCTGGTCAAATGATGAATCGTAAAACTGGAATGTTCCCCTGATAGTGTCACTCCTTTGGACAAATGTAGGCCACCTATTAAATTGACAAACTATATTTAGATAAACACTACATAATGTTTGGACAAATATAAAAATTAATTGTGTAGATCTTTACCTGTAATCCAAGGGAACATTTTCTGGCCACTCCCCCCATTGCATAACAATTGAACCTGGGCGTCTAATTCCCAACCTCTCCCAACACCACAACTATAATAGACAGACACAACCTGACAGATGGACAGTTCTCTTGGACCGGGTGGTAGCCTTATACAACTCCCTATAAAAGTAAGCTAGAGTTGCAGCACCCCAAGATAGAATGCCACACCGTGCAAAATTAGACACAAGAGGGAGGTACCTAACATGCACTCTATCCCTGGTACTATCTGGGATAAGGTAACTACCTAAGAAGTATAGGAGATATGCCCTGGTGTACCTTATCCTCAGTTCTAGTTGTTGCTCTTCATCACCCACGGTCAGATCCATATCAATGAAGTTCTCACACAGCCAAATCAAGGAGATATGCCCCTTAGACATCCCATCTGGTGCATCTCCTAAGAAATTCTCACAAAGGTGAGACCAAGAAGAAAACTGCCCCTCATTTACACCTATAGGATAAGAAGCTATAACAGGTGGGCCATCAATCCTAAGACCTAGAAGTACTACAACATCCTGAAGTGTTACAATCATCTCAAACAGGGGAAATCTAAAAGTATTGCTAGTATTGTCCCACCGGTTAACTAATGCAGTGATTAAAGTGGGGTCAAGGTAGATAGAGGGTATCCTATGAACAAGCCCAAAACCAGCAATGGAAATATTTTCTAAAACATCTGGGTCAGTAATAGACCATTGTGCCAATATGATGTGGTGCTGGGAGAGTCAGAAGGTTGCTTGTCTAGGAGCCATATCTATGAAAAGTACAAATATTGCATTAAATGAAAAGTACAAATATTGTACAACATATAAGTTTGTAAAATTCTTCATTACATAGGAGGAAATTAATTCAAATACATGAACTACCAAATAATATTAAAATACAACATAAACTACTAAAAGAGAAATATTACAATAATTCGTTACTGCATTTGATTCAATATCTCATCTAGAGGTTCATAAAATGGCCACATTTGATGTACAACTTGATGTATCTCTGGATGTGATACATCTAACTGGTTTTTAACTTGTTCATTGATTGTCATTGCTTTCTGTTTAGTGTGATCCCAATACCAACCAGGTAGCTGAAGAAGTTCTTCGTACATGTAAAACATTTACTTTAAAAAATTGCCAATAAAATTTTGCTTATTCTTTTGTCACTATAAATCCTAACTTGTTGTACAACAAATCTAGTACGTCATTCCAGTCATCATCCAATAGAGTTTGATGGGCCATTTTTCCCTATAGGCACTTTGTAGCTATTATTTGGATTAACTCTACCGACATGTGAAATGTCCATGTCCTTTGATGAGCCATCTATAAACAACCCCATTATAAATTCATTCTTTTAGTGAAATTGCAAACATTACATGACGTGATTAAATTGTAAACATTACATGACTTGAGTAAATTGAAATTGCAAACACATTACATGATTAAATTGAAATTGCAAACATTACATGACTTGAACAAACTAAAATTGCAAACATTACATGCCTTGAGTAAATTGAAATAGCAAACATTACATGACCAAACATCATATTACATTAGGACAAGTGCATCTATTATGGCCCCTTCTGCCACACTTATGACAGTGATATGTATACTGATTTGGATCAACATCCATAGTTGAAGGCCTTCTCTTTTTCTTTGGTCTTCCAGCTTTCCTTCATTTCCTAGGGGGTAATAAGAGATAAATACCTCTACTTTCATCAAATTGAGGCCAATACCTCTTGTCGGAAATACCAGAAATTCAGTTCTGTATGCATTTAGATAAGCCTCATCTGTATAATATGCGCTCACAAGTGCATTAAGATCCCAATTGATAGAGTCTACAACTACCCAAACATGAGAACATGGATAATGCCATTATTGTGGAAAACCACAACTGCATTGACTGCCACCATTTGGACGTACTATTACTTGAAATCTATGTCCATCCATGTCACCAACAAGCCATTCATCATTGTTCACATGGATGTGTATTATCAATTTTTTTGCATCTTCTCGAACATTATAAAGCTTATCATGAACCCTCAAGGGCCATTTCAGTCCATCTTGTGCACATTTATTTGCGAGATTACGCCTCTCCAGCCACATTGTCACGGAGCGATAATATGTGGCAACAATTAACGCCTGTATTGGCAAACCTCGAACACCTTTTAAGACTCCATTACACCCTTCAACATGATTGCTAGTCAATGACCCATATCTGCAACCTATGTCATATGCGAGAGACCAAAGTACTGGATTTTGGCCTAATAAATACACCTTTGTTGCTAGTTCTATGGTTTCTATAACAATCATATGACGATCAAATTCATGTGTATCAGTTGTTGATCCCACCTTCCACAAAATCTCCCTCAACTCCTGGGACTTGAACTGCTTATGGAAGTTCTCCCGAAGATGTCGAAGACAATAACGATGTTGAGCCCAATCAAATTTTGATTCAAGTGCTGGAAAAATCCCACTCATTCGATCAAAAATAATACACAAGTCTGTACGTCGTGGAATGATTGGAATAGAAGTTTGTAGACAACCAAAGAACCACTCCTAGGAGTCCTTATTTTCTTTCTCGGCAACAGCAAAAGAAAGTGGAAATAGACCATTATCAGCATCTATGCCACATGCAATGAGAAGTATGCCATTATATTTTCCTATTAAAAATGTGCCATCAATAGTAAGAATAGGCCTGCAATAGGCCCAACTCCTCATAGCTGGACCAAATGCCCAAAACACCTGCTTGAATCTATGAGTGCCTTTAGTTTGAAGGGTATAATCATCAATAAGGTGGGCATATATAGTTCTTGGAATATATTGTGTCAGAGATATCAAGAACGACAACAAACTATGATATAATGATTCCCAGTCTCCAAATATTTTACAGACAACCTTCCTCTTCGCTAGATATGCCTTCTTGTAAGATATCTGGAGGCTTAGTTCAACATTCACCTTGTCACAAATTTCTCGTGTCGACATATCCAATCGTGATACTAGGATTGGCATTATCATTCGAGCAATATAAGATGCTGTGACTTGGTGATGATCATGATTCATAATAGTTAATTCATAATTGTGGCCTACTTTACAATGTTTTATCTTCCAAATGCCACCTGCTCTTTTGGACTGGCAAGCGGTCAATCTCCAAGGACATCGTTGATCATGGATACAAACAAGTTTAAGATGATGATTATTTGAGCATAATGTATGGTACTGGACATTCTTTTGTATCGACCATTTTTGGAGCGTCTCAACCGGTACAACTTTGGATGCAAATAAAGCACCCTCATATATAACAGTGCTGGAAGGATTGTAATTGAGACAAAATTCATGACGAAAATCTTCCACCCAGTCATCATCTTGAAAAGATTCATAGTTGGAATCAATGTGTTCATGTTGAGGCCATTGGTTGTCAAATATGGATGGAATAGAACTCAATGCTGCAATAGAGTCAGGGAATGTATGTGTATGCTCATCATCGGTTTCAGTCAATGACTCCCCCTCAGGTGGTTCACTATTATTACCACCTTCAATATCACTATTGTTATCACCTTTGTGATCACGATCATTATCACCTTCATGATCACTATCATTATCTCCCTCGTCAACCTCAACACCAACATTCTCATTAGTAGGATTTTGAGAGAATTGAGGTGGTTGACTCCAGTCAGCAGTTAAATAACTTTGAGAGAATTGAGGTGGTTGACTCCATTCAGCAGTTAAATGACTTTGAGAGAATTGAGGTGGTCGACTCCATAAATGATTGTGAGGGAATTGAGATTGAAATTGATTCAATAGACCCATGAAACAAGGCTGTTGGTGGATAGACATTTTTTCAAGAAACACATCAATATAGGCATCAGCTGAAAGTGATAATAAGGTTCTGTATGCATCATCATCATCAACTTGTACGAGCATATGATTTTCTCCAGGGAAAAGATAGGATATTTTGATAGAGAAGTGGTTGGGATTGATGTCAAGTGTTGTATAGATATATGATTTTAGTTCAGATAGGATATTAATAAGTGAAATGTTTATGGGTCTAACAGATCGATTAGAATAAGACCCATTAGAGAGAAATTGACCATCATATCACATCTTGACAATTCATGAATTTGAACTAGATGCCATGTTCCTATCATTATAAAACAATAATTCATATTTTAGAACATTATATTAACATGAATTAATATTTTAGAACATTGACATCCTTTTTAAAAGAGTAGTTAAGATTTTAGAAAAATAATTTTGAATTTGGAATTAAATTTATTTTACTATTTTTTCTATAACATTAACTTTTTAGAACAACAATTCTACTATTTTTTTTGTAACATTAACATTTCTATTCAACAACAATTTTGTTATTTTTTTCAGTAACATTAACATTTCAAAACAACAATTTTACAATTTCGAATAATAATTTTTCAGGTATTAATTAACCTTCAATTGTCATTTTCGACATCATTATTTCACTAATGTGGAATTAATGAGTAGCAATACAATTATTTCAGTTGTAATATTGCATACTAATGTTAAGTTCAAGTTTTGGACATTAAAATTTTGGTAGAAAAAATACCTCAAATGGAGAGTTCTTTCTTGTCAATCAAAGAATACGAGAAGAGAAAGAAGACCAACAGTAGAATCGCCTCCAAGCAGTACAAGAAACGAAGAAGATAGCAGCTCCAAGATCACCTGAAATAAGCTAGAAATCGCCTCCAAGCAATAGAAATCCGAGCAAGAACTCCTGAGCAATGGGAGTAGAGAGCAAGAGTAAGGAAATGAAGAATGATGTGAGTTTGAGGGGCTGATTTTGCCCAATATTTATAGGAGAGCAATGCGTCCCGGTTGGGGACACGTTGCTCCCACGTGACACCGCGCCACGGCCCAACGTCAAAATAGCTATTGGGTTGCGCCGATCCAGGTGTTGGGTGAGAGCAATGTGTCCCCGTCCCGGACGCATTGCCCGCGAGGTAAAATTTAGCCGTTGGGGCGTCCTCGCGCGAAACACATTGGCCCCACAAGAGGGCAATACATCCTAGTTCGGGACACATTGCCCTCCCGTGGGGCCAATACGTCCCGAACGGTGACACATTGCCTTCCTGTGGGGCCAATGCGTCCCAGCAGCAGACACATTGGTCCCACAAGAGGACAACGCGTCCCAAATCGGGACGCATTGCCCTCTTGTGGGACCAATGCGTCTGCTGCTGGGACGCATTAGCTCGCGAGACAGCAATGCGTCCCAGAAAGGGACACATTGCTCCCCAAATATGCCATTTTGGACAATAAGTTCAAAAACGTGCCATTTAGGGAATAAAATATGGTAAATGTTGCTGCATCTGATAATCCCGACGCCCATAAACTAGATTAGCTTAGTTTGTTAGTATTAGCAAATAACACGGCATGTGCATGAGGTTGTTTGTGCCATGATCGTTTCTTCCGTTGTGTTAGCTAGTTGTTAGGCTGACGTGTGCGTATCGTGGGATGATCATGCGTTCATGGCAGCAATGTAGGAAGGTGGGCGAGTAATCGTGTATGGTGTGGCCGATTAACTCGGATATGCCCCAAATCTCTCTCGTTCATATGTACGCAAATGTTCTTAGATTATATAAAGGCAAGAACAGAAAAGCTTAATGGTTAACGCAGTACCAAAACCATCGTGTTCATCGTGTGTGCTAATCGTATATTGAGTTGCAGGTCTAACAAATGTGCCATTTAGGTTTTTTGGCTTAATAATTATGTCTTTACATGCACTAACAACAGTTACAATTAGATTAACAAATTCAAGTCAGATTCATATAAGAAATACGTAGAATAGATAGAGTTGGAGAACAAAAGATAAATCGAAGTTAGGTACTCAAATTAGATAGTTTGTTAAGTAATTAGGTGATACTTAAAGAAATCAACGGTTTGTAATTTTCTTAGACTTTGATTGATTTCCTGTAAGTGGGGTAAAAAAATCATAAACTCAAGTTACAAATGTATTTTAATTGATTTTTTTTTTTTTGAGTCTAGAAAATCAATTTCCTGGAACTCTCTAGACTTCTTTGGGTATAAATAGATTTTCGTTCTAGAGTTCCGGTGAAAAGACGGATGAAAACAAGTTCCGCACATAGGGCTAGCTCTTGCGGCGCATTCCTCTTCTCCGTGAATCTTATGTGTCTCGTCTGGTGCTATCTCCTCTTCACTTGGCATTCTCAGCTTCAATTTAATTTATGCACCAAAGTGAAATTAGTAATCACGGGTTTCTATGGCGAGAGCGAGGCATATCTCTCATCAATCCACCACATTGCAAATCGCAGCAATGCTCCGCAGGCAGGTCGATTATGGAATCTTGCTTTTGTGATTCCGAGATGGTGTTGCAGTAATTATCTCCGTCTAAAACTTTGTCCAACGGCAATTCGCTGGACAGCAAGATCTGATCTTTTTTTTTTTTAATTTGGATAAGGTCACACTTGATCTTTAGTCAACCCAATAATAACTTACATAAATCAAGTTTCGATCGGATGTACATCGCTAGTCATTAGCATAATCTTTGTCTTCTGGTATACACTACCTTTAGGCTGTGTTTGGTACGTGGTGACAAAATGCGTGGTGACGGTGACGGTGATGGTCATGGTGATGGTGACGGTGATGGTGACAGTGGTAGTGAAATGTTTAAAAATTGTTGTTTGACAACACCTGCATGGTGATGGTGAAAGGGATGGGGAAATTTTTAAAACATGTTATTTGTTACATTGTTACAGTGATAGTGGTAGTGAACTATTTTTATGTAAAACACCTCATACAAATATAAATTCTATTTATTAAGCACCACATACATAAAAAAATTATGACAATAATAATACAAATATTCAATCATCAAATTTTAGTATGGGTATGAACTATTTAATTTTAAAAGTATCAAGGAGGCTCTTTCACATGATAGCTATATTTCTTAACAATCATTGGAGAGAAATACTTCATTAAAAAATTAGAAAAATAAAATATTTCATCATAAATATTTTTTTGGGAAATATAATATGATCAATTTTTCTCAATCATATTACATATCACTTGACGTCGCTCATGCTGTGGGCAACAATAGAAGGCCCTCATCATATTTGGATGTTCAACTAGATAAAGATAAGCTTTGGTACGGATATGATTTCCCATTCCTATGACATCCAAAGCAAGCAAAATTCATATGGTACGGCAGGAAACATTGTCCTGGAGGAAAAAATTATCTTACAGGAAAAATGTGCGGCGGGAAAATTTTATTTGGAGGAAAAAAGATTTGATGGCAAATAGTCTTGCTAGAAAAAGTTAGTTGGAAACTTTACCTTGCAGGAAAAAAATAGTGGCAGGAAATGTTGTCTTGGAGGAAAGAAAGTGTCATGCGGAAAAAGTATTGTTGAAAAGTTGTTCTTGAAGGAAAAAAGATTTGACGGAAAATGTTGTCTTGGAGAAAAAAATGTCTTACAAAAAAGTTGTGGCGTAAAACAAAATTGGAGAAGAAAAAGATTTGACGAGAAATTTTATCTTACAGGAAAAAAAATTAGTGGGAAATTTAATCTTGGAAAAAAAAATGGCGTGGGAAAACGCTGTTTTGGAGGCAAAAAATTCTTAGAGAAAAAATGTGGCGGGAATTTTTTCTTGGAAGGAAAAGATTTGACAGAAAATATTGTCTTGTAAGAAATAAAATCTAAGCAAACTTTATCTTGGAGGGAAAATGTGTGGCTGAAAACATTGCCTTGGAGAGAAAAATGTTTTGGTTGGAAGTCAAATTTGTTGGCGGAAAAGAAATCTTGGAGGGAAATATGTGGCACGTGGAGGGAAAGAAAAATATAGTATGATTTTTTTTGCACATATGTCCATTTATTAATGGAGACTTAAAAAGAACTTTTTTCACCATCATTCACCATGCTTTTCCATGGGGACAAAAATAGGCCAAAATTCACCATGGATTCACCACGGAAAAATTCCCTATCACTATCACCATGCGTACCAAACAACATTTTTGTTTCACCATCATTCCCTATCACCACGATTCACTACGTACCAAACACAGCCTTAGTTACAATAACTTAATCTTTACGACTATACATCCTCTAATAACATGGTTGATTAATACATGTCGAATCTTTTCATACTGATAGACAATAGAGTTGCTAATGGCCTTTACATATAAATATATGTTTGTTGTGTATAAGGTTCCATGTAATTAGTACAATATATTCATACACCAATTTCTTTGTACTTATTCTAGATCGTATTATTGGGTTGTAATGTGTAAGCATTGTGTGAAAAGTATGTTGATCTAACAGAATATTGGAAGTTGTTTGTTATTTCCATATATTGCACTCGAAGTTACAACAAACCAATCATATAAAAGTTTTTTTTAAAAAAAAATTCATGTTCAAACCAATTACCTGAAATCATTTTTTTGGGAACTAAACTTGAGTTTCTAGAAAAGGTGTTTCCTAAAAAATGAAGTTACATCGAACCAATAAGAGCCTTAGATAAGAACTGTACTTCTAGTCGATTCGTTCATGAACTTGTAGCAGGAAGACGTCTCGCTCACCCGTTGACGACGAATAACTTGTACTATCAATACAACTTAGCGATCGTAGGTACCACCGCCCACATAGATCATGTCCCCGAGAGAGGAAGGATAATTTCGCTTCGTGCAAGAGAGAAATCTCCACAAGGTAGTTCGGGAACGATGATTATAGAAGGAAGCAATTGGAGTTAGGATTTCTTACACACAAACAACAACGACTGCCATTTTGAAGTTGTGATTAACCCTAATGACCACATACTTATTTATATCCCTCTCATGCCCCCACATCCTATTCTCAGTAAGACACAATCACACGATCACTCCTGTACACAAAACAGAATATAAATCTATTTAGGAAAGTAACAATTAATTAAATTAATAACTTATTATGTAGTTGTATTCTTTGTGCAAAAAGAAGACGAGAAATGGAAGATAATTCCCTCAACCAACAACCCACAACCCACAACCAACAAGTCCAAGCCCGTACCCGACCCAACCCAACCCGTCCCATCCAGGTGTGGCGGGCGCGTGCGTGTGTGTTGTGGTCACTGTACCCACCACAAGGGTGAGCATACTCTCCCTTAGAGCCCTTTAAACACCAGGGTCACATGTGATTCTACATATAAGGAGCATAAAAGTTCTAGAAGCAAGTAACGTGGGACTAAAGGATCTTCTAATTTGCACAAGAGACAAAACTACTTTTCCTCTATATGCTATCTACACTACATTAGGCTTAATCTATGTAGATATATGGCTATTACATCCAAATATTCAACAATCCCCCAAAAAGTCTAATGTGTAGTGTGATATGCCACTCAGTCCTTCATACTGTACTTTTGATAGATACCTCTCTTTGAATCTACCTGAGTTGTCCAACTTTGACCCCCACAAGAACTAGGTGAACAAAAGTCTTGAACCTAAACCTTGTGTGCAAGAGTATCAGTTAGTACGTAATCAAGACATGGCAGAAAAAAATATGTTGTATTAAGCCCATGCATCGAAAACATGTCTTAATCTATATCAAGGAACAACCCTATTCCCCTGTTGTGGCATACACAACATCAATAATTTAGTTGGACTCTTTAAGGATGCATTGGTAACATCCTATTCTAAGACTTGATACCACTCAGAGACTAATCTCTTACTAACTTACAGTCATGACACTAAAATGCTTCCCAGGGGATAGACACACAGATGCAAGAAGCATCAACGAAAAATATAGTGTCATTGTTATTACCACATTGAACCCAATTTGTGGGATCTTCACTCTTTTGGGTTGGGTTGTTACTTCCTATGAATCTAAAGGGGTTTTAGTCCCATCCCCAACCTAGATTTCTCCACTAAGGGCAAGTTAAGATCTTTAGTGAAAGAATCAACTATATTATCTTTGGTACCGACATTGTCCACAACCACAACACCATTAGATGCTAATCCCCTTATAGACTTAAGTTTGACTTGGATGTATCTACACTATGTATGACTACAATTGGTACTCTTTATCTGAACAATAGTTATAGTATCAAAATAAATTGAAATTGTAGGAAGCAACTTCTTTACCATAGGCAAACTAGACATAAGTCAATGCATCATTTCAACTCCCAATCTAATTTCTGACAGATTCTCTGGAGGATGTCTGGTTTATAAGATTGGCTGTTCCCTGCAATAGCTTTGACGCTTGGATGCATAGATGTTTGGAGTTTCAGGGTTCGTTGGAAACTTAGGCCTCTTCTTGGGTTCCCAGGTGGACGGTTCTCCAGCTAGGAACCTGGTGCTTATGCTGTCGGTGATGAGCAGAAGCTTTCAAGCTAAGTTCTGATAGATTCTCTGGAGGATGTCTGGTTTAGAGTTGTTTTTACTTTTTGTGGGTGAGCTAAATGCATGTAATTACATCTCTTAACTGGATTCCTCCTAGATGGTTTGCTCATTTTTAGCTTGTTGAGTTCTCTGGTCTTCCTGCCTTCTGGTTTCTTTGTCATGTATTTTTTTTTTCTGTTTTTACCCCCTGCATGGGGAATCTGATCCTAGAGTGAGCTTTTATAGCTTCTGATTTGTATTGGGGTACCTTGTGCCCAAAGTTTTTGGTATATAGTAACACGCTTTTTGACCGACCAAAAAACTCCCAATCTAATTTCATCTAAGGCACACGACTCTGCTTCAAAAGTAGACCTAGACAATATAATTTGTTTCTTAGACCCCCAGGTCACAACACCTCCCAACATGAATACATATCTTGTTACACCACTACTCCCAGAGTTCATGATAATCCAGCTTGCATCACTACATCCTTTGACTAAAGAAGGATATTTCCCAAAATGCAACCTAAGGGAACAAGTTCCCTTGATATACCTCAATAATCCATCAAGAGATTCCCAGTGGGTCTTATCGGGACGACTAGTGTATCTACTTAACTTAGTCACACCGAACACAATAGTGTATCTACTTAATTGTGTGTAGTTTATAAGATACATCAAACTTCTTATAATTTAAGAGTATTGTAACTGAGACACTAGAACTCCAGTATCCTTGTTGAAAAAGTCTTGGATGAATCATATGGAGTCTTAATAGGTTTACATGATGTATATTCAAACCTCTCAAATACCATCTCCGCATAATGAGACTGAGGAAGAGTTATACCATTAGCCGACCTTAAGATTTGAAGTCCTAAAATTACATCGCTGACACCCATATCCTTCATCTAAAACTTGCTACACAAGAATGATTTTGTCACATTTACTACTTTCATATCGAAACCAAAAAGTAGGATATCATCATCATGTAAATATAACAAAAATGAATGCAGTAAACACATCAACCAAAATCATTAGAAATAAAGCCAAATGATGATATCACAGAATCAAACTTCTCATGCCATTTATTAGGGGCTTGTTTCAAGCCATATAATGAATTAACAAGTTTACACACTTTGGACTCATTCCCATGATCCAAAAATCTCTCAGATAGTTCCATACAAACACACACATACACACACACAATATATATATATATATATATATATATATATATATATATAATCTTCTTGAAGATCATCATATAAGAATGCGATCTTTACATCCATATGATGGATAGAGAGATTATAAATGGAATCCAATGCTATAAGTACTCAGATTGTGGTCATATGGGAAATAAGAGAATATATATCAAAATAATCTATTCCTTCCCTTTGTGTGTAGCCCTTAGCAACCAATCTAACTTTATACTTATTGATTGTCATGTCTACATTAAGTTTCTTCTTAAAGATTCATTTGCATCCAACTAAAAAAAAATCAGGGAATAAATCACCAATTCCCAAGTTCTACTTGAGAGAATTGATTGAATTTCATTATGAACTTCTTACTTCCAAAACTTAGGTTATGGAGAATCATAGCATGTTTGAAAGATACAAGATCATCATCAATATTGTAAGTGAGAAACTATGATAAATTGGATTTCCACTCTCATTAAGTTAATGAACATCTTGATTCATTAGATGCTCTATTATGTTTAATAACCTCCCTCACCCTAAATTACATGACTTGGAGTCACTTTATACTCATTTTATGAAACAAAATTGAATAAATGTCACAATATGCTTAATTTACTGAAGTTGAGTGCATGACTACTCTTGAAAATGAAATTCCAAAAATTTAGTGCCCTCAAAATTATAATTCTGGACCCAAACTTTTCATATAAGAACTAGAGTAAACTTGTGAACAAACGATGAAAATTTCATGCAAATCGGAGCTACAATTCATGAGATATGATTTTTACAAGTTTGATCAAGAAACTCGATTTAAGACTTTAGTTTTAATATATTAATTTGTCATGTCATCAATCCGAGCAAGTTACTCTCGACCCACCAAAATGTTTACTTTTATATCCACGGATTGGTCATGTCATCAATCTCCCTTGCTTGCCTCGGCCAACTACAACCCTTGGATTAGATAGGCATGGATCCATACAAGATCCGACGGTCATGGGACCATCTTCCCTACCTGCTCCCATGGATGGGAGTAGGTGGCTAGAGCAAAAGATCCACCACTTGCTTAGCCCTTTACACACCTATAAAATGGCTCCTTTCACCTTCATTCTTCCTCTTTCTTCTTCGCCTTTCTTTTACACCCTTGTTTGTGCATTTTTGTGCACTATAGCCCCCACACCACCTTCATCTTCTACCTCTGGCAACCACCAGTGCCGTCGTAGACCCTGATTGGGTTCTCCTTCTCTCCGCCACCTCAGGCCAGATCTAGACCATGGAGGGCTTCACGTCATCCTAGCAAGTGTGGGAAACATCTTCTCATGCGCTGAGACCCCCAATGTACCCATGTTCCATCTGCACCAGCAGTCAGTGCCACTGCCCTGTGCCCCTATGCATGGAGGAGTGCTGCTCTGTGCGTAGTGGTGGCATGCATCTTCCGCGGTTGCGAGTGGGTGGATATCACCACCCAATGAATGGGCACAGTGAAGATAGATGGGAAGCAACCAACCTGGTGTCAAGTCTAGATGGGACAGATCATGGATCTGCAGGCCCAACAAGGAAAAGACACACCAGATTCTTGAAACCGGGCCCTTAGATCTAGATCTAAGGGCCGAAAAGGGGTCTTTTTGAGGTAATCTTCATGATTTTATATATTTTTACTCCTTTGGTCAAAATGATACTTCTTATATACCATTTTTATCATACAAAGGTGATCTTTCCATTAAAAATACGTCCATACCCTAGTTTTGCTTGTTCCTCTACTGATATCCTAAAATGCATACTTTTGAAGTTCTTTTGAGATGTTTAACTTATTTTGAATGCATGATCTTGATGTTTTATGTCCCAAATCCTAATGATAACCTAATGTCAGTATCTTGAACACCTTTAAGCATCGTGATTCATACCTTATTCATTCTTGCACACTAAAATAGTCTTATGTTAATGAAATGACCTAGAATGGACCTATATGTAAAAGATCCCTTCCTTTATGTTGTAACTTGTTCTAGTTTGATTCAAATCTCTATCATTGAACTAATTCACTAGATTTCACCCTCAAATGCTATACTTTATATCATGACCCTTCTTGGACACTAATGACGATCTTGTTATTCTTAATGTGTCCTAATATGGCCTTATGTGCACATTTGTGGTGAATGTTAAACTTTGCACTTTTATTGACCCAAAGCTACTCAATGATGTTATATGGCCCTGAAATCAGTAAATTCTCATGCCTTATAATCCTAAATTCCTTATAAATCTTTCATGTAGCCTAATGTGACTAAAATCCTTAATGTTGATTTGATATGTGATCTAGTACACGTGTTGATATCTATGTCCCTAATCTTATGCAAGTCTTGCTTTAATGATCATCCATGTTATATAATTATCTTAAATCAAAATTTTCGTGAAGTTAATGACATCTAACTCAAATAGACTCCATCTATACTCTAATGACGACAATCTTGCACGATAACAACTGATTTGACAATATTGAAACTTATGTTGCTTAATCTTACTCGAACCTCATTTTTACTCTACTAAGATTGTAACACCCCTGACTTGGGTTTTGGGATAACCCTAGAATCTTTTCCTAAGTAAGTTTATTAGAACCTTGTATTAATCTTTGTAAAAGTAATTAGGACTTAAGGAGAGTTTAATGTTCAAGTTTGAGCTTGTTTGCAAATTTTTTTGTACTTTATATGATAGTTTTGGTAAAAATTGTAATTTACCCAAACTGAGGGATTGATGTGCAAATTATCACCTATATAGTGTCCCTTTTCTCTCTTAGAATCATATAGAGGATAGGGAAAGGAAGGGGAACCTTGATTGAGCCTTGGTTGAGTGATATCACTCTTGGTGGTGAAAGAACCAAAGAATGATGAGCGTCTTGAACCCTAGATGGGATTGTATTGCATTATAAAGTGTATATGGGAGTGCCTATCGGCTTGGAAGCCATAGAGGAGGTCCCATATTAGTTTGGAATATTTTTTAAAGTACTCATATCGGGCTAAGCACCTCAAGTAGCTGAAGCATATCAATTTGGATGTTCCTTGAAAAAGTTGTATTGGTTTGCACATAAAGTGATATGGGGTTGTGATATCTTGTTAAGCAAGATGCCCAATGGATGATATCTTATTTTTGTATTATCCTCATGAGTTTCACATGATGAGATAATTATGAATGCATGGAGTCACCATGCATGGACATATGTCACCTAAGTGCATATGGTGATGACACTTCACAAACATTCTCTCTCTCTCTCTCTCTCTCGAACCTCAACTATATAAGCCTCTCTTTTCACCTACTAATGAAACTTTCAAATCTCATATCATCCTTTTCTTGGTAGATGACCATAGAATCTTGAGGAATAGGAAGGAGCACAAGAATTTTGCCTAAGGTGAAGCCATGCTCATCTTCAACCTTGGGTGGACTATGCTTATCGGGTCATGATTCCTTTCTTTCTTTCTTTTCTTCTTCACCAAATGCCTAACTATGGTATCTTCTTTCATATAGAAGTGCTATGATTGAGTCTTTGACTTTTGACAAGTCATATTCAACCTTGGGAACGTGGATATTTCAATCTTAAAGCTTTAGTGGTGATCTTGAGGTGGGTTATATAACTTGAACTCAACTTTATTATTATTCACCTTCTATCATGCAATACTTGAGGACCCCTTTTTCAAATTCGACTTTCCTTGATTAAATGATGATTTTATGAAATTTAATGGGTATATGGGGCTCTTTTCCATGAACTAGAGTAATAATGGATGAAGGGTTGGAACTTAAAGATGATGGAATCATCTATGCACAACTAATATTATCTTAGGAAACCCTAACCCAATATGGTGTTAGGTGAAGGGAAACTGATACACCAGGAGTCCTAACTCCTTACTGGCTTGTTACATGCAAAGGACCATTGTTCATGTAGTTGTCTAGCTTGTCATTTAAGACTAAAGATGAGGGCATGCCGATATCTTAAACATGATAGAAGATACATGGTCAACCCGATATGCCTTAAACTCCAACAACCCATCACACTCCAAGTAGTGTTGCTCGTCACACCCTTCAAGTGGGACTAATAGACACACATATGCCGACACAGTATGTGAAGGTGTGGGAAATACACTCACTGAAGTCATGGTTGACACACCCAATAGTGGTGAGGCTGATACATTGATAGATGAAAGAATAGAAGAGCGTTGATGAGGGCTAACCCGATACAATCAAAACCCTAGAATCCTATATGTATCAGAACCCTAGAACCCGATATGTATCAAAACCCTAGAGGCCAACATCACTTGGTGATATCTAGGCTGACACACTAGATAATAGTATGGCCGATACACTAAATTACACTATGACCAATACACAAAGTGATATCGTGGCCGATACCTTAAAGTGAGGTTAATATGTTATGCTTAAGTAAGGTGAAAATAGTTTGCTAAAGTATGAAAAAAGGTGATCCACCAAGGTATGGTAAAGGTGATACACCAAGATGTGATTCATGGCCAATATCACCTTAAGCACCTCAAAATCGATATCACCTTAAGCACCTCACAACCGATATCAACCTAAGCACCTTTAAACTGATATCTCTTTGATGTGCCTTGGCCGACACAAGCAATAGTGCCTTGGACGACACAAGCAATAAGTGTCTAGGATGAAACAAGTTGATGTGTTATGTCAACACAAGAGTTAGTACATAGGTCGATACACCTTGATGAGTGTAGGCCGATACACCTTGATGAGTGTAGGTCGATACACCTTGATGAGTGTAGGCCGATACACTTTGATGAGTGTAGGCTGATACACCTTGAATATAATTGGTTGATACACTATGAAGTAATGAGATGGAGGTAATTTAATAAGTCTAGGGTGATAAACCCTAAAGAGGGTTAAACCAATGTAATAAGTATGTTGTAATCAATATCCTAGTAAGGATGAGAGAGAAACTTGTACTACTTATGTGAGAAAGGTAATACTTCATGTTGATAATCAATTGGTGATATTTGATGAGAGTAAATTAGTATGCTTGAATACTTATGGGAACAATATAGATCTTCTGATGTGAATTAGGGTTTGGTTGTTAAATATGAACTTGAAAACCCTAATCGGCTACAAGGGGAAAACCCTAACTCTAATTATGAGAAAGTTGCAATTTGAATGATTCTCTTTATAGCACGGTGATGAAATTTACTTAATATTGCTTTTTCCATGAAATCCTAACCATGCAGGTATTATGAGATGATCAACATAGCAAGTTATGAGTTATGATGATTTAGTATGATACCGATTAAATAAGCCTTGTGAGCTATGTGATATACTTGTACAACAAGTATGAGATATGTATATGGGTCTGACGACCTAGGGATGATTGTTGCCTAGTAAGAGGTGACACTATTCAATGATGAATTAAGGGTTACGTACCTAAAATAGGTGATTATGATAATGAGAATGTTGAAGGGATGAGATTCCCACTAATATGTTCAAGGGATTGTGATCCCAGGATAAGGGTAACATGATGTGTTCCAATTGATATATGATTCCTCAAAAATGTATTACACCTTTCCTTATAGAAATTATCTATAATTCATGCCTGTAATTTGGTTGATGCTAAAGGATGTTGTAATGCACTTAACTTATAAAGTGAAACTAAAAATGTAGTTTGCCCTGGCCGTAGATCCATTCCGTGTTAGAACTTGCTGGATGGTGAAACAAGTTTTACTCGGAGCATATATTTTTGAATATGTGAGGTGCAAGATGAGTATTTCCTTACTTCCTATAAACCTTAGGATTGGCTATAGGCCATACCCCAAAAAGAGTGCGGTTGTAGGCCATAGATCTATTGCAACATCAGTATTGGCACCCTGAGAAGATTATGGCTACATGCCATGGCTCAATATATATATGCAGGATTGACTGTAGGTCATACCTTGGACAGAGAACAAGCTGTGAGTTGTATCTCTATAGCGTTGAGCCAATATACCCTGACTAGCTAAATTGTAGTTTGAATTATAATCTCACTGCCAGTAATATCATACTGATTGAGGGGGTGAGGTCATGAAGTTTGACTCTTCCATGGACCTTGTATGGCACCAATACTACATAATTTAGGTTGGTTGGAGTATGAGCGATATACCTCATCTCCTCAGGGCATAAGATTGATTGTTGAAATATGTAATTATCCATGTAGCCTATTTTCTTAAAGATCAAATACGAAAACATTGAATGATCACTACTACAAAAATGGCTTAATAAAGGTGTCAGTTGTATAAATACACTGACACCTAAAACCTAAAGCGTTGGTTTAATAAAAAACCGACATCTATCTGTGAAGGGCGACCAAACACGGGTATCACTTTTATTCAGTGTCAGTTCCCTAATAATAAACCGACGCCTAAAATTAACCACCAAATCCAAAATTTCCAGTGAAAAAAATTACCACCAAAATTTAACATATGGTGTCGGTTATTAACGGTTAAACTGACGACAAAAGGTTATTCACGAGACAGAAATTGGGCACATTTTGGTCGTCAGTTTTGCTACAACGACCGACGCTTATGGGTTTTCCCGCATTGTTCTCGGGAAATGTTTCACACCCTTTGAGCATTGGTTTACGAAAGAAATCGATGGCTATGATCATTAATCGAGAACAATTTTTTTAATCGACATATGTAGATAGACGTCGGGTTTTTTCTAGTAAAAATCGACGACTATCTTTGAGAATAGGTGTCGGTGTGTTTGTAGAACCGACACCTTTAGTTTTATGTGTCGGTTTTATTTAAGAACTGACACCTATTGTTAACTTAACAGCACCCGCACGAGCCCGAATCTTCCCCTTTATCTATTTCATTCATTCTCGCGCTACTCCAGAGTTTGGTCCAGCGATTTCTCCTCTGCCCCCACCTCCGCTGCTGCTCGCTGCCACTACCTCCACACCTACCTCTGTCACCGCTCAGGCTGCCACCTCCACTACCGCCATGCCGCCGCCTCTGCTGGACACCTGTTGCTCGCCGTCACTGTGAGATACCCGCCGATCACCCTCACTTCTCACCGCCGCTCAACACCTGCTCGCCGCCTCCGCCGCTCGACAGAGGAGGTACCCTCTTCACTTTCTCCCTCTCTTTTGCTTGCTCAACACCTGCTCACCCCGCCGTTCTACCCTTGGATTTCTGCTGCCCGATCCTCTCCCTGGAAGCAACATGAGGAGGTCACGACGTGTGGGCCTCCACCTCTTCTTCTTCCTCCACCTCTTCTTCTTCCTGCTCCCTCTCATTACCAAATGGATTAAAGTAAGGCCACGACTGTGTGGGCTGGCCATGGCCGTGGCTAGCCCACACGGTAGTGGCCTTGCTTTTATCCATTTGGTAAGGAGGGAGCAGGAAGAAGAAGATACATTTGCAATTGAATACTAATGCTTGACCTAATTCTGTAAATTTTGATGCATGTTGAATTAAGATATTAAAACCCTAATACACATTTCACCATAATCTTGAATTAAGTATATTCCTGAAATTTTGTGATCAATCTATGTAATATATTAAAACCCTATTGTTAAATATCTGATTTTGTAGTGATGTGTCACCCTAACATCTACATGAATCCCTATTGTATGATGTAGATTGATGATAATGCATGAGCTAGTTTGAAATTTTGAAATCAATTATGATTCTCTCCATCCCTAGGTCATACTAATTTATGTGTAATCTTTATCTTGATGATGAACATGCATGGACACTCAAAATGTTGAAATCAATGTTATAGAATGACAACACATGTATTTGTTGGCCTAGAAACCCGTCCAAGATTTACTCATTAGGAGTAAATCTTGGATAGTCCCTGGTTTGGGACTATTCTTGAACACCTAATCTCACTTAGGATGTAAGTGTATAATGTGTATTGGGTTTTCAAGAAAATTTCGGCAGCATTTCCCCATTTGTTCTCTAAGTACATATGTACTTAGAGAACAACGGGGAAATACTGCTAATTTTTTTTTGAAAACCCAATACACATTATACACTTACTAGTGAGATTAGGTGTTCAAGGATGGGATAGGTGGTACACATTTATTATATATAAGAATGACATCACATGTATTTGTTGGCCTAGAAACCCGTCCAAGATTTACTCATTAGGAGTAAATCTTGGATAGTCCCCGGTTTGGGACTGTTCTTGAACACCTAATCTCACTTAGGATGTAAGTGTATAATGTGTATTGTATTTTTGAGAAAATTTCGGTAGCATTTCCCCTTTTGTTCTCTAAGTACTTAGAGAACAATGGGGAAATGCTGTCGAAATTTTCTTGAAAACCCAATACACATTATAAACTTACTAGTGAGATTAGGTGTTCAAGGATGGGATAGGTGGTACACATTTATTATATATAAGAATGACATCACATGTATTTGTTAACCCTAGACCCTAATCTTATTGTAATATATACTTGTTTTCTCTTTGATCATAGAATGGATAGATCATGGATGTCCATTCGCAATCCCTGCACCCCAGAGTTTATTTCTTGTCTTGACCAGTTTATTAGATTTGCCGAGGAACATAGGAAACAACCTGGAGATAGGTTCTACTGTCCATGTAGGCATTGCGGTACCAACTTGAAAGTCAGCACTGGTGACGAAATCAAAAGTCATGTCATATGCAACAGGATTATACAAGGCTATACAGAATGGCACTGGCATGGAGAGATTTCAAACCCGAAACCAGTGGATGTCGATAGCAGTGCTTGTGTGGAAGAAGAAATTTCCTCCGATGACGTAGATGTGAATGAACAAGTTCCACTAGACATCGTTGATGCGATGCTGGATAGTTGTGGGGTAGAGCACACTGATCCACCTCCCATTTTTAGAAACATTGTGCATGATGCTGAGATATCATTATACACATGTTGTACAAAGTTTATGAAGCTTAGCGCTGTGTTGAGATTGTATAAACTAAAAGCTAACAATAGATGAAGTGACAAAAGCTTCACGTCATTGTTGTCTTTGTTGAAAGAAATGCTTCCTGAAGGAAACGAGCTGCCAATCTCAACATACCAGGTAAAGAAATTGTTGTGCCCAATGGGAATGGATGCCAAGAAGATACACGCATGCTCGAATGATTGTGTATTATTTCAAAAGGACTATGTGGATTTGAAAGATTGTCCAAAATGTGGTGCGTCACGGTATAAATGGACGACTTCGGGGGAGTCCAAAACTGGTTCTCCTACCAAGGTGATGTGGTATCTACCTATAATATCACGGTTTTAATGCTTGTTTTCCAATCCGATAGATGCGAAGAATTTGAGGTGGCATGCATATGTTAAGAAAAATAATGATGGGATCCTACGACATGCGTATGATTCCCCACAGTGGAAGAAGATTGATCTATTGTACCCTGAATTTGGTGAAGAAGTCAGGAATCTAAGACTTGGGCTTTGTACAAATGGGATGAATCTGTAACGGGACATTGAGCAGCCAACATAGCACTTGGCCAGTCATGCTTGTTATATACAATCTTCCTCCCTGGATGTGTATGAAAAATAAGTACGTAATGCTGTTGTTGTTGATATCGGGCCCTAAACAACCTGGAAATGATATCAATGTTTATCTTAAACCTCTGATTGATGACTTAAAGAAACTCTGGGGTGAAGGTGAGATGACCTATGATGCTTCACGAAGAGAGACATTTCGTTTGCATGCTATGTTGTTTTGCACTATTAATGACTTTCCAGCATATGGGAATTTGTCTGGATATAGTGTCAAAGGAGCTAAAGCGTGTCCTATATGTGAACAGAACACTGATTCAACAAGACTAAAACATGGCGGTAAGACTGTATATCTCCGTCATCGAAGGTTTCTTATAAAATTCCATATGTATCGTAGGAAGCGCAAAATATTCAATGGATTGAATGAGGAACGGAGTACACCTAAACCTATACCAGGGGAGGTTGTTTATGAAAGAGTAAAATACTTTGTCAACGAATTTGGTAAGAGATCACAATGTACTATGGCCACACGGTGTGACAAATCTTTATTCAAGAAGAAGTCAATATTTTGGGATCTTCCTTATTGGAGTTCTTTGATAGTCAGGCATTGTATCGATGCCATGCACGTTGAGAAAAATGTTGGTGATAGTGTCATTGGTACTTTGTTGAATATACCAGGTAAGACTAAAGATGGGATAAAATCCAGACTGGACCTATGTGAAATGAGAATAAGGTCATAATTAACAGAATTATGTGAAATGGGAAATCGGAGAACATACTTACCTCCCGCTTGTTACACATTGTCTAGAAAGGAGAAGAAAGCTTTTTGTGAATGTTTAGTAAATGTTAAGGTGCCACATGGTTACTCATCCAACATCCATAGATTGGTATCAATGAAAGATCTTAAGTTGATAGGTCTTAAATATCATGATTGTCACACTCTAATGCAACAAATATTCCATGTGGCAATTCGATCTATATTGCCGAAACATGTAAGGTTTGGAATCACCAGACTTTGTTTCTTTTTCAACAGTATGTGCAGCAAACTTATTGACCCTGATACTCTCGATAATTTGCAAAGAGAAGTGGTTGTTACCCTATGTCAGCTTGAGATGTATTTTCCTCCGTCGTTCTTTGATATCATGGTACATCTTATTGTCCACTTGACTAGGGAAGTGAAAATGTTGGGACCAATTTTCTTGCATTGGATGATCCCTTTGAACGATACATGAGCGTTTTTAAAAGTGATGTTCGAAACCATTATCAGCCTGAAGGGAGTATTATTGAGGGTTATGTGGAGAGAGAGGTTATAGATTTTTGCAATGACTTTCTCAGTGGCAATGACACTCCTGGTAATGACAAGAATATTGAGGAGCAATTTGGCAAAGGAATTTTGGGATCACGGGTGAAAGTAATCAGCCGTGAGCAGTTGGAACAAGGTCACTTGTATAATTTACACAACATGGACGAAGTGAGTGTTTATATCGAGGAACATACCAATTTCATCAAGAGACAATATCCTCGAGCCAATACAATGTGGCTTGTTAGAGATCATAACAAGACATTTATTAAGTGGTTTGAAGATAAAGTCTTACATCAACTATCTCAAACACCAGATGATATTACTGAAACTATCAAATGCCTCACCTTTAAACCAAAATTGAATGTTATGTCTTATGAAGGGTATGACATTAATGGATTCACATATTACATAAAGCGCCAAGATGATAAGAGTGTCGTCCAAAATAGTGGGGTCACCCTTCAAGCGCCGACTATGTTTTTTGCAAGTGCAAAGGATAAGAGTCCACGTGAAGCTAAAATGTCATATTACGGTGTCATTGAAGACATATGGGAGTTTGACTACATAGATTTCAGATTTCCGCTCTTCAAATGTAATTGGGTTGATAACACCAAAGGAGTTATAGTGGATGAATTGGGTTTCACTTTAGTGAACTTTGAAAAGATTGGCGAGAAGGGTGAACCATTCAAATTGGCATCACAGGCAAAACAAGTATTTTATATCGATGATCCTACAAATGATAAATGGTCGGTTGTTATTCATGGTAAAAGATAGTCCATTGAAGATCCTATAGATGAAGAAGAGTACTATGATAAGTATGATGACTCCAGTCCATTCACAGTTGGGTTTCCCACACCAAAAAATATTGAAGCTAATGATGACTTGTATGTGCGCGGAGATCACACTGAAGAATTGTTAATTGATAAAAAATCACAATATTAGAGGCATGTTTATATTTTTTCATATGTTTTATTTTTCTAAATGTGAACTTTACAATGTGAATTACTTTACAATGTGAATGTGAACTTTACAATGTGAATTTTACAATGTGAATTTTACAATGTGAATTACTTTACAATGTGAACTTTGCAATGTGAATTACTTTACAATGTGAATGTGAACTTTACAATGTGAGCTTTACAATGTGAATTACTTTACAATGTGAACTTTACAATGTGAATGTGAACTTTCAGATGGCTGAGCATTCTCCTAATGACCGTGCTGATGATTACCGTGAGGGTGAGGACATCAATGCGCCGCCTCACAATGTAAGTTTTAAAAATATATCATATATTTATATCTACATGTCCATTTATAGTTATATCCTGCAAGTGTGTTTATTTTGGCAAATTTTAGGTTGATGATGCACATGTACCCTTTGAAGCACTTGATGCACTTGATGATCAACACCAAAAAGTTGACAAGAGAAGGGGTATCACTATGATGAAGAAGTTAATAGTGCATAGGGGCAATGGATCCAAACTTGTTGTGTATTTTGATAATACATGAAATTCAATTGGAGTAAATCGCAATTCGTTTGTTTCATATCTTGGGTATGTTACTCGTAGCCATTGCGGTTGTAAGATAGATTCTTGGCATAAAGTTCCTAAGGGGAAGAAAGACGTAATATGGGAGGATTTATGCGTGAGTTATTATTAATTTGCAATTCTATTTTGTAGATTACTAATTTTTTGGATACTAGTTAATAGCAATTCTATTTTGCAGAGTATATTTGAATTGGATGAAAAGCTGCATCGTAAATGCGTGATGCAATGCTGTGGGAGAGTCCTAAGGAACTATAGGACAAATCTCACCCGATAATACATAAAAGAAGGTGACAAGAGGAAGAAGACAACCACTAAATAATGGAACTTCCTAGATCAAGAAGAATGGGACGCGTTTGTTGCTTCAAGACAAACTGATGAATTCAAGGTAATAGGCGTCACTCCCAATTTAATTAATATATGTTGTATTCACCTATTCAAGATTAACATTTAGTGTTACTAACCAAATCATTAATGTGCATACTAACTAGGCCCTCAGTGAGGCGCAAAAAGCAAGGCGTGCACTGAATGTGCATGACCACACAATGGGTCCAAAGGGGTATGCAGACATTCACCAAAGACTACATGCTGAGTTTACTGCTCAGTCTGCTGCTACTCAGGAGTCCTCTACTATAGGTACCATACCTCTACTGTTATAACCCCAATTTTTGGGTACAATTAGTGAGAAATGTTATTTCTCATATTAAAGATAATTGAACAAATAATGATATGATTTGTTTTGAATAAATGGATTCCTTTCACAATAGCCTTGATTGGTTGCTTTGTGGGCTGTATTGGCTATTGGGCCCAATAACAAGGAAATTCAAATAGTAAATGGATAATTGAATTTTTGAGAAAAGAAATATGTAGAAACCTCTAGAAGGCAAATCCAAAGAGGATTTCGTGCCTCTTGGGTTCCTTGGGTACCAAGGAGACCAAGGTTGCAAAAAGAAGGTAATTAGAAAAGAAAAGGTTGATTAAGTATTTCTTTATTAAGAAAGAAATTGAAAATGATGATAAAATGTGAAAAATGAGTGGTAAGAGGCATAAATGAGTTTTCTTGGTGATAATTTGTATCCATGAGGTTTCTAATGATAAAAGGAATACCAATGAGGGAAATAAAAAGAGAAATTCTCAAAAAGAGATATCTTAATAAGAAATAAACATGATAATGCAAAATAGTGCATATAGGTGCATTAAGAAAGATAATGAGTAATCCAATAAAATGAATTTCGAAATAATAGAGTGTCTTGGGATCCAAGGAGTCCCAATAAAGAGGAAAGAAAGAGAAAATACTAAAAAGGCAAAATAAGAGGATAATATAATGCATTATTAAGGAATTATGAGGTATTGTTAAAAAGAAAGTAATTTCTATTAAAGGAAATAGAAATTTCGTGGCCAATAGATTAAGAGGCAAGCAATAAGAAGATAAAGGAAAGGATTTTCGAAATCCTAATATCACCAGAAAAAGGAATATCAAAGTAATAGGAGAGAGAGAGAGAGGCTAGCTTATCATTAAAGGAATAGAATTTCTTTTAGGAGAAGGCTTGTTCCTCTTTGATGGGCCTCTTAGGGCGAGGTTTCCTCCCCTATAAAAGGGGTAGAACCCCTGGTTCGAAAGAAATCCCACACTTATCTCTCTCTTCTCCTTCTTCATGACGTGCAAACCCTAACCAAGAGTGTAGAGCGACCTTGGAGCAACCAGGAAGCAGTGGAGTTGTCATGTTGGAGGCAGGGACTCCCACGATCACCCTAAGATGATCATCCAATCATCCAACGCCTTGACTTCCGTGCAGCTCCAGTCGTAAGCCTGCAGAAGTGCTTCCCGCACAGCAGCAAACGTAGGTTGGATGCGCTTGGGAGCAGCCATCCCGACCGCACCCTTGGGGTGCCCCACGCGCGCCAAAGATCGTCGGAGCTAGGAATCCACCTTGCGGAGGTCCTCGAGCCTCCAGGAAGACGAGGTAGGCCGCGGGAGAGCAGCTCCCGGCAGCTAGGGCGGCTGTGCACCTTCTGCCCGAGGAAGAAGAAGGGTAAAAGGTCCTTTGGACCGTTTTACCCCTCCCGTCATGAAGAGACAAACGTTTAAGTGGAGGGCAAAGTCGACAATTGATTATAAACTCAAACGGACGCATTGCATGGATATAGATGACGTGGCAGCACCCCATTGGCCGAAGTAAGTTTTTATTGCAAAAATCGTAGTAAAATATTCGTAGCTCGGATGACAAAAGTTTATATATGAAAGTTGATCAAAAAGACGTGAGGAATCTAAATAAAATATGTTTATAAGACAATTACTCTTACAATTTGAAAAGTAGTGTAATTGATCAACTTTAACATAATGATGATTAATGAAACCCTACTTTGATATGATTAAAGTGATTAATAGGGTTTAATGGATCATTAGAGTTGATATTAACCAGTTAAATGCAAAAAGATACATTATGTTCAAAAAAATGAAGAACTTTGCACATGATTAGTCTAATTTAGAGTTTATATGCTTGAAATTGGAAAAGTACATAAAGTTATCATCTTTAGTGTTTTAATTAAGGAAAAACCCTTAGATTTGATGGTAAATGGTCTTAATGACATAATCCAAGATGAAATTAACCTGATGTTAATAAAAGTGAGAATAGGATTTAAAAAGATGATCTTTTTATATAGTTGGTTTAATTTAGGGTTCTATGTACATGAATATGCCTTAATGGGATTAGAAACCCTAATTTATGTTGATATGAATTCTAATGGTTTTAATTGTACAAATCGAAGAATAAAATAGAGATATGATGATTCAAAGATAAATTGAGTACCAAATATCTTTAATGTGAATTATTTGGATAATTAGTGTTTCCTAGTGTATAAAAGTGGAAATAGTGATAAATAAGGTTCATATATGTGAGTTGAACTACAATGAAATATGATTTGTCAATTTGAAAGAAACCGAGGATGATAATTAGCCTTAATGTTTTGGATATGACCTAAAAGGATAAAGATAATAGTTTTAGTGTAAAAGAAACATATTAGACTTAATTGACATTCAATTGTGTCTATGATGCAGAAATTAAGGTTTGTGAACTAAAAGAGCATTAAAAGTGATAAATGCATAATGAAGGATAAAACCCTAAAGTTGGCCTAGAAATCATAAGGTGGAATCCAAGTTGATCTTGAGGATGTTTGAATAAAACAATGACACTTGAATGTTATGCGTTATTTTCAGGATATTGTTGATTGCTTGATTAATTGTGTTGAATGTTAATGCATGGACATCAAGTTACTATGGAACAGGTATGTGGTTACGATTATGAATAACCGCTTTAGTTTCCCAATGGATTCTCGGATGTTTAAACACATTGAATGCAACTAAACTGCTGAATGTTTATTTATTTCTGGCAATTATAAAGTGACTATGACTATCACATAATGTATATGCCTTCTAGCTCAATCATTATTCCCCTCTATGTCGTAATGGCTGACCTGGTACATGGCTACCTAGAGGGTAGGTCCATAAGGTCATGAAAGACTTTGGCTGCCTAGAGGGTAGGTCCATCAAGTCACCTTTATAGAGGTACCATATAAGTCCTTACAGGGACAACACAGAGTTGTGGATAGGTATAGATTGAGTAGTTTGGCTTAAAACGTAATCTTGGTTGTTAAATGATTAATTGAATGATTACATGGTTATCATAGTTGCATGATTATCTGTTTCCCCCACATACCAGCTTCGACTGACCGACGTTTTGTTTGTCAGCGTTTTAGGTACAATGAAAAGAACAAACAGTAAAGCTACACCTTGTGAATTCAAGAATTAAAGAACAAGGAGGAATTAGATAGAATAGTTCAGCTGAGGTTAGTAGTTAGTTTGTTCCCAACTTTTCAAGGTATGCAAAGAAAAATTTTATTACCATTTTCAGTATAGTCTGTTAGAATTTAATAATTGTTTATGGGTATATGTCAAACCTTTGATCCGGGATTAATGGGTGCGGCTTCAACCTCTTGGTCTCCCTTAATTGGGGGTTACTGAAAGGTGGGGTCGTAACATCTACCTCGCCATGATGTCTGGATAGCTGGGAGGAAAAATAAGAAGGGAGATATAAGGAAGCCCGCAACTGCTGAGGTGGCTGCAAAAATGGTAAAATACAACTCTTAGAGCAATCGTTCGAATATTGATTATTTGTGGTGTTTACTTAATTACAAATTTTTGTTTTGGTGATTAGCGGGAGCTGCACGAGCTGAGGAAACAAGGCAAGTTCATCCCTGAGGGGACAAGGGATGAATTGACAGTTGCTCTGGGTAACCAGAGCATCTTGGATGTGTTAGGTCTGCAGGAGCTGGTGTGGGCATCAAAGCGTTCTTTGGGCCATCCCAGCGCAAACATGTCCCAAAATTGGGACTTTCACAAGAAGAGGTAACCTATTCTTTCTTTATAATGTTACTGTAAAAGAGAATTCAATAATCAGACGCTAACGTTTCTTTTATCCATGTATAGGTAGATAAGATAGTTGATAGGAAACTCAAAGAAGCAATGAGCAAGTGGCATGCATCTATGACTGCCACTCAGCAGACAGTACCTATGGCGTCCCGCTCTACTCCTACTGCAGAGGTTGGGATTAATCTTGTAGACCCACCACCTAGCACATCCGCTGTAAGTATTTTTATGACATAGTAACTAGTCTTTTCAAGATGATATATTTTCAAGATGATATGTATATATGTATATAACATTCTTTACACAAAAATTTGTAGGGGTTGAAGCCATGCCATTTAAAAAGTAAAGAATTTGTCATTACAGAGGCGTCGGCTTACCCATCCCTACCAGGGGAAATGTTTCATGGGTCTCCATTACCAGCTGGTTGGGTTCGTGTGAGCCCAGTACGTATATTCCCCAATTGGATGGATCTTCCATTGCTATATGCCCACCCAGATTATGGAACGCTTGGTGAGGCAGAAGGCAGAGTGATATTGTGGCCAAAAGTGGATGTCCTTTATACTGAAACTGTATGGTAAATTTACATTACGTTAAATTGTTAGTGTGTGTATATGATGTCAATTGATCTGAAATTATATATATATATACAGGTTAAAAAGAAGACACCCAGAGCATCTAGGCCTCCACCTCCACCTCCTACATTGCCAAGTTGGGTTCCACATGACCTACATGTCCCGTTAGGTCCTAATTGTAGGGGTATGGCAATATGGTTAGGCGAACATGATATAAATTGCCCTATAACTGTTTCTATAGATGTGGATTCTGCAGGTCAATCACACGAAAGCAAACTATTTATACAAGATATTTTAGAGTTGTTTCAATATGATTGGCTGAATACATCTGTGATAGAGCTATGAATAAGGTGAGATCTTCTTTATACATCCATATACCTTGTGTAAGATCTGGTGATCTGGTTTCTTATTTATTAATGCATACATAATACATGTTTTGCAGCTACTTAGACAAGATATGTGCAGATTTTTCATTTGAACATGTAGGATTTTTGATTCCATCTTTGATTAGTCTAGTAGCTAAAGACCCTCCGTCAGTTCAATAATACTGCTGTGATGCTTTTAAATTTTTTGGTCAAAATAAGAAGACGGTGATAATAGCTCCATTCAATGTGGAGTAAGTTTACTTTGCTTATAATTTGGACTTAAGAAAATTACATTTTTATTGTGGATTTTGAGTTATTAATTTTTAACCTTTTTACCTCTAGTGGTATGCATTGGGAGTTACTAGTTATTGTCCCCGAGACGTTCACTGTCTATTATCTAGATCCTAAGGGGGACAAAATTGAATTCATAATATGGACACAAAATGAAAATGGCATTATTCCGGTGAGAAATATTTCATTTTCATATCTATTAACATATGTTATTACATTACTATTTAATTATGCAATGTACTGTGTTACATTAACATGTAGGGGTTTAGATGAGTTCAAAAAGGCTGGAGGAAAGGTCCCCAGGAAAAAGAACCAGCCAATAATTTGGAAAAACATGGAAGTAAGTTCCCAACTGCAATGTATATATTATTTATGTGAACATTGCTTAATTAGTTGTATTTTTTAATATTTTGTATGTTTCAATTTATAGTGTGCTACACAAGACAACGAATGAGCATGTGCATACTATGTGATGCGATTTATGCACATGATTATCAAATATGCCGCAGTGGACATCGATACCATTCCTGAGGTATTATATATAGTCTCATTAGATAATATGAAATATATCAATCTTATTTATATATTATTAATTATATATATACATCATTATCTTTGTAGGTGTTTAAAACTGACCACACTATAGGAAATGCCTTACAAGATGTACATGTTGCCTATACGATGGAAGAATTAAATGATGTAAGAGAAGAATGGGCAACAACCATACAAGTAGTGGGGGTTTTAACATATAATTGGGATGTTGATAGAGAATAATGACTAAAGAATGATATTTTGTAAATGAATTTCTGAATTATAATGTGTGAATGTTTCTACATGTCTAAATGTTTCTACATGTGTCTGAATGTTTATACATGTGTGAATGTGGAAATGAATGAAACTGCTGGTTGCTATATGAATTTTTCTACATGTGTGAATGTGAAAATGAATGGAACTGCAAATTGCTACATGAATGTTTCTACATGTATGAATATCGAATGGAACTGCAGGTTGCTAAATGTGTGAAAATTAATGTTGTTAATTTTGTAGGTTT
The DNA here is from genome assembly GCA_963693085.1 of Alisma plantago-aquatica. Taxonomy (NCBI): domain Eukaryota; kingdom Viridiplantae; phylum Streptophyta; class Magnoliopsida; order Alismatales; family Alismataceae; genus Alisma; species Alisma plantago-aquatica. Next base: position 491,125,442 of record OY856415.1, read on the forward strand.
GTGGCCTGTTGTTGGATGATATCAATGGATGTCGTAAAACCTACAGTTCATGACTGAACTGCATGTTTCTCATCCTACGACCAGCCACAGCAGGCCTGCAGACTGAAAAGAAAAAAAACATGAAATATGCGTCAGTTATTTGTTTAAAACCAAAGACAAATGATTACATCGTCGGATAAATAATTATAACCGACACCTAATGCATGTGATGTGGCGTCGGTTATCAATAATAAACTGACATTGATGGTTCTGGCATTGGTTGCCCTACTAGTAACCGACGTTAATTTCCCTAATGAGGCCAGACACCACGGCCGAGCTGGCCAACACGACCGTGGCAGCTGGCCAGACAACACGGCCGTGCTGGCCAGCACGACCGTGGTAGCGGGTGATATGGCATCGATCTTCACTAATAAACCGACGCTGATAATGCCCCAGATGGCGCCCTTTCAGTGGCACAAAGGTTTATGGCGTCAGTTTCAAAGCTAATAACCGACGCCTATACCCCCATGCTGGCGCGGTTTCGGTGGCGCGCGAAGGATTGTGGCGTCGGTTTGAGAACCGAGGCCTAACAGTTGGCCTTTTAGCGACACCCACATAGGTGTCGCATTAAAACCGACACTAAGACCTTAAATAACTGACACTAAAGGCCGGTTATGTACTAGTAGAGGCTACAATTACTTTTATACATCTTAGTTGATAAATGTTATACATGTTTTTCATATTCCTTTAAAAAATGATTAGATGATCTATTACTCAGTCTTAGTTATCTAGATTAATTAAATGATCAATATTGATGTAATCTACATATAATAAGTAGTTATACTTGAATAATTCAATAAAGGTCTCTTCTGCTCTCTTTTATATACTTTATTTGTGATAATAATATTGTTGGAGGAGGGTTATATCTCCCGCTGAGATATAGATCTCACCTCGTGGGTTTCCACACTTTTAGGTGGATGTGCATGAGGAGGTGGAGATCGTGTAGTAGAGAGCAGACAACAACAACAAGGACAACAGTAACAGCTCAGGTTGACTGTGATGTTATGTGTTTTGTAGATATAGAGTCATATGCATTGTCACTGTACCCTCAGGTCCTTGGGAGATAGTATGTAAGTAGTTTTATGATCGATCTAAGATTTTGGCTAGTACGCCTCGATGTATAATGTTGCTTTTGTATATGTTTTGGTAAAGAAACTAATATCTCATATCCTTACAAGGTGATGGAATGATGTATGTATAAAGTAAACCATGATGCATATATGGCTTGGTTATTTATGTAAAGAGTTTCCTGGTAGTGGATCTGTTGGTAAAAAGGTTTTAATTTTTAGTGATTTTCGATAATCCATTGCTAATGGTTATTTCTGCATAGTTTTGTGCGATAATGGTGTCAGTTTGATAGCGATCGTCACAATTTTTGGTATCAAAGCCTTAGGTTTGCTGAGTCTACAAGGACATAGGATTAAGGTTGTTGAATCTATTCTAGTGTTCTCTAGTTTATTTTATAGTGACTTATGCTTATATAGAAGAAGAATTAAAACTTAAAGATGTCTGGAGAACATGAAGAACATGTTTCTGAGAGAAACGTTGCTGTACTAGGAGGAGGTGTAAGGGAATAGGCAAGAGAAGAACAAGTGTCTGAGAATCCCTAACTAGATCAGACTATGCTGGAAAACCCTACTTTGCATGCTCTCTTTGGGCAGTTCATGACGATGGTAATGCATATGGCAGATAGGATACTGTTACAACCCCAAATTTTGGGTTCCTTTGGTGAGAAATGTAATTTCTCATATTAAAGATATTTGGACAAATAATGATATAATTTGTTGTGAATAAATGGATTTCATTTAAAATAGCCTTGTTGTTTGATTTGTGGGCTTTATTGGCTATTGGGCCCAATAACAAGGAAATTCAATTAAGTAATGAATAATTGAGTTATTAAGAAAATAGAGGAAAGAAAAGTGTGGAAACCTCTACAAGGCAAATCCAAATAGGGATTTCGTGCCTCTTGGATTCCTTGGGTTCCAAGGAGTCCAAAGTTGCATAGTAAATGCAATAATAAAAGAAAAGATCAATTACATATTTCTTTATTAAGAAAGAAATTGAAAACAATGATAAAATGTGGAAAACAAGTGAAAAGAGGTGCAATTGAGTTATCCTTAGTGGGGTTTCGTATCCCAAGGATTCCTAATGTAAAAAGGAAAATCAATGAGGATAATTAAAGAGAAACAAAAAGAAATCCTCAAAAAGAAATATTTTAATAAGAACTCAACATGATAATGTGAAATAATGCATATGGATGCATTTAGGGATAATGAGTATTCCTTAAAAAGGGATTTCGAATTCTTTGAGTTCTTGGGGTCCAAGGAGCCCCAATAAAGAAGAGAGAAAGAGGAAATACCAAGATTGAAAAATAAGAGCATAATGTGATGTATTATCAATGAATTTTTTAATATTGATAAAAGGAAGTATTTCCTACGTAAGAAAAATATAATTTCAAGACCAATGAATAAAAAGGCATGAATAAAGAGGATAAGAGGGAGGATTTTCGTATTGCTAATTACCCATGCAATAATGAATATCAAGAAGGTAAATAGGAGAGAAGGATTTCTTTTCCATGAAGGAATTTGTTTCCTATTGGGAATAGAACTAAGTTAACCCATAGGTGGTCGTCCTAGGGCATGGATACTCACCCTATATAAAGGGGGTAAGGCCCTAGTTCGAGTGCAAGAGAGGGAGAGAGAATCCCGCACATCCTTCTTCCATATTTTCGTTCTTAAACCCTAGCTATGAGGAATTGTGTGATCAGGAGGTCATGAGGCGGCAAGGGTGGATTGCAATGTCACCTTGATGCCCCAAGGTGCCAAGGAGATGTGTTGCCATCATGGCCGTGCCTTAGACAAGGCACAACAATGGCCGCATGGCTGCAACACCTGCTGTAGGTCGCACGATGACCCTGCTCGAACCAGCTGCTCTGGTCAAGATTTGGGTGGCACCCCAAGTTTGAAAGGAGGTGGCGGAGCAAGGGCGACCTACTCCGGTGACCTTCTGGGTCCAGAGGAGGGAGAGCAGGCGGCGCAAGCCGCGGTTAGGGCTGCTGCGGCAGTCTGGTTGCGGGAGTCTGAGGTTGAAGTCGCTCAAAAGGGAGTTGGACGAGTTTGCCCCTACGCAGGCTGAAGAAGAAACAACTTACGCGGGGGGTACAATGGTAATTCAGTTATAATTCCTAATCGGACAACTTTGCATGGGATTGACCACGTGGCGCTCCTGGATTGGCCCAAAATAGGTAATTTTGCTAAAATCATATCTATTTATTTGTAGCTTGGATTAGCATGCATAAAATATGAAAGTTGCTCAAAAAAATGAGGAGAATCCATTAAAAATATAATTGAAGTCTGATTCCTTTTGCAAATCGAAAAGTAATGAAGTTATTAGCTTTATATGTAATAATGTGTAAAGAACCCTATTTTGATATGATTAAAGTGATTAGTAGGGTTTAATAGATGTTTAAAGTTGATATTAGCCTGTTAATGATAAAAAGGAACATTAAGAAGGAAAAGGATGAACTTTGCATATAATGAGTTAATTTAGAATTTCATATGCATGAATATACTTAATGGGCCTTGAAACCCTAATGCTGACTAATTCGACTATTAATGGCTTTCATTGATTAATTTCATGATTAAAGTTGGAATATGCTGAATCTAAGCTATTTCGAGCATTAAAGTTCCTAATTTGTGGATAGATACCCTAAATGTAGTAATTAGGGTTTTCTCATGAATAAAAAGTGGAATTAATAGCAAATCGAGTTCATATGTGATTTGGACCATAATGAACTATAAATTGATGATAAATAAGCACAATGATCTTGTCATGGATTAAAAGGATCAAAATGACAGTTTTAATGTAAAATAAGTTTAATGGGTTTAATTGATGGATAATGATGCCTTTAATTCGAAAATAAGGTTAAATGTTGTTAAGGGATAACCTTAATATCTTTTGTGAAAAATTAGGGTTTAAAATAGTGAAAGATGAAAGGAAACCTTAATTGTAATAGAAACCCTAAAAGTGAATTAGAAACCCTAAGAAACGAGCTAGGTTTAATGGATCTTGATGACATGAATAATAAAAGGGGATTACGTGATTATTTCAAGATCTTGTTGAAAATGCTTGCTTGCTTGGATTCTTATTTGCATGGATATTTCTATTCAAATCGTCAGATCATGTATGTGGTTAATTATGAATAACCGCCTTAGTTTCTCGAGGATTTTCCGGATGGTTAATTGCATTGAATGCAAATTATCAGTTTGGACGTTCATACTTGAAAACTATAAAGTCACTATGATTATCACATTAATAATAGAAGTATGGATTCTCACACTTACATGCCACCCTGATGGATGATGCCAAAGGTCAGGCCCAGATGGGTAGACTAATGGACACCTTGAGTGGTGACCGCAGGCACCAAGCTCAAGAATGAGAAGGTGGCCTATGATATTGCATGACTAGTGGGCACCATGAGTGGTGACCCCCATGCACCAAGCTCGGGATTGAGAAGGTGGCCTTAAGTCATTGGCAAAGGGAACCCTAAGGTGGGTAGGCCAGGGTTAGGGTAAAAGCGGTGGAGAATGTCATACTAAAAAGTGTAAATTGTCTTGTTAATTAACTTGATTGTGATAATTAGATTGTTATCCTTATGTGCAAATTTTTGGTTGTTCCCACATACCAGTATATTTCGATATACTGACTGACGTTTTGTTTGTCGGCATTTTAGGAACAACAATTGAAAGAACAAACAGTAAAGTGACACATTGTGGAAATGAGAAATAAAGTGCAAGGAGGATTAGATAGAATAATTCAAGATCTAGATAGATAGATTTCCAAAGTTTTCAAAGGTAAGAAAATTTTTAATTTTATACCAAATTCCAGTTAGTTAGTAGAATTTCATAATAATTATTGATTATTTGTTGAACCTTTGATCATGTTAATTGAATAACGGCTCTGACCTTCGGGTCTCCCTTAATTGGGGGTTACCGGGAGGCGGGGTCATTACAATTGGTATCAGAGCATAGGTTACTCAATTAATCTTTAATAATTATTAAATTTTACAAATTATGTAGAACCCAAGGGAGTTATTAGAGGATTATCCGAAAGACAGAGGTGTCTAGAAAAGGATCACGACCGGGGGCTGGAATCATTTTCCTCCGCACCGCTAGTCGGAATATGAGGACTCCCAAATCTGTGTGACTGCCTGGCCAAAGTCTTAGGGTACGAATCAAAATAAGATACCTTTAGGACTCTCTCATCTTGTTCATCCCTTCGCAACTCAAATTCTGATAAGGACCTTAAGGATTAGGGTTTTCTCTCTTCTCCCCACCCTCTTGAGGTATGGGTAAGGTTGATAAGGATTAAGGAATCCTCCACCAAATTAATAAAAATCATGTAAATAAGATGTCATGGACATAAGCTAAATAGAGTAGATACATGCTTAGGTTGTATGACATAAGTTGTCATTGCCCTCAGGAGAGACCTGAGGCTAGACCTTCTTGTCATGGATGAGTAGAGAAAGGGAGTCTTGGAGGTAGAGACCTCCATTAAACGTAGAGACCTAGCACATCCTCTGAGGATGATGTTAATCCTAACCCTAAGTGGAGGTTAGTGAGAGAGATGACATGATGAGTTAGATGACATGGTTGACTGGGTGTTTGCATAGATATGCTTTTGGATTGCCATACGAGCCATGAGAGGTTGGATGACCTAGCACCTTTGGCAACCCAACCCTGGGAAGGGTCGAGCATGTTTGAGCGAAGGATAGCTCCTTCATGGATGAAGTTAGAGAAGAACCTATAGAGCCCTATGGGCTTGTATAAGTAGGGTATAACTTGCACCCAGAGTACGTCAGTAGTGTTGATAATGGGATGAAACTCTGTACTAGGAATCATGATGGATGTCTTATGGGATAAACATAAAGAGCTAAGGATAATCTTGAGCCAAACATGAGTTGAGCAAAGGCTTCACCCAGATAGGGATATGCTGGTAAGCTTGATCCAACTTCATGTAGTGAGGCTGGATGGGGAGTTGGATCTAGAGTGAGAAAGCAGGACCCAATAAAGAAGGTTGGAAGCTTAGATTCTGAGACATGAGGAACAACGGAAGGTTGAGGATGATGTGACCTAAGTGGATGATAGTGGTTGCCTCGTGATTGATCCATGAAGGATGATTTTATCTTGGTGGACTTAGGGGAACCAAACCCTAAAGAGAGGATGATGCTTTTGGAACCTATGTGTCTATGGTATAGGAGTTTACCTACTGAGATGAGACAAAGAGTGCCTTAGACCTGAGGAGGTTCAAGTAACCAGTTGTGGGCTTTATACCTAGTTGGTTGTCCTTAAGGAGGACTCAACTCTGAGGTGTTGCTCATATAAAAGGGTCATGGGAGTACATGGCATACCTTAGACATGCTTGATTCGTGGTTAAGAGGTTGAGCACGTAGTTGGATATCCAAAAGTGAACCTAGGGTTCCTGGCCGAAGAGGGGAAGTAGTGTACCCAATGCTCATGATGAGATTTGAGTCTCTATAGTTTCGAGCATGGTACTCCTCATGTGTAGAGGTAAAAGAAACCCCTTAAGTTAAGGGTATGTTTGAAGAACCCCCCCTCACAACTAAGTTGACCTAATGTTGTGTAAAGAGAACAAATATGACCTAGCATGGTTTAATAGGTGACCTGCTTGTGCCTTAGTAGCTGCTTGGTTAGGCATGTTCATGTGAATGTAAACCCTAAGAACGGTTGTGACCTTGTTGTCAAAAGTGGTAGTTTCCCCCCATCCTGGGAGAGGGACCCTTTTATAGGGTGTATACTAGTTTTGTTGAGGTTTTAGAGGATCTTGAGAAACTAAGTGAAGAGTACATGGTATGAGAATGAACCTGTTGACCCATAGATATTCATCTGTGAGTGCATGAGGATGTGTTACCATGGAGGTAACCGGTATGGGGCCTGACCCAGGTAGACAGGTTTCCATGACCCCTATGAAGGGCTGAAAGTCAGTCATGAATGCAGAGAGAGATGATGAAGGATTGGGTAAGGTTCTAAGTTGAACATGTACTATGTTAGAATCCTAAGTCTATCCTAGGGTCAGGTAGGGATAAGACCGATGGAAGAAGGAGTTGCCTAATTCCCTAGTTGCACATGACCATAAGGTTGGGAAGTAACAACTATCATTGTCTAAGGGCCATGGGTTAGGAGATTGATCACCTTCATGAACTCATGGGACCCAAAGGGTAGATGAGTAGGGCACTCTTTGGATGCATAAGGGAAGAGGGATGACCCCAAAAGTTCCGGCACCCTATAGACCTAGAGGAGATGACCAAGGATTGTGTAGTAACCCAAGTAGGTTCGAGACCAGTTTTCCATGGAAGTAATGTAGATATCAAGATGATGGCACGTTTCAACTTAGAATTGAAGGTGTACTGGTAACGTGGGTTGTACCATCTCTACTCTTGGAATAGGAATAACTCTTTATTTGGATGGCTGCCAAATGCTTATTTCTTCTTGTTATGGGAGTGAGAGATAGGACAATACACATGCCATACACCAAGGGTAAAGATGACGTGAGTTGGAACAAGGAATGAGGACAGAGATGATAATGTGCCCTTGTGGAGCAAATGAGACAGGGATGGTTTACAAACACTAAGAGTATTGAGCAAATCATCTCGTGGGGATGTTTTATCTTGAACTAGGTGTATTTTTGCAAGTGTTACAAGGAATCACAAGGTGGAGCCTGATAACTAAGAGGATGAGCTCAGAATGTTCTTGATGAAGATAGACTTAGAGTTTGAGACGAGATGATAAGTAGAATACATGGAGGTGTATGTCTTCAACATTACCTAACACCTAAGGATAAGAAGTGGTAATGAAGGCTCTGGTTGAGATATAGCTGCCTAGTTAGCTGGAAGCTAGAAGAAGTTGAGGTTGATCGACTAACCCTATATTTGGAAAGAGGATGTGTTTTGGCTAACACACGGATGTAACAAGATATGTTGAGCAAGTTAATGGTTGTTTGGTTAGCCAGTTTAGTCCTTGATGTAGTAAAAGGATGGTGATAGAACCTCAGATACACTTCTTTGGATAGGAAGGTAATAAAACCCTCTTGAGAGTGGTTTAGGGTTTCTGAGGTATCAAGCTTGAGGAATCATAACAATACAGGAGGTCACGATATACCTTGGTACCACAAAGATAGTAAGTAATGGTAGCACTCTGGATTATTAAAACAAAGTTGCATGTAGCATGTGGCCATGCAAGCCAGGAGGTGAAGGACGAACACCAGTAACCCAGTGTATCGATATAGAGGATAAAATAGTTCCTGAGAGGGAATGGGAGTTCATCACTATGAATGTTGTGGTAAGTCTCCCTTTGACCCAGAAGGTCAAGATGCAATATGGGTTATGGTAGATCGCCTTACCTAGATAACATGAGAAAGAAAGGAGTATTGTCAAGAGATAGATTCTGTTGAACTACCTAAGAGAGAGATGGTTCAACTACATTATGATACAAGTTCAAAAATTCTTACATATGACCTAAAGGTTCATTTCCATGAGGTGGAAGTATATACATAAAAAACTCGATGATAGTATGGTTTATCACCCCTAACTGATGGTTAGTATGATCCAGACTAGAGGGTCTGATGAGAGCAAGTGTGCTTGTTCAGGGTGATACAAAGAGACAGATCTTAAGATGTGATGTTAACCACCATAGCCTTTATTGGGATGCAAGAAGTCTTATAGAGAGGTTGTGTCGGTCACCACTTCATTAAGACGATGTTGGTGAAGGAGGCCTCACGAAAGTCAGAAAAGAACCATAGTGTGTGTAGATGAAGTCGCTTTGATCGTGCAATGGCTGAGAGAGAGCCCAGTGGTGATATGAGTCATGAGCTGATGCAAAGCATACTGGCATGCAGTTCACTGTGGGAGAATATGTGATGTGAAAATCCGACCCCTCTAAGCTACAGCTGAGAAAGCTGAGTCCCCGATATATGGGTCCATTTGAAATGGATTGGTGGAGATGGTTGTGTTTTACCTTACCCCTCAGGATAAAATGATGTGTTGCATGAGTCTGATCTAGAGCACTATGTGAGGTACCAAAGCCAGGTGCTGAGCCCTGAACCTATTCAACTTTTGAAAGGCTGAAAAGTCCTGAGTCACCTATGAGGGTACGATATACCAAGGTAAGAAAGAACTCAGATGGAAGAAAATGAGATAATGAAGGTTCTTGGGAAACACCATGGAAAGGGTGAAGCCACATGGGAGCCCTGATGGACATAAGAAGACTTATCCTGTTTTTTCGCTTGCTTGATGGAATTTTGAGGGCACAATTCTCATAAGAGGGGAAGGATGTTACAACCCCAAATTTTGGGTTCCTTTGGCGAGAAATGTAATTTCTCATATTAAAGATATTTGGACAAATAATGATATAATTTGTTGTGAATAAATGGATTTCATTTAAAATAGCCTTGTTGTTTGATTTGTGGGCTTTATTGGCTATTGGGCCCAATAACAAGGAAATTCAATTAAGTAATGAATAATTGAGTTGTTAAGAAAATAGAGGAAAGAAAAGTGTGGAAACCTCTAGAAGGCAAATCCAAATAGGGATTTCGTGCCTCTTGGATTCCTTGGGTTCCAAGGAGTCCAAAGTTTCATAGTAAATGCAATAATAAAAGAAAAGATCAATTGCATATTTCTTTATTAAGAAAGAAATTGAAAACAATGATAAAATGTGGAAAATAAGTGAAAAGAGGTGCAATTGAGTTATCCTTAGTGGGATTTCGTATCCCAAGGATTCCTAATGTAAAAAGGAAAATCAATGAGGAAAATTAAAGAGAAACAAAAAGAAATCCTCAAAAAGAAATATTTTAATAAGAACTCAACATGATAATGTGAAATAATGCATATTGATGCATTTAGGGATAATGAGTATTCCTTAAAAAGGGATTTCGAATTCTTTGAGTTCTTGGGGTCCAAGGAGCCCCAATAAAGAAGAGAGAAAGAGGAAATTCCAAGATTGCAAAATAAGAGCATACTGTGATGTATTATCAATGAATTTTGTAACATTGATAAAAGGAAGTATTTCCTACGTAAGGAAAATATAGTTTCAAGACCAATGAATAAAAATGCATGAATAAAGAGCATAAGAGGGAGGATTTTCATATTGCTAATTATCCATGCAATAATGAATATCAAGAAGGTAAATAGGAGAGAAGGATTTCTTTTCCATGAAGGAATTTGTTTCCTATTGGGAATAGAACTAAGTTAACCCATAGGTGGTCGTCCTAGGGCATGGATACTCACCCTATATAAAGGGAGTAAGGCCCTAGTTCGAGTGCAAGAGAGGGAGAGAGAATCCCGCACATCCTTCTTCCATATTTTTGTTCTTAAACCCTAGCTATGAGGAATTACGTGATCAGGAGGTCATGAGGCGGAAAGGGTGGATTGCAATGTCACCTTGATGCCCCAAGGTGCCAAGGAGATGCGTTGCCATCATGGCCGTGCCCTGGACAAGGCATAGCAACGGCCGCATGGCTGCAACACCTGCTGCAGGTCGCATGATGACCCTGCTCGAACCAGCCGCTCTGGTTGAGATTTGGGTGGCGCCCCAAGTTCGGAAGGAGGTGGCGGAGCAAGGGCGACCTACTCCGGTGACCTTATGGGTCCAGAGGAGGGAGAGCAGGCGGTGCAAGCCGCGGTTAGGGCTGCTGCGGGAGTCTGAGGTTGAAGACGCTCAAAAGGGAGTTAGGCGAGTTTGCCCTTCCGCGGGCTGAAGAAGCAACAACTTACGCGGGGGTACAATGGTAATTCAGTTATAATTCCTAATCAGACAACTTTGCATGGGATTGACCACGTGGCGCTCCTAGATTGGCCCAAAATAGGTAATTTTGCTAAAATCATATCTATTTATTCGTAGCTCGGATTAGCACGCATAAAATATGAAAGTTTATCAGAAAAATGAGGAGAATTCACTAAAAATATAATTAAAGTCTGATTCCTTTTACAATTCTAAAAGTAATGAAGTTATTAGCTTTAGATGTAATAATGTGTAAAGAGCCCTATTTTGATATGATTAAAGTGATTAGTAGGGTTTAATATATGTTTAAAGTTGATATTAGCCTATTAATGATAAAAAGGAACATTAAGAAGGAAAAGGATGAACTTTGCATATAATGAGTTAATTTAGAATTTCATATGCATGAATATACTTAATGGGCCTTGAAACCCTAATGCTGACTAATTCGACTATTAATGGCTTTAATTGATTAATTTCATGATTAAAGTTGGAATATGCTGAATCTAAGCTATTTCGAGCATTAAAGTTCCTAATTTGTGGATAGATACCCTAAATGTAGTAATTAGGGTTTTCTCATGAATAAAAGGTGGAATTAATAGCAAATCGAGTTCATATGTGATTTGGACCATAATGAACTATAAATTGATGATAAATAAGCATAATGATCTTTTCATGGATTAAAAGGATCAAAATGACATTTTTAATGTAAAATAAGTTTAATGGGTTTAATTGATGGATAATGATGCCTTTAATTCGAAAATAAGGTTAAATGTTGTTAAGGGATAACCTTAATATCTTTTGTGAATAATTAGGGTTTAAAATAGTGAAAGATGAAAGGAAACCCTAATTGCAATAGAAACCCTAAAAGTGAATTAGAAACCCTAAGAAACGAGCTAGGTTTAATGGATCTTGATGACATGAATAATAAAAGGGGATTACATGATTATTTCAGGATCTTGTTGAAAATGCTTGCTTGCTTGGATTCTTATTTGCATGGATATTTCTATTCAAATCATCAGATCAGGTATGTGGTTAATTATGAATAACCGCCTTAGTTTCTCGAGGATTTTCTGGATGGTTAATCGCATTAAATGCAAATTATCAGTTTGGACGTTCATACTTGCAAACTATAAAGTCACTATGATTATCACATTAATAATAGAAGTATGGATTCTCACACTTACATGCCACCCTGATGGATGATGCCAAAGGTCAGTCCTAGATGGGTAGACCAATGGACACCTTGAGTGGTGACCCCAGGCACCAAGCTCGGAAATGAGAAGGTGGCCTATGATATTGCATGACTAGTGGGAACCATGAGTGGTGACCCCCAGGCACCAAGCTCGGGATTGAGAAGGTGGCCTTAAGTCATTGGAAAAGGGAACCCTAAGGTGGGTAGGCCAGGGTTAGGGAAAAAACGGTGGAGAATGTCATACTAAAAAGTGTAAATTGTCTTGTTAATTAACTTGATTGTGATAATTAGATTGTTATCCTTATGTGCAAAATTTTGGTTGTTCCTACATACCAGTATATTTCGATATACTGACCGACGTTTTGTTTGTCAGCATTTTAGGAACAACAATTGAAAGAAAAAACAGTAAAGTGACACATTGTGGAAATGAGAAATAAAGTGCAAGGAGGATTAGATAGAATAATTCAAGCTCTGGATAGATAGATTTACAAAGTTTTCAAAGGTAAGCAAAGTTTTAATTTTATACCAAATTCTAATTAGTTAGTAGAATTTCATAATTATTATTGATTATTTGTTGAACCTTTGATCATGTTAATTGAATAACGGCTCTGACCTTCGGGTCTCCCTTAATTGGGGGTTACCGGGAGGCGGGGTCATTACAGATACCACCAACACCACCTAGGTTACCAATCCCCAATGTATTTCCACACCCATGAAAGCATATATGTCATGCACGATAGAAGGGTCTAGAAGCCAAATCCATTACCCATCTTTTTTCAAAGGGGAGACTTGCCTAACCACCTGAAATTACATTAGGATTAAAAGTTGAGTAAAACTGTATTACAATAGTACTCATGTTTGTGTGACCCTAAAGAGGATAGGATACACCAAAATCATATCCCACTCCAACATAACTAGCTAAAGTTCCCAAAAAAATAAAAATTGGGTGTGAAAGCTACCCTGAGCAAGAACTCTGCATGAGTACAACTTGGAAATGACGCTCAAAGTGTATCACGATAGAGAAAACTCTTTCTAAATAGAAGGTTGTAGTGGATAGAAGAAGTCATACAACAATGGATATAAGAAGGAAACAAGGAGTACAGTATGCAAACCAAGCAGTCATGCAGATATATCAATCTAAGGATGGTACAAAGACATGGTCAAACACATGAAAATACCAAACAAATAAATCCGTTAGCATTCTCTTAATGCCTTGATTCTATTTATTAGCTTGAGGACAAGCCAAATTCTAATTTTGGGAGAGTTGATAACATCTAATATTGTGGATGTACCTTGCCAAATTTTGCCCTTAATTTCCCCCCATTATATAATTTTCACTTTAAATTTCCCATGGTATACTCATGGTTACCATTTATGTCTTGATCCATGATTAACTACTCATTTCCACATAGGAAAGTCATCAAGTGACTGTTTTAACCTTAGACAGGTTCCCCATCAGCTCCCACAACTGATGGCTACACACCATCCACCTTTGACACTCAGATGAACCATCAAATCGAGAGTATATCAAGCTCGACCTTCCATCAGTTCTTAAGGATGACGGAATCCAAGGGAGTGCCTAGATGACCAACCATCATATGGTTGCTAAACTACCTTACCATCAGAAGGCAACGAGCCACACATCCATCGATTCCCTCTACCAAAGGCCAAAGATGGGTGTTCCTTATATGGATCAACAGGGAGTGATCATCCAATAGCTGAAGGATGCCTACATGACCTTCCGATGGTTCAACCAAGAGACATCTACCAATGAATCACATATAGATCCACTCCTCTAGTGGTCAGACAGTGAGCCGCCTACCAAAGACTCACTCCTTCTAAAGACCTACTTAGATGGCCTTCCGAGATCCACTCATCTAGTGGTTGGATAGTGAGTCTCTTACCAAAGACTCACTCCTTATGAAGACCTACTTAGATGGCCTTCCAATTTCCACACTAAAAGACGTCAACCAGTACTACCTTTTAAAGGATCGACCAACTCACCTACTGATGGCGTTCCTGCCAATACCAACCGATGTCCAGGATGAATAGATGACCCTATAGATGGCTAGGCTGCACCATCACCTACCAATGGCAGTGCTATGCACATCAATCATTGAGACCTTAAGTGCATGCCCCAAAGCGCATGCTCAGGAATCTTGAGGTGCAAGTAAAGTACACTAACAAGCACATCGAGCCTCATACCGTTGGCTATAAATAGAAGACCCCCTACTACTGTAAGGGGGTCACTTTAGGAGGGAGTCACACATCGTGGGATTGAAGCTAAGTGCAACTACTATGCTTCAGTGGCGTTGACCTCCATCTCCACCCATTAGTTTGTACACCTTGAGTTTGAGAGTCCAAGGGTCAACGAGCCTCCATTTTTGCCAAGCAGCCCCTAAATCCTTCTTTGATAGAAGGAGGAAGATGGAGTAGCCATCTTCACCGCCATCACCAGATCCAAAGAGGATGAGGTATCCATTGACCTTCAGTGATTTCAGTTACTGTTGGTGTATCATCCTCTCTTCCATCTGATATGATCTACTCCTTTCCATCTCCATCTCATTTTCCATCTCCATGTCTCATCACACTTGTAATTCTGTCATGTCATTCACCACCATGAGTGGCTATTTAACTTGGGTTGGGAGTATCCACTAGGGATCTCCCAACATGTAAATACTCATTTCCACTAAATATATGCTCTTATAAATGTTTATATCCATATTCTTGTTTTTAATGCTTCACTTGCATGATTAGATACCATCTTGTGTTGTTTGATCGTCAATGCCTTGAGAGAGTAGTATTAACCTACATCTAAGAGTTATGGAGCTGTAAGAATGCATGAGAATGTTAGAATGCTTAAGTTTGTCTTCCATCTTGAGAGAGAGACTATCCTATAATCAATATCTATTCCAAGCTCAAGAGAGGAGGGAATATACACTTATGATAATTGCTTGTAAACTTGCTAAGGGTATAAAATGGGTGTGAGTATTGCTTGTTGGAGAGAGACCCTTAGATGGTGAAACCCAACCCAAGTTCCCTTCCATACTTTTTATCTTATACTTTATCATTCTAGTTCTTCTTATTATCTTTTATTTTGCTTTTCTTGTTTGATTGCTTGTTTGTTGGAGAATCATCATTCCATGAAGGACTCAACCCTTATCTTACCTTTGATAGGTGTAAATAACAAAGTCACTATGGATCTTAACACTTACCACCCTTTCCCCTGAGCTTGGACATGATCTAATACATTAAACCTCGTTATTATTGTTGTGGGGTCTAAGTGTCGGGTTATAAATATAAAAGTCTAATTACTCTACATATGCTCCTGTTTGGACGCATGATTTGGGCCGATCAAGATGAGAAGAGAAATCCAATTATCATCAATTCAGAACTCCTGCCTGATAAACTAGAATGAATTCTTCAAGTGATCCAACTAAGAAGGGAAGCACTTGGCTATTGTATTGATGATATCAAGGGACTCAGTCCCTCTATCTATATGCACCACATTAATCTTGAAGAAAATTCCAGACGGTGTACCTAGGGACAAAGAAAACTAAGTGTTGAAATGTGCAAGGTTGTACACAAGGAGGTAATCAAGCTATGTGATGTTAGTATCATCTATGCTATTAGTAATAGCAACTGGGTTAGCCCACTTCATATTGTACCAAAGAAAGGTGGTATGATAGTTTCCAAAGCAAGTAATGGCTAATAGTTAGCATGTAACACCAACATCTCACAATATCCTCTAATCATGATATTAGGGTATAAATTAAGGATTAATAATCATAAAAATATCACTCTTAACTTTTTCATTATAAAACTCTTAGATTCCTCATATTCATTCACATATACCAACTTTGCCAAGGAATTTAAACAATGATTTCTCTAATTTGATTTCAAACATAAAGATACATTTCTTAGACATTCATTCTAATTTTCACACTTTCAAGTTCAAGATATTTGCTAATTGGATACATACTTTGTTACTAGAGAAACAATGTTACCCATAATCATTGACAACTTATCTTATTTCTTTATGCAGATCTAGAGTGATAGGGACCAACTAAACTTGACTAATCTAATACTTAACTCTATGGTAGATCTACTCTGATGCATTGAGATCTTCCATTCACATGGTTTACCTATAAGTTTGTAAGTAGATAGGTGAGCGTGCTGCTCAATGAATGAGTAAAACAATTAAACAATCAAAAGCAATGAATTAGACATTTTACTTCTTTAATACTTGAAATAAAAGAAAGAAAATAATGCATATTAAAAGATTAGCTATATAGTCATTTGCAATTAACAATGTAACACGTGTCACTAGCAATATATAAATATTAAAACATTTTCCTTATTGTTCTCTTTTCTAGTTCTTCATTAACTTTGACTTGACTGGGCTACTGAACTAACTACTATTATGTTGGCCAACTGAACATAACCAATTGATCTGACTAATGAACTCTTATCTGGTTTCAACTGAACTCAATTATCTTTCTTTTTTACTTTTCCCATAAACTCTCTTGGATCGTACCATTCAAGCGAAATCCACTACTACATGACTAACAATACAAGTCTTAAGGTAATCTTGGGGACCTTAAGACTGCTACTACTACCTCAATTTGCATCGAGTGAGTATTGTAATGGCTGACGATAACTAAACAACTGGCCATATAACTATGGCCCCTTGTCTTGGTTACTCAAGAGGGGCACAAGTACAAAAATGACGTATAACGTCACATTTGCTGGCATCAGTTATAAATAAAACACCGACACTAATAAACTTGTCAGTTTAACACGACAACCGACACCTATATGTAAAGGCCGACCGCTTTACAAAAAACATGGGCATCACTTTTTCTTTAACATCAGCTGGTCGAAATAAAAACCAACATCTAAAATCACGTGCGAAATACAATTTTTCAGGGAAAAAAATTGCCTCCAAAATTTTCAGTTTGACGTCAGTTGTATAAACACCGACGAATCATGTTCCACGCCAAGCCCCACGAAATCCCCCCCTATGTCGTCGGTTGTTTAAAACACAACCAACACCTAAATATCCCTCGTGAGGCAAAAATTCATACCTTATTTGGCGTCAGTTGTTGCACAAGAACTGACGAGGATGTTTGTTCGCGCGTTGTCCCCACAAAAAATTCTTCCCCCCAATTTGCCTAATCGGCGTCAGTGTTAGGGAAGAAATCGACAACTATGATTCTAACTCAATAAAAAATATTTTTTGTCGGTGTATGTGGACATACGTCGATTATTATACGTTGAAACCGACGATGAACACCCCGACTCGATGATATTTGTTTGAAGTGGTAGATGGTGTTAAGCATCAGTTTTACACAATAACCGACACCAGTAATTAACTGAATAGAACCCGCGTGAGCCAGACTCTTCCCCTTCTCTGTTTCATTCCCAATTATCTATTGCCGCTCAAGCTAGGTCTCATGATTCTGTGTTGCCGCTCACCACCACTGCTACTGTGGAGAGGAGCTCGCCGCCACCACTATGGAGAGGATATTGCCATCGCCGCTGTGAAGAGGAACCATCACTGAGGAGCTAGCTGCCGCCACTCTAGTTTAGTCACTGCCGCTTCCACTCCAGTAGTTCAGTCACCACCACCGCCGCTCACTTTTTCAATCATCTCCACCAACAACCACAACAACAACCCACCATCCTGCTACCGCTCGCCACCTACTTCACCGCAGCTTCAGTAATCTCCGCCTCCACCTCCACCTTCGACCACAGTTGTGACCACCTCCACAGCCACAACTGCGACCATCTCCACCTCCACCACTGCTCGCTTGCTCGGTCATCTCTACCGACGACCACAGCCACAGTCTGCCATCCTGCCACCACTCACCACCTGCTTCAGTCATCTCTGCCTCCACCTTCAACCACCTCCACCTTCGAACATAGCTGCGACCACCTCCACAGCCATAACTGTGACCACCTCCACCTCCGGCCACCGCCACCACAGCCTGCTCCACCAGTGTAGTGAGTTTTCTGTAAGATTAATATTGATTAATTAGGGTTGATTAATATTGATTAATAAGGGTTAAATGAGGAATGAATGAACTTTGTTCAATATATAATTATTCTCCAAAATTGTATAGTTGATTAATAATAATTAACTAGGGTTAATGATGAATGAATGAATTTAATAAATTGTTATTGCTTTCTTTCTCTCTTGTTAATGATTGATTTAATTTATTTCAATATATAATTATTCTTCAAAATTGTGTAGTTGATTATTAATGATTGATTTGGGTGAATGATGAATGAATGAACTTATCCAAATGGAAGAATGTATTGAATTAAATGATGCTGCACAAAACCTAGGATATGAATGATGATACTATGATTGTAGGTATATGAATGACAACATATATGCATGTATTTTGTTTGCCTAGAAACCCATCCAAGATTTACTAATTAGGAGTAAATCTTAGATAGTCCCCAGTTTGGGACTATTCTTAAACACCTAATCTCACTTAGGATGTAAGTGTATAATGTGTATTTAGTTTTCATGATTTTTTGTTAGTACTTCCCCGTTTGTTCTCTAAGTACATATGTTGGTGGACATTTTCCCATGTACATCAATGTACTTGGAGAACTGTGGGGAAATGCTGCCGAAATTTCTTGAAAATCGAATACACATTATACACTTACTAGTGAGATTAGGTGATCAAGAATGGGATAGGTGGTACAAATATTTTATATATAACACCCTCAACCCTAAACTTTTAACCATAAACCCGGTAGAGCACATCGATCCACCTCCCATGTTTAAAAAGATTGTGCATGATGTTGAGAGACCGTTATACATAGGTTGTACTAAGTTTACAAAGCTTAGCACTGTGTTGAGATTGTATAAGCTGAAAGCTAACAATAGATGGAGCGACAAAAGCTTCACGTCATTGTTGTCTTTGTTGAAAGAAATTCTTCCTGAAGGAAACGAGCTGCCAATCTCAACATACCAGTTGAAGAAATTGTTGTTCCCAATGGGAATGGAGGCCAAGAAGATACATGCATGCCCGAATGATTGTGTATTATTTCAAAAGTACTATGTGGATTTGAAAGATTGTCCAAAATGTGGTGCGTCAAGGTATAAAATGATGACTTCAGGGGAGTCCAAAACTGATTCTTCTGCCAAAGTGATGTGGTATTGACCTATAATATCATGATTTCAATGTTTGTTTGCCAATCTAATAGATAAACTTGAGGTAGCATGCAGATGTTAAGAAAAATAATGATGGGATCCTATGACATGTGTCTGATTCCCCACAGTGGAAGAAGATTGATTTATTGTACCCTAAATTTGGTGAAGAAGTTAGGAATCTAAGAATTGAGCTTTGTACAGATGGGATGAATATGTACGGGACATTGAGCAGCTAACATAGCACTTGGCCAGTTATGCTTGTTATATACAATCTTCCTCCCTGGTTGTGTCTGAAAAATAAGTATGTTATGCTATCGTTGTTGATATCGGGCCCTAAACAACCTGGAAATGATATCGACGTTTATCTTGAGCCTCTGATTGATGACTTAAAGAAAATCTAGGGTGAAGGTTTGATGACCTATGATGCTTCGCGAAGAGAGACATTTCATTTGCATGCTATGTTATTTTGCAATGTTAATGACTTTCTAGCATATGAGAATTTGTATGGATATAGTGTCAAAGGATCAAAAGCGTGTCCTATATGTGAAGATAACACTGATTCAATACGACTAAAACATGGGGGCAAAACTGTATATCTTGGTCATCGAAGGTTTCTTACAAAATTCCATCCATACCATAGGTTACGCAAAGCATTCAATGGACAGAATGAGGAACAAAGTGCACCTAAACCTATACCAGGGGAGGTTGTTTATGAAAGAGTAAAAGACTTTGTCAGTGAATTTGGTAAGAGATCACAATGTACCATGGCCACACAGAGTGACAAATCTTTATTCAAGAAGAAGTCAATATTTTGTGATCTTCCTTATTGGAGTTCTTTGGCAGTCAAGCATTGTATCAATGTCATTCACGTTGAGAAAAATGTCTGTGATAGTGTCATTGGTACTCTGTTGAATATACCAGGTAAGATTAAAGATGGGATAAAATCTAGAATGAACCTACGTAAAATGGGAATAAGGACAAAATTAACAGAAGTAGTTATTAGCAATCGAAGAACATACTTACATCTTACTTGTTACACGTTGTCTAGAAAGGAGAAGAAAGCTTTTTGCGATTGCTTAGTAAATGTTAAGGTGCCACATGGTTACTCATCCAACATCCGTAGATTGGTATCAATAAAAGTTTTGAAGTTTATAGGTCTTAAATCTCATGATTGTCACACTCTAATGCAACAAATATTGCCCGTGGAAATTCAATTTATACTGTCAAAGCATGTAAGGTTTGCAATCACCAGACTTTATTTCTTTTTCAACAGTCTGTGCAGAAAAGTTATTGATCCTGATACTCTCGATAAGTTGCAAAGAGAAGTGGTTGTTACCCTATGTTAGCTTGAGATGTATTTTCCTCCTTCGTTCTTTGATATCATGGTACATCTTGTTGTCCACTTGACTAGGGAAGTGAAAATGTTGGGACCAATTTTCTTGCATTGGATGTATCGCTTTGAATGACACATGAACATTTTTAAAGGTGATGTTCGAAACTGTTATCGGCCTTAAGGGAGTATTATTGAGGGTTATGCGGCAAGAGAGGTTATGTATTTTTACAATGACTTTCTGAGTGGTAATGACGCTCCTGTTAATGACAAGAATATTGAGGAGTATTCTGGCAAAGGAATTTTGGGATCACGGATGAAAGTAATCAGCCGTGAGCAGTTAGAACAAGCTCACTTGTATATTTTACACAACATCGATGAAGTGAGTGTTTATATCGAGGAACATACCAATTTCATCAAGAAACAATACCCTCGAGCCAATTCAATGTGGCTTGCTAGAGAGCATAACAAGACATTTATTAAGTAGTTTGAAGGTAAAGTCTTACATCAACTATCTCAAACACCAAATAATCTTGATGAAAATATCAAATGCCTCACCTTTAAACCAAAATTGAATGTTATGTCTTATGAAGGGTTTGACATAAATGAGTTCTCATATTACACAAAGCGTCAAGATGAAAAGAGCGTCGTCCAAAATGGTGGGGTCACCCTTCAAGCATCTTCATTGTTTTTTACAAGTGCCAATGATAAGAGTCCACGTGAAGCTAAAATGTCATATTATGATGTCATTGAAGACATACGTGAGTTTGACAATGTAGATTTCAAAATTCCGCTCTTTAAATGTAATTGGGTTGATAACACCAATGGAGTTATAGTGGATGAATTGGGTTTCATATTAGTGAACTTTGAAAAGATTGGTGAGAAGGGTGAACCATTCATATTGGCATCACAAACGAAACAAGTATTTTATATCGATGATCCTGCAAATGATAAATGGTCGATTGTTCTTCATGGTAAAAGATAGTTCATTGAAGATCCTATAGATGAAGAAAAGTACTATGATAAGTATGATGACTCGAGTCCATTCTCAGTTGGGTTGCCAACACCACCAAATATTGAAGCTAACGATGACTTATATGTGCGCAGAGATCACACTGAAGGAATGTTAATTGATAAAAGATCACAGTATTAGAGGCATGTTTTTATTTTTTTATATATTCTATTTTTCTGAATGTGAATTTTATAATATTTTATTATCTTCTAGTTATGTTAAATGTTAAATGTTTGATTTTTTAATGAAAATTTCAGATGGCTGAGCATGAGTATGATGACCGTGATGATGATTACCATGAGGGTGATGATACCAATGCGGTGCCTCACAATGTAAGTTTTTAAAATATATCCTATATTTCTATCTATATGTTCATTTATAAGTTATATCCTATAAGTGTGTTTTCTTTTGTCAAACTTTAGGTTGATGATATACTCCCTGAAGAACTTGGGGCACTTGATAAGCACCAAAAAAAATTGAAAAAGTGGGGGGAATCACTATGTTGAATAAGTTACTACAACAAAGGGGCAATGGATCCAAACTGGCTGTGGAGTTTGATCATGCAGGAAATCCAGTTGGAGTGAACCACAACTTGTTTATTTCATATCTTGGGGTTCGTACTCGTAGCCATTGTAGTCCTAATGTAGAATCTTGGCATAAAGTTCCTAAGGGGAAGAAAGACTCAATATGGAAGGAACTATGCGTGAGTTATTATTATTTGTAATTCTATTTTGTAGATTACTAATTTTTAGGATACTAATTAAATAAATGAAATTTTGCAGAGTATATTTGAACTGGATGAAAGCATACATCGTAAATGTGTGATGCATCACTGTGGGAGGGTCCTAAGGAGCTATAGGACAAATCTCACCCGAGATTACATACGAGATGCTGAGAAGAGGAAGAAGTCAATCACTGAGTAATGGAACTACCTGGACCCCAATGACTGGGAGGAGTTTGTTGCCAAAAGAAAAACTGATGAATTTAAGGTATTAAGCGCCACTCCTAATTTAATTAATATACATTCTTATGTATTCACCTATTCAAGATTGACCTTTAGTGTTACTAACTAAATCAATGTGCTTACTAACAAGGCTATCAACGATGCTCAAAGAGCAATGCGTGTAATGAATGTGCATGACCACACAATGGGTCCAAAAGGCTATGCATGTGTTTGCAAAAGACTACAGACTACTGCTTCTGCTTAGTCAGCTGCTACTTAGGAGATTGGGGAGTCCTCTACTGTTACTCCCGCACCTCTACCTCACCATACTGTGTGGATAGCTGGGTGGCAAAACAAGAAAGGAGATATAACCAAACCCGCAAATGCTGAGGCGGCTGCAAAAATGGTAAAATTCAACTCTCAAAGAAATCGATATTGATTATTATGTTTACTTACCAATTCTATTGATGGCAATTAGCGGGAGCTTCAAGAGCAGAGGAAGCAAGGCAAGTTCATCCCTGAGGGTACAAGGGGTGAATTGACAGTTTTTCTTGGTATCCCAGAGCATCCTGGACGTGTTAGGGGTGCTGGAGCTGGTGTGGGCATAAAAGTGTTCTTTAGGCCATCACAACACAAACATGTCCCAAAAGCGGGATTTTCAAAAGCTGAGGTAACCTATTCTTTTTTTAGAATGTTGTTGCAAAAGGGAATTCAATAATCAAAAGCTAGATTTTTTTATCCATGTATATGTAGATGAGTTAATTAATAGAAGAGTCCATGAAGTAATGAGCAAGTGGCAGACATCTCTTACTTCCACTCAAACAATACTTGTGGCATCCTACTCTTCTCCTACTATAGAGGTGGTTGGGAGTAATCCTGTAGACCCATCACCTAGCACGTCTGTTGTAAGTATTTTTATGACATAGTAGCTAGTCTTTTCAAGATGATATGTTTATGTATATATGTATATAACATACTTTACGTAAATTTATAGAAGTTGAAGCCATGTCATCTAAAAAGCAAATAATTTATCATTGCAGAGGTCGAGGCTTACCCACCCCTTCTAGGGGACATGTTTCATGACACTCCAATACCAGATAGTACATTTTGTGTGAGCCTGAGACTTGTACTCCACCATTCGAGGCATCATCCATTGCCATACACCCACCCAGATTCTGAAACGCTTGGTGAAGCAGAAGGAGGAGTGATATTGTGGCCCGAAACGGATGTCGTCTATACTGATATTGTATAGTAAATTTACATTACGTTAATTTGTTAGTGTGTATATACGAGCTAGCCAATTGATATAAAATTATATATACAGGTCAAAAGGAAGAAACCCACTACTGCTCGACCTCCACCTCCACCTCCTCTTGAAGTACCTAGTTGGCTTCCAAGGGACCTATACAAATCGTTAGGTCCTAATTATAAGGGTATGGCAGTATGGATAGGCGAACATGACCCAAATTCTCCTATAAATGTTTCTATTCCGGTGGATGCTGCAGGTGAATCATACGATAACACCATATTTCTATAAGATATTTGGAGTTGTTTTGTTATGATTGGATGAATACATATATGATAGAGCTATGGATATGGTGAGATCTTGTTTATATATCCATATACCTTGTTTTATATATGATGATATGGTTTCTTATATATTAATGCATAGTAATACATGTTTTGCAACCACTTACACACGATCTGTTAAGATTTTTCATTTTCCCATGTGAGATTTCTAGTTCCATCTTTGATTAGTCACGTAGATAAAAGGCATATTCATCAGTTACCTCATACTGCTCTACCGCTTTTAAATTTTTTTGGTAAAAAAAAGAAGATGGTGATAATATGTCCATTCAATGTTGAGTAAGTTTACTTTGTTTATAATTTGGACTTAAGAAAATTACATTTTTATTGTAGATTTTGAGTTATTAATTTTTAACTTTCTTACCTCTAGTGGTACACATTAGGAGTTACTGGTTGTTGTGCCCAAGACGTGGACTATTTATTATTGAGATCCTTCAGGGAAGGAATTAGACTCATTATATGTGCACTCAATAAAAATGCCATTATTCATGTGAGAAATCTTTCATATTTTATATCCGTTAACATCTATTATTACATTATTATTTAATAATACAATTTAATATGTTACATTAACATGTAGGACTTTAAAAGCGTTCAAAAAAGCTGGAGGAAACATGGCCAAGACAAAGAAACCATTACTTTGGGAAAATGTGAAACTAATTTTCTAACTCCAATGTATATATTATTTATGTGAACTATGCTTGTTTGTATTTGTTAATATTTTGTATGTTTCAATTTATAGTGTGCTACAATGACTGGGCATGTGTATACTACGTGATGCGATATATGGACCTAATTATCAAACATGCTACAATGGAAATCGATACCATACAACATGTATTATATCTAGCCTCACTAGATAATATGAAATATATCAATCTTATTATATATTATTAATTTTATGTATACGCCATTCTATTTGTAGGTGTTTAAAACCAATGACTTCACTACAGGTGAAAAGTTATTAGATGTACATACTCCCTATATGATGGAAGAATTAAATGATGTAAGAGAATAATGGGCAAAAGCCTTACAAGTAGTGGAAATTTTTTATTATCATTGGAATACTGATGGCGATGATGACAATGATAATGATAAAAAATGATATTTTAAAACTTTGTTGTCATAATTATTTCTATATTTGATGACATGTTAAACTTTGAAAGACACACTTATATATACACGTCTGAATGATTTTTTTTGAATTGTTTTATCTATATACATATGTGTGTGAAGATGAATACATGAATGTTTCTACATGTGTCTGAATGTGAAAAAATATGAAATGAATGGAATCGCTGGTCACTACATGCACTACTACAAAAATGGCTTATAACGTCACTTTTACAGGCGTCAGTTGTATATAAAAGCCGACACCTTAAATATACAATGTCGGTTAAATAAAAAACTGACATCTATCAGTGAAGGGCGACCAGACACAGGTATCACTTTTATTTAGCGTCAGTTCCTTAACTAGCAACCGACGCCTAAAAGTAACTGCCAAATCTATTTTTTTCAACGAAAAAAATTACCTCTAAAATTTCACATACAGCGTCAGTTGTTAACAAATAAACCGACGCCTAAAGGACAGAAATTTGACCAATTTGTATCGTCGGTTTTATTACAATAACCGACGCCGTTGTATTTTCACGTGCTTAGCCGCGGAAATTTTCACCTCCCTTTGGCGTCGGTGTTTATATAGAAACCGACGACTGTGGTATTAATTCGAGAACATTTATTTTTGTCAGCATATAAAAGATGGACGTCGATTTTTCTAGTTGGAACCGACGACTATAAATGAACAATAGTGTCGGTTTTTTGTTGGTCACCGACGCCTATAGTTTTTAGCGTCGGTTGTTTTTAATAACCGACGCTTATTGTTGACTTAATAGCACCCGCGTGAGCCTGACTCTTCCCTTTTCTCTGTTTCATTGTCGATTCCGCCGCTCTAGGGTCTCGCGATTCCACCGCCAGTTCCCCTCCTCTGCTTCTTGCGCACCATCACCGCTCCCCTAATCCTTGTATGTTGCTCCCCTGCTCCTTTTGGCTGCCGCTGCTCTGGCCACCACTTTGGTCCCCTGGTCGCTGCTCCAGACGACCGTCACCTACCTCCAACCCAACCTGGTCGCCGCCTGCTTCATTGCTTGCTGCTCCTGGTCTCGCTGACAAGGAAACTCCCTACAACATTTAAGCTCTTCACAGGTACAATCACCTACCTCCAACCCAACCTCTTCTTCTTCCTCCACCTCTTCTTCTTCCTACTCCCCTTTTACCAAAATGCATTGATAAAAGCAAGGCACGAGCTGCATGTGGGCTGGACACGGTGACCATGGCTGTGCTGGCCAGAACGGCCGTGCTGTCCACACGGCCATGCTGGCCAACACAGCCACAGCTGCCGTGTCCAACCCACAGGCCGTGCCTTGCTTTTATCCATTTGGTAAGGAGGGATCAGGAAGAAGAAGATACATTTGCAATTGAATACTAATGCTTGACCTAATTCTGTAAATTTTGATGCATGTTGAATTAAGATATTAAAACCCTAATACACATTTCACCATAATCTTGAATTAACTATATTGCTGAAATCTTGTGATCAATCTATGTAAGATATTAAAACCCTAATATTAAATCTCTGATTTTGTAGTGATGTGTCGATGTGTCGCCCTAACATCTACATGAATCCCTATTGTATGATGTAGATTGATGATAATGCATGAGCTAGTTTGAAATTTTGAATAATTATGAATCTCTCCATCCCTAGGTCATACTAATTTATGTGTAATCTTTATCTTGATGATGAACATGCATGGACACTCGAAATGTTGAAATCAATGTTATAGAATGACAACACATGTATTTGTTGACCTAGAAACCCGTCTAAGATTTACTCATTAGGAGTAAATCTTGGATAGTCCCCGGTTTGGGACTATTCTTAAACACCTAATCTCACTTAGGATGTAAGTGTATAATGTGTATTGGGTTTTGAAGAAAATTTCGGTAGCATTTCCTTGTTTGTTCTCTAAGTACATATGTACTTGGAGAATAATGGGGAAATGCTGGCGAAATTTTCTTGAAAACTCAATACACATTATACACTTACTAGTGAGATTAGGTGTTCAAGAATGGGATAGGTGATACACATTTATTGTATATAAGAATGACATCACATGTATTTGTTGGCCTAGAAACCCATCTAAGATTTACTCATTAGGAGTAAATCTTGGATAGTCCCTGGTTTGAGATTGTTCTTGAACACCTAATCTCACTTAGGATGTTTTAACCATTAATTATATATAAGACCTTAAACCCTAAAGTTTTAACCATGCATAAACTCTAATCTGTTAATTAACCCTAGACCCTAATCTTGTTGTAATATATACTTGTTTTCTCTTTGATCATAGAATGGATAGATCATGTATGTCCATTCGCAATCACTGCACCCCTGAGTTTATTTATGGTCTTGAATCAGTTTATTAGATTTGCCGAGGAACATAGGAAACAACCTGGAGATAGGTTCTACTGTCCATGTAGGCATTGCGGTAACAACTTGAAAGTCAACACTGATGACGAAATCAAAAGTCATGTCATGTGCAATGGGATTGTACAAGGCTATACAGAATGGCACTGGCATGGAGAGATTTCAAACCTGAAATCAGTGGATGTTGATAGCAGTGCTTGTGTGGAAAAAGAAATTTCCTTCGACGACGTAGATGTGAACGAACCAGTTCCAGTAGACATCATTGATGCGATGCTGGATAGTTGTGGGGTAGAGCACACCGATCCACCTCCCATGTTTAGAAACATTATGCATGATGCTGAGATACCGTTATACACATGTTGTAAGTTTACGAAGCTTAGTGTTGTGTTGAGATTGTATAAACTGAAATCTAACAATCGATGGAGCGACAAAAGCTTCATGTCATTGTTGTCTTTGTTGAAAGAAATTCTTCCTGAAGGAAATGAGTTGCCAATCTCAACATACCGGGTAAAGAAATTGTTGTGCCCAATGGGAATGGAGGCCAAGAAGATACACGCATGCCCGAATGATTGTGTATTATTTCAAAAGGACTATGTGGATTTGAAAGATTGTCCAAAATGTGGTGCGTCAAGGTATAAATTGACGATTTTGGGGGAGTCCAAAACTGGTTCTCCTGCCAAGGTGATGTGGTATCTACCTATAATACCACGGTTTCAACGCTTGTTTTCCAATCCTATAGATGCGAAGAATTTGAGGTGGCATGCAGATGTTAAGAAAAATAATGATGGGATCCTACGACATGCGTCTGATTCACCACAATGGAAGAAGACTGATTTATTGTACCCTGAATTCGGTGAAGAAGACATGAATCTAAGACTTGGGCTTTGTACAGATGGAATGAATCCGTACGGGACATTGAGAAACCAACATAGCACTTGGCCAGTTATGCTTGTTATATACAATCTTCCTCCCTAGTTGTGTATGAAAAATAATTACGCTATACTGTCGTCTTTGATATCGGGCCCTAAACAACCTGGAAATGATATCGATGTTTATCTTGAACCTATGATTGATGACTTGAAGAAGCTCTGGGGTGAAGGTGTGATGACCTATGATGCTTCACGAAGAGAGACATTTCGTTTGCATGCTATGTTGTTTTGCACTGTGAATGACTGTCCAGCGTATGGGAATTTGTCCGGATATAGTGTCAAAGGATCTAAAGTGTATCCTATATGTGAAGAGAACACTGATTCAATATGACTAAACACGGCGACAAGACACTATATCTTGGTCATCGAAGGTTTCTTCCAAAATTTCATCCGTATCGTAAGTTGCACAAAGCATTCAATGGACGGACTGAGGAACAGAGTGCACCTAAACCTATATCAGGGGAGGATGTTTATGAAAGAGTAAAAGACATCTCCAATGAATTTGGTAAGAGATCACAATGTATGATGGCCACACGGAGTGACAAGTCTTTATTCAAGAAGAAGTCAATATTTTGGGATCTTCTTTATTGGAGTTCTTTGACAGTCAGGCATTGTATCGATGTCATGCACGTTGAGAAAAATGTATGTGATAGCGTCATCGGTACTCTGTTGAATATACCAGGTAAGAATAAAGATGGTATAATATCCAAAATGGACCTACGTGAAATGGGAATAAGGATAGAATTAACAGAAGTAGTTAGTAGCGATCAGAGAACATACTTACCTCCCGCTTGTTACACGTTGTCTAGAAAAGAGAAGAAAGCTTTTTGTGAATGCTTGGTAAATGTTAAGGTGCCATAGGGTTACTCATCCAACATCCGTACATTGGTATCAATGAAAGATCTGAAGTTGATAGGTCTTAAATCTCATGATTGTCACACTCTAATGCAACAAATATTGCGTGTGACAATTCGATCTATATTGCCGAAGCATGTACAATTTGCAATCACCAGACTTTGTTTCTTTTTCAACAGTCTGTGCAACAAAGTTATTGACCCTGATGCTCTTGATAACTTACAAAGAGAAGTGGTTGTTACCCTATGTCATA